>CM022303.1:384892200-385495636 GCA_011799875.1 Thinopyrum elongatum | reverse complement strand
ATATTCTTGTGTGTTTCTATTGCTGCTAACCATGGCAGGATCACAAGCCGACGAGATTGACTGGGAGAACATGACGAACAAGGAGTTGCATGATAAATTTCAGCAAATGATGAGTGGCCAGGTGGGAGATGTGCTAAACAGATTTGAAGAGGCCATGGAGAAGATAGATGGCATGGAGAAGTCGTTCGAGACAAAGCTGGATAACAAGTTTAATGAATTGCTCACGCGTCTTCCCCAACCACCACCGGCTGCACCTGTCGCACCTCTGCAACGACAACAACAACGCCCCCTTCCAAATCAGTTCGGACAAGCGAAGCGTGTTCCTCTTGAGGATGGCCAAACTTCTGGTGCTGCTGTACCTACTGTTGATGCTTCTTTGGCTTCTGCTCCTGCTGCTGCTGGTGCCGAGGAGGAGGATGATTACGCGGGCGATTATGAGGATGAGGTTGATCAAAATCATAACTACGTGCAACCACCAGCACCAGGTCGTCCACATGCAAATAATCGCAATGGTAGGTCTGCACCACCACTTCAGGTACGAGATCATGACCATCTTCCTAAATTAAAATTGAATATTCCACCATTCGAGGGTAGATATGTTCCTGATATATATCTTACTTGGGAGTTAGAAACTGAACAACGTTTTACATGTTTACAATATCCCGAGGAACGACGTGTTGCTGCTACTGTTTGTGCTTTCACTAGTTTTGCATGTGTATGGTGGTCTGAACATTGTAGATTATATCCTATTCCAGCTATGTGGGCTGCTTTGAAAACTGCTATGCGTACTCGTTGGGTTCCACCATATTATCAACGTGAATTACTTCAAAAATTGCAGCGCTTAAGACAAGGAAAAATTTTTGTAGAAGAATATTATCAGGAATTACAAACTGGCATGATTAGATGTGGTATTGTTGAGGAGAATGAAGCTATGCTTGCACGTTTCACGGGTGGATTAAAGAGAGAGATTCAGACAATTCTAGAGTATAAGGAGTATAATAATATCACTCGTTTATTCCATCTTGCTTGTAAAGCTGAACGTGAAGTGCAGGATCGACAGGCATTGGCGCGAACTAATTTTTCTGCAGGTCGATCTTCATCATGGACACCGCGTGCCTCCTCTACTCCCACACGTCCAACTGCGGCACCACTGACTTCAGCCGCCAATTCCAACCGAGATATAAGAAAACAGGCACCACCACCACCATCTGCCAAGAGTACACCTTCTGGGCCTGCCCAGAGCTCTTCTTCATCTATGGCATCAACAGGGCACACACATGATATTATTTGTCGTCGTTGTAAGGGAAGAGGTCATTATGCGAGAGAATGCCAATCTCCGCGTGTTATGATTGCTACTGAGGATGGTGGGTATGAGTCCGCTAGTGACTATGATGAGGAGACTTTGGCTCTTATTACAAGTGAAGAACACGGTGGAGATGATTCTGATCATGAGACACAATACATGGCTCCTGAAGATGCTGACAGGTATGAATGTTTAGTTACTCAACGTGTTTTGAGTGTGCAGGTCACACAAGCTGAGCAAAATCAGAGGCATAATTTGTTCCATACAAAGCGAGTTGTGAAGGAACGTTCTGTTCGCGTCATCATAGATGGAGGGAGCTGCAACAACTTGGCTAGCATGGAGATGGTGGAGAAGCTATCTCTCACCACAAGACCACATCCACATCCTTACTATATCCAATGGTTCAACAACAGCGGCAAGGTTAAGGTAACACGTACTGTTCGTGTTCATTTTAGTATCTCTACATATGCTGATTATGTTGATTGTGATGTGGTACCCATGCAAGCATGTTCATTATTACTTGGTAGACCATGGCAATTTGATAAAAATTCTGTACACCGTGGTAGAAATAATCAGTATACTCTTGTTCATAAGGATAAACATATTACTTTGCTTCCTATGACTCCTGATTCTATTTTGAAAGATGATATTAATAGAGCTAGTAAAGCAAAACAGGAGAAAAATAAGAGTGAAAATCAGATTATGGCAAAAGAATTTGAGCAACAAATGAAGCCTAATAATAAACCATCTAGTGTTGCTTCTGAAATTAAATTGAAAAGTGCATGTTTACTTGCCACCAAATCTGATATTGATGAGCTAGATTTCAGCAAATCTGTTTGCTATGCTTTTGTGTGCAAAGAGGCATTATTTTCATTCGAGGACGTGCCTTCCTCTTTGCCTCCTGCTGTCACTAACATTTTGCAGGAGTTCGCTGACGTCTTTCCACAAGACGTGCCACCGGGATTACCACCTATTCGCGGGATTGAGCATCAGATTGACTTAATTCCCGGTGCTTCGTTGCCAAACTGTGCGACATACCGTACCAATCCAGAGGAGACGAAGGAGATTATGCGTCAAGTACAGGAGCTGCTCGACAAAGGTTATATACGCGAATCTCTTAGTCCTTGTGCTTTTCCTATTATACTAGTGCCAAAAAAGGATGGTACGTCACGTATGTGTGTTAATTGTAGAGGCATTAATAATATTACTATTCGTTATCGTCATCCTATTCCTAGGCTAGATGATATGCTTGATGAATTGATGAGGACATCAATACCATTGTTACACCCACAGCCCCTGCTTCTATACATACTGGACCAATTACTAGAGCTCGCGCACGTCAATTAAAATATCAGGTACTTTCGTTTCTTGGTAATGATTCTAAAGTTCATGAGAATATGATGCTGCCTAAATTGGATACATTTGTTTTGCTTACAAATGAAGGGCCTAGCTTGGACAAGAAAGAGGAACCTTGGAGCAAGTTCAAGCATGGAGATGATGGCATGCATAAGGGGAACAAGAACGGAGTTACAAGTGATGATTTCAGGACTTTGAAGCCACCATAATGAGTGCAGGAAGCCTTGGACGAAATATACAAGATGTCACTTCATAAATTTCGTCCAGAGGCTATTATAGGTGCTGCGTCACCTTATTATTGGGCCAGGCCCATGTAATTTCGAAATACTTGAGTATAGGCTATTTTTAGAGTCCGTATGTGTGGGGAAACAAGAGATAGGGTTGGTTTCGGACCCCTCCTTCAAGGGCCACGAAATCCCCTCCTCTTCCTCCATATATACAGCCCTTAGGGCACCGTTTAGACTTTGGGTTTTGTTTAGATTAAAAGTTCGCCATAGCTGCAACTTCGCGTACTTCGTTTGTGTTCAACGACCAGACCAAGACGTCACAGAACCCCACCTTGTTCAATAAAGCTTTCATCTTATATTCGCAATATCCAGATTGCAAATCTTAGTTTCTTGCTTGTTCTTCGTTTGCTTGCAGGAGATAGACCCTCGTGGTCAGGTTGATTGTGCTCCGGCGTGGTCAATAACCTCTCGGAGTTGGTTTAGCGATTGCTAAGGCGCGACGTCCTCGCACGTTCGTAGTCGGATCGTCACAGTCTACTCCACCAAAAACGATAGCTATCATCTCATCGAAAGATCGGGACACCCTCGCCTCTATCAGTAGGGCTGCATTACCAGCTCAGGTACGAGATCATGACTATCTTCCTAAACTGAAATTGAATATTCCACCATTTGAGGGTAGATATGTTCCTGATATATATCTTACTTGGGAGTTAGAAACTGAACAACGTTTTACATGTTTACAATATCCCGAGGAGAGACGTGTTGCTGCTGCTGTTTGTGCTTTTACTAGTTTTGCATGTGTATGGTGGTCTGAACATTGTAGATTATATCCTATTCCAGCTACTTGGGCTGCTTTGAAAACTGCTATGCGTACTCGTTGGGTTCCACCATATTATCAACGTGAATTACTTCAAAAATTGCAGCGCTTAAGACAAGGAAAAAATTCTGTAGAAGAATATTATCAGGAATTACAAACTGGCATGATTAGATGTGGTATTGTTGAGGAGAATGAAGCTATGCTTGCACGTTTCATGGGTGGATTAAATAGAGAGATTCAGACCATTCTAGAGTATAAGGAGTATAATAATATCACTCGTTTATTCCATCTTGCTTGTAAAGCTGAACGTGAAGTGCAGGATCGACAGGCATTGGCGCGAACTAATTTTTCTGCAGGTCGATCTTCATCATGGACACCGCGTGCCTCCTCTACTCCCACACGTCCAACTGCGGCACCACTGACTTCAGCCGCCAATTCCAACCGAGATATAAGAAAACAGGCACCACCACCACCATCTGCCAAGAGTACACTTTCTGGGCCTGCCCAGAGCTCTTCTTCATCTATGGCATCAACAGGGCACACACATGATATTATTTGTCGTCGTTGTAAGGGAAGAGGTCATTATGCGAGAGAATGCCAATCTCCGCGTGTTATGATTGCTACTGAGGATGGTGGGTATGAGTCCGCTAGTGACTATGATGAGGAGACTTTGGCTCTTATTACAAGTGAAGAACACGGTGGAGATGATTCTGATCATGAGACGCAATACATGGCTCCTGAAGACGCTGACAGGTATGAATGTTTAGTTGCTCAACGTGTTTTGAGTGTGCAGGTCACACAAGCTGAGCAAAAGCAGAGGCATAATTTGTTCCATACAAAGGGAGTTGTGAAGGAACGTTCTGTTCGCGTCATCATAGATGGAGGGAGCTGCAACAACTTGGCTAGCATGGAGATGGTGGAGAAGCTATCTCTCACCACAAGACCACATCCACATCCTTACTATATCCAATGGTTCAACAACAGCGGCAAGGTTAAGGTAACACGTACTGTTCGTGTGCATTTTAGTATCTCTACATATGCTGATTATGTTGATTGTGATGTGGTACCCATGCAAGCATGTTCATTATTACTTGGTAGACCATGGCAATTTGATAAAAATTCTGTACACCATGGTAGAAACAATCAGTATACTCTTGTTCATAAGGATAAACATATTACTTTGCTTCCTATGACTCCTGATTCTATTTTGAAAGATGATATTAATAGAGCTAGTAAAGCAAAACAAGAGAAAAATAAGAGTGAAAATCAGATTGTGGCAAAAGAACTTGAGCAACAAATGAAGCCTAATAATAAACCATCTAGTGTTGCTTCTGAAATTAAATTGAAAAGTGCATGCTTACTTGCCACCAAATCTGATATTGATGATCTAGATTTCAGCAATTCTGTTTGCTATGCTTTTGTGTGCAAAGAGGCGTTATTTTCATTCGAGGACGTGCCTTCCTCTTTGCCTCCTGCGGTCACTAACATTTTGCAGGAGTTCGCTGACGTCTTTCCACAAGACGTGCCACCGGGATTACCACCTATTCGCGGGATTGAGCATCAGATTGACTTAATTCCCGGTGCTTCGTTGCCAAACCGTGCGCCATACCGTACCAATCCAGAGGAGACGAAGGAGATTATGCGTCAAGTACAGGAGTTGCTCGACAAAGGTTATATACGCGAATCCCTTAGTCCTTGTGCTGTTCCTATTATACTAGTGCCGAAAAAGGATGGTACATCGCGTATGTGTGTTGATTGTAGAGGCATTAATAATATTACTATTCGTTATCGTCATCCTATTCCTAGACTAGATGATATGCTTGATGAATTGAGTGGCTCTACAATATTCTCCAAAGTTGATTTGCGTAGTGGATACCATCAAATTCGTATGAAATTGGGGGATGAATGGAAAACAGCATTTAAAACAAAGTTTGGATTATATGAGTGGTTAGTCATGCCTTTTGGGTTAACTAATGCACCTAGTACTTTCATGAGATTAATGAACGAAGTTTTACGTGCTTTCATTGGACGATTTGTGGTAGTCTATTTTGATGATATACTGATTTATAGCAGATCTTTGGAGGAACATTTGGAACATTTACGTGCTGTTTTTATTGCTTTACGTGATGCACGTTTGTTTGGTAACCTTGGGAAGTGCACCTTTTGCACCGACCAAGTATCTTTTCTTGGCTATGTTGTTACTCCACAGGGAATTGAAGTTGATAAAGCCAAGATTGAAGCTATTGAGAGTTGGCCACAGCCCAAAACAGTCACTCAAGTGAGGAGTTTTCTTGGACTCGCTGGTTTCTATAGGCGTTTTGTGAGAGATTTCAGCACCATTGCTGCACCTCTCAATGAGCTTACAAAGAAGGATGTGCCTTTTGTTTGGGGTACCTCACAGGAAGAAGCCTTCACGGTATTGAAAGATAAGTTGACACATGCTCCTTTACTCCAACTTCCTGATTTTAATAAGACTTTTGAGCTTGAATGTGATGCTAGTGGAATTGGATTAGGAGGTGTTTTATTACAAGATGGCAAACCTGTTGCATACTTTTCTGAAAAATTGAGTGGGCCTAGTCTGAACTATTCTACTTATGATAAAGAATTATATGCTCTTGTTCGGACCTTAGAAACATGGCAACATTATTTATGGCCCAAAGAATTTGTTATACATTCTGATCATGAATCTTTGAAACACATTAAAAGTCAAGCAAAACTGAACCGTAGACATGCTAAATGGGTTGAATTTATTGAGACTTTCCCTTATGTCATTAAACACAAGAAGGGTAATGATAGAGGCGAGGGTGTCCCGATCTTTCGATGAGATGATAGCTATCGTTTTTGGTGGAGTAGACTTTGACGATCCGACTACGAACGTGCGAGGACGTCGCGCCTTAGCAATCGCTAAACCAACTCCGAGAGGTTATTGACCACGCCGGAGCACAATCAACCTGACCACGAGGGTCTATCTCCTGCAAGCAAACGAAGAACAAGCAAGAAACTAAGATTTGCAATCTGGATATTGCGAATATAAGATGAAAGCTTTATTGATCAAGGTGGGGTTCTGTGACGTCTTGGTCTGGTCGTTGAACACAAACGAAGTACGCGAAGTTGCAGCTATGGCGAACTTTTAATCTAAACAAAACCCAAAGTCTAAACGGTGTCCTAAGGGCTGTATATATGGAGGAAGAGGAGGGGATTTCGTGGCCCTTGAAGGAGGGGTCCGAAACCAACCCTATCTCTTGTTTCCCCACACATACGGACTCTAAAAACAGCCTATACTCAAGTATTTCGAAATTACATGGGCCTGGCCCAATAATAAGGTGACGCAGCACCTATAATAGCCTCTGGACGAAATTTATGAAGTGACATCTTGTATATTTCGTCCAAGGCTTCCTGCACTCATTATGGTGGCTTCAAAGTCCTGAAATCATCACTTGTAATTCCGTTCTTGTTCCCCTTGTGCATGCCATCATCTCCATGCTTGAACTTGCTCCAAGGTTCCTCTTTCTTGTCCAAGCTAGGCCCTTCATTTGTAAGCAAAACAAATGTATCCAATTTAGGCAGCATCATATTCTCATGAACTTTAGAATCATTACCAAGAAACGAAAGTACCTGATATTTTAATTGGCGTGCGCGAGCTCGAGTAATTGGTCCAGTATGTATAGAAGCAGGGGCTGTGGGTGTAACAATGGTATTGATGTCCTCATCATATATGGACTCAGAGAAATAGCAGATAATCTGTGGTGGTATATGGTAGGGGCGATGATGATGGTGCGGCGGCGGCGTGACAACTTGTGAACAGAACTCGTAACTCTAAAGAACTAGACGCTAAGACCAGCAACTTGACACGATGATGCAACCACAAATTCAACAAAGCAAAAACCCTAAAAAGATTATGCAAAGGCTCAGATTGGTTCGGATATGATGAACTAACCCTAAATTTTTTTTTTTGGCTTTTTCCTGGACTGTAGGTATGAAAAACAGACTCGATCTAAACTACGAAAAACTGTAAATCTCACCGAGCAACCTGGGAATCTGATACCACTTGATAGAGGCGAGGGTGTCCCGATCTTTCGATGAGATGATAGCTATCGTTTTTGGTGGAGTAGACTTTGACGATCCGACTACGAACGTGCGAGGACGTCGCGCCTTAGCAATCGCTAAACCAACTCCGAGAGGTTATTGACCACGCCGGAGCACAATCAACCTGACCACGAGGGTCTATCTCCTGCAAGCAAACGAAGAACAAGCAAGAAACTAAGATTTGCAATCTGGATATTGCGAATATAAGAAGAAAGCTTTATTGATCAAGGTGGGGTTCTGTGACGTCTTGGTCTGGTCGTTGAACACAAACGAAGTACGCGAAGTTGCAGCTATGGCGAACTTTTAATCTAAACAAAACCCAAAGTCTAAACGGTGCCCTAAGGGCTGTATATATGGAGGAAGAGGAGGGGATTTCGTGGCCCTTGAAGGAGGGGTCCGAAACCAACCCTATCTCTTGTTTCCCCACACATACGGACTCTAAAAACAGCCTATACTCAAGTATTTCGAAATTACATGGGGCTGGCCCAATAATAAGGTGACGCAGCACCTATAATAGCCTCTGGACGAAATTTATGAAGTGACATCTTGTATATTTCGTCCAAGGCTTCCTGCACTCATTATGGTGGCTTCAAAGTCCTGAAATCATCACTTGTAACTCCGTTCTTGTTCCCCTTGTGCATGCCATCATCTCCATGCTTGAACTTGCTCCAAGGTTCCCCTTTCTTGTCCAAGCTAGGGCCTTCATTTGTAAGCAAAACAAATGTATCCAATTTAGGCAGCATCATATTCTCATGAACTTTAGAATCATTACCAAGAAACGAAAGTACCTGATAATTTAATTGGCGTGCGCGAGCTCTAGTAATTGGTCCAGTATGTATAGAAGCAGGGGCTGTGGGTGTAACAATGGTATTGATGTCCTCATCAGAGGGTGTCCCGATCTTTCGATGAGATGGTAACTATCGATTTGGTGGAGCCGACTTTGACGATCCGACTACAAACGTGCACGACGTTGCGCCTTAGCAATCGCTAAACCAATCTCCTGAGGTTACTGACGATGCTGGAAGCACGATCAACCTGACCACGAAGGTCTATTCCTGCACGCAATCGAAGAACAAGCAAGAATATGATAATGCAATCTGAATATTGCGAATATAGACGAAGTATTGATAATGGTGGGGATCCGAAAGCGGTCTTGGTCTGGTCGTTGGACACAAACGAAGTACACGAAGTTGCAATGGCTAACTTTTAACTAAACAAATCCCAAAGTCTAAACGGTGCCCTAAGGGCTGTATATATGGAGGAAGAGGAGGGGATTTCGTGGCCCTTGAAGGAGGGGTCCGAAACCAACCCTATCTCTTGTTTCCCCACACATACGGACTCTAAAAACAGCCTATACTCAAGTATTTCGAAATTACATGGGCCTGGCCCAATAATAAGGTGACGCAGCACCTATAATAGCCTCTGGACGAAATTTATGAAGTGGCATCTTGTATATTTCGTCCAAGGCTTCCTGCACTCCTTATGGTGGCTTCAAAGTCCTGAAATCATCACTTGTAACTCCGTTCTTGTTCCCCTTGTGCATGCCATCACCTCCATGCTTGAACTTGCTCCAAGGTTCCTCTTTCTTGTCCAAGCTAGGCCCTTCATTTGTAAGCAAAACAAATGTATCCAATTTAGGCAGCATCATATTCTCATGAACTTTAGAATCATTACCAAGAAACGAAAGTACCTGATATTTTAATTGGCGTGCGCGAGCTCTAGTAATTGGTCCAGTATGTATAGAAGCAGGGGCTGTGGGTGTAACAATGGTATTGATGTCCTCATCATCTTTTTTTCTTTTTCTTTTTTGCACTTTTTTTTTTGCTCCGCAACAATTTTTTTTCGAAAAAGTCTACAAATGGTCTAAAAACTGCCTAGCCAGAATTTTCCAGACTTAGTTTTTTTTTTTGAAACTGGAACTATTTTTCTTCTACGGGTAGCACGAAAATTGGGGAATCCGACTTGTTCACGACTCGCAGTATCGCGTGATCTGGAACTCTAAAATAAAGGAATAAATACTGGACTCGGACTAGGACTGGTGGCAGAGATGAATATGGTGGAACTCGGACTGGTGATGGTATATGACGGTAGTATATGTGGACTCGGATTGGTGGTGGTATATGGACTCGGATCGGTGGTGGTATATGGACTCAGAGAAATAGCAGATAAGCTGTGGTGGTATATGGTAGGGGCGATGATGATGGTGCGGCGGCGGCGTGACAACTTGTGAATAGAACTCGAAACTCTAAAGAACTAGACGCTAAGACCAGCAACTTGACACGACGATGCAACCGCAAATTCAACAAAGCAAAAACCCTAAAAAGATTATGCAAAGGCTCAGATTGGTTCGGATATGATGAACTAACCCTAATTTTTTTTGTGGCTTTTTTTTTGGACAATACGTAAGAAAATAAATCTAATCTAGGGAAAACTGGAAATTCTCACCGAGCAACCTGAAAACTGATACCACTTGATAGAGGCGAGGGTGTCCCGATCTTTCGATGAGATGGTAACTATCGATTTGGTGGAGCCGACTTTGACGATCCGACTACAAACGTGCACGACGTTGCGCCTTAGCAATCGCTAAACCAATCTCCTGAGGTTACTGACGATGCTGGAAGCACGATCAACCTGACCACGAAGGTCTATTCCTGCACGCAATCAAAGAACAAGCAAGAATATGATAAT
This sequence comes from Thinopyrum elongatum, assembly GCA_011799875.1. Taxonomy (NCBI): domain Eukaryota; kingdom Viridiplantae; phylum Streptophyta; class Magnoliopsida; order Poales; family Poaceae; genus Thinopyrum; species Thinopyrum elongatum. The sequence continues at coordinate 385,485,159 of CM022303.1, read as the reverse complement.
GCAATCTGAATATTGCGAATATAGATGAAGTATTGATAATGGTGGGGATCCGAAAGCGGTCTTGGTCTGGTCGTTGGACACAAACGAAGTACACGAAGTTGCAATGGCTAACTTTTAACTAAACAAATCCCAAAGTCTAAACGGTGCCCTAAGGGCTGTATATATGGAGGAAGAGGAGGGGATTTCGTGGCCCTTGAAGGAGGGGTCCGAAACCAACCCTATCTCTTGTTTCCCCACACATACGGACTCTAAAAACAGCCTATACTCAAGTATTTCGAAATTACATGGGCCTGGCCCAATAATAAGGTGACACAGCACCTATAATAGCCTCTGGACGAAATTTATGAAGTGACATCTTGTATATTTCGTCCAAGGCTTCCTGCACTCATTATGCTGGCTTCAAAGTCCTGAAATCATCACTTGTAACTCCGTTCTTGTTCCCCTTGTGCATGCCATCATCTCCATGCTTGAACTTGCTCCAAGGTTCCTCTTTCTTGTCCAAGCTAGGCCCTTCATTTGTAAGCAAAACAAATGTATCCAATTTAGGCAGCATCATATTCTCATGAACTTTAGAATCATTACCAAGAAACGAAAGTACCTGATATTTTAATTGACGTGCGCGAGCTCTAGTAATTGGTCCAGTATGTATAGAAGCAGGGGCTGTGGGTGTAACAATGGTATTGATGTCCTCATCATCCTCCCCTTCTTGAAATGAAGTCGTCCTCGACGGAAGCTCATCTTCCTCACCCAAATAAGGCTTCAGATCTGCAATGTTAAAAGTGGGACTAACCCCAAAATCTGCAGGCAGCTCAAGTTTATATGCATTATCATTTATTTGCTCTAACACCTTAAAAGGACCATCAGCACGTGGCATTAGCTTTGATTTGCGCAAATCAGGAAATCTATCCTTACGCATTATCTCCAGGTGCAAACACAACATGTTTTCTACCCTTATCTCCAGCAAGTTTATATTTAGCATTCATACGCTCAATGTTCTCCTTAGTTAACTCATGCATTTTTAAGATCAATTCAGCACGTTGTTTAGCATCAAAATTAACCTTCTCCGAAGATGGAAGAGGCAACAAATCAATTGGTGCACGAGGAAGGAAACCATACACAATTTCAAAAGGACACATCTTAGTAGTAGAATGCAATGAACGATTATAAGCAAATTCAATATGAGGCAAGCATTCTTCCCACATTTTCTTGTTATTCTTCAAAACAGCCATAAGCATAGTAGACAATGTTCTATTGACTACTTCAGTTTGTCCATCAGTTTGGGGGTGACATGTAGTACTAAAAAGCAGTTTAGTCCCCAACTTAGCCCATAAACATCTCCAAAAGTGGCTAAGAAATTTAGTATCACGATCTGAAACAATAGTATTTGGCACACCATGCAAGCGTATAATTTCACGAAAGAACAAATCAGCAACATTAACAGCATCATCGCTTTTATGACATGGTATAAAGTGTGCCATTTTCGAGAACCTATCCACGACAACAAATATGCTATCCCTCCCCTTCTTTGTTCGAGGTAAACCTAAAACAAAGTCCATAGATATATCCTCCCAAGGAACACTAGGTACAGGCAAAGGCATATATAAACCATGAGGATTGAGTCGTGACTTAGCTTTTTGACATGTAGTGCAGCGAGCAACAAAACGCTCAACATTAGATGGTTTATTATTAGGCTTCATTTGTTGCTCAAATTCTTTTGCCACAATCTGATTTTCACTCTTATTTTTCTCCTGTTTTGCTTTACTAGCTCTATTAATATCATCTTTCAAAATAGAATCAGGAGTCATAGGAAGCAAAGTAATATGTTTATCCTTATGAACAAGAGTATACTGATTGTTTCTACCATGGTGTACAGAATTTTTATCAAATTGCCATGGTCTACCAAGTAATAATGAACATGCTTGCATGGGTACCACATCACAATCAACATAATCAGCATATGTAGAGATACTAAAATGCACACGAACAGTACGTGTTACCTTAACCTTGCCGCTGTTGTTGAACCATTGGATATAGTAAGGATGTGGATGTGGTCTTGTGGTGAGAGATAGCTTCTCCACCATCTCCATGCTAGCCAAGTTGTTGCAGCTCCCTCCATCTATGATGACGCGAACAGAACGTTCCTTCACAACTCCTGATGAGGACATCAATACCATTGTTACACCCACAGCCCCTGCTTCTATACATACTGGAACAATTACTAGAGCTCGCGCACGCCAATTAAAATATCAGGTACTTTCGTTTCTTGGTAATGATTCTAAAGTTCATGAGAATATGATGCTGCCTAAATTGGATACATTTGTTTTGCTTACAAATGAAGGGCCTAGCTTGGACAAGAAAGAGGAACCTTGGAGCAAGTTCAAGCATGGAGATGATGGCATGCACAAGGGGAACAAGAACGGAGTTACAAGTGATGATTTCAGGACTTTGAAGCCACCATAATGAGTGCAGGAAGCCTTGGACGAAATATACAAGATGTCACTTCATAAATTTCGTCCAGAGGCTATTATAGGTGTTGCGTCACCTTATTATTGGGCCAGGCCCATGTAATTTCGAAATACTTGAGTATAGGCTGTTTTTAGAGTCCGTATGTGTGGGGAAACAAGAGATAGGGTTGGTTTCGGACCCCTCCTTCAAGGGCCACGAAATCCCCTCCTCTTCCTCCATATATATAGCCCTTAGGGCACCGTTTAGACTTTGGGATTTGTTTAGTTAAAAGTTAGCCATTGCAACTTCGTGTACTTCGTTTGTGTCCAACGACCAGACCAAGACCGCTTTCGGATCCCCACCTTTATCAATACTTCATCTATATTCGCAATATTCAGATTGCATTATCATATTCTTGCTTGTTCTTCGATTGCGTGCAGGAATAGACCTTCGTGGTCAGGCTGATCGTGCTTTCAGCATCGTCAGTAACCTCGGGAGATTGGTTTAGCGATTGCTAAGGCACAACGTCGTGCACATTTGTAGTCGGATCATCAAAGTCGACTCCACCAAATCGATAGCTATCATCTCATCGAAAGATCGGGACACCCTCGCCTCTATCACATAAGCTCGTAAATGTTCATTATTTGGACAAGACGACATTTATGAATGGAAATGGTGATGAAGGGGAAGAGGCTATGGTTTTTGAGACAAGTCCAAGCTTTGATGATCTTGTAGTGAAAGTGAGAAGCGTCTTACATTGGAATGACCCAAATGCCGAGGTTAATCTTATTGGGAGGTATATCGTTGGATTGGGAGTAAAGTCCCGATTAAAGAGTATGCCCATCACCTCCCAATTGCATTGGAATGTGTACAAGAACAAAGTAGGCGCATCCCAAGACAAGTCTCTTAATATATTTGCCACAAAGGTTGATCCCCCTCCCTTGCAAATTGATTTGAACCGCAATTTATCCTCCCCAATACATGATGGTAGTGCCGAGGTGTATGTCCCCAATTGTTCTAGCCAACCACCAAGTAGCCAACGCAATGAAGATCATATCAATGCTAGCGCCATAGTACTCCGAGATGATGCTATTCCTCTTGTTCAAGAAGATGCTAGTGGTCATGTTGATGATGATGCTATTGTTACTCAAGAGGATGCTTACGTGGAGAATGAAGAGATTCATTAAAATGCCATTGGTAACTTGGATGTCATTGTGCGGCAACAAGACATGGACCGTACCCTCCCTTATAACTGTATGTGTGGGTATAGCTCGGATGACGAGGGTCCGGAGGAAGAATTGGATGAGGATGGGTTGACGGCGTAAGAAAATGAAATCTACAAGAAGGTGACCGGCAAGGAAAGAGGGTCGTCGTTGTTTAGGATGTGAGTCTTGCGGACAAGGCCGTTGTTGATGGTGGGATGAGATTGGGGTTGTTTGAGCCAACACCGTGCCCCAAGGTCGGTGATCTTCGGCCACAAAATGAGGATGAGAATGCTCATTTGAAGAAAGGCATCAAGTTTGGGTCTTTGGTAGAGTTCAAGATATGGTTGTGTGACTACGCCATTAGGAACCATAGTCCATTTGTTGTTGGTCATTCCAATCAAAATGTTCGGTACACAGTCAAATGTAACCAAGAAGGTTGCCCTTGGAGGGTCTATGGTAGAAAAATCAAAGAAACCGGGCAATGGGTGTTGAAGAGTTGTGTTGCCACTCACACGTGCGTACCCCCGGACAAGGCCGACCAAAGCAATGGACACCGTCAACTCACATCTGAGTATCTAGGCTACAAATTGTTGATTCAAATAGCACATGATCCAACCGTGAAGGTCAAGTTTCTCATGACTTCGATTGAGGAACTATTCGGATACCCAGTCAAGTATGTGAAGGCATGGATGGCCAAGGCAAACGCTATTAGGATGTTGCATGGTGATTATGAGGCCGCATATAACATTCTGCCGAAGATGTTGGCAGCCATTGCTCATCGGAACCCGGGCATGCGCCATCGGGTCGAGTCAATTGATGGAGTGTTTCGCCGTGCCTTCTGGAGCTTTGCCAATGCATCAAGGCATTCACGTATTGTCGGCCGGTCTTGTCTATAGATGGTACATTCTTGATCGGCAAATACAAGGGCACATTGATGGTGGCAATGGCCCACTCGTCAAATGATAACGTTTTGTTGATGGCATTTGCCTTGGTGCCTTTGGAGCACGATGACAATTGGGAGTGGTTCATGGAGCATGTGAGGACAAAGGTGATTGGCAAGAGAGAGGTATGCATTATATCGGATCACCATCATGGGATCCTCAAAGCAATAGACGTTGATATTCCAGGTCTTCCAAAGCTTCAACACCGTTGGTGCATGCGACACTTTGTGGCAAACTTTTACCGGGCATGCAAGAGCAAGGAGTTTTGCAAAGACCTTACCCATGTTTCCGTTGCATTCAACACCAACACATTCAAAAGCCGATATGATAAACTCCTCAAGGCATTCGAGAAGCACAAAGGGGGAAAGAATTCTTGACTAGGCTCGAGCCGGATAAAGAAAAGTGGTCACACGCTTACGATGAAGGAGGTATGCGATATGGGCACATGACAAGCAACATGGTGCAATGCTTCAACAATGTGTTGAAGGGTGTCCGTACCTTGCCGGTGACCGCAATACTCAAGTACACTTTCATCAAGCTCAACGAGTACTTCCTAAAGCATTCCAAAAGTACGGCCAAGTGGATTGGCGAAAAGATGGACTATCCATTCAAGGTTCAGGATTGGTTGTTGCATCAAGCGCGCAAGTCTTCCCACCAACAAGTGATCAAATACAATGAAAAAGAAATGATCTATCAAATCGATGAGCCATGTGGGACAACAAGGGACGGTGTGTCTTATGGTGGAGTTGCGTACGAGGTGCACATCAAAAACCGGTGGTGCCAGTGTGAGAGGCCACACAAGTATCATTGGCCTTGCTCGCATTTGATGACCGCAACACGAGCGAGAAACTTGCCCGTATCCGATATTACAACGGTGCGGTTGCACGAGTTCACATTGGAACGAACGAGCTTGACGTGGGCGCCTCGGTTTAATCCTTTCCTTGATCCATCACAGTGGCCTGAGTATGATGGCCCACACAATGTGCCAGATCCCGCACTCATGGTGCCTATGAGGGGAAGAAGAAGAAAGAAGAGGTTCAGGAGTGACGTGGATGATCTAGCTGGATACACCGGAATGAAGCAATTTGGTAGTGGTCATTTCATGGAGGCACCGGACAACAACAATTGTGGAGAATGCAACGAGACGGGGACACAATGTTAGGAGATGCACGAAAAGACCCAGAACCAACACGAGCACTAGTCAAACATGTGGTGGTAGAGGAGGTTCAGCCGGCACACGAGGAGGAAGGACTAGTCTTAGAGGGGGCCGTGGAGGAAGGACTAGTCTTGGAGGGGCTGTGGAGGAAGGACTAGTCTTAGAGGGGGCCGTGGAGGACGGACGAGAGGTGGTGGTCATGGATCCGGTGGTTCTAGGATCCGGTGGTCATGGATCTTTAATTGTTTGCTTCTTTACATGTCAATGTGTTCATATGTTTGACTTATCATCTTTAATTGTTGTAGGCATGGCTTCATCCGGTTCCATGACTAGGCCATCATGTGCTAACCAAGAAGACATGCCGAACAAGTGGGAGAACACATCTTTGGACAAGGTGAACGAGAAAGATGTGAAAATCCCACCATGTTGGTGTGGAGATGTTTGCAAGGTGGAGGTTTCCACCGACCAAAAGAAGTCATGGACGGAGGGAAGGAGATATTTTGTATGCCCCAACTATGCCCATGATCGTGCGCTTCCAACTAACCCCTATGACCTATCGCCGGTATGTCTTAAAAGTAACATGTTGCTTTCAAATTTGTGTGAGCACTAACGAATTTTGTGTATGCAGCCACCGCCTCCTCTATGCAAGTACTTCACATGGATAGATCATGAAGTGCCGGAAGATGTCCAAAAGGACCAATATCAAGATTGTCTTAGACGCCAATGGTGGTTCGAAGAATCGTTTCGAAGAGGTTTGGAGGAGGAGCATTGTCAAAAGGAGAGGTTGGAGCGGAAGAAACGAGAGGAGGAGAGGGCACGCCAAGTGAAGCTTGCTCGTGAGGAGAAGAGGGCAAGAAAGCTTGCAAAGGCTCATGAGGCGCAAGAGGAGGATGAGGCACGTGACAAGAAGGGGAAATGTCCTCGTATGACTCAGTAGGGCCTTCTTTATCATTAACTATCTAGTACTAAAGCAAGAAGCCATGTGTCGTGAACTACCTCGTGGACCTAAATTTGACATTTGTAATGAATTTGTCATCAGAATGCTCGCTCTGGGGCGAATCACAACCCTTCGGCCGCCCTAGCTGCGGGCGCGACCGCAGGGCACGCGCCACCGCCGGGGTGGGCTGACCCAGCTATTGTGCCCAACCGAACCGCTGGCCCTCAGGCGCCTCCACCACATCACCATGCCGTCCAAACGGCAGGTTCACAGCGGCAAGGGTGCGGCGCAGTCGCCACAGGCAACGTCAGGAGCCGAGCGACACTACGATCTACATCATCATCACCTATGCTAAGCACTGCCTCCGAAGCCATGGCGTGAGCCCAACTGCTGTTGAGATTTCCACCGACAGCAGACCAGATGGATGAGTGGCGAGCCACCATCCAAAGTTTGATTGGTTTTGCCGAGGCGGAAGGATCACAGCGGGCCAGACCGCCACGGCCTCCCCAGGAAGCAACAACTGCTCGTGCGGCTGGTCGTGCGGGAGGGGCCACCCTCACGGTGCAATCCCCGCCACGGCAAGCCGCCCGGGAGCCGCAAGTCCAGGTGCCCGATGATGTCTCGATGGCCTCGTCAGATCCTCGAGCGCGTCAGGGCCGGCAGCTTGCCCCGGAGGGCAGGCAAAGGGAAGGCGCGCGCTTCATCGACGAGTGGCACCGCGACAGCCCCCGCTAGATCAATGGGTGTGATGGCCTCGACGTCGACGAGCCCGCGCTCGGAGATGGCGGGTGCCTGCCTTTCAAGGTTGGGTGCCCTGCCTTCACCTGTGAGTTGCGGCAAGTCAGTTGGCCGTCCACTCGTACGTTCAAGCCAGAGATACCCGAGAAGTATGATGGGAGACTAAACCTAGCAGAGTTCTTGAGCATCTACACCATCGCTGTTCAAGCTGCCGGGGGAAGAGATGAGAAGGTGTTCGCCAACTACTTCCCTTTGGCCGTCAAGTCAAATGTGAGGTCTTGGCTGATGCACCTGCCGGAGAACTCCATTTCGACCTGGGCTGACCTGTGCCACGAGTTCATTGGTGCCTTCACGGGTGGCCATCAAGAACCAGGGCGGCCCAGCGATTTGCAGCTTCTCCGACAGAAAGAAGGAGAATCTTTGCGGAAGTACTTGCAGAGATTCAGTCGAGTGCACAGAAATATCCCAGATATCCACCCAGCTGCCGTGATAGCTGCCTTCCAATCCAACGTGCGCAACCGCAGGATATGTTCCAAGATGACCGTTCAGTTGCTCAAGACTGTGAAGGAGCTCTACAATTTGGTGGACAAGTGTGCTCGGGTGGAGGAGGGGAGGAAACTTCCTGGAGAGGAAGATTGCGTCGACATCGACTCAGAAGATGACGACGAAACCATCAGTAAGAAGAAGAAGAACAAGAAACGCAACAAGAAGCGCAAGGATAAGACAGTGATGGCTGTTGAGGGGTCAGGCACGCCGCCTAGTACCGGCAAGAAGGGCAAAGCTGAAGCCCCCGGCAAGGAGGCTACCGCATGCGCTGACTGCCGGGAGGCGGCGGCTGCCGAGAAAGCTGGGAAAGGTAATGGGCCGTACTATAAGATTCATCGGACCAAGGGCCATGATCTCCAGGAGTGTTATCAAGTTGAGCAACTCGTCAAGAGACAGAAGGCTGAGTATGAGAAGCGTGATAAGGAAAAAGGTCAGAATGGCGCTGGCGGGAAGGGCCGGGGTGGTGAAGCAAATCGCCCCGGCAAGGCTCCTCGGAACCAAGGGAAATCTGCCAAGGGCCTCGAGAAGGAGGATTGTAGTAATGAGAGTGATGGAGGGAATGAAGAGGAAACTAGCGAGCAGGAATTCTAGAAGGCCACTGACGCCCTGTGCATTGATGGGGGTGCATCTTTGATGAGGACATCAATACCATTGTTACACCCACAGCCCCGCTGCTATACATACTGGACCAATTACTAGAGCTCGCGCACGCCAATTAAATTATCAGGTACTTTCGTTTCTTGGTAATGATTCTAATGTTCATGAGAATATGATGCTGCCTAAATTGGATACATTTGTTTTGCTTACAAATGAAGGGCCTAGCTTGGACAATAAAGAGGAACCATGGAGCAAGTTCAAGCATGGAGATGATGGCATGCGCAAGGGGAACAAGAACGGAGTTACAAGTGATGATTTCAGGACTTTGAAGCCACCATAATGAGTGCAGGAAGCCTTGGACGAAATATACAAGATGCCACTTCATAAATTTCGTCCAGAGGCTATTATAGGTGCTGCGTCACCTTATTATTGGGCCAGGCCCATGTAATTTCGAAATACTTGAGTATAGGCTGTTTTTAGAGTCCGTATGTGTGGGGAAACAAGAGATAGGGTTGGTTTCGGACCCCTCCTTCAAGGGCCACGAAATCCCCTCCTCTTCCTCCATATATATACAGCCCTTAGGGCACCGTTTAGACTTTGGGTTTTGTTTAGATTAAAAGTTTGCCATAGCTGCAACTTCGCATACTTTGTTTGTGTTCAACGACCAGACCAAGACGTCACAGAACCCCACCTTGATCAATAAAGCTTTCATCTTATATTCGCGATATCCAGATTGCAAATCTTAGTTTCTTGCTTGTTCTTCGTTTGCTTGCAGGAGATAGACCCTCGTGGTCAGGTTGATTGTGCTCCGGCGTGGTCAATAACCTCTCGGAGTTGGTTTAGCGATTGCTAAGGCGCGATGTCCTCGCACGTTCGTAGTCGGATCGTCAAAGTCTACTCCACCAAAAACGATAGCTATCATCTCATCGAAAGATCGGGACACCCTCGCCTCTATCAAGTGGTATCAGATTTTCAGGTTGCTCGGTGAGATTTTACAGTTTTTCGTAGTTTAGATCGAGTCTGTTCTTCATACCTACAGTCCACGAAAAAGCCAAAAAAAAAAATAGGGTTAGTTCATCATATCCGAACCAATCTGAGCCTTTGCATAATCTTTTTAGGGTTTTTGCTTTGTTGATTTTGCGGTTGCATCGTCGTGTCTAGTTGCTGGTCTTAGCGTCTAGTCCCTTAGAGTTTCGAGTTTGGTCACAGTTTGTCACGCCGCCGCCGCACCATATACCACCACCGCTGCCATATACCACCACCGCTGCCATATCCTACCACCGCTGCCATATACCATCACCACTGCCATATTCTACCACCATATATCCACCACCAATCCGAGTTCTTTTCATATTAGGTTTGTTTTCGAGACCCATCTATTTTCCGATTCGTGTTTCCTTGCCTGAGTAGGATTAAAAAAAAAAAGTCTGGAGACCCCCGGGCAGTTTTTAGGCCAAAATTTTGGCAGTCAATTTTTTTTCCCTATCCTATTTTTAGGTCCCAGGGAGCGTTTTGAGACACTTGCCATCATAGTGATTTTTTGTCGCACTTTTTCATCGTCGCTGCCCTGATTTCCGAAAAATAAATTGTCAAAAAAAAATTTCGTGCCAATCCTGTTAGTTTGACTTGGGAAGAGTTTTGAGACACTCTCCATTATAGTGATTTTTTTTAAAAAAAAAGAAAAAAAAAGGAGCTCAAAAAAAAAACAGCGCAAAAAAAAAACGAATTTTTTTTAGAGTGTGCTCTTCCCTTGTTTACGTGCCTCGCCGTGATTTTGTTAGTCTTCTAGGCTCGCGTCTCTAGTACGGTCTAGCCTAGGACCAGCACAGTACCATCGTTGAGCGTTTATTCAACTTTGCATCTCTGAATTGATTATTGCTGACATTTTTGCTACCATATCATAAGCTTTCCCAGCACCACATACATCTACGTCGTGCGTTTGACACCACCTGGCAATCGCTCTGTCCAATCTTTAAGAGTTTTGACTACAACGGTTGCCGATCACCACCTGCTGCTGGGTAAGAACTGGTAAGCATTTGAGATTCGCTTGACGGTTTTGTGATACACCACCACCACCACTTCCCAGTAGTCTGTAGGATCATATTCTTGTGTGTTTCTATTGCTGCTAACCATGGCAGGATCACAAGCCGATGAGACTGATTGGGAGAACATGACGAATAAATAGCTACATGATAAATTTCAGCAAATGATGAGTGGACAGGTGCAAGATGTGCTAAACAGATTTGAAGAGGCCATGGAGAAGATAGATGGAATTGAGAAGACGTTCGAAACTAAGCTCGATAACAAGTTTAATAAATTGCTCGCGCGTCTTCCACAACCACCGCCCGCTGCACCTGTCGCACCTCTACAACAACAACAACGTCGCCTTCCAAATCAAGTGGGACGAGCACAGCGCGTTCCCCTTGAGCCTGGTCAAACTTCTGGTGCCGCTGCACCTATTGTTGATGCTTCTATGGCTCCTGTTGCCGCTGAGGAGGACGATTATGCGTGCGATTACGAGGATGAGGTTGATCAAAATCAGAACTACGTACCAGCACCAGGTCGTCCACATGCCAATAATCGCAATGGTAGGGCTGCATTACCACCTCAGGTACGAGATCATGACCATATTCCGAAACTGAAATTGAATATTCCACCATTTGACGGTAGATATGTTCCTGATATATATCTTACTTGGGAGTTAGAAACTGAACAACGTTTTACATGTTTACAATATCCCGAGGAGAGACGTGTTGCTGCTGCTGTTTGTGCTTTTACTAGTTTTGCATGTGTATGGTGGTCTGAACATTGTAGATTATATCCTATTCCAGCAACGTGGGCTGCTTTGAAAACTGCTATGCGTACTCATTGGGTTCCACCATATTATCAACGTGAATTACTTCAAAAATTGCAGCGCTTAAGACAAGGAAAAAATTCTGTAGAAGAATATTATCAGGAATTACAAACTGGCATGATTAGATGTGGTATTGTTGAGGAGAATGAAGCTTTGCTTGCACGTTTAATGGGTGGATTAAATAGAGAGATTCAGACCATTCTAGAGTATACGGAGTATAGTAAAATCACTCGTTTATTCCATCTTGCTTGTCAAGCTGAACGTGAAGTGCAGGATCGACAGGCATTGGCACGAACTAATTTTTCTGCAGGTCGATCTTCATCATGGACACCGCGTGCCTCCTCTACTCCCACACGTCCTACTACAGCACCACTGACTTCAGCCGCCAACTCCAACCGAGATACAAGAAAACAGGCACCACCACCACCATCTGCCAAGAGTACACCTTCTGGGCCTGCCCAGAGCTCTTCTTCATCTATGGCATCAACAGGGCACACACATGATATTATTTGTCGTCGTTGTAAGGGAAGAGGTCATTATGCCAGAGAATGCCAATCTCCGCGTGTTATGATTGCTACTGAGGATGGTGGGTATGAGTCCGCTAGTGACTATGATGAGGAGACTTTGGCTCTTATTACAAGTGAAGAACACGGTGGAGATAACTCTGATCATGAGACGCAATACATGGCTCCTGAAGACGCTGACAGGTATGAATGTTTAGTTGCTCAACGTGTTTTGAGTGTGCAGGTCACACAAGCTGAGCAAAATCAGAGGCATAATTTGTTCCATACAAAGGGAGTTGTGAAGGAACGTTCTGTTCGCGTCATCATAGATGGAGGGAGATGCAACAACTTGGCTAGCATGGAGATGGTGGAGAAGCTATCTCTCACCACAAGACCACATCCACATCCTTACTATATCCAATGGTTCAACAACAGCGGCAAGGTTAAGGTAACACGTACTGTTCGTGTGCATTTTAGTATCTCTACATATGCTGATTATGTTGATTGTGATGTGGTACCCATGCAAGCATGTTCATTATTACTTGGTAGACCATGGCAATTTTTTAAAAATTCTGTACACCATGGTAGAAACAATCAGTATACTCTTGTTCATAAGGATAAACATATTACTTTGCTTCCTATGACTCCTGATTCTATTTTGAAAGATGATATTAATAGAGCTAGTAAAGCAAAACAGGAGAAAAAGAAGAGTGAAAATCAGATTGTGGCAAAAGAATTTGAGCAACAAATGAAGCCTAATAATAAACCATCTAGTGTTGCTTCTGAAATTAAATTGAAAAGTGCATGTTTACTTGCCACCAAATCTGATATTGATGAGCTAGATTTCAGCAAATCTGTTTGCTATGCTTTTGTGTGCAAAGAGGCGTTATTTTCATTCGAGGACGTGCCTTCCTCTTTGCCTCCTGCTGTCACTAACATTTTGCAGGAGTTCGCTGACGTCTTTCCACAAGACGTGCCACCGGGATTACCATCTATTCGCGGGATTGAGCATCAGATTGACTTAATTCCCGGTGCTTCGTTGCCAAAATCGTGCGCCATACCGTACCAATCCAGAGGAGACGAAGGAGATTATGCGTCAAGTACAGGAGCTGCTCGAGGAAGGTTATATACGCGAATCTCTTAGTCCTTGTGCTGTTCCTATTATACTAGTGCCAAAAAAGGATGGTACGTCGCGTATGTGTGTTGATTGTAGAGGCATTAATAATATTACTATTTGTTATCGTCATCCTATTCCTAGGCTAGATGATATGCTTGATGAATTGAGTGGCTCTACAATATTCTCCAAAGTTGATTTGCGTAGTGGATACCATCAAATTCGTATGAAATTGGGAGATGAATGGAAAACAGCATTTAAAACTAAGTTCGGTTTATATGAGTGGTTAGTCATGCCATTTGGGTTAACTAATGCACCTAGTACTTTCATGAGATTAATGAACGAAGTTTAACATGCTTTCAATGGACGATTTGTGGTACTTTACTTTGATGATATATTGATTTATAGCAGATCTTTGGAGGAACATTTGGAACATTTACGTGCTGTTTTTATTGCTCTACGTGATGCACGTTTGTTTGGTAACCTTGGGAAGTGCACCTTTTGCACCGACCGAGTATCTTTTCTTGGCTATGTTGTTACTCCACAGGGAATTGAAGTTGATAAAGCCAAGATTGAAGCTATTGAGAGTTGGCCGCAGCCCAAAACGGTCACACAAGTGAGGAGTTTCCTTGGCCTCGCTGGTTTCTATAGGCGTTTTGTGAGAGATTTCAGTACCATTGCTGCACCTCTCAATGAGCTTACAAAGAAGGATGTGCCTTTTGTTTGGGGTACCTCACAGGAAGAAGCTTTCACGGTATTAAAAGATAAGTTGACACATGCTCCTTTACTCCAACTTCCTGATTTTAATAAGACTTTTGAGCTTGAATGTGATGCTAGTGGAATTGGATTAGGAGGTGTTTTATTACAAGATGGCAAACCTGTTGCATACTTTTCTGAAAAATTGAGTGGGCCTAGTCTGAACTATTCTACTTATGATAAAGAATTATATGCTCTTGTTCGGACCTTAGAAACATGGCAACATTATTTATGGCCGAAAGAATTTGTTATACATTCTGATCATGAATCTTTGAAACACATTAAAAGTCAAGCAAAACTGAACCGTAGACATGCTAAATGGGTTGAATTTATTGAGACTTTCCCTTATGTCATTAAACACAAGAAGGGTAAAGAAAATGTTATTGCTGATGCTTTGTCTCGTCGTTATACGATGCTTTCACAACTTGACTTTAAAATATTTGGTTTTGAGACCATCAAAGATCAATATGCGCATGATGCTGAATTTAAAGATGTATTGCAGAATTGTAAGGAAGGGAGAACATGGAACAAGTTCGTCGTTAATGATGGATTTTTGTTTCGTGCTAACAAGCTATGCATTCCAGCTAGCTCTGTTCGTCTTTTGTTGTTGCAGGAGGCGCATGGAGGAGGATTAATGGGACACTTTGGCGTGAAGAAGACGGAGGATATACTTGCTACACATTTCTTTTGGCCAAAGATGAGACGGGATGTTGAGCGTTTTGTTGCTCGCTGCACTACATGTCAAAAAGCTAAGTCACGACTCAATCCTCATGGTTTATATATGCCTTTGCCTGTACCTAGCGTTCCTTGGGAGGATATATCTATGGACTTTGTTTTAGGTTTACCTCGAACAAAGAAGGGGAGGGATAGCATATTTGTTGTCGTGGATAGGTTCTCGAAAATGGCACACTTTATACCATGTCATAAAAGTGATGATGCTGTTAATGTTGCTCATTTGTTCTTTCGAGAAATTATACGCTTGCATGGTGTGCCAAATACTATTGTTTCAGATCGTGATACTAAATTTCTTAGCCACTTTTGGAGATGTTTATGGGCTAAGTTGGGGACTAAACTGCTTTTTAGTACTACATGTCACCCCCAAACTGATGGACAAACTGAAGTAGTCAATAGAACATTGTCCACTATGCTTAGGGCTGTTTTGAAGAATAACAAGAAAATGTGGGAAGAATGCTTGCCTCATATTGAATTTGCTTATAATCGTTCATTGCATTCTACTACTAAGATGTGTCCTTTTGAAATTGTGTATGGTTTCCTTCCTCGTGCACCAATTGATTTGTTGCCTCTTCCATCTTCGGAGAAGGTTAATTTTGATGCTAAAGAACGTGTTGAATTGAGCTTAAAAATGCATGAGTTAAATAAGGAGAACATTGAGCGTATGAATGCTAAATATAAACTTGCTGGAGATAAGGGTAGAAAACATGTTGTGTTTGCACCTGGAGATCTTGTTTGGTTACATTTGCGTAAGGATAGATTTCCCTATTTGCGCAAATCAAAGCTAATGCCACGTGCTGATGGTCCTTTTAAGGTGTTAGAGAAAATAAATGATAATGCATATAAACTTGAGCTGCCTACAGATTTTGGGGTTAGTCCCACTTTTAACATTGCAGATTTGAAGCCTTATTTGGGTGAGGAAGATGAGCTTCCGTCGAGGACGACTTCATTTCAAGAAGGGGAGGATGATGAGGACATCAATACCATTGTTACACCCACAGCCCCTGCTGCTATACATACTGGACCAATTACTAGAACTCGCGCACGCCAATTAAATTATCAGGTACTTTCGTTTCTTGGTAATGATTCTAATGTTCATGAGAATATGATGCTGCCTAAATTGGATACATTTGTTTTGCTTACAAATGAAGGGCCTAGCTTGGACAAGAAAGAGGAACCTTGGAGCAAGTTCAAGCATGGAGATGATGGCATGCGCAAGGGGAACAAGAACGGAGTTACAAGTGATGATTTCAGGACTTTGAAGCCACCATAATGAGTGCAGGAAGCCTTGGACCAAATATACAAGATGCCACTTCATAAATTTCGTCCAGAGGCTATTATAGGTGCTGCGTCACCTTATTATTGGGCCAGGCCCATGTAATTTCGAAATACTTGAGTATAGGCTGTTTTTAGAGTCCGTATGTGTGGGGAAACAAGAGATAGGGTTGGTTTCGGACCCCTCCTTCAAGGGCCACGAAATCCCCTCCTCTTCCTCCATATATATACAGCCCTTAGGGCACCGTTTAGACTTTGGGTTTTGTTTAGATTAAAAGTTCGCCATAGCTGCAACTTCGCGTACTTCGTTTGTGTTCAACGACCAAACCAAGACGTCACAGAACCCCACCTTGATCAATAAAGCTTTCATCTTATATTCGCGATATCCAGATTGCAAATCTTAGTTTCTTGCTTGTTCTTCGTTTTCTTGCAGGAGATAGACCCTCGTGGTCAGGTTGATTGTGCTCCGGCGTGGTCAATAACCTCTAGGTGTTGGTTTAGCGATTGCTAAGGCGCGACGTCCTCGCACGTTCGTAGTCGGATCGTCAAAGTCTACTCCACCAAAAACAATAGCTATCATCTCATCGAAAGATCGGGACACCCTCGCCTCTATCAGCTGCCATATTCTACCACCATATATCCACCACCAATCCGAGTTCTTTTCATATTAGGTTTGTTTTCGAGACCCATCTATTTTCCGATTCGTGTTTCCTTGCCTGAGTAGGATTCGGAAAAAAAAATTACTATTTTTAGGCCAAAATTTCGGCAGTCAAAAATATTTTTTCCCTATCCTATTTTTAGGTCCCATGGAGCGTTTTGAGACACTCGCCATCATAGTGATTTTTTGTCGCACTTTTTCGTCGTCGCTGCCCTGATTTCCGAAAAAAAATTTGTCAAAAAAAAAATTTCATGCCAATCCTGATAGTTTGACTTGGGAAGAGTTTTGAGACACTCGCCATTATAGTGATTTTTTGCAAAAAAAAAGAGCGCAAAAAAAAAACGAATTTTTTTTTAGAGTGTGCTCTTCCCTTGTTTATGTGCCGCGCCGTGATTTTGTTAGTGTTCTAGGCTCGCGTCTCCAGTACGGTCTAGCCTAGGACCAGCACAGTACCGTCGTTGAGCGTTTATTCAACTTTGCATCTCTGAATTGATTATTGCTGACCCTTTTTGCTACCATATCATAAGCCTTCCCAGCTCCACATACATCTACATCGTGCGTTTGACACCACCTGGCAATCGCTCTATCCAAGCTTTGTGAGTTTTGACTACAAAGGTTGCCGATCACCACCTGCTGCTGGGTAGGAACTGGTAAGAATTTGAGTTTTGCTTGACGGATTTGTGACACCACACCACCACCACTTCCTAGTAGTCTGTAGGATCATATTCTTGTGTGTTTCTATTGCTGCTAACCATGGCAGGATCACAAGCCGATGAGACTGATTGGGAGAACATGACGAACAAACAGCTACATGATAAATTTCAGCAAATGATGAGTGGACAGGTGCAAGATGTGCTAAACAGATTTGAAGAGGCCATGGAGAAGATAGATGGAATTGAGAAGACGTTCGAAACAAAGCTCGATAACAAGTTTAATGAATTGCTCGCGCGTCTTCCACAACCACCGCCGGCTGCACCTGTCGCACCTCTACAACAACAACAACGTCGGCTTCAAAATCAAGTGGGACGAGCACAGCGCGTTCCCCTTGAGCCTGGTCAAACTTCTGGTGCCGCTGCACCTACTGTTGATGCTTCTATGGCTCCTGCTGCCGCTGAGGAGGACGATTATGCGGGCGATTACGAGGATGAGGTTGATCAAAATCAGAACTACGTACCAGCACCAGGTCGTCCACATGCCAATAATCGCAATGGTAGGGCTGCATTACCAGTTCAGGTACGAGATCATGACCATCTTCCTAAACGGAAATTGAATATTCCACCATTTGAGGGTAGATATGTTCCTGATATATATCTTACTTGGGAGTTAGAAACTGAACAACGTTTTACATGTTTACAATATCCCGAGGAGAGACGTGTTGCTGCTGCTGTTTGTGCTTTTACTAGTTTTGCATGTGTATGGTGGTCTGAACATTGTAGATTATATCCTATTCCAACTACGTGGGCTGCTTTGAAAACTGCTATGCGTACTCGTTGGGTTCCACCATATTATCAACGTGAATTACTTCAAAAATTGCAGCGCTTAAGACAAGGAAAAAATTCTGTAGAAGAATATTATCAGGAATTACAAACTGGCATGATTAGATGTGGTATTGTTAAGGAGAATGAAGCTATGCTTGCATGTTTTATGGGTGGATTAAATAGAGAGATTCAGACCATTCTAGAGTATAAGGAGTATAATAATATCACTCGTTTATTCCATCTTGCTTGTAAAGCTGAACATGAAGTGCAGGATCGACAGGCATTGGCGCGAACTAATTTTTCTGCAGGTCGATCTTCATCATGGACACCGCGTGCCTCCTCTACTCCCACACGTCCTACTGCAGCACCACTGACTTCAGCCGCCAATTCCAACCGAGATACAAGAAAACAGGCACCACCACCACCATCTGCCAAGAGTACACCTTCTGGGCCTGCCCAGAGCTCTTCTTCATCAATGGCATCAACAGGGCACACACATGATATTATTTGTCGTCGTTGTAAGGGAAGAGGTCATTATGCGAGAGAATGCCAATCTCCGCGTGTTATGATTGCTACTGAGGATGGTGGGTATGAGTCCGCTAGTGACTATGATGAGGAGACTTTGGCTCTTATTACAAGTGAAGAACACGGTGGAGATGACTCTGATCATGAGATGCAATACATGGCTCCTGAAGACGCTGACAGGTATGAATGTTTAGTTGCTCAACGTGTTTTGAGTGTGCAGGTCACACAAGCTGAGCAAAATCAGAGGCATAATTTGTTCCATACAGAGGGAGTTGTGAAGGAACGTTCTGTTCGCGTCATCATAGATGGAGGGAGATGCAACAACTTGGCTAGCATGGAGATGGTGGAGAAGCTATCTCTCACCACAAGACCACATCCACATCCTTACTATATCCAATGGTTCAACAACAGCGGCAAGGTTAAGGTAACACGTACTGTTCGTGTGCATTTTAGTATCTCTACATATGCTGATTATGTTGATTGTGATGTGGTACCCATGCAAGCATGTTCATTATTACTTGGTAGACCATGGCAATTTTTTAAAAATTCTGTACACCATGGTAGAAACAATCAGTATACTCTTGTTCATAAGGATAAACATATTACTTTGCTTCCTATGACTCCTGATTCTATTTTGAAAGATGATATTAATAGAGCTAGTAAAGCAAAACAGGAGAAAAAGAAGAGTGAATATCAGATTGTGGCAAAAGAATTTGAGCAACAAATGAAGCCTAATAATAAACCATCTAGCGTTGCTTCTGAAATTAAATTGAAAAGTGCATGTTTACTTGCCACCAAATCTGATATTGATGAGCTAGATTTCAGCAAATCTGTTTGCTATGCTTTTGTGTGCAAAGAGGCGTTATTTTCATTCGAGGACGTGCCTTCCTCTTTGCCTCCTGCTGTCACTAACATTTTGCAGGAGTTTGCTGACGTCTTTCCACAAGACGTGCCACCGGGATTACCATCTATTCGCGGGATTGAGCATCAGATTGACTTAATTCCCGGTGCTTCGTTGCCAAAATCGTGCGCCATACCGTACCAATCCAGAGGAGACGAAGGAGATTATGCGTCAAGTACAGGAGCTGCTCGAGGAAGGTTATATACGCGAACTCTTAGTCCTTGTGCTGTTCCTATTATACTAGTGCCAAAAAAGGATGGTACGTCGCGTATGTGTGTTGATTGTAGAGGCATTAATAATATTACTATTTGTTATCGTCATCCTATTCCTAGGCTAGATGATATGCTTGATGAATTGAGTGGCTCTACAATATTCTACAAAGTTGATTTGCGTAGTGGATACCATCAAATTCGTATGAAATTGGGAGATGAATGGAAAACAGCATTTAAAACTAAGTTCGGTTTATATGAGTGGTTAGTCATGCCTTTTGGGTTAACTAATGCACCTAGTACTTTCATGAGATTAATGAACGAAGTTTAACATGCTTTCAATGGACGATTTGTGGTAGTTTACTTTGATGATATATTGATTTATAGCAGATCTTTGGAGGAACATTTGGAACATTTACGTGCTGTTTTTATTGCTCTACGTGATGCACGTTTGTTTGGTAACCTTGGGAAGTGCACCTTTTGCACCGACCGAGTATCTTTTCTTGGCTATGTTGTTACTCCACAGGGAATTGAAGTTGATAAAGCCAAGATTGAAGCTATTGAGAGTTGGCTGCAGCCCAAAACGGTCACACAAGTGAGGAGTTTCCTTGGCCTCGCTGGTTTCTATAGGCGTTTTGTGAGAGATTTCAGTACCATTGCTGCACCTCTCAACGAGCTTACAAAGAAGGATGTGCCTTTTGTTTGGGGTACCGCACAGGAAGAAGCCTTCACGGTGTTGAAAGATAAGTTAACACATGCTCCTTTACTCCAACTTCCTGATTTTAATAAGACTTTTGAGCTTGAATGTGATGCTAGTGGAATTGGATTAGGAGGTGTGTTATTACAAGATGGCAAACCTGTTGCATACTTTTCTGAAAAATTGAGTGGGCCTAGTCTGAATTACTCTACTTATGATAAGGAATTATATGCTCTTGTTCGGACTTTGGAAACATGGCAACATTATTTATGGCCCAAAGAATTTGTTATTCATTCTGATCATGAATCTTTGAAACATATTAAAAGTCAAGCCAAACTGAACCGTAAACATGCTAAATGGGTTGAATTTATTGAGACTTTCCCTTATGTCATTAAACACAAGAAGGGTAAAGAAAGTGTTATTGCTGATGCATTGTCTCGTCGTTATACTATGCTTTCACAACTTGACTTTAAAATATTTGGTTTGGAGACCATCAAAGATCAATATGTGCATGATGCTGAATTTAAAGATGTATTGCAGAATTGTAAGGAAGGGAGAACATGGAACAAGTTCGTCGTTAACGATGGATTTGTGTTTCGTGCTAACAAGCTATGCATTCCAGCTAGCTCTGTTCGTCTTTTGTTGTTGCAGGAGGCGCATGGAGGAGGATTAATGGGACACTTTGGCGTGAAGAAGACGGAGGATATACTTGCTACACATTTCTTTTGGCCAAAGATGAGACGGGATGTTGAGCGTTTTGTTGCTCGCTGCACTACATGTCAAAAAGCTAAGTCACGACTCAATCCTCATGGTTTATATATGCCTTTGCCTGTACCTAGCGTTCCTTGGGAGGATATATCTATGGACTTTGTTTTAGGTTTACCTCGAACAAAGAAGGGGAGGGATAGCATATTTGTTGTCGTGGATAGGTTCTCGAAAATGGCACACTTTATACCATGTCATAAAAGTGATGATGCTGTTAATGTTGCTCATTTGTTCTTTCGTGAAATTATACGCTTGCATGGTGTGCCAAATACTATTGTTTCAGATCGTGATACTAAATTTCTTAGCCACTTTTGGAGATGTTTATGGGCTAAGTTGGGGACTAAACTGCTTTTTAGTACTACATGTCACCCCCAAACTGATGGACAAACTGAAGTAGTCAATAGAACATTGTCTACTATGCTTAGGGCTGTTTTGAAGAATAACAAGAAAATGTGGGAAGAATGCTTGCCTCATATTGAATTTGCTTATAATCGTTCATTGCATTCTACTACTAAGATGTGTCCTTTTGAAATTGTGTATGGTTTCCTTCCTCGTGCACCAATTGATTTGTTGCCTCTTCCATCTTCGGAGAAGGTTAATTTTGATGCTAAAGAACGTGTTGAATTGATCTTAAAAATGCATGAGTTAAATAAGGAGAACATTGAGCGTATGAATGCTAAATATAAACTTGCTGGAGATAAGGGTAGAAAACATGTTGTGTTTGCACCTGGAGATCTTGTTTGGTTACATTTGCGTAAGGATAGATTTCCTGATTTGCGCAAATCAAAGCTAATGCCACGTGCTGATGGTCCTTTTAAGGTGTTAGAGAAAATAAATGATAATGCATATAAACTTGAGCTGCCTGCAGATTTTGGGGTTAGTCCCACTTTTAACATTGCAGATTTGAAGCCTTATTTGGGTGAGGAAGATGAGCTTCCGTCGAGGACGACTTCATTTCAAGAAGGGGAGGATGATGAGGACATCAATACCATTGTTACACCCACAGCCCCTGCTGCTATACATACTGGACCAATTACTAGAACTCGCGCACGCCAATTAAATTATCAGGTACTTTCGTTTCTTGGTAATGATTCTAATGTTCATGAGAATATGATGCTGCCTAAATTGGATACATTTGTTTTGCTTACAAATGAAGGGCCTAGCGTGGACAAGAAAGAGGAACCTTGGAGCAAGTTCAAGCATGGAGATGATGGCATGCGCAAGGGGAACAAGAACGGAGTTACAAGTGATGATTTCAGGACTTTGAAGCCACCATAATGAGTGCAGGAAGCCTTGGACCAAATATACAAGATGCCACTTCATAAATTTCGTCCAGAGGCTATTATAGGTGCTGCGTCACCTTATTATTGGGCCAGGCCCATGTAATTTCGAAATACTTGAGTATAGGCTGTTTTTAGAGTCCGTATGTGTGGGGAAACAAGAGATAGGGTTGGTTTCGGACCCCTCCTTCAAGGGCCACGAAATCCCCTCCTCTTCCTCCATATATATACAGCCCTTAGGGCACCGTTTAGACTTTGGGTTTTGTTTAGATTAAAAGTTCGCCATAGCTGCAACTTCGCGTACTTCGTTTGTGTTCAACGACCAAACCAAGACGTCACAGAACCCCACCTTGATCAATAAAGCTTTCATCTTATATTCGCGATATCCAGATTGCAAATCTTAGTTTCTTGCTTGTTCTTCGTTTTCTTGCAGGAGATAGACCCTCGTGGTCAGGTTGATTGTGCTCCGGCGTGGTCAATAACCTCTAGGTGTTGGTTTAGCGATTGCTAAGGCGCGACGTCCTCGCACGTTCGTAGTCGGATCGTCAAAGTCTACTCCACCAAAAACGATAGCTATCATCTCATCGAAAGATCGGGACACCCTCGCCTCTATCAGCTGCCATATTCTACCACCATATATCCACCACCAATCCGAGTTCTTTTCATATTAGGTTTGTTTTCGAGACCCATCTATTTTCCGATTCGTGTTTCCTTGCCTGAGTAGGATTCGGAATTTTTTTTTACTATTTTTAGGCCAAAATTTCGGCAGTCAAAAATATTTTTTCCCTATCCTATTTTTAGGTCCCATGGAGCGTTTTGAGACACTCGCCATCATAGTGATTTTTTGTCGCACTTTTTCGTCGTCGCTGCCCTGATTTCCAAAAAAAAAATTTGTCAAAAAAAAAATTTCGTGCCAATCCTGATAGTTTGACTTGGGAAGAGTTTTGAGACACTCGCCATTATAGTGATTTTTTGCAAAAAAAAAGAGCGCAAAAAAAAAACGAATTTTTTTTTAGAGTGTGCTCTTCCCTTGTTTATGTGCCGCGCCGAGATTTTGTTAGTGTTCTAGGCTCGCGTCTCCAGTACGGTCTAGCCTAGGACCAGCACAGTACCGTCGTTGAGCGTTTATTCAACTTTGCATCTCTGAATTGATTATTGCTGACCCTTTTTGCTACCATATCATAAGCCTTCCCAGCTCCACATACATCTACATCGTGCGTTTGACACCACCTGGCAATCGCTCTATCCAAGCTTTGTGAGTTTTGACTACAAAGGTTGCCGATCACCACCTGCTGCTGGGTAGGAACTGGTAAGAATTTGAGTTTTGCTTGACGGATTTGTGACACCACACCACCACCACTTCCTAGTAGTCTGTAGGATCATATTCTTGTGTGTTTCTATTGCTGCTAACCATGGCAGGATCACAAGCCGATGAGACTGATTGGGAGAACATGACGAACAAACAGCTACATGATAAATTTCAGCAAATGATGAGTGGACAGGTGCAAGATGTGCTAAACAGATTTGAAGAGGCCATGGAGAAGATAGATGGAATTGAGAAGACATTCGAAACAAAGCTCGATAACAAGTTTAATGAATTGCTCGCGCGTCTTCCACAACCACCGCCGGCTGCACCTGTCGCACCTCTACAACAACAACAACGTCGCCTTCAAAATCAAGTGGGACGAGCACAGCGCGTTCCCCTTGAGCCTGGTCAAACTTCTGGTGCCGCTGCACCTACTGTTGATGCTTCTATGGCTCCTGCTGCCGCTGAGGAGGACGATTATGCGGGCGATTACGAGGATGAGGTTGATCAAAATCAGAACTACGTACCAGCACCAGGTCGTCCACATGCCAATAATCGCAATGGTAGGGCTGCATTACCAGTTCAGGTACGAGATCATGACCATCTTCCTAAACGGAAATTGAATATTCCACCATTTGAGGGTAGATATGTTCCTGATATATATCTTACTTGGGAGTTAGAAACTGAACAACGTTTTACATGTTTACAATATCCCGAGGAGAGACGTGTTGCTGCTGCTGTTTGTGCTTTTACTAGTTTTGCATGTGTATGGTGGTCTGAACATTGTAGATTATATCCTATTCCAACTACGTGGGCTGCTTTGAAAACTGCTATGCGTACTCGTTGGGTTCCACCATATTATCAACGTGAATTACTTCAAAAATTGCAGCGCTTAAGACAAGGAAAAAATTCTGTAGAAGAATATTATCAGGAATTACAAACTGGCATGATTAGATGTGGTATTGTTGAGGAGAATGAAGCTATGCTTGCATGTTTTATGGGTGGATTAAATAGAGAGATTCAGACCATTCTAGAGTATAAGGAGTATAATAATATCACTCGTTTATTCCATCTTGCTTGTAAAGCTGAACATGAAGTGCAGGATCGACAGGCATTGGCGCGAACTAATTTTTCTGCAGGTCGATCTTCATCATGGACACCGCGTGCCTCCTCTACTCCCACACGTCCTACTGCAGCACCACTGACTTCAGCCGCCAATTCCAACCGAGATACAAGAAAACAGGCACCACCACCACCATCTGCCAAGAGTACACCTTCTGGGCCTGCCCAGAGCTCTTCTTCATCAATGGCATCAACAGGGCACACACATGATATTATTTGTCGTCGTTGTAAGGGAAGAGGTCATTATGCGAGAGAATGCCAATCTCCGCGTGTTATGATTGCTACTGAGGATGGTGGGTATGAGTCCGCTAGTGACTATGATGAGGAGACTTTGGCTCTTATTACAAGTGAAGAACACGGTGGAGATGACTCTCATCATGAGATGCAATACATGGCTCCTGAAGACGCTGACAGGTATGAATGTTTAGTTGCTCAACGTGTTTTGAGTGTGCAGGTCACACAAGCTGAGCAAAATCAGAGGCATAATTTGTTCCATACAAAGGGAGTTGTGAAGGAACGTTCTGTTCGCGTCATCATAGATGGAGGGAGATGCAACAACTTGGCTAGCATGGAGATGGTGGAGAAGCTATCTCTCACCACAAGACCACATCCACATCCTTACTATATCCAATGGTTCAACAACAGCGGCAAGGTTAAGGTAACACGTACTGTTCGTGTGCATTTTAGTATCTCTACATATGCTGATTATGTTGATTGTGATGTGGTACCCATGCAAGCATGTTCATTATTACTTGGTAGACCATGGCAATTTTTTAAAAATTCTGTACACCATGGTAGAAACAATCAGTATACTCTTGTTCATAAGGATAAACATATTACTTTGCTTCCTATGACTCCTGATTCTATTTTGAAAGATGATATTAATAGAGCTAGTAAAGCAAAACAGGAGAAAAAGAAGAGTGAATATCAGATTGTGGCAAAAGAATTTGAGCAACAAATGAAGCCTAATAATAAACCATCTAGTGTTGCTTCTGAAATTAAATTGAAAAGTGCATGTTTACTTGCCACCAAATCTGATATTGATGAGCTAGATTTCAGCAAATCTGTTTGCTATGCTTTTGTGTGCAAAGAGGCGTTATTTTCATTCGAGGACGTGCCTTCCTCTTTGCCTCCTGCTGTCACTAACATTTTGCAGGAGTTCGCTGACGTCTTTCCACAAGACGTGCCACCGGGATTACCATCTATTCGCGGGATTGAGCATCAGATTGACTTAATTCCCGGTGCTTCGTTGCCAAAATCGTGCGCCATACCGTACCAATCCAGAGGAGACGAAGGAGATTATGCGTCAAGTACAGGAGCTGCTCGAGAAAGGTTATATACGCGAATCTCTTAGTCCTTGTGCTGTTCCTATTATACTAGTGCCAAAAAAGGATGGTACGTCGCGTATGTGTGTTGATTGTAGAGGCATTAATAATATTACTATTCGTTATCGTCATCCTATTCCTAGGCTAGATGATATGCTTGATGAATTGAGTGGCTCTACAATATTCTCCAAAGTTGATTTGCGTAGTGGATACCATCAAATTCGTATGAAATTGGGAGATGAATGGAAAACAGCATTTAAAACTAAGTTCGGTTTATATGAGTGGTTAGTCATGCCTTTTGGGTTAACTAATGCACCTAGTACTTTCATGAGATTAATGAACGAAGTTTTACGTGCTTTCATTGGACGATTTGTGGTAGTTTACTTTGATGATATATTGATTTATAGTAGATATTTGGAGGAACATTTGGAACATTTACGTGTTGTTTTTATTGCTCTACGTGATGCACGTTTGTTTGGTAACCTTGGGAAGTGCACCTTTTGCACCGACCGAGTATCTTTTCTTGGCTATGTTGTTACTCCACAGGGAATTGAAGTTGATAAAGCCAAGATTGAAGCTATTGAGAGTTGGCCGCAGCCCAAAACGGTCACACAAGTGAGGAGTTTCCTTGGCCTCGCTGGTTTCTATAGGCGTTTTGTGAGAGATTTCAGTACCATTGCTGCACCTCTCAATGAGCTTACAAAGAAGGATGTGCCTTTTGTTTGGGGTACCTCACAGGAAGAAGCTTTCACGGTATTAAAAGATAAGTTGACACATGCTCCTTTACTCCAACTTCCTGATTTTAATAAGACTTTTGAGCTTGAATGTGATGCTAGTGGAATTGGATTAGGAGGTGTTTTATTACAAGATGGCAAACCTGTTGCATACTTTTCTGAAAAATTGAGTGGGCCTAGTCTGAACTATTCTACTTATGATATAGAATTATATGCTCTTGTTCGGACCTTAGAAACATGGCAACATTATTTATGGCCCAAAGAATTTGTTATACATTCTGATCATGAATCTTTGAAACACATTAAAAGTCAAGCAAAACTGAACCGTAGACATGCTAAATAGGTTGAATTTATTGAGACTTTCCCTTATGTCATTAAACACAAGAAGGGTAAAGAAAATGTTATTGCTGATGCTTTGTCTCGTCGTTATACGATGCTTTCACAACTTGACTTTAAAATATTTGGTTTCGAGACCATCAAAGATCAATATGCGCATGATGCTGAATTTAAAGATGTATTGCAGAACTGTAAGGAAGGGAGAACATGGAACAAGTTCGTCGTTAATGATGGATTTGTGTTTCGTGCTAACAAGCTATGCATTCCAGCTAGCTCCGTTCGTCTTTTGTTGTTGCAGGAGGCGCATGGAGGAGGATTAATGGGACACTTTGGCGTGAAGAAGACGGAGGATATACTTGCTACACATTTCTTTTGGCCAAAGATGAGACGGGATGTTGAGCGTTTTGTTGCTCGCTGCACTACATGTTAAAAAGCTAAGTCACGACTCAATCCTCATGGTTTATATATGCCTTTGCCTGTACCTAGCGTTCCTTGGGAGGATATATCTATGGACTATGTTTTAGGTTTACCTCGAACAAAGAAGGGGAGGGATAGCATATTTTTTGTCGTGGATAGGTTCTCGAAAATGGCACACTTTATACCATGTCATAAATGCGATGATGCTGTTAATGTTGCTGATTTGTTCTTTCGTGAAATTATACGCTTGCATGGTGTGCCAAATACTATTGTTTCAGATCATGATACTAAATTTCTTAGCCACTTTTGGAGATGTTTATGGGCTAAGTTGGGGACTAAACTGCTTTTTAGTACTACATGTCACCCCCAAACTGATGGACAAACTGAAGTAGTCAATAGAACATTGTCTACTATGCTTAGGGCTGTTTTGAAGAATAACAAGAAAATGTGGGAAGAATGCTTGCCTCATATTGAATTTGCTTATAATCGTTCATTGCATTCTACTACTAAGATGTGTCCTTTTGAAATTGTGTATGGTTTCCTTCCTCGTGCATCGATTGATTTGTTGCCTCTTCCATCTTTGGAGAAGGTTAATTTTGATGCTAAACAACGTGCTGAATTGATCTTAAAAATGCATGAGTTAACTAAGGAGAACATTGAGCGTATGAATGCTAAATATAAACTTGCTGGAGATAAGGGTAGAAAACATGTTGAGTTTGCACCTGGAGATCTTGTTTGGTTACATTTGCGTAAGGATAGATTTCCTGATTTGCGCAAATCAAAGCTAATGCCACGTGCTGATGGTCCTTTTAAGGTGTTAGAGAAAATAAATGATAATGCATATAAACTTGAGGTGCCTGCAGATTTTGGGGTTAGTCCCACTTTTAACATTGCAGATTTGAAGCCTTATTTGGGTGAGGAAGATGAGCTTCCGTCGAGGACGACTTCATTTCAAGAAGGGGAGGATGATGAGGACATCAATACCATTGTTACACCCACAGCCCCTGCTGCTATACATACTGGACCAATTACTAGAGCTCGCGCACGCCAATTAAATTATCAGGTACTTTCGTTTCTTGGTAATGATTCTAATGTTCATGAGAATATGATGCTGCCTAAATTGGATACATTTGTTTTGCTTACAAATGAAGGGCTTAGCTTGGACAAGAAAGAGGAACCTTGGAGCAAGTTCAAGCATGGAGATGATGGCATGCGCAAGGGGAACAAGAACGGAGTTACAAGTGATGATTTCAGGACTTTGAAGCCACCATAATGAGTGCAGGAAGCCTTGGACGAAATATACAAGATGCCACTTCATAAATTTCATCCAGAGGCTATTATAGGTGCTGCGTCACCTTATTATTGGGCCAGGCCCATGTAATTTCGAAATACTTGAGTATAGGCTGTTTTTAGAGTCCGTATGTGTGGGGAAACAAGAGATAGGGTTGGTTTCGGACCCCTCCTTCAAGGGCCACGAAATCCCCTCCTCTTCCTCCATATATACAGCCCTTAGGGCACCGTTTAGACTTTGGGTTTTGTTTAGATTAAAAGTTCACCATAGCTGCAACTTCGCGTACTTTGTTTGTGTTCAACGACCAGACCAAGACGTCACAGAACCCCACCTTGATCAATAAAGCTTTCATCTTATATTCGCGATATCCAGATTGCAAATCTTAGTTTCTTGCTTGTTCTTCGTTTGCTTGCAGGAGATAGACCCTCGTGGTCAGGTTGATTGTGCTCCGGCGTGGTCAATAGCCTCTCGGAGTTGGTTTAGCGATTGCTAAGGCGCGACGTCCTCGAACGTTCGTAGTCGGATCGTCAAAGTCTACTCCACCAAAAACGATAGCTATCATCTCATCGAAAGATCGGGACACCCTCGCCTCTATCAATCTTTGCACTCCTCTCACCGCCAACTTAAACAGTGGGCGCATGAAGTCAATGCCATGGAGCCAGCGGCAGATTCTCGGAAGCTGCTCAAGTGGTCATGCACGCCCATCATCTTTGATGAAGATGACCACCCCGACCGCATCACTGCGGTAGGGTGCTTGCCGTTGTTGGTCTCACCAACAATTCGCAACCTCAAGGTCACAAAGATGCTGGTTGACGGCGGGGTCGGGTTGAATCTGATTTCCCCAAAGGTTATCAGCAGACTCCAGATAGCAGAGGAAGAACTTAAGGCCATAGGCACGTTTCAAGGAATCAATCCCAGCAGGAGCCGTCCTAAGGGAAAGGTTACGTTGCCAGTGACATTTGGAGGGGAGTTGAATTACGGGACTGAGAAAGTTGTGTTTGATGTGGTTAACCTCCCTCTGTCGTACAACGGGATCCTTGGGTGCCCGGCCCTGGCGAAATTCATGGCAGCATCCCACTATGCCTACAACGCCTTGAAGATGCCAGGGCTGATGGGCGTCATTTCCATTCCATCAGACAAGAAAGACGCAATTATTTGCGTGGATAAGATGTATCGGGACGCAGTCGCGGCAGAGGTCGCGGAAGCCACAGTTCCCGCCAAGGAAAAGCATAGCAGAGGCACTGGCAAGGAGTCCGGGAGGCGTACCTCTGTGGAATGTGCCGTGCCCGTTGATGACACGCCAGAGAGTTCCAAAAGCAAGAGATCCAAGGCCACTCGACCCCAAGTGAAAAAGGTCGCGGCAGGGCTGGCTGGCGCTGATGGTACTTTCACTATTAGCGCCACCCTTGATGACAAATAGGAAATCGCGCTAGTTGCCTTCGTGCGGATGAATATCGATGTGTTTGCTTGGCAAACATCTGATATCCCTGTTGTTCCCAGGGAGGTAATCGAGCACCACCTTGCTGTCTGCCCACATGCCCGGCCCATCAAACAGAAGGTTCGAAAGCAGGCCTTGGAACGGCAGCAGTTCATTGCCGAGCAAATCAAGAAACTTGAAGCAGCTGGTTTGGTTAGAGGAGTACTGCATCCAACATGGTTAGCAAACCCAGTGGTTGTGCGCAAGGCTAATGGAAAATGGAGGCTCTGCATAGATTTTACGGATCTGAACAAGGCATGCCCAAAGGACCCATTTCCCTTGCCGCGCATCGACCAGATCATGGATTCTACTTCAGGAAGTGAGTTGCTCTCTTTTCTGGATGCGTACTCTGGTTACCATCAGATTTTTATGTCCAAGGAAGACGAAGAAAAGACCTCATTCATCACCCCATGCGGCATGTACTGCTTTGTGCACATGCCTTTCGGGTTGAAGAGCGCCGGGTCCACTTTTGCAAGAGCTGATAGAGGCGAGGGTGTCCTGATCTTTCGATGAGATGATAGCTATCGTTTTTGGTGGAGTAGACTTTGACGATCCGACTACGAACGTGCGAGGACGTCGCGCCTTAGCAATCGCTAAACCAACTCCGAGAGGTTATTGACCACGTCGGAGCACAATCAACCTGACTACGAGGGTCTATCTCCTGCAAGCAAACAAAGAGCAAGCAAGAAACTAAGATTTGCAATCTGGATATTGCAAATATAAGATGAAAGCTTTATTGATCAAGGTGGGGTTCTGTGACGTCTTGGTCTGGTCGTTGAACACAAACGAAGTACGTGAAGTTGCAGCTATGGCGAACTTTTAATCTAAACAAAACCCAAGGAAAAAGCTACTAGATGGATCTACTTATATAGGAGCAAGGGGTGGCGGCCAAGGAGGTGGGAGGACGTCCCAAGGCAGCCTAAAACTAACCCTAGGTCGTACAAGGCCAATGGGCCCAAGTGGAGGTGATGCAACACCTTTGGACTTGTAGTTTGACTCGGATTCTGCTACAGCGTCAGATTGTTTCGATGACAACTCAACGCTCCGGATGAATTTGAAGGTGAAACCAATTGGGTTAGAAAGAGCACGAAATCTACTTTCCAACAAAAAAAGAATCACCCAATTCGGAGTCCGTATGAAATAGTTCTTGGCGTTTTGAGTCAGGTATATCTGTGCAGTCCGAATCTGAATCCAGAACGTGAGAGACTTGGACTCTATCTTCTCTTGGCCCAAAAGTGACGTGAGAGGACTTTTTGAACAGCACATAAACTTCTCTTTTTCCCTTATGTTCATATGTGGATTGTACAAATCTCCCATACACCTGCAATTAGACATGGCACAAAAGTTTGTGAAGTATTTTTGTCTTGAATGACATAAATAAATTATTGCATAGTTTGCATTAGAAATCACCTCACAAATATACATGTATGCAATATTTTTGGTCGTATCCAAGGTAGTCATGTCCTCATCATCCTCCCCTTCTTGAAAACAAAGCCGTCCTCGGCGTTGCTTAAGCTGAAATGTGGCTAACAAAAGAGACAAGGTGTACATGTTGTATATGTATATGTCATCCAGTTTTACTTCCCTTAGTTTTTGCATATATGACACATGTATACATGAGTAACCTTCATAGTTCATAAAATCTAAAGCCAAAATATTATCACAAGTATTAGAAGACATGAAAATATTGCAACTCAATTTGCACATATAAGTGAAGCTCTTATTCATATCAAAGGATTGACAATGTTCATCATTAAACCATCCCAACATTGGTGAATAAACCTTACTTGCATCAAATTTACATGCTACAACATGCTTAAATAAGCAAACATGCAATAAGTCATTTGACACAAAATCATCACCAAGATTAGAGGGCATATTAAAATGATTAAACATTGTTTCTTTTGCATCAACAGTTAATTCATTGGGTGCACTCAAAATTGTTGATACTTCAACTCTTTGATCACATGATGCATTCATGACAGTAACACAATTCTCTAAAATAGCTGGTGTGCTCAAATCAATAGGTAACACAACACATGATGTATTCAAGTTAACTAGGCATGCATCTTTCTCATGTGAAAGTTGAAAATCTTTACCTTTGTCATTACCTCTTATGATCAACTCAGACGATGTAGGCACTCTTGGAGGTGATGTGTCACATGATGGAGATGATGTAGTCCTCGCAACAACGGATGTGGTTGTCATAGTACGCCTAGTAGTTGAAGAAACATCTGTATCAACACTTGGAATGTGCACCGTGCGCTTGTTCTCCTTGTGGCCAACACATCGTTTTATTTCCTATTCAGCTTTGCAAGCAAGACGAAACAAATGGTCCATAGGATAACACTCTTCATGAATTAGAATCTCTTGAATATCACAGTTTAATCCTCCCCAAAATCTATCCATAAAATCTTCTTCACTTTCTTCTAAAAATGAGTGCAATAATGTAGTTTGTAAATCATCATAGTATTTTGTTACCATGTCAGTGCCTTGTTTTAAATGTTGTAATTTTTTAATCATGCCACGAGTATAATAAACATCAACGAATCTATCTCTCATGACAAGTTTTAAATCATCCCAAGTAGTAGGTATAAGATCAGGGTTTAACCGACAATATTCACTCCACCAAACTAAAGCAAAGCTACTAAAAGTACTAACCGCAGCTTGAAATTTTCCACGCTCATCAAAATTATCGGAAGCAAATATAGCATTTATTTCGTACTCCCATTCAATATATAAATCAGGCCTAAAACGACCAGTAAATGGTGGCATGGAAACTTTAACCTGATTATGTGCATTCTGATGTAATTGCTCCTCTTGTGGCGGTTGTTGTATTTTCTTAGGTGATGGCAAATCTCCCACGATCGATGAAGCCCAAGAACTAACAACTCCGGAACCTGCCATAGTTAGTAGAAAACAAGAAACAAAATCCAAGAATAATGTTCCTATGAACTACTAGGATGTGGTGGTAAAACGCTCACAGTGTAGCAAATATCAATATCTTACAAGTTCTTATCATGCAGCAGGTGGTGACAGGCAACCAGTGGTGTCAAATAACTCCGAAGATTGAGTAAAACGATTGCCAGGGGAACGTATGTATACACGGTGTAGAAATATGTGGATCTCGGAAGGCTTAAATATTTGGTAGCAAAAGATTAGCAATAATCAATTCAGAGATGCAATGTTGAATAAACGCTCAACGACGGTACTGTGCTAGTCCTAGGCTAGACCGGACTAGAGACGTGAGGCTAGAACACTAATGAGGTCACAGCGTAGCACAACTAGCATCAATAAAGGATATGAAGTAGCTCCGGACAGCAAGATATAAGTGAAGATCACAATGGCAGTAAAGATAATAATGAGAAACAACTACCAAGTAGCATATACCCACAATTCTCTCTCCAACTTTACTCTATAAAAGTTTGTGCCAATTTTATGATAATTTTTCTCAATAAAGGCACTGACTCAAGCTTTCAAATGCAAAAAGAATCACTCAATTCCGAGTTGATATGAGGAGTCAAAAAATTCTAAAACTGGCCTGAAAAACTGGAACAAGCTGTGTTCACGAACTTCGGAGGGCAAAAAGACCTATTTAGAAGCCGATTTTGAGGTCTCAAATATTGCACTAGCTTCTGCAACTATTTAGATGCGGCTCGTCGCTAGCTTTAATTTGTGTACTCACGGAGCCAAAACAGACTTCGTATGAAAAAGATACGCCTGTTTTACTGAGCAGTGCGCAAAACAGATTCGAATCCGAATTCAGGTACGAGAGTGAGTCTAGATAGATCCGAATTTTGTGTTTTTTTTTCTCTCTTTTTTTTATCTCACATTTTTCTCTTTTTTTTTTGAATTTTTTTTCTCTCTTTCCAAAACAAACTAGATAAGATGCAGATTGGATCAAGCGAAGATATGAACGGCGTCAGCTATGATTATGATAATGAACGGTGGGTAGCACGTGGTGGAATTTGATGGATAAGAGGTTGTTGACAGCGGAAGGGATAATGATGCAGCGGCGGCGTGACTAATGTGAACAGAACTCGAAACTCTAAAGGAACTAGACACTAAGACCAGCAACTCGACACGACGATGCAACCGATAATTCAATAATGCAAACAATGAAAAGAAAATTGCAAAGGCTCAGACTGGCTTGGACAAAGGATGAATAGATCTAACTTATTTTTTTGTGGCTTTTTCTTGGACAATAGGTAAGAAAATAAATCTAACCTAGGGAAAACTGGAAATTCTCACCGAGCAACCTGAAAACTGATACGACTTGATAGAGGCGAGGGTGTCCCGATCTTTCGATGAGATGATAGCTATCGTTTTTGGTGGAGTAGACTTTGACGATCCGACTACGAACGTGCGAGGACGTCGCGCCTTAGCAATCGCTAAACCAACTCCGAGAGGTTATTGACCACGCCAGAGCACAATCAACCTGACCACGAGGGTCTATCTCCTGCAAGCAAACGAAGAACAAGCAAGAAACTAAGATTTGCAATCTGGATATTGCGACTATAAGATGAAAGCTTTATTGATCAAGGTGGGGTTCTGTGACGTCTTGGTCTGATCGTTGAACACAAACGAAGTACGCGAAGTTGCAGCTATGGCGAACTTTTAATCTAAACAAAACCCAAGGAAAAAGCTACTAGATGGATCTACTTATATAGGAGCAAGGGGTGGCGGCCAAGGAGGTGGGAGGACGTCCCAAGGCAGCCTAAAACTAACCCTAGGTCGTACAAGGCCAATGGGCCCAAGTGGAGGTGATGCAACACCTTTGGACTTGTAGTTTGACTCGGATTCTGCTACAGCGTCAGATTGTTTCGATGATAACTCAACACTCCGGATGAATTTTAAGGTGAAACCAATTGGGTTAGAAAGAGCACGAAATCTACTTTCCAACAAAAAAAGAATCACCCAATTCGGAGTCCGTATGAAATAGTTCTTGGCGTTTTGAGTCAGGTATGTCTGTGCAGTCCGAATCTGAATCCAGAACGTGAGAGACTTGGACTCTATCTTCTCTTGGCCCAAAAGTGACGTGAGAGGACTTTTTGAACAGCACATAAACTTCTCTTTTTCCCTTATGTTCATATGTGGATTGTACAAATCTCCCATACACCTGCAATTAGACATGGCACAAAAGTTTGTGAAGTATTTTTGTCTTGGATGACATAAATAAATTATTGCATAGTTTGCATTAGAAATCACCTCACAAATATACATGTATGCAATATTTTTGGTCGTATCCAAGGTAGTCATGTCCTCATCAAGAGCAGTCCAGATTGGCTTTGAACCACAGTTGCACAGGAACATTGAAGCCTATATGGATGATATTGTGGTCAAGACCAAGGACAGATCAACCCTCATTCAGGATTTAGAAGAGACATTTGCTAATCTGCGCAAGATCAACTTGAAGATGAATCCAGAGAAGTGCGTGTTTGGCGTTCCCTCCGGCAAGCTACTTGGTTTCTTTGTGTCCCACCGTGGGATAGAGGCCAACCCCGATAAAATCAAGGCTATTGAGCAGTTACAGGCACCCAAGACGGTTAAGGATGTGAGGCATTTGACAGGATGCGTTGCCGCGCTTAGCAGATTCATCTCCAAGTCTGCCGAGCGCGCCTTGCCGTTCTTCAAGATTTTGAAGAAGGTAGGACCTATGAAGTGGACCCCGGAAGCAAATGCAGCACTGCAGGATTTGAAGGCCTACTTGTCTTCTGTGCCTACTTTGGTCGCACCCAAACCACAAGAGCTGTTACTGCTATATCTGGCAGCAACTAATCAAGTGGTTAGTGCGGCCCTAGTAGCACAGCGAGAAGTGGAAGAAGCAGCCACCTCAGCAAGTGTCTCGCCAGGGGAAGAGGAAGAAAGCGGCCCAGCAAGGCCAGATACAGATCAGGACAAAGAAGAGCACGGCAGCGGAAGCAACCCCAAGGACACGGCAAGGAAGAAGGTGGTGCAGCGCCCAGTATACTTCGTGAGCTCCCTGATGCAGGGGGCTAGATCCAGGTATTCTGGCGTGCAAATGTTGATCTTTGGCCTTGTCATGGCCTCAAGGAAACTGCGCCACTACTTCCAAGCCCATGAGATCATGGTTGTCACCCACTTCCCGTTGCAAAGGATACTTCGAAACCCAGAGGCCACCGGCAGGATAGTGGAGTGGGCATTTGATGAGGACGTGACTACCTTAGATACGACCAAAAATATTGCATACATGTATATTTGTGAGGTGATTTCTAATGCAAACTATGCAATAATTTATTTATGTCATCCAAGACAAAAATACTTCACAAACTTTTGTGCCATGTCTAATTGCAGGTGTATGGGAGATTTGTACAATCCACATACGAACATAAGGGAAAAAGAGAAGTTTATGTGCTGTTCAAAAAGTCCTCTCACGTCAGTTTTGGGCCAAGAGAAGATAGAGTCCAAGTCTCTCACGTTCTGGATTCAGATTCGGACTGCACAGACATACCTGACTCAAAACGCCAAGAACTATTTCATACGGACTCCGAATTGGGTGATTCTTTTTTTGTTGGAAAGTAGATTTCGTGCTCTTTCCAACCCAATTGGTTTCACCTTAAAATTCATCCGGAGCGTTGAGTTGTCGTCGAAACAATCTGACGCTGTAGCAGAATCCGAGTCAAACTACAAGTCCAAAGGTGTTGCATCACCTCCACTTGGGCCCATTGGCCTTGTACGACCTAGGGTTAGTTTTAGGCTGCCTTGGGATGTCCTCCCACCTCCTTGGCCGCCACCCCTTGCTCCTATATAAGTACATCCATCTAGTAGCTTTTTGTTGGGGATTTGTTTAGTTAAAAGTTAGCCATTGCAACTTCGTGTACTTCATTTGTGTCCAACGACCATACCAAGACCGCTTTCGGATCCCCACCATTATCAATACTTCATCTATATTTGCAATATTCAGATTGCATTATCATATTCTTGCTTGTTCTTCGATTGCGTGCAGGAATAGACCTTCGTGGTCAGGCTGATCGTGCTTCCAGCATCGTCAGTAACCTCAGGAGATTGGTTTAGCGATTGCTAAGGCGCAACGTCGTGCACGTTTGTAGTCGGATCATCAAAGTCGGCTCCACTAAATCGATAGTTACCATCTCATCGAAAGATCGGGACACCCTCGCCTCTATCAGCATTGGAGTCATCCAGCTCTGGCCTGAAGTTTGAGAGCACATCAACAATCCAGAGCAGGGCATTGGTAGAGTTTGTTGCAGAATGGACGCCAACCCCTAATGAAGAAGTACAGGAAACAGTTATCACCAACAAGGAAGTGCCCCAAGAATGGATCATATATTTCGATGGTGCCTTCTCCCTACAAGGTGCAGGGGCTGGCGTGCTTCTCGTGGCTCCCACTGGGGAACACCTGAGGTACGTCGTCCAGATGCACTTTCCCCGGGAGGAGGCAACCAACAATACAGCAGAATATGAAGGGCTTCTTGCCGGGCTCAGAATAGCCACATAATTGGGAATCAAGAAGCTGATCATTCGAGGAGATTCACAACTGGTGGTGAGACAAGTCAACAAGGATTACCCAAGCCCATTAATGGAGGCATACGTCAAGGAAGTGAGAAGATTGGAGGAGCGCTTTAACGGGTTGCAAACAGAACACGTACCCCGTGCGGAAAACAACATTGTTGATCACCTGTCAAAGTGTGCAGCGCAGAAGCTCCCTATGGAACCAGGGACTTTTATTCTCCATCTTACTCAACCCTCCGTATCCCTGACAACAATGGCCCGAAAGAGGAGGAAATTGGACTCCAGTAAGCCTCTCCCGGTAGAGCCTTTCGGGGCTCCTGGCAGGGACCCTGCCGGAAACAACTCCGCTTCTCTTGCCGGGCTGCACCCTCCTGCCGGGCCTTTGGTCCCCGCAGTGATGAGGACGTCAATACCATTCTTACACCCACAGCCCCTGCTGCTATACATACTGGACCAATTACTAGAGCTCGCGCACGCCAATTAAATTATCAGGTACTTTCGTTTCTTGGTAATGATTCTAATGCTCATCAGAATATGATGCTGCCTAAATTGGATACATTTTTTTTTGCTTACAAATGAAGGGCCTAGCTTGGACAAGAAAGAGGAACCTTGGAGCAAGTTCAAGCATGGAGATGATGGCATGCGCAAGGGGAACAAGAACGGGGTTACAAGTGATGATTTCAGGACTTTGAAGCCACCATAATGAGTGCAGGAAGCCTTGGACGAAATATACAAGATGCCACTTCATAAATTTCATCCAGAGGCTATTATAGGTGCTGCGTCACCTTATTATTGGGCCAGGCCCATGTAATTTCGAAATACTTGAGTATAGGCTGTTTTTAGAGTCCGTATGTGTGGGGAAACAAGAGATAGGGTTGGTTTCGGACCCCTCCTTCAAGGGCCACGAAATCCCCCCCCCCTCTTTCTCCATATATACAGCCCTTAGGGCACCGTTTAGACTTTGGGTTTTGTTTAGATTAAAAGTTCGCCATAGCTGCAACTTCGCGTACTTCGTTTGTGTTCAACGACCAGACAAAGGCGTCACAGAACCCCACCTTCATTAATAAAGCTTTCATCTTATATTCGCAATATCCAGATTGCAATCTCAGTTTCTTGCTTGTTCTTCGTTTGCTCGCAGGAAACAGACCCTCGTGGTCAGGTTGATCGTGCTTCGGCGTGGTCAATATCCCCTTGAAAGTTGGTATAGCGATTGCTAAGGCGCGACGTCTCGCACGTTCGTAGTCGGATCGTCAAGGTCGACTCCCACAGAAAAAGATAGCCACCATCTCATCGAAACATCGGGACACCTTCGCCTCTATCAAGTGGTATCAGATTTCCAGGTTGCTCGGTGAGATTTTATTGTTTTTCATAGTTTAGATCGAGTCTGTTCTTCATACCTTCAGTCCACGAAAAAGCTAAAAAAAATTTAGGGTTAGTTCATCATATCCGAACCAATCTGAGCCTTTGCATAATCTTTTTAGGGTTTTTGCTTTGTTGAATCTGTGGTTGCATCGTCGTGTCGAGTTGCTGGTCTTAGCGTCTAGTCTTTTAGAGTTTCGAGTTCTGGTCATAAGTTGTCACGCCGCCGCCGCACAATCATCATCGCCCTGCCATCTACCACCACCGCTTATCCGCCACCGCTCTGAATCCATATACCATCACCGATCTGTAGCCATATACCACCACCGATCCGTATCCATATACCACCACTACTACCACATACCACCACCGCTGTCATATACCACCACCATATATCCACCACCAATCCGACTTCTTTTCATATTAGGTTTGTTTTCGAGATCCATCTAGTTTCCGATTCGTGTTTCCTTGCCTGAGTAGGTTTCGGGAAAAAAAAAGTCTGGACACCACCAGGTAGTTTTTAGGCCAAAATTTCGACAGTCAAAAATATTTTTTTCCCTATCCTATTTTTAGGTCCCAGGGAGCGTTTTGAGACACTCGCCATCATAGTGATTTTTTATCGCACTTTTTGGTCGTCGCTGCCCTGATTTCCGAAAAAAAAGTCCAATTTTTTTTTTCATGCCTATCCTATTATTTTGACTGGGGAAGAGTTTTGAGACACTCGCCATTATAGTGATTTTCGATAAAAAAAAAGAGGAGCGCAAAAAAAAGAGAGCGATTTTTTTTCAGTGTGCTTTTCCCTTGTTTC
Source organism: Thinopyrum elongatum (assembly GCA_011799875.1). Lineage (NCBI taxonomy): Eukaryota > Viridiplantae > Streptophyta > Magnoliopsida > Poales > Poaceae > Thinopyrum > Thinopyrum elongatum. The sequence goes on along the minus strand of CM022303.1, from coordinate 385,445,181 downwards.
CGTGCAGCGCCGTGATTTTATTAGTGTTCTAGGCTCGCGTATCTAGCACAGTCTAGCCTAGGACCAGCATAGTACCGTAGTTGAGCGTTTATTCAACATTGCATCTCTGAATTGATTATTGCTGACCCTTTTTGCTACCATATCATAAGCCTTCCCAGCTCCACATACATCTACATCGTGCGTTTGACACCACCTGGCAATCGCTCTATCCAAGCTTTGTGAGTTTTGACTACAAAGGTTGCCGATCACCACCTGCTGCTGGGTAAGAACTGGTAAGAATTTGAGATTTGCTTGACGGATTTGTGACACCACACCACCACCACTTTCTAGTAGTCTGCAGGATCATATTCTTGTGTGTTTCTCTTGCTGCTAACCATGGCAGGATCACAAGCCGACGAGACTGACTGGGAGAACATGACGAACAAAGAGTTACATGATAAGTTTCAGCAAATGATGAGTGGACAGGTGGAAGATGTGCTAAACAGATTTGAAGAGGCCATGGAGAAGATAGATGGCATTGAGAAGGCGTTCGAGACAAAGCTCGATAACAAGTTTAATGAATTGCTTGCACGTTTTGCACAACCACCGCCCGCTGCACCTGTCGCACCTCTACAGCAACAACAACACCAACATCGCCTTCCAAATCAAGTGGGACGAGCACTGCGCGTTCCCCTTGAGCCTGGTCAAACTTCTGGTGCCGCTGTACCTACTGTTGATGCTTCTGTTGCTCCTGCTGCTACTGCAGAGGTGGAGGACTATTACGAGGATGAGGTTGATCAAAATCAGAACTACGTGCAACCACCAGCACCACCACCAGCAGGTCGTCCTCATGCATATTATCGCAATGGTAGGGCTGCAGCACCACCTCAGGTACGAGATCATGACCATATTCCTAAACTGAAATTGAATATTCCACCATTTGAGGGTAGATATGTTCCTGATATATATCTTACTTGGGAGTTAGAAACTGAACAATGTTTTACATGTTTACAATATCCCGAGGAGAGACGGGTTGCTGCTGCTGTTTGTTCTTTCACTAGTTGTGCATGTGTATGGTGGTCCGAACATTGTAGATTATATCCTATTCCAGCTACTTGGGCTGATTTGAAAACTGCTATGCGTACTCGTTGGGTTCCACCATATTATCAACGTGAATTACTTAAAAAATTCCAGTGTTTAAGACAAGGAAAAAATTCTGTAGAAGAATATTATCAGGAATTACAAACTGGCATGATTAGATGCGGTATTGTTGAGGATAATGAAGCTATGCTTGCACGTTTTATGGGTGGATTAAATAAAGAGATTCAGACCATTCTAGAGTATAAGGAGTATAATAATATCACTCGTTTATTCCATCTTGCTTGCAAAGCTGAACGTGAAGTGCAGGATCGACAGGCATTGGCGCGAACTAATTTGTCTGCGGGTCGATCTTCATCATGGACACCACGTGCCTCCTCTACTCCCACACGTCCTACAGCAGCACCACTGACTTCAGCCGCCAATTCCAACCGAGATACAAGAAAACAGGCACCACCACCACCATCTGCCAGGAATACACCTTATGGGCCTGTCCAGAGCTCTTCTTCATCTATGGCATCAACAGGGCACACTCATGATATTATTTGTCGTCGTTGTAAGGGTAGAGGTCATTATGCGAGAGAATGCCAATCTCCGCGTGTTATGATTGCTACTGAGGATGGTGGGTATGAGTCCGCTAGTGACTATGATGAGGAGACTTTGGCTCTTATTACAAGTGAAGAACACGATGGAGATGATTCTGATCATGAGACGCAATACATGGCTCCTGAAGACGCTGACATGTATGAATGTTTAGTTACTCAACGTGTTTTGAGTGTGCAGGTCACACAAGCTGAGCAAAATCAGAGACATATTTGTTCCATACAAAAGGAGTTGTGAAGGAACGTTCTGTTCGCGTCATCATAGATGGAGGGAGCTGCAACAACTTGGCTAGCATGGAGATGGTGGAGAAGCTATCTCTCACCACAAGACCACATCCACATCCTTACTATATCCAATGGTTCAACAACAGCGGCAAGGTTAAGGTAACACGTACTGTTCGTGTGCATTTTAGTATCTCTACATATGCTGATTATGTTGATTGTGATGTGGTACCCATGCAAGCATGTTCATTGTTACTTGGTAGGCCATGGCAATTTGATAAAAATTCTGTACACCATGGTAGAAACAATCAGTATATTCTTGTTCATAAGGATAAACATTTTACTTTGCTTCCTATGACTCCTGATTCTATTTTGAAAGATGATATTAATAGAGCTAGTAAAGCAAAACAGGAGAAAAATAAGAGTGAAAATCAGATTGTGGCAAAAGAATTTGAGCAACAAATGAAGCCTAATAATAAACCATCTAGTGTTGCTTCTGAAATTAAATTGAAAAGTGCATGTTTACTTGCCACCAAATCTGATATTGATGAGCTAGATTTCAGCAAATCTGTTTGCTATGCTTTTGTGTGCAAAGAGGCGTTATTTTCATTCGAGGACGTGCCTTCCTCTTTGCCTCCTGCTGTCCCTAACATTTTGCAGGAGTTCGCTGATGTCTTTCCACAAGACGTGCCACCGGGATTACCACCTATTCGCGGGATTGAGCATCAGATTGACTTAATTCCCAGTGCTTCACTGCCAAACCGTGCGCCATACCTTACCAATCCAGAGGAGATGAAGGAGATTATGCGTCAAGTACAGGAGCTGCTCGACAAAGGTTATATACGCGAATCTCTTAGTCCTTGTGCTGTTCCTATTATACTAGTGCCAAAAAAGGATGGTACATCAAGTATGTGTGTTGATTGTAGAGGCATTAATAATATTACTATTCGCTATCGTCATCCTATTCCTAGGCTAGATGAATTGAGTGGCTCTACAATATTCTCCAAAGTTGATTTGCGTAGTGGATACCATCAAATTCGTATGAAATTGGGAGATGAATGGAAAACAACATTTAAAACTAAGTTTGGTTTATATGAGTGGTTAGTCATGCCTTTTGGGTTAACTAATGCACCTAGTACTTTCATGAGATTAATGAACGAAGTTTTACGTGCTTTCATTGGACGATTTGTGGTAGTTTAACTTGATGATATATTGATTTATAGCAGATCTTTGGAGGAACATTTGGAACATTTACGTGCTATTTTTATTGCTCTACGTGATGCACGTTTGTTTGGTAACCTTGGGAAGTGCACCTTTTGCACCGACCGAGTATCTTTTCTTGGCTATGTTGTTACTCCACAGGGAATTGAAGTTGATAAAGCCAAGATTGAAGCTATTGAGAGTTGGCCACAGCCCAAAATGGTCACACAAGTGAGGAGTTTCCTTGGCCTCGCTGTTTTCTATAGGCGTTTTGTGAGAGATTTTAGCACCATTGCTGCACCTCTCAATGAGCTTACAAGGAAGGATGTGCCTTTTGTTTGGGGTACCGCACAGGAAGAAGCCTTCACGGTATTGAAAGATAAGTTGACACATGCTCCTTTACTCCAACTTCCTGATTTTAATAAGACTTTTGAGCTTGAATGTGATGCTAGTGGAATTGGATTAGGAGGTGTGTTATTACAAGATGGCAAACCTGTTGCTTACTTTTCTGAAAAATTGAGTGGGCCTAGTCTGAATTATTCTACTTATGATAAAGAATTATATGCTCTTGTTCGGACCTTAGAAACATGGCAACATTATTTATGGCCCAAAGAATTTTTTATACATTCTGATCATGAATCTTTGAAACACATTAAAAGTCAAGCAAAACTGAACCGTAGACATGCTAAATGGGTTGAATTCATTGAGACTTTCCCTTATGTCATTAAACACAAGAAGGGTAAAGAAAATGTTATTGCTGATGCATTGTCTCGTCGTTATACTATGCTTTCACAACTTTACTTTAAAATATTTGGTTTGGAGACCATCAAAGATCAATATGTGCATGATCCTGAATTTAAAGATGTATTGCAGAATTGTAAAGAAGGGAGAACATGGAATAAGTTTGTCGTTAATGATGGATTTGTGTTTCGTGCTAACAAGCTATGCATTCCAGCTAGCCCCGTTCGTCTTTTGTTGTTGCAGGAGGCGCATGGAGGAGGATTAATGGGACACTTTGGCGTAAAGAAGACGGAGGATGTACTTGCTACACATTTCTTTTGGCCAAAGATGAGACAGGATGTTGAGCGCTTTGTTGCTCGTTGCACTACATGTCAAAAAGCTAAGTCACGACTCAATCCTCATGGTTTATATATGCCTTTGCCTGTACCTACTGTTCCATGGGAGGATATATCTATGGACTTTTTTTGGGTTTACCTCAAACAAAGAAGGGGAGGGATAGCATATTTGTTGTCGTGGATAGGTTCTCGAAAATGGCACACTTTATACCATGTCATAAAAGCGATGATGCTGCTAATGTTGCTGATTTGTTCTTTCGTGAAATTATTCGCTTGCATGGTGTGCCAAATACTATTGTTCAGATCGTGATACCAAATTTCTTAGCCACTTTTGGAGATGTTTATGGGCTAAGTTGGGGACTAAACTGCTTTTTAGTACTACTTGTCACGCCCAAACTGATGGACAAACTGAAGTAGTCAATAGAACTTTGTCTACTATGCTTAGGGCTATTTTGAAGAATAACAAGAAAATGTGGGAAGAATGCTTGCCTCATATTGAATTTGCTTATAATCGTTCGTTGCATTCTACTACTAAGATGTGCCCTTTTGAAATTGTATATGGTTTCCTACCTCGTGCACCTATTGATTTGTTGCCTCTTCCATCTTCGGAGAAGGTTAATTTTGATGCTAAACAACGTGCTGAATTGATCTTAAAAATGCATGAGTTAAATAAGGAGAACATTGAGCGTATGAATGCTAAATATAAACTTGCTGGAGATAAGGGTAGAAAACATGTTGTGTTTGCACCTGGAGATCTTGTTTGGTTACATTTGCGTAAGGATAGATTTCCTGATTTGCGCAAATCAAAGCTAATGCCACGTGCTGATGGTCCTTTTAAGGTGTTAGAGAAAATAAATGATAATGCATATAAACTTGAGCTGCCTGCAGATTTTGGGGTTAGTCCCACTTTTATCATTGCAGATTTGAAGCCTTATTTGGGTGAGGAAGATGAGCTTCCGTCGAGGACGACTTCATTTCAAGAAGGGGAGGATGATGAGGACATCAATACCATTGTTACACCCACAGCCCCTGCTGCTATACATACTGGACCAATTACTAGAGCTCGCGCACGCCAATTAAATTAGCAGGTACTTTCGTTTCTTGGTAATGATTCTAATGTTCATGAGAATATGATGCTGCCTAAATTGGATACATTTGTTTCGCTTACAAATGAAGGGCCTAGCTTGGACAAGAAAGAGGAACCTTGGAGCAAGTTCAAGCATGGAGATGATGGCATGCGCAAGGGGAACAAGAACGGGGTTACAAGTGATGATTTCAGGACTTTGAAGCCACCATAATGAGTGCAGGAAGCCTTGGACGAAATATACAAGATGTCACTTCATAAATTTCGTCCAGAGGCTATTATAGGTGCTGCGTCACCTTATTATTGGGCCAGGCCCATGTAATTTCGAAATAATTGAGTATAGGTTGTTTTTAGAGTCCGTATGTGTGGGGAAACAAGAGATAGGGTTGGTTTCGGACCCCTCCTTTAAGGGCCACGAAATCCCCCCCTCTTTCTCCATATATACAGCCCTTAGGGCACCGTTTAGACTTTGGGTTTTGTTTAGATTAAAAGTTCGTCATAGCTGCAACTTCACGTACTTCGTTTGTGTTCAACGACTAGACAAAGGCGTCACAGAACCCCACCTTCATTAATAAAGCTTTCCTCTTATATTCGCCATATCCAGATTGCAATCTCAGTTTCTTGCTTGTTCTTCGTTTACTCGCAGGAAACAGACACTCATGGTCAGGTTGATCGTGCTCCGGCATGGTCAATAACCCCTTGGAAGTTGGTATAGCGATTGCTAAGGCGCGACGTCTCACACATTCGTAGTCGGATCGTCAAGGTCGACTCCCACAGAAAACGATAGCCACCATCTCATCAAAACATCGGGACACCTTCGCCTCTATCAGAGAGTCAAGGGATGCGCCCCCACGAATGAGGAGGTGCCACTAGTCCTCGTTGCCGAGCCTCAGGCTCCAACTTGGGCAAGGCACATAGTCCATTTCCTCCAAACCGGAGAACTTCCCGAAGAGCAAGAAGAAGCTGAAAGAGTAGCCCGGAGGGCCAGTATGTATCAGTTTGTCGATGACACACTATACAGAAGAAGGCCCAACGGTGTGAAATTGAAGTGCATTTGCCGGGAAGGAGGAAAGGAACTGCTAACAGAGATACACAAAGGCATGTGCGACTCCCATATTGGATCAAGGGCTTTGGTTGGGAAAGCATTCCGGCAAGGATTCTATTGGCCCACAGCCCTCCAAGATGCGGTTGAGCTCGTCACCAAGTGTGAAGCCTGTCAGTTCCATTCTAAAAATATCCATCTGCCTGCCCAAGCACTCCAGACAATCCCTTTGTCATGGCCGTTTTCAGTCTGGGGGCTCGATATCCTCGGCCCCTTCCCCCGAGCTGTCGGGGGCTTTGAATTCTTGTTCATTGCAATCGACAAGTTTACAAAGTGGACGGAAGTAGATGCCGTGAGAAAGGTGGCTGCTCAGTCAGCTATCAAGTTCTTGAAAGGATTGGTGTGCCGCTTCGGGGTTCCTGCCCGGATCATTACCGACAACAGCACCCAGTTCACGAGCCGCGCCTTCATGCAATATGTTCATGCCCTCGGAAGCAAGATCTCATTTGCATCTGTCGCGCATCCCAGAAGCAATGGACAAGCTGAGAGGGTGAACGCTGAAGTGCTGCGAGGACTCAAGACAAGAATGTTTGATAAGCTGCGGAAGCACAGCAGGCAGTGGATCAATGAGCTGCCGGTGGTTCTTTGGTCCCTCAGAACGACACCAAACCGAGCTACCGGGCAGACTCCCTTCTCCCTAGTCTATGGGGTAGAAGCAGTTATCCCCACGGAACTCATTTACGGGTCACCTCGAGTGCTTGCCTATGATGAAGTAGCGCAGGAACAACACATGCGTGACGACTCCGTGCTTCTCGAGGAGAACCATCTCCGGGCTTCTACGCGTGCTGCACGCTATCAGCAAGCCCTGCATCGCTATCATAGCCGCAGGGTTCATGCCCAGCGTTTTGAGGAAGGCGACCTTGTCCTTGGGCGCGTTCAGTCTACCAAGGGTACAAACAAGCTGTCGCCGAAGTGGGAAGGCCCTTACCGGGTAGTACGAGTCAGCAGACCTCGCACACTTCGTCTGGAGACCGGAGATGGCATTCAAATGCAAAACTCATGGAATATTGAGCATCTCCGCAAGTTCTACCCGTAAGGCGCGGCTGTCGGGCCCTGCCCGGCAGCCACCCTTTTGTACAGGCCTTGCCTCAGCTCCATGTAACCCCTTGCACAAAGCCAGGCGAAGACCCTGAGCAACAGAGAAATAAATGAAGCGCTGGGGGCCCCCGACAAGTTGCTTGCATGCATAAGCATTTCATAAGCATTGCATGATTCATGTAGATAGGTTGCATGATCATGTAGATAGATTGCATTTGGCATCATCTTCATTTGCATAAACTGCAGGCTTCTGCCATGGACTTAGTCCTAGGAAGAGGATGAGAAGACAAACCAACACTGCGATCTCGGGCAAGCCAAACAGATAAGTTCCATCTCTTATCCATACATGTTCCGTGAGTAGAACTTGTGCATACGAAAACCTCGCCGCCTCGGAAACAAAGGTGCTCTCATCTACTGGCACGAACGCTGTTTCGGTCAGGATGGTCATAGTAGCCTTTGGCTGAAAGGGGTTGGTGGGGGGCTGGTCTCTCTCAATAGGTTCTGCGCCTGGTAGGCTCAGCCTCATGGTAGCAGTCCTATGGGGTGCCGGCAAGGTAGCTTACTGGGACCTACTTGTTTACGTGAAAGTATAGAGGTGTTTCACCTCTGCATGGATGTCATACATGCACAAGTGCCCGGCAAGCTTATCTTTTTCATTAATATGCTGATCAACAAGTACAAATCTCACAGAACATAAACATGGATACAAGAGATTACATTATTTGAACTAAAATTTGGCAAGTGCCTACAGATTTAAGACTGAAAAAAGATAAGTGCCCCATAATGCCTTTTCTTGTCCCTCTCCTCCTAGGCACGGTGGTAGAAGGCAAAGAGGGCAAGAGGAGTGTCTGGGCAGAAGCCCAGCCTGACCCTGTCGGGCTCCACGAGAGGAAGACCGGCAGGGGCGAGAGGGCGTGGACGAAGACATCGATGGAGAGCATGGCGGAGGTGACCCGTTGATCACCACCACCAAGGCCAGCAGGGCACGACAGGGCTAACGGAGCTGCAGCCCGAGAGGAAGCCTGCCAGGGTCCAGCTGGAGGTCTGCTGGAAGGGCCGGGGGAGCACCATCACCACCTCTGCATCCAACTTCCCGGCAAATCACCTTGCCGGGGAGAAAACACAGGTGCAGATGATGGTGCTGCCCCCTGATGAAGATGGTGCAGGCGACGTTCAGCCGGAGTCGGAGTCCTCGCCTTCCCGGCCGCTGCAGTCGTCATCGCCGTCAGTCTCCTCCTCATCGCTTTTGCTCGAGGAGGAGCTTTCATCGTCGGTCAAGCTCTCCGCGCTGCACCCTAAGCAAGCTCCCGAGCGCCCAAAGACCTTGACGGAAAGTAGGCCACTCTCCATTAATTTAAACTGGAGAACATGCCCCTCCGACAAGCTATGGGCTCGAGCAAAGGTCTTCCAGCCACGGCAGAGGTACATGACATGAGGAGCAGGGAAGTCAACATCCACCCGCATGCTGCCATTCCCACAGCCCCTCATGTTTAACCTCAATGCACGTGGCTATTCGAGCTCCATAACCCTGGCAAATGGAGTAGGGAGACGGAGGCGGCCGCGCGGAGGCTTGTACAGCCTGATGACGGACTCCAAGGGTTGATCTCCGACGTGGCCTTCCATCGGGGGAAGAGCGTCCGGTGCGGGCGCAATAGAGGCGTCGCCCCGGCCTCCTCGGCCGCGCACACCACGACGACCTCGGCCACGCCCCCTTCTGCCTCCTCTCATAGCGGGTTCCACCCCCACATCATCGAGAGGAGGGGGGAGATGCTGTCGAGCAGAAGTTCTCGTCACCACCACCGGAGTACTACCGCGCCCTCGCCCCCTCACCATGGCAAGCAAGATAAGCTTCGAAGAAAGGGAGAAGGAAGGTGTGTGAGCAGACACACTACTCCTGCCCCCTTTTATAGAAGAACGAGGCAGGGGACTGGCCTCTCACTCAGCAGGCGACCGCCTTGCTCCTCCAATGCGGTTCCCCTTTGCACCTCCAACGGCTCGGAGAATCAGAGCCGCCCCTCTACACCACTCGGCGACGCCTGGCTTTCTTCCATGGCGCCCGTTCCCGCGCCCTCTGCGTCCACCAGCTACCCTACGCAATGCATGCGGCACACGTGGCGGAGGCGCTCCGGGGCAGGAGGCAAGTGGGATGGCAGTTTCCTACCCCGTGATTGTGGGGCATGGGTCGCCCATAGATCATGGTTCAGTTTTTCCCCTAAGCGTTGCACAACGCACGGGAAAACCAGAAACCAACCCAAGCTCAAGTTAATGAAGAAGCAAAGAATATCTCAAGGGGCGGAGCCGCCCTTACATTTCTGCCTGTGCACTGGTTAGGGCCTACCCCGGCGGTGCCCAGCGGCGCGTCTGTGCCAGGCCCGGGGGCTCCTATCGGTGCAGCAGACCCTGGGTCCATTGGACGGACTGTGCACAGGCCAGGAACAAGATTGCAAGACCAAGATCAGACCAAGCAAGGAGGATCAATTCCTTTGAAGGATCCAAGAGCAAGTCAAGAAGGCCAAGGCGAGCCAGAGGAACGAGGCATCACTAAGGGAAGGGCCTACCTTGCCAGGCAGGCGAGCCTGGCAGGGTTGGGTTTTGCCCCGGAAGCAAGCTCCTCAGATCGTCCCGGCAGGCCTGCCGGGGCTGGCTGAGGCAAGCCACTCCACCGCTCCACCTCACAATCGACGCAAGTCAGTAATCGAAGCGGTGTCAAGCTCCAAGGTGACTAAGTGGCTGCTTTCTGCCACATGGCAGCCAATTCCTACAGCAAACACCACCATATGACACCCGTCCTGAGACGTGTCAAGCAAGCAGGCGCGAAGCTGGCAAAACAGCCCGGCAGGGCTTGCCGGGCAAGCTGTGATGTGACATTGAGATGCGCATTTAATGTGCTCTGTCAGCCTGCAGAGTTAGATATGATAGCACTGTCAGCTATCTAATCAGTATGCAAAGACTGATTTGCCACTGTGGTGACCCCTTGATCTATAAAAGGAGGCCCATGGCGACCATAGAAAAGGGTTGGATCCTCGCGTATCCATATGCGCGTAGCCACTCTCGCCCCTAGAGCAACCTTGCCAGGCGAGTGTGCTACATTTCACCACCATTATCCACCATCAATACACCAAAGCAGGAGTAGGGTTTTACGCCTCGCGGCGGCCCGAACCTGGGTAAAGACTGCTTGTGTGATCTCTGCCGTGTTGTGCGACGCTTCTCCGCTCTTTGTGCAATGTGTCCATCCCCCCGCCGAACCAAAAGGGGCTGATGGCCCCATAGGTGGCCGTGATTTCCCACAACAGTCTCCAAGAAAGATGATAAAAACTATATTGAAGACACTGAGACAACCCTAAAGTCCTGTCTTGATATAGTGTTCGAGTTACTGGCCACTACTGCTGGCACCAGCTCTTCGAACTCGCTGCCTGAATCAGTTCGGCTTCTTGAGTCTCAACTTCAAGTTGAAAGACATCGATGAGATGTGCTGCGACAGGAAGCCGAAGGACTGAGGAAGTCCCTGCAGAATTCAGATGCATACTTTCTGGTGCAATAGCAATCGCTGGAGGATTTAAGCGCCAAACAAGAGAAAGCTAATAAGCTTGCTAAGCGTCTAGCCAGCATGGTGGATACCTAGGATATTGTTTCTTGAGCTCTTGTGAAGTGGTTTCAGTGCTGGACTTGTTTTGCTGCGATGTTTATTTGCACTGGTCACCAACTTTGACAACTAGTGTATGTAATATGCTACTTTGTTCCCCATATTTGCACTGGTGGCGAACTTTGATGCCCAGTGGATGTAATATGTGTAATAGACGTGATAGCCTAGCGTAAGTTGCTTATTTATTTCCTTGTTGTCTGATTTATTTGTTTGCTTGTAGTCAGTGCAGTTCTTTTTCCGCGGTTTGCTAGTGGCTGCAATAACCTATTTTTTAAAACTAGGCCACAATAACCATGGGCTACATATTTACTGTAGTGACCATGGGCCTCCTATGGGCCATAGAAACAATGGGCCTTCTATGGTCCGTCGAAACAATGGGCCTTCTACGGGCCGTAGAAACAATGGGCCTTCTATGGGCCGTAGCATCAATGGGCCTTCTACGGGCTGTATGATCGATTGGCCAAACATGGGCCAATAACAGACCGCATTATGGGCCGTAAACAGGCTAGAGTTGGAATCGTCCGTTCATGGACCGACCATATGATGAGGACATGACTACCGTGGATACGACCAAAAATATTGCATACATGTATATTTGTGAGGTGATTTCTAATGCAAACTATGCAATAATTTATTTATGTCATCCAGGACAAAAATACTTCACAAACCTTTGTGTCATGTCTAATTGCAGGTGTATGGGACATTTGTACAATCCACATATGAAGATAAGGGGGGGTTTTGTTTAGATTAAAAGTTCGCCATAGCTGCAACTTCGCGTACTTCGTTTGTGTTCAACGACCAGACCAAGACGTCACAGAACCCCACCTTGATCAATAAAGCTTTCATCTTATATTCGCAATATCCAGATTGCAAATCTTAGTTTCTTGCTTGTTCTTCGTTTGCTTGCAGGAGATAGACCCTCGTGGTCAGGTTGATTGTGCTCCGGCGTGGTCAATAACCTCTCGGAGTTGGTTTAGCGATTGTTAAGGCGCGACGTCCTCGCACGTTCGTAGTCGGATCGTCAAAGTCTACTCCACCAAAAACGATAGCTATCATCTCATCGAAAGATCGGGACACCCTCGCCTCTATCAAGTGGTATCAGATTTCCAGGTTGCTCGGTGAGATTTTACAGTTTTTCGTAGTTTAGATCGTGTCTGTTCTTCATACCTAGAGTCCACGAAAAAGACAAAAAAAAATTAGGGTTAGTTCATCATATCCGAGCCAGTCTGAGCCTTCGCATTTTTCTTTTCAGTGCTTGTATAGTTGAATTATCGGTTGCATCGTCGTGTCGAGTTGCTGGTCTTAGTGTCTAGTTCGTTTAGAGTTTCGAGTTCTGTTCACATTAGTCACGCCACCGCTGCATCATTATTCCTTCCGCTATCCACCATCCCATCCATCAATTTCCACGACGTGCTACCCACCGTTCATTGTCATAATCATAGTTGAGGTCATTCACATCTGTGCTTGATCCAATCTACATCTTATCTAGTTTGTTTTGGAAAGAGGGAGAGAGAAAAAAGAGAGAAAAAAAATTAAAAAAAAGTCAGAGAAAAAAAGAGAGAAAGAAAAAGAAAAAAAGGGTGAGAAAAAAAAGAGAGAAGAAAAAAAAACAAAATTCGGATCTATCTAGACTCAATCTCGTAGCTGAATTCGGATTGGAACCTGTTTTGCGCAGTGTTCAGTAAAACAGGCATATCTTTTTCATAATCAGGTTAAAGTTTCCATGCCACCATTTACTGGTCGTTTTAGGCCTGATTTATATATTGAATGGGAGTACGAAATAAATGCTATATTTGCTTCCCATAATTTTGATGAGCGTGGAAAATTTCAAGCTGCGGTTAGTACTTTTAGTAGCTTTGCTTTATTTTGGTGGAGTGAATATTGTAGGTTAAACCCTGATCTTATACCTACTACTTGGGATGATTTAAAACTTATCATGAGAGATAGATTTGTTGATGTTTATTATACTCAAGGCATGATTAAAAAATTACAACATTTAAAACAAGGCACTGACACGGTAACAAAATACTATGATGATTTACAAACTACATTATCGCACTCATTTTTAGAAGAAAGTGAAGAAGATTTTATGGATAGATTTTGGGGAGGATTAAACTGTGATATTCAAGAGATTCTAATTCATGAAGAGTGTTATCTTATGGACCATTTGTTTCGTCTTGCTTGCAAAGCTGAACAGGAAATAAAACGACGTGTTGGCCACAAGGAGAACAAGCGCACGGTGCACATTCCAAGTGTTGATACAGATGTTTCTTCAACTACTAGGCGTACTATGACAACCACATCCGTTGTTGCGAGGACTACATCATATCCATCATGTGACACATCACCTCCAAGAGTGCCTACATCGTCTGAGTTGATCATAAGAGGTAATGTCAAAGGTACAGATTTTCAACTTTCACATGAGAATGATGCATGCCTAGTTAACTTGAATACATCATGTGTTGTGTTACCTATTGATTTGAGCACACCAGCTATTTTAGAGAATTGTGTTACTGTCATGAATGCGTCATGTGATCAAAGAGTTGAAGTATCAACAATTTTGAGTGCACCCAATGAATTAACTATTGATGCAAAAGAAACAATGTTTAATCATTTTGATATGACCTCTAATCTTGGTGATGATTTTGTCTCAAATGACTTATTGCATGGTTGCTTATTTAAGCATGTTGTAGCATGTAAATTTGATGCAAGTAAGGTTTATTCACCAATGTTGGGATGGTTTAATGATGAACATTGTAAATCCTTTGATATGAATAAGAGCTTCACTTATATGTGCAAATTGAGTTGCAATATTTTCATGTCTTCTAATACTTGTGATAATATTTTGGCTTTACATTTTATGAACTACGAAAGTTACTCATGTATACATGTGTCATATGTGCAAAAATCAAGGGAAGTAAAAATAGATGACATATACATATACAACATGTACACCTTGTCTCTTTTGTTAGCCACATTTCAGATTAAGCAACGCCGAGGACGGCTTTGTTTTCAAGAAGGGGAGGATGATGAGGACATGACTACCGTGGATACGACCAAAAATATTGCATACATGTATATTTGTGAGGTGATTTCTAATGCAAACTATGCAATAATTTATTTATGTCATCCAGGACAAAAATACTTCACAAACTTTTGTGTCATGTCTAATTGCAGGTGTATGGGACATTTGTACAATCCACATATGAAGATAAGGGGGGGTTTTGTTTAGATTAAAAGTTTGCCATAGCTGCAACTTCGCGTACTTCGTTTGTGTTCAACGACCAGACCAAGACGTCACAGAACCCCACCTTGATCAATAAAGCTTTCATCTTATATTCGCAATATCCAGATTGCAAATCTTAGTTTCTTGCTTGTTCTTCGTTTGCTTGCCGGAGATAGACCCTCGTGGTCAGGTTGATTGTGCTCCGGCGTGGTCAATAACCTCTCGGAGTTGGTTTAGCGATTGCTAAGGCGCGACGTCCTCGCACGTTCGTAGTCGGGTCGTCAAAGTCTACTCCACAAAAAACGATAGCTATCATCTCATCGAAAGATCGGGACACCCTCGCCTCTATCACCATAATGGGCCGTCGTTAATCGGATGTATTTGATGACGCTATGAAAATGGCCCAACGGATTAACGGGCCACAAACGTGATGAGGACATCAATACCATTGTTACACCCACAGCCCCTGCTTCTATACATACTGGACCAATTACTAGAGCTCGCGCACGCCAATTAACTTATCAGGTACTTTCGTTTCTTGGTAATGATTCTAAAGTTCATGAGAATATGATGCTGCCTAAATTGGATACATTTGTTTTGCTTACAAATGAAGGCCCTAGCTTGGACAAGAAAGAGGAACCTTGGAGCAAGTTCAAGCATGGAGATGATGGCATGCACAAGGGGAACAAGAACGGAGTTACAAGTGATGATTTCAGGACTTTGAAGCCACCATAATGAGTGCAGGAAGCCTTGGACGAAATATACAAGATGTCACTTCATAAATTTCGTCTAGAGGCTATTATAGGTGCTGCGTCACCTTATTATTGGGCCAGGCCCATGTAATTTCGAAATACTTGAGTATAGGCTGTTTTTAGAGTCTGTATGTGTGGGGAAACAAGAGATAGGGTTGGTTTCGGACCCCTCCTTCAAGGGCCACGAAATCCCCTCCTCTTCCTCCATATATACAGCCCTTAGGGCACCGTTTAGACTTTGGGTTTTGTTTAGATTAAAAGTTCGCCATAGCTGCAACTTCGCGTACTTCGTTTGTGTTCAACGACCAGACCAAGACGTCACAGAACCCCACCTCGATCAATAAAGCTTTCATCTTATATTCGCAATATCCATATTGCAAATCTTAGTTTCTTGCTTGTTCTTCGTTTGCTTGCAGGAGATAGACCCTCGGGGTCAGGTTGATTGTGCTCCGGCGTGGTCAATAACCTCTCGGAGTTGGTTTAGCGATTGCTAAGGCGCGACGTCCTCGCACGTTCGTAGTCGGATCGTCAAAGTCTACTCCACCAAAAACGATAGATATCATCTCATCGAAAGATCGGGACACCCTCGCCTCTATCAAGTGGTATCAGATTCCCAGGTTACTCGGTGAGATTTACAGTTTTTCGTAGTTTAGATCGAGTCTGTTCTTCATACCTACAGTCCCGGAAAAAGCCAAAAAAAAAAATTTAGGGTTAGTTCATCATATCCGAACCAATCTGAGCCTTTGCATAATCTTTTTAGGGTTTTTGCTTTGTTGAATTTGCGGTTGCATCGTCGTGTCAAGTTGCTGGTCTTAGCGTCTAGTTCTTTAGAGTTTCGAGTTCTGTTCACAAGTTGTCACGCCGCCACCGCACCATCATCATCGCCCCTACCGTATACCACCACAGCTTATCTGCTATTTCTCTAAGTCCATATACCACCACCGATCCGAGTCCATATACCACCACCAATCCGAGTCCATATACCACCACCAATCCGAGCCCACATATACTACCGTCATATACCATCACCAGTCCGAGTTCCACCAGATTCATCTCTGCCACCAGTCCTAGTCCGAGTCCAGTATTTATTCCTTTATTTTAGAGTTCCAGATCACGCGATACTACGAGTCGTGAACAAGTCGGATTCCCCAATTTTCGCGCTACCCGCAGAAGAAAAATAGTTCCAGTTTCCAAAAAAAAAAATTCTGGCTAGGCAGTTTTTAGACCATTTGTAGACTTTTTCGAAAAAAATTTGTTGCGGAGCAAAAAACAAAAAAAAAAGAGGAAAAAAAAAGTGCAAAAAAAAAAAGAAAAAATTCAGAGTGTGCTCCTCCCTTGTTTACGTGCAGCGCCGTGATTTTTGTTAGTGTTCTAGGCTCGCGTCTCTAGCACGGTCTAGCCTAGGACCAGCACAGTACCGTCGTTGAGAGTTTATTCAACATTGCATCTCTGAATTGATTATTGCTGACCCTTTTTGCTACCATATCATAAGCCTTCCCAGCTCCACATACATCTACATCGTGCGTTTGACACCACATGGCAATCGCTCTGTCCAAGCTCTGAGAGTTTTGACTACAAAGGTTGCCGATCACCACCTGCTGCTGGGTAAGAACTGGTAAGAATTTGAGATTTGCTTGACGGATTTGTGACACCACACCACACCACCACCACTTTCTAGTAGTCTGTAGGATCATATTCTTGTGTGTTTCTATTGCTGCTAACCATGGCAGGATCACAAGCCGACGAGATTGACTGGGAGAACATGACGAACAAGGAGTTGCATGATAAATTTCAGCAAATGATGAGTGGCCAGGTGGGAGATGTGCTAAACAGATTTGAAGAGGCCATGGAGAAGATAGATGGCATGGAGAAGTCGTTCGAGACAAAGCTGGATAACAAGTTTAATGAATTGCTCACGCGTCTTCCCCAACCACCACCGGCTGCACCTGTCGCACCTCTGCAACGACCACAACAACGCCCCCTTCCAAATCAGTTCGGACGAGCGAAGCGTGTTCCTCTTGAGGATGGCCAAACTTTTGGTGCTGCTGTACCTACTGTTGATGCTTCTTTGGCTCCTGCTCCTGCTGCTGCTGGTGCCGAGGAGGAGGATGATTACGCGGGCGATTATGAGGATGAGGTTGATCAAAATCATAACTACGTGCAACCACCAGCACCAGGTCGTCCACATGCAAATAATCGCAATGGTAGGCCTGCACCACCACTTCAGGTACGAGATCATGACCATCTTCCTAAATTAAAATTGAATATTCCACCATTCGAGGGTAGATATGTTCCTGATATATATCTTACTTGGGAGTTAGAAACTGAACAACGTTTTACATGTTTACAATATCCCGAGGAACGACGTGTTGCTGCTGCTGTTTGTGCTTTCACTAGTTTTGCATGTGTATGGTGGTCTGAACATTGTAGATTATATCCTATTCCAGCTCCGTGGGCTGCTTTGAAAACTGCTATGCGTACTCGTTGGGTTCCACCATATTATCAACGTGAATTACTTCAAAAATTGCAGCGCTTAAGACAAGGAAAAAATTCTGTAGAAGAATATTATCAGGAATTACAAACTGGCATGATTAGATGTGGTATTGTTGAGGAGAATGAAGCTATGCTTGCACGTTTCATGGGTGGATTAAATAGAGAGATTCAGACCATTCTAGAGTATAAGGAGTATAATAATATCACTCGTTTATTCCATCTTGCTTGTAAAGCTGAACGTGAAGTGCAGGATCGACAGGCATTGGCGCGAACTAATTTTTCTGCAGGTCGATCTTCATCATGGACACCGCGTGCCTCCTCTACTCCCACACGTCCTACTGCGGCACCACTGACTTCAGCCGCCAGTTCCAATCGAGATACAAGAAAACAGGCACCACCACCACCATCTGCCAAGAGTACACCTTCTGGGCCTGCCCAGAGCTCTTCTTCATCTATGGCATCAACAGGGCACACACATGATATTATTTGTCGTCGTTGTAAGGGAAGAGGTCATTATGCGAGAGAATGCCAATCTCCGCGTGTTATGATTGCTACTGAGGATGGTGGGTATGAGTCCGCTAGTGATTATGATGAGGAGACTTTGGCTCTTATTACAAGTGAAGAACACGGTGGAGATGATTCTGATCATGAGACGCAATACATGGCTCCTGAAGACGCTGACAGGTATGAATGTTTAGTTGCTCAACGTGTTTTGAGTGTGCAGGTCACACAAGCTGAGCAAAATCAGAGGCATAATTTGTTCCATACAAAGGGAGTTGTGAAGGAACGTTCTGTTCGCGTCATCATAGATGGAGGGAGCTGCAACAACGTGGCTAGCATGGAGATGGTGGAGAAGCTATCTCTCACCACAAGACCACATCCACATCCTTACTATATCCAATGGTTCAACAACAGCGGCAAGGTTAAGGTAACACGTACTGTTCGTGTGCATTTTAGTATCTCTACATATGCTGATTATGTTGATTGTGATGTGGTACCCATGCAAGCATGTTCATTATTACTTGGTAGACCATGGCAATTTGATAAAAATTCTGTACACCATGGTAGAAACAATCAGTATACTCTTGTTCATAAGGATAAACATATTACTTTGCTTCCTATGACTCCTGATTCTATTTTGAAAGATGATATTAATAGAGCTAGTAAAGCAAAACAGGAGAAAAATAAGAGTGAAAATCAGATTGTGGCAAAAGAATTTGCGCAACAAATGAAGCCTAATAATAAACCATCTAGTGTTGCTTCTGAAATTAAATTGAAAAGTGCATGCTTACTTGCCACCAAATCTGATATTGATGATCTAGATTTCAGCAATTCTGTTTGCTATGCTTTTGTGTGCAAAGAGGCGTTATTTTCATTCGAGGACGTGCCTTCCTCTTTGCCTCCTGCGGTCACTAACATTTTGCAGGAGTTCGCTGACGTCTTTCCACAAGACGTGCCACCGGGATTACCACCTATTCGCGGGATTGAGCATCGTCGTTCGAGACAAAGCTGGATAACAAGTTTAATGAATTGCTCACGCGTCTTCCCCAACCACCACCGGCTGCACCTGTCGCACCTCTGCAACGACAACAACAACGCCCCCTTCCAAATCAGTTCGGACGAGCGAAGCGTGTTCCTCTTGAGGATGGCCAAACTTCTGGTGCTGCTGTACCTACTGTTGATGCTTCTTTGGCTCCTGCTCCTGCTGCTGCTGGTGCCGAGGAGGAGGATGATTACGCGGGCGATTATGAGGATGAGGTTGATCAAAATCATAACTACGTGCAACCACCAGCACCAGGTCGTCCACATGCAAATAATCGCAATGGTAGGCCTGCACCACCACTTCAGGTACGAGATCATGACCATCTTCCTAAATTAAAATTGAATATTCCACCATTCGAGGGTAGATATGTTCCTGATATATATCTTACTTGGGAGTTAGAAACTGAACAACGTTTTACATGTTTACAATATCCCGAGGAACGACGTGTTGCTGCCGCTGTTTGTGCTTTCACTAGTTTTGCATGTGTATGGTGGTCTGAACATTGTAGATTATATCCTATTCCAGCTACGTGGGCTGCTTTGAAAACTGCTATGCGTACTCGTTGGGTTCCACCATATTATCAACGTGAATTACTTCAAAAATTGCAGCGCTTAAGACAAGGAAAAAATTCTGTAGAAGAATATTATCAGGAATTACAAACTGGCATGATTAGATGTGGTATTGTTGAGGAGAATGAAGCTATGCTTGCACGTTTCATGGGTGGATTAAATAGAGAGATTCAGACCATTCTAGAGTATAAGGAGTATAATAATATCACTCGTTTATTCCATCTTGCTTGTAAAGCTGAACGTGAAGTGCAGGATCGACAGGCATTGGCGCGAACTAATTTTTCTGCAGGTCGATCTTCATCATGGACACCGCGTGCCTCCTCTACTCCCACACGTCCTACTGCTGCACCACTGACTTCAGCCGCCAATTCCAATCGAGATACAAGAAAACAGGCACCACCACCACCATCTGCCAAGAGTACACCTTCTGGGCCTGCCCAGAGCTCTTCTTCATCTATGGCATCAACAGGGCACACACATGATATTATTTGTCGTCGTTGTAAGGGAAGAGGTCATTATGCGAGAGAATGCCAATCTCCGCGTGTTATGATTGCTACTGAGGATGGTGGGTATGAGTCCGCTAGTGACTATGATGCGGAGACTTTGGCTCTTATTACAAGTGAAGAACACGGTGGAGATGATTCTGATCATGAGACGCAATACATGGCTCCTCAAGACGCTGACAGGTATGAATGTTTAGTTGCTCAACGTGTTTTGAGTGTGCAGGTCACACAAGCTGAGCAAAATCAGAGGCATAATTTGTTCCATACAAAGGGAGTTGTGAAGGAACGTTCTGTTCGCGTCATCATAGATGGAGGGAGCTGCAACAACTTGGCTAGCATGGAGATGGTGGAGAAGCTATCTCTCACCACAAGACCACATCCACATCCTTACTATATCCAATGGTTCAACAACAGCGGCAAGGTTAAGGTAACACGTACTGTTCGTGTGCATTTTAGTATCTCTACATATGCTGATTATGTTGATTGTGATGTGGTAACCATGCAAGCATGTTCATTATTACTTGGTAGACCATGGCAATTTGATAAAAATTCTGTACACCATGGTAGAAACAATCAGTATACTCTTGTTCATAAGGATAAACATATTACTTTGCTTCCTATGACTCCTGATTCTATTTTGAAAGATGATATTAATAGAGCTAGTAAAGCAAAACAGGAGAAAAATAAGAGTGAAAATCAGATTGTGGCAAAAGAATTTGAGCAACAAATGAAGCCTAATAATAAACCATCTAGTGTTGCTTCTGAAATTAAATTGAAAAGTGCATGCTTACTTGCCACCAAATCTGATATTGATGATCTAGATTTCAGCAATTCTGTTTGCTATGCTTTTGTGTGCAAAGAGGCGTTATTTTCATTCGAGGACTTTGTTTTAGGTTTACCTCGAACAAAGAAGGTGAGGGATAGCATATTTGTTGTCGTGGATAGGTTCTCGAAAATGGCACACTTTATACCATGTCATAAAAGCGATGATGCTGTTAATGTTGCTGATTTGTTCTTTCGTGAAATTATACGCTTGCATGGTGTGCCAAATACTATTGTTTCAGATCGTGATACTAAATTTCTTAGCCACTTTTGGAGATGTTTATGGGCTAAGTTGGGGACTAAACTGCTTTTTAGTACTACATGTCACCCCCAAACTGATGGACAAACTGAAGTAGTCAATAGAACATTGTCTACTATGCTTAGGGCTGTTTTGAAGAATAACAAGAAAATGTGGGAAGAATGCTTGCCTCATATTGAATTTGCTTATAATCGTTCATTGCATTCTACTACTAAGATGTGTCCTTTTGAAATTGTGTATGGTTTCCTTCCTCGTGCACCAATTGATTTGTTGCCTCTTCCATCATCGGAGAAGGTTAATTTTGATGCTAAACAACGTGCTGAATTGATCTTAAAAATGCATGAGTTAACTAAGGAGAACATTGAGCGTATGAATGCTAAATATAAACTTGCTGGAGATAAGGGTAGAAAACATGTTGTGTTTGCACCTGGAGATCTTGTTTGGTTACATTTGCGTAAGGATAGATTTCCTGATTTGCGCAAATCAAAGCTAATGCCACGTGCTGATGGTCCTTTTAAGGTGTTAGAGAAAATAAATGATAATGCATATAAACTTGAGCTGCCTGCAGATTTTGGGGTTAGTCCCACTTTTCACATTGCAGATCTGAAGCCTTATTTGGGTGAGGAAGATGAGCTTCCGTCGAGGACGACTTCATTTCAAGAAGGGGAGGATGATGAGGACATCAATACCATTGTTACACCCACAGCCCCTGCTTCTATACATACTGGACCAATTACTAGAGCTCGCGCACACCAATTAAAATATCAGGTACTTTCGTTTCTTGGTAATGATTCTAAAGTTCATGAGAATATGATGCTGCCTAAATTGGATACATTTGTTTTGCTTACAAATGAAGGGCCTAGCTTGGACAAGAAAGAGGAACCTTGGAGCAAGTTCAAGCATGGAGATGATGGCATGCACAAGGGGAACAAGAACGGAGTTACAAGTGATGATTTCCGGACTTTGAAGCCACCATAATGAGTGCAGGAAGCCTTGGACGAAATATACAAGATGTCACTTCATAAATTTCGTCCAGAGGCTATTATAGGTGTTGCGTCACCTTATTATTGGGCCAGGCCCATGTAATTTCGAAATACTTGAGTATAGGCTGTTTTTAGAGTCCGTATGTGTGGGGAAACAAGAGATAGGGTTGGTTTCGGACCCCTCCTTCAAGGGCCATGAAATCCCCTCCTCTTCCTCCATATATACAGCCCTTAGGGCACCGTTTAGACTTTGGGTTTTGTTTAGATTAAAAGTTCGCCATAGCTGCAACTTCGCGTACTTCGTTTGTGTTCAACGACCAGACCAAGACGTCACAGAACCCCACCTTGATCAATAAAGCTTTCATCTTATATTCGCAATATCCAGATTGCAAATCTTAGTTTCTTGCTTGTTCTTCGTTTGCTTGCAGGAGATAGACCCTCGTGGTCAGGTTGATTGTGCTCCGGCGTGGTCAATAACCTCTCGGAGTTGGTTTAGCAATTGCTAAGGCGCGACGTCCTCGCACGTTCGTAGTCGGATCGTCAAAGTCTACTCCACCAAAAACGATAGCTATCATCTCATCGAAAGATCGGGACACCCTCGCCTCTATCATGTTGTTACTCCACAGGGAATTGAAGTTGATAAAGCCAAGATTGAAGCTATTGAGAGTTGGCCACAGCCCAAAACAGTCACTCAAGTGAGGAGTTTTCTTGGACTCGCTGGTTTCTATAGGCGTTTTGTGAGAGATTTCAGCACCATTGCTGCACCTCTCAATGAGCTTACAAAGAAGGATGTGCCTTTTGTTTGGGGTACCTCACAGGAAGAAGCCTTCACGGTATTGAAAGATAAGTTGACACATGCTCCTTTACTCCAACTTCCTGATTTTAATAAGACTTTTGAGCTTGAATGTGATGCTAGTGGAATTGGATTAGGAGGTGTTTTATTACAAGATGGCAAACCTGTTGCATACTTTTCTGAAAAATTGAGTGGGCCTAGTCTGAACTATTCTACTTATGATAAAGAATTATATGCTCTTGTTTGGACCTTAGAAACATGGCAACATTATTTATGGCCCAAAGAATTTGTTATACATTCTGATCATGAATCTTTGAAACACATTAGAAGTCAAGCAAAACTGAACCGTAGACATGCTAAATGGGTTGAATTTATTGAGACTTTCCCTTATGTCATTAAACACAAGAAGGGTAAAGAAAATGTTATTGCTGATGCATTGTCTCGTCGTTATACTATGCTTTCACAACTTGACTTTAAAATATTTGGTTTGGAGACCATCAAAGATCAATATGTGCATGATGCTGAATTTAAAGATGTATTGCAGAATTGTAAGGAAGGGAGAACATGGAACAAGTTCGTCGTTAACGATGGATTTGTGTTTCGTGCTAACAAGCTATGCATTCCAGCTAGCTCCGTTCGTCTTTTGTTGTTGCAGGAGGCGCATGGAGGAGGATTAATGGGACACTTTGGCGTGAAGAAGATGGAGGATATACTTGCTACCCAATTCTTTTGGCCAAAGATGAGACGGGATGTTGAGCGTTTTGTTGCTCGCTGCACTACATGTCAAAAAGCTAAGTCACGACTCAATCCTCATGGTTTATATATGCCTTTGCCTGTACCTAGTGTTCCTTGGGAGGATATATCTATGGACTTTGTTTTAGGTTTACCTCGAACAAAGAAGGGGAGGGATAGCATATTTGTTGTCGTGGATAGGTTCTCGAAAATGGCACACTTTATACCATGTCATAAAAGCGATGATGCTGTTAATGTTGCTGATTTGTTCTTTCGTGAAATTATACGCTTGCATGGTGTGCCAAATACTATTGTTTCAGATCGTGATACTAAATTTCTTAGCCACTTTTGGAGATGTTTATGGGCTAAGTTGGGGACTAAACTGCTTTTTAGTACTACATGTCACCCCCAAACTGATGGACAAACTGAAGTAGTCAATAGAACATTGTCTACTATGCTTAGGGCTGTTTTGAAGAATAACAAGAAAATGTGGGAAGAATGCTTGCCTCATATTGAATTTGCTTATAATCAATCATTGCATTCTACTACTAAGATGTGTCCTTTTGAAATTGTGTATGGTTTCCTTCCTCGTGCACCAATTGATTTGTTGCCTCTTCCATCTTCGGAGAAGGTTAATTTTGATGCTAAACAACGTGCTGAATTGATCTTAAAAATGCATGAGTTAACTAAGGAGAACATTGAGCGTATGAATGCTAAATATAAACTTGCTGGAGATAAGGGTAGAAAACATGTTGTTTTTGCACCTGGAGATCTTGTTTGGTTACATTTGCGTAAGGATAGATTTCCTGATTTGCGCAAATCAAAGCTAATGCCACGTGCTGATGGTCCTTTTAAGGTGTTAGAGAAAATAAATGATAATGCATATAAACTTGAGCTGCCTGCAGATTTTGGGGTTAGTCCCACTTTTAACATTGCAGATCTGAAGCCTTATTTGGGTGAGGAAGATGAGCTTCCGTCGAGGACGACTTCATTTCAAGAAGGGGAGGATGACGAGGACATCAATACCATTGTTACACCCACTGCCCCTGCTTCTATACATACTGGACCAATTACTAGAGCTCGCGCACGCCAATTAAATTATCAGGTACTTTCGTTTCTTGGTAATGATTCTAAAGTTCATGAGAATATGATGCTGCCTAAATTGGATACATTTGTTTTGCTTACAAATGAAGGCCCTAGCTTGGACAAGAAAGAGGAACCTTGGAGCAAGTTCAAGCATGGAGATGATGGCATGCACAAGGGGAACAAGAACGGAGTTACAAGTGATGATTTCAGGACTTTGAAGCCACCATAATGAGTGCAGGAAGCCTTGGACGAAATATACAAGATGTCACTTCATAAATTTCGTCCAGAGGCTATTATAGGTGCTGCGTCACCTTATTATTGGGCCAGGCCCATGTAATTTCGAAATACTTGAGTATAGGCTGTTTTTAGAGTCCGTATGTGTGGGGAAACAAGGGATAGGGTTGGTTTCGGACCCCTCCTTCAAGGGCCACGAAATCCCCTCCTCTTCCTCCATATATACAGCCCTTAGGGCACCGTTTAGACTTTGGGTTTTGTTTAGATTAAAAGTTCGCCATAGCTGCAACTTCGCGTACTTCGTTTGTGTTCAACGACCAGACCAAGACGTCACAGAACCCCACCTCGATCAATAAAGCTTTCATCTTATATTCGCAATATCCAGATTGCAAATCTTAGTTTCTTGCTTGTTCTTCGTTTGCTTGCAGGAGATAGACCCTCGGGGTCAGGTTGATTGTGCTCCGGCGTGGTCAATAACCTCTCGGAGTTGGTTTAGCGATTGCTAAGGCGCGACGTCCTCGCACGTTCGTAGTCGGATCGTCAAAGTCTACTCCACCAAAAACGATAGATATCATCTCATCGAAAGATCGGGACACCCTCGCCTCTATCAAAACGGGACTGATAGAGGCGAGGGTGTCCCGATCTTTCGATGAGATGATAGCTATCGTTTTTGGTGGAGTAGACTTTGACGATCCGACTACGAACGTGCGAGGACGTCGCGCCTTAGCAATCGCTAAACCAACTCCGAGAGGTTATTGACCACGCCGGAGCACAATCAACCTGACCACGAGGGTCTATCTCCTGTAAGCAAACGAAGAACAAGCAAGAAACTAAGATTTGCAATCTGGATATTGCGAATATAAGATGAAAGCTTTATTGATCAAGGTGGGGTTCTGTGACGTCTTGGTGTGGTCGTTGAACACAAACGAAGTACGTGAAGTTGCAGCTATGGCGAACTTTTAATCTAAACAAAACCCAAAGTCTAAACGGTGCCCTAAGGGCTGTATATATGGAGGAAGAGGAGGGGATTTCGTGGCCCTTGAAGGAGGGGTCCGAAACCAACCCTGTCTCTTGTTTCCCCACACATACGGACTCTAAAAACAGTCTATACTCAAGTATTTCGAAATTACATGGGCCTGGCCCAATAATAAGGTGACGCAGCACCTATAATAGCCTCTGGACAAAATTTATGAAGTGACATCTTGTATATTTCGTCCAAGGCTTCCTGCACTCATTATGGTGGCTTCAAAGTCCTGAAATCATCACTTCTCCGTTCTTGTTCCCCTTGTGCATGCCATCATCTCCATGCTTGAACTTGCTCCAAGGTTCCTCTTTCTTGTCCAAGCTAGGCCCTTCATTTGTAAGCAAAACAAATGTATCCAATTTAGGCAGCATCATATTCTCATGAACTTTAGAATCATTACCAAGAAACGAAAGTACCTGATATTTTAATTGGCGTGCGCGAGCTCTAGTAATTGGTCCAGTATGTATAGAAGCAGGGGCTGTGGCTGTAACAATGGTATTGATGTCCTCATCACGGTCGCTCTGGGTCGACGGCGCCGCTCGAGGTCTTGTCGCGCTAGCCCTGTGTGGGACGAAGCGCGTGCCTTGTTGTCGCCCCCCTGGCCGACGCCGCCAGAGGACCTTGGTTTGTGCCGGAGTGGGCGTCACCACTTCGCTGGTTGTGCTCACTGGTGTGGTGGGGAGGCTGAAGCTGGTTGTCCCCTCTGCCCGCACTAGCGTGGCCATTCTGGCCAGAAGGTTGAGGGAGCTGGGCAGCTCCAGCAGCCCTGTTCCAACTACGGTGGGGGTGACAGCCCCATGGCCCACGGTGGTCGCGCCGCTCATAGTGCCCACTCCGCCTGTCGTGGCTGTGGCGCCCGTGGCGCCTGCAGCCGCAGGCGAAGGGGCCTTCGAAGTGGAAGAGTGTGCCGCCGCACCGCTCTTCTTCTTGGGAACCATTGGTGATGTCGAAGATGATGAAGATCGACACGCTGGCTGTTGTTTCAGATTCGCACAAGCGATTCCCCCTACATGGGGCGCCAAATATGTCATGGTGGAGCACGATCACCTATGGGGCAGGGCATCCCCTATGTGGTTCAGCGGCAGGATGATCACATTGCACAAAGAGCAGAGGCAGCTGAGCAGCGTAATACCCTACTCCTGCTTTGGTGGATTGATCAGTAGGAACATGAAGACACGGAGCGCTCAAGCTCGGCAAGGGTGCCTCGGGGAGAGCAGCTATGCGCGTACAAGTGCTAGAGGATCAAAAGATTGAATCCTTTGCTAGGTTGCCTCGGGCCTCCTTTTATAGCTTAAGGGGCGACCACAGTGGCAAAACAGTCATTGTACGAGGATTAGATAGCTAACAGTGCTATCATACCTAACCCTGGTAGTTAGGACAAAATGCCATAAATGCTATCATAGGTGTCGTGTGGAGAGGTAGCCCCGGCAAGGTTCCTCCACCGCTTGCCTAACTACCTCTTATTCGCATGACATGCCTCTGGGATGGGTGTCATTGAAGGTAATCTCTTCTCCAGCAGGGTGCCACGTGCACGACAGGATCCACATAGCTGCTCGAGAGCTTGACACCGCGGTGATTAGTGACTGGTGTCTGATGAGGTGGAGCGATGGCGTCCTGGCGGAGGTCTGCCGGCATGGAGCCAGTCGGGCCCTTGTCTTGGGATTTTATTTTGGCCTTGGCGGCCCTGGAAACCCCGCCGGGGTGGTCTGGCCTCGGTCCCAGGCGCAGTCTCGACCCTGCCGGCCCTGTTTGCCTGGCAAGGGAGGCCTTACTGGGAACCTTCTAGTTGGGTTGGTCTTCTTGATGCACTCCTTTATCTCACGAAGAGCGGCTTCTCTAGTTTGTTTTACGTTAATCATTAGTACTTGATGTATGATCTGCCACACGCATGTGCATAAGTCAGGGTGGCAAACACGCATGTTTGTTGCACCGGCATACGAGTCCATAGCTAGTAGCTAGATGGCTTCTTCTCTCTCTTTGATCTTCAATACAATGTTCTCCTCGATCTTCTTGGTGTTATATTCGATGTGATCTTCTTTTGCGCTGTGTTTCTTGTGATCCGATAAATTGCGGGTTTATGATCAGATTATTTATGAATATTAATTGAGTCTTCTCTGAATTCTTTATGCATGATTGTTATAACTTTGTATTTCTCTCCGATCTATCCATCTGGTTTGGCCAACTAGATTGATTTATCTTGCAATGGGAGAGGTGCTTTGTGAATGGTTCAATCTTGCGGTACTCAATACCAGTGATAGAAAGGGACATGACACATATTTGTATTGTTGCCGTTAAGGATAAAAAGATGGGGTTTATTCATATTGTTTGGGTTTACTTTTTCTACATCATGTCATCTTGCTTAAGGTGTTACTCCGTTTTATAGCTTAATACCCTAGTTGCATGCTGGATAGCGGTCGATGTATCGAGTAGTAGTAGTAGATGCAGGCAGGAGTCGGTCTACTTATCTCAAACGTGATGCCTATATACATGATCATTGCCTTGAATATTGTCATAAGTATGTGCTTTTCTATCAATTGTCCAACAGTAATTTGTTTACCCACCTCATGCTTTGTATTCGAGAGAGAAGCCTCTAGTGAAAACTATGGCCCCCCGGGTCTACTTTTATCATATATAAGATCCAAAAATACCTTGCTAAAATTTTATTTCCTTTATTTTATTTTGCAATTTACTTTATCTATCTACCACTACGAGATTTGATGCTTGCAAATAACCGCCAAGGGGATTGACAAACCCCCTTGTTTGCGTTGGCTGCAAGTATTTGCTTTTGTGTGTGCAGGTGCTGCTAATGATGTTCTCTGTGGTCCTCTTACTGGATTGATAACCTTGGTTCTTAACTGAGGGAAATACTTATCTCTACTGTACTGCATCATCCTCTCCTCTTCGGGGAAATCCCAATGCAGCTACCAAGTAGCAACTGTCCTCCCACTTCTTTAGTGAGAAGCTCCTTCTTGAGAAAGTGTCCATTTTTAGCGACAAAAACTTTGTCTTCGGACTTTTCGTAGAAGGAATACCCAATTGTTTCTTTGGGATAACCTACAAAGTAACATTTGTCTGCTTTGGGGTCGAGCTTATTTGGCTGTAAACGTTTTACATAAGTCTTGCAACCCCAAATCTTGAGATGCGACAAATTGGGTTTCTTCCCATTTCATAACTCATATTGTGTCATCTCTACAGACTTAGACGATGCTCTGTTTAGTGTATATGTTGCTATTTCAAGTGCATATCCCCAAAATGATGAAGGCAGATCGGTAAATGACACACTGGTACAACGAGCTGCTATACAAACGATTTTTAACCCCTTTTCGTGATGGAGTTTTAAATCATCGCCTTGTCTATGTGTGCGATAGGGGGGTCATTCTGAGGGTGTCCGGGACTAAAGGGTCCTCGGGCTGCCGGCCTATCTCTCATGGGCCGGACTGATGGGCTACTTTTGGTTCATTGAAGGAAGACCAGACTACAGACGATCCCGTGCTCCAGAAGGAAACCTTCGAAGCCTTGGTGTATTCTCCAAGTCAAGATAATAGAATCAGCATGTTTATCCCATGATGGTAACCGACATGTGTAAACCTAGGTACCCCTGGTGTCTATATAAACCAAAGGGTTTAGTCCGTAGGGGAAGAGGACCATCATCATAACCACCTAGGGTTTAGTTCATCCGATCTCGCGGTAGAAGACGGTGAAGATCGACGCGCTGGCTGTTGTTTCAGATTTGCGCAAGCAATTCCCCCTACCTGGCGCGCCAAAGATGTCGTGGTGGAGCACGATAACCTATGGGGTAGGGCAGCCCCTATGTGGTTCAGCGGGGGGATGATCACATTGCACAAAGAGTAGAGGCAGCAAGGCAGCGCGGTGAGGAAGACTCTTTTTTACCCAGGTTCGGGCCGCTGAGCAGCGTAATACCCTACTCCTGCTTTGGTGGATTGATTAGTAGGAACATGAAGACACGAAGCGCTCAGGCTCGCCAAGGGTGCCTCGGGGAGAGCAGCTACGCGCGTACAAGTGATAGAGGTTCAGAAGATCGAATCCTTTGCTAGGTTGCCTCGGGACTCCTTTTGTAGCTTAAGGGGCGACCACAGTGGCAAAACAGTCATTGTATGAGGATTAGATAGCTAATAGTGCTATCATACCTAACCCTGGTAGTTAGGACAAAATGCCATAAATGCTATCATAGGTGTCGTGTGGAGAGCTAGCCCCGGCAAGGTTCCTCCACCGCTTGCCTAACTACCTCTTATTTGCATGACACGCCTCTGGGACGGGTGTCATTAAAGGTAATCTCTTCTCCAGCAGGCTGCCATGTGTACGACAGGATCCACATAGCCGCTCGAGAGCTTGACACCATAGTGATGAGTGACTGGTGTTTGATGAGGTGGAGCGGTGGCATCCTGGCGGAGGTCAGCCGGCGCGGAGCCTGCCGGACCCTTGTCTTGGGGTTTTGTTTTGGCCTTGGCGGCCCCGAAAACCCTGCCATGGTGCTCTGGCCTTGGTCCTAGGCGCAGTATCGACCCTGCCGGCCCTGTTTGCTCGGCAAGGGAGGCCTTTTTGGGAACCTTCTGGTTGGGTTGGTCTTCTTGATGCGCTCCTTTATCTCATGAAGAGCGGCTTCTCTGGTTTGTTTTGTGTTAAGCATTGGTACTTGTTGTATGATCTGCCACGCGCATGTGCATAAGTCAGGGCGGCACACACACATGTTTGTTGCACCAACATACGGGTCCATAGCTAGTAGCTACATGGCTTCTTCTCTCTCTTTCATCTTCAATACAATGTTCTCCTCGATCTTCTTGGAGTTCTATTCGATGTGATCTTCTTTTGCGGTGTGTTTGTTGCGATCCGATGAATTGTGGGTTTATGATCAGATTATTCATGAATATTAATTGAGTCTTCTCTGAATTCTTTATGCATGATTGTTATAACTTTGTATTTCTCTCCGATCTATCCGTCTGGTTTGGCCAACTAGATTGATTTATCTTGCAATGCGAGAGGTGCTTTGTGATGGTTCAATCATGCGGTGATCAATACCAGTGACAGAAAGGGACATGACACGTATTTGTATGGTTGCCATTAAGGACAAAAAGATGGGGTTTATTCATATTGTTTGGGTATACTTTGTCTAAATCATGTCATCTTGCTTAAGGCGTTACTCTGTTTTATAGCTGAATACCCTAGATGCATGCTGCATAGCGGTCGATGTGTGGAGTAATAGTAGTAGATCCAGGCAGGAGTCGGTCTACTTATCTCAAACGTGATTCCTATATACATGATCATTGCCTTGAATATTCTCATAAGTATGTGCTTTTCTATCAATTGCCCAACAATAATTTGTTTACCCACCTCATGCTTTGTATTCGAGAGAGAAGCCTCTAGTGAAAACTATGGCCCCCGAGTCTACTTTTATCATATATAAGATCCAAAAATACCTTGCTGAAATTTTATTTCCTTTATTGTATTTTGCAATTTACTTTATCTATCTACCACTACAAGATTTGATGCTTGCAAATAACCACCGAGGGGATTGACAACCCCCTTGTTTGCGTTGGGTGCAAGTATTTGCTTTTGTGTGTGCAGGTGATGCTAATGAGGTTCTCAGTGGTTCTCCTACTGGATTGATAACCTTGGTTCTTAACTGTGGGAAATACTTATCTCTACTGTACTGCATCATCGTCTCCTCTTCGAGGAAATCCCAATGCAGCTCACAAGTAGCAACTGTCCTCCCTCTTCTTTAGCAAGAAGCTCCTTCTCGAGAAAGTGTCCATTTTTAGCGACAAACACTTTGTCTTTTGACTTTTCGTAGAAGGAATACCCAATTGTTTCTTTGGGATAACCTACAAAGTAACATTTGTCTGCGTGGGGTCGAGCTTATTTGGCTATAAAATGTTTTACATAAGTCTCGCAACCCCAAATCTTGAGATGCGACAAATTGGGTTTCTTCCCATTTCATAACTCATATGGTGTCATTTCTACAGACTTAGACGATGCTCTGTTTAGTGTATATGTTGCTGTTTCAAGTGCATATCCCCAAAATGATAAAGGCAGATCAATAAATGACACACTGGTACAACGAGCTGCTATAATAACGAGTTTTAACCCCTTTCCGTGATGGAGTTTTAAACCGTTGCCTTGTCTATGTGTGCGATAGGGGGGGCGTCCTTCTGAGGGTTTCCGGGACTAAGGGGTCCTCGGGCTGCCGGCCTATCTCTCATGGGCCGGACTGATGGGCTACTTTTGGTTCATTGAAGGAAGACCAGACTACAGATGATCCCGTGCTCCAGAAGGAAACCTCCGAAGCCTTGGTGTATCCTCCAAGTCAAGATAATAGAATCGGCATATTTATCCCACAATGGTAACCGACATGTGTAACCCTAGGTACCCCTGGTTTCTATATAAACCAGAGGGTTTAGTCCGTAGGGGAAGAGGACCATCATCATAACCACCTAGGGTTTAGTTCATCCGATCTTGCGGTAGATCAACTATGTAATTGTCATACAAACACATCAATACAATCAAGCAAGACGTAGGGTTTTAACTCTTCGAGAGGTCCTGAACCTAGGTAAACACTGTCTGTACGCCCCTTGTTACCCATCGATCCAAGATCCACAGCTCGGGACCCCCTACCCAAGATCTGCCGGTTTTGACAATGACATTGGTGCTTTCATTGAGAGTTCCGCTATGGAATCGTCGAAGGATCGATGGCTTGCTTAGCCATCAGCGATGGCATCTGCAACGGGGACGTCTTCGTTCCCGGACAGCTTTTTGCATTCAGCAGCATCATGCTGCACGTTGGTCCGATCGGCCGCCTTGGCCGGGTCAGCAGCTTCATCACTGACCAGGAGATCAGGTTTGGAAACCTAGAGTTCGTCGCCGACTCCCGGGGAGATCATATTCTAACAAGGTTCTCAGTGTCGCCTGAAGAGCCCACAAACCCTGAGGCTTTAACTTCGGGCGTGGTGTACCCCACCACTGGGGCCGCCTCCACTCCCGATCCAATCTTAAGCGTGGATCCAGTCTCCACCCTGATGGCCGGGAGCCAGCCTCGGCCGGACACTGCCCCGACGCGATCTCGAACCCTCCAGGAGCGGCAGTACAGCAAATCGACCCCGAGCACTCCCGGAACATGGACCCGATAGATCTCTCGCTATTAAATGAGTTACTACACCAGATCCAAGCCATTGGGATTATCGACGGACAGTCCTTGGTTTACGACCAGATCAGGCTTAAACCCGACGATAGGGAAATCTACGTCCCACCTATCACAAACTTAGTCGCCACTATCGAAGACTTGGCTAAAGACTCGCCCCGTCGACCTCCGGAGCAAAGAACGGATTATGTGCAAGTCTCCAATCATCAAGTCCCATCGTATAGTTCAGAATCCAACCTCCATCCCGGAAAGAGTCCAGAGTCAAGATCTGATTCAACACATGACCTCGAGTCTATGCAACTGTGCCCAGCTGATAATCCGGATCCTAAGCCCGACACGTCGGATTCCACGATGATCCAAGACACTGCCGCGAAAACTCCGGACTCGCACCTTGTTGGGATACAAAGTTTTTTCCTACCCACCCCCACGTCGAGTACTCTCCAAGCAACTCAGGGCGGCCCGACATATGGGATCTAATGTACGTGAAACAACAGCCCGGAGAAACAGTCCGGAAATTCTGGACTAGATTCGTCCTCGTTAAAAACAAAATAGTGGACTATGGCAGCCATCAAATTTTAGTGACTTTTCGGCATAACTGCCGAGATGAAGGAATCCTGAACGCCCTCGCTCGCCATCACATTCAAAACTTCACCGAGCTATCGGATCTGGTACAAAAATACTGCGCCTTGGAAGATTCCTGGCAGGCTCAGCAAGTGCAAACAGAGTCAATCCATGCCAAGGAACTGAGAATAGCTCGGGCGAAGCGCATGCTCCTGCGCGGATTGGCCGAATACGAGCCGACCGAGGAAAAGAAGAAACCCCTTACAGGATCCAGAGTGGTCCTCGATGAACTACTGGACAAGCCGTGCCCCCATACACTTTGTGCTTTGGAATACAAACCCAACTCACAGCCTTCGAGCTTGCTGGGTGGTTAGGCCAGTTGCAAAGAGTGGAGAGACTATCCTCGGAGGCTCACCATCAAGCAGACGTTGAGCAACACCCTTGGATAACAATGCTACGACCTAACGATCTACGAGACGTTTTCCTCAAAAAATCAGAGGAAGAGAGCCCTTCGAGACCTCGGTCAAATCCACCAGGTGGCAGCAACGAATTCATGGACAGACATACCCATCAGCTTCAGCGAGGAAGATGAGCCGAGGGCCCGCCCTACCCGAGCACCTGCTGATAGAGGCGGGGGTGTCCCGATCTTTCGATGAGATGATAACTATAAATTTGGTGGAGTCGACTTTGACGATCCGACTACAAACGTGCGTGATGTTGCGCCTTAGCAATCGCTAAACCAATCTCCCGAGGTTACTGACGATGCTGGAAGCACGATCAGCCTGACCACGAAGGTCTATTCCTGCACGCAATCAAAGAACAAGCAAGAATATGATAATGCAATCTGAATATTGCGAATATAGATGAAGTATGGATAAAGGTGGGGATCCAAAAGCGGTCTTGGTCTGGTCGTTGGACACAAACGAAGTACACGAAGTTGCAATGGCTAACTTTTAACTAAACAAATCCCAAGGAAAAAGCTACTAGATGGATCTACTTATATAGGAGTAAGGGGTGGCGGCCAAGGAGGTGGGAGGACGTCCCAAGGCAGCCTAAAACTAACCCTAGGTCGTACAAGGCTCATGGGCCCAAGTGGAGGTGATGCAACACCTTTGGACTTGTAGTTTGACTCGGATTTTGCTGTAGTGTCAGATTGTTTCATTGATAACTCAACGCTCCGGACGAATTTTAAGGTGAATCCAATTGGGTTGGAAAGAGCACGAAATCTACTTTCCAACAAAAAAAGAATCACCCAATTCGGAGTCCGTATGAAAAAGTTCTTGGCGTTTTGAGTCAGGTATGTCTGTGCAGTCCGAATCTGAATTCAGAACGTAAGAGACTTGGACTCTAACTTCTCTTGGCCCAAAAGTGACGTGAGAGGACTTTTTGAACAGCACCTAAACTTCTCTTTTTCCCTTATCTTCATATGTGAATTGTACAAATGTCCTATACACCTGCAATTAGACATGGCACAAAAGTTTGTGAAGTATCTTTGTCCTGGATGACATAAATAAATTATTGCATAGTTTGCATTAGAAATCACCTCACAAATATACATGTATGCAATATTTTTGGTCGTATCCAAGGTAGTCATGTCCTCATCATCCTTCCCTTCTTGAAAACAAAGCCGTCCTCGGCGTTGCTTAATCTGAAATGTGGCTAACAAAAGAGACAAGGTGTACATGTTGTATATGTATATGTCATCCATTTTTACTTCCCTTGGTTTTTGCACATATGACACATGTATACATGAGTAACTTTCATATTTCATAAAATCTGAAGCCAAAATATTATCACAAGAAGTAGAAGGCATGAAATTATTGCAACTCAGTTTGCATATATAAGTGAAGCTCTTATTCATTTCAAAAGGTTCACAATGTTCATCATTAAACCATCCCAACATTGGTGAATAAACCTTACTTGCATCAAATTTACATGCTACAACATGCTTAAATAAGCAAACATGCAATAAGTCATTTGACACAAAATCATCACCAAGATTAGAGGTCATATCAAAATGATTAAACATTGGCACAATTATTTTCAAACGTATTTGATCCAAATCTGATTTATTACCTGATTCACATGGTTCTTTCATATTAATAGTTAATTCAATGGGTCCACTCGAAATTGTTGATCTTTTAGTTGTTTGATCACATGGCAAAGTCAAATTATCAACATAGTCCTCTAAAATAGGTGGTGTGATCAAAGTAGTGGGTAGCTGATCAGATGGTGCGTTTAAATTGACAAGGCATTCTTCATTCTCATGTAGAGGTGGAAGATCAGTACCTTTGTCATTACCTCTTATGATCAACTCAGCTGATGTAGCCACTCTCGGGGGTGATGTGTCACATGGTGGAGGTGATGTAGTCCTCACAACAACGGATGTGGTTGTCATAGTACAACTAGTAGTTGAAGGAACAACCGTATCAACTCTTGGAATGTGCACCGTGTGCTTATTCTCCTTATGGGCAACATGTCGTTTTATTTCCTGTTCAGCTTTGCAAGCAAGACGAAACAAATGGTCCATAGGATAACACTCTTCATGAATTAGTATCTCCTGAATATCACGGCTTAATCCTCCCCAAAATCTATCCATTAAATCTTCTTCACTTTCTTCTAAAAAGGTATGCAACAAGGTAGTTTGTAAATCATCATAATATTTTGTTACGGTGTCACTACCTTGTTTTAAATGTTCTAGTTTTTTAATCATGCCACGAGTATAATAAACATCGATGAATCTATCTCTCATGAGAAGTTTTAAATCATCCCAAGTAGTAGGTATAGAATCAGGGTTTAACCGACAATGTTCGCTCCACCAAACTAAAGCAAAGCTACTGAACGTACTAACCACAGATTTAACTTTTCTACGCTCATCAAAATTATGAGAAGCAAATATAGCATTTATTTTGTACTCCCATTCAATATATAAATCAGGTCTAAAATGACCAGTAAATGGTGGCATGGAAACATTAACCTGATTATGTGCATTCTCATGTTGTTGCTCCTCTTGTGACGGTTGTTGTATTTTCTTAGGTGGTGGCAAATCTCCCACGATCGATGAAGCCCAAGAACTAACAACTCCGGAACCTGCCATAGTTAGTAGAAAACAAGAAACAAAATCTAAGAATAATGTTCCTATGAACTACTAGGATGTGGTGGTAAAACGCTCACAGTGTAGCAAATATCAATATCTTACAAGTTCTTACCATGCAGCAGGTGGTGACAGGCAACCAGCGGTGTCAAATAACTCCGAAGATTGAGTAAAGCGATTGCCAGGGGAACGTACATATACACGGTGTAAAAATATGTGGAGCTGGGTTGGCTATATATGGTAGCAAAACATTAGCAATAATCAATTCAGAGATGCAATGTTGAATAAACGCTCAACGACGGTACTGTGCTGGTCCTAGGTTAGACTGGACTAGAGACGCGAGCCTAGAACACTAATGAGGTCACGGCGTAGCACAACTAGCATCAATAAAGGATATGAAGTAGCTCTGGACAGCAAGATATAAGTGAAGATCACAATGGCAGTAAAGATAATGATGAGAAACAACTACCAAGTAGCACATACCAACAATTCTCTCTCCAACTTTACTCTATAAAAGTTTGTGCCAATTTTCTGATAATTTTTTTCTCAAGAATGGCACTGACTCAAGCTTTCAAATGTAAAAAGAATCACTCAATTCCGAGTTGATATGAGGAGTCAAAAAATTCTAAAACTGGCCTGAAAAACTAGAACAAGCTGTGTTCATGAACTTCGGAGGGCAAAAAGACCTATTTAGATGCCGATTTTGAGGTGTCAAATATTGAACTAGCTTCTGCAACTATTTATATGGGGCTCATCGCTAGCTTTAATTTGAGTACTCACGGAGCCAAAACGGACATCGTATGAGGAAGATACACCTGTTTTACTGAACAGTGTGCAAAACAGATTCGAATCCAAATTCAGGTACGAGAGTGAGTCTAGATAGATCCGAATTTTATGCTTTTTTTTCTTCTCTCTTTTTTTTATCTCACTTTTTTTCTCTTTTTTTTGACTTTTTTTTCTCTCTTTCCAAAACAAACAAGATAAGATGCAGATTGGATCAAGCGAAGATATGAACGGCGTCAGCTATGATTATGACAATGAACGGTGGGTAGCACGTGGTGGAATTTGATGGATGAGAGGTTGTAGACAGCGGAAGGGATAATGATGCAGCGGCGGCGTGACTAATGTGAACAGAACTCGAAACTCTAAACGAACTAGACACTAAGACCAGCAACTCGACACGATGATGCAACCGATAATTCAACTATACAAGCACTGAAAAGAAAAATGCGAAGGCTCAGACTGGCTTGGATAAAGGATGAATAGATCTAACTTTTTTTGTGGCTTTTCCTTTGGACAATAGGTAAGAAAATAAATCTAATCTAGGGATAACTGGAAATTCTCACCGAGCAACCTGAAAACTGATACCACTTGATAGAGGCGGGGGTGTCCCGATCTTTCGATGAGATGATAACTATCAATTTGGTGGAGTCGACTTTGACGATCCGACTACAAACGTGCATGACGTTGCGCCTTAGCAATCGCTAAACCAATCTCCCGAGGTTACTGACGATGCTGGAAGCACGATCAGCCTGACCACGAAGGTCTATTCCTGCACGCAATCGAAGAACAAGCAAGAATATGATAATGCAATCTGAATATTGCGAATATAGATGAAGTATTGATAAAGGTGGAGATCCAAAAGCGGTCTTGGTCTGGTCGTTGGACACAAACGAAGTACACGAAGTTGCAATGGCTAACTTTTAACTAAACAAATCCCAAGGAAAAAGCTACTAGATGGATCTACTTATATAGGAGTAAGGGGTGGCGGCCAAGGAGGTGGGAGGACGTCCCAAGGCAGCCTAAAACTAACCCTAGGTCGTACAAGGCTCATGGGCCCAAGTGGAGGTGATGCAACACCTTTGGACTTGTAGTTTGACTCGGATTTTGCTGCAGCGTCAGATTGTTTCGTTGATAACTCAACGCTTCGGACGAATTTTAAGGTGCATCCAATTGGGTTGGAAAGAGCACGAAATCTACTTTCCAACAAAAAAAGAATCACCCAATTCGAAGTCCGTATGAAAAAGTTCTTGGCGTTTTGAGTCAGGTATGTCTGTGCAGTCCGAATCTGAATCCAGAACGTGAGAGACTTGGACTCTAACTTCTCTTGGCCCAAAAGTGATGTGAGAGGACTTTTTGAACAGCACCTAAACTTCTCTTTTTCCCTTATCTTCATATGTGAATTGTACAAATGTCCCATACACCTGCAATTAGACATGGCACAAAAGTTTGTAAAGTATCTTTGTCCTGGATGACATAAATAAATTATTGCGTAGTTTGCATTAGAAATCACCTCACAAATATACATGTATGTAATATTTTTGGTCGTATCCAAGGTAGTCATGTCCTCATCACCTGCCTCCCTTGTCCTTGATCCCATAGTGGACGGATTCAGACTCCATAAAGTGCTAATGGACGGTGGCAGCGGGTTAAACCTCATTTATGAGGACACCCCGGGCAAAATGCAATTCTACAGATCTCTTATCGATCAAAGCCACACCACCTTTCGAGGGATCATCCCCGGGAAAGAGGCACGTTGCACTGGACGAGTCACTCTTGATGTAGTATTTGGCACTCCCGAGAACTACCGGTCCGAGGAATTACTCTTCTACATTGGGCCCTTCCATAGCGGTTATCATGCCCTATTGGGGCGTGACGCATTCGCAAGATTCCACGCTATACCACATTACGGGTATATGAAACTCAAGATGCCGGGGCCTAATGGCGTGATAATAGTAATAAGCGATTCGGATAGAGGTCTTCGGGCCGAGAACAAAACAGCATCGCTCGCCCTCGAAGCATTATCCGAGGCTCTCACAGCCAAGGAATTAGCCACGCTCCGCTCAACGGTGGATAGGGACGATGTAATCCTCAACAAAAGGTCCAAATCCACATCTTTCAAGCCAACAGATGAAATCGTCAAATTTCAGGTGCATCCGATGGACTAGGACAAGACAACGTCCATTGGAGCTCAGCTGGACCCCGCAGTTGATGAGGCATTGGACACATTCTTGCGTGAAAACTGGGACATATTCACCTGGCACACCCCTCAGATATGCCAGGTATCCCACGAAGCCTAGCTGAGCATAGCCTGAACATAATTAAAGGCTTCAAGCCAGTCAAACAGGCGCTACACTGATTTTCCGAACCCAAGCGTCAAGCTATGGGTGAAGAACTAGCGAATTACTCGAAGTCAGATTCATCCGAGAAATGAAACACCCCGAGTGGTTGGCTAATCTGGTCATGGTGCCCAAGAAAGACAAATCCTGGCGGTTGTGCATCGATTTCAAGGACCTAAATAAAGCCTGCCCCAAGGATCCCTTTCCCTTGCCCCGCATAGAGCAGATCATTGACGCCACCGCCAGACATGACTCACTGTGCTTCCTCAATTCCTACTCTGGATGCCAGGCATCAAATCAAAATGAAGGAGTCCGACCAAGCTGCAATGGCCTTCATCACCCCCTACGGGCCATTCTGCTTCAACACAATGCCCTTTGGATTAAAAAATGCAGGCGCTACATACCAACGCATGATCCAGACCTGCTTGGAAAAGCATATCGGCAAAACGGTCAAGGCATATGATAGCACATTTATGCATATAGTATTTTAAGCCTATTTGCATCACAAATTAAACATATGATGATAGAGGCGGGGGTGTCCCGATCTTTCGATGAGATGATGGCTATCGTTTTTGGTGGAGTAGACTTTGACGATCCGACTACGAATGTGCGAGGACGTCGCGCCTTAGTAATCGCTAAACCAACTCCGAGAGGTTATTGACCACGCCGGAGCACAATCAACCTGACCACGAGGGTCTATCTCCTGCAAGCAAACGAAGAACAAGCAAGAAACTAAGATTTACAATCTGGATATTGCGAATATAAGATGAAAGCTTTATTGATCAAGGTGGGGTTCTGTGACGTCTTGGTCTGGTCGTTGAACACAAACGAAGTACGCGAAGTTGCAGCTATGGCGAACTTTTAATCTAAACAAAACCCCAAAGTCTAAACGGTGCCCTAAGGGCTGTATATATGGAGGAAGAGGAGGGGATTTTGTGGCCCTTGAAGGAGGGGTCCGAAACCAACCCTATCTCTTGTTTCCCCACACATACGGACTCTAAAAACAGCCTATACTCAAGTATTTCGAAATTACATGGGCCTGGCCCAATAATAAGGTGACGCAGCACCTATAATAGCCTCTGGACGAAATTTATGAAGTGGCATCTTGTATATTTCGTCCAAGGCTTCCTGCACTCATTATGGTGGCTTCAAAGTCCTGAAATCATCACTTGTAACTCCGTTCTTGTTCCCCTTGCGCATGCCATCATCTCCATGCTTGAACTTGCTCCAAGGTTCCTCTTTCTTGTCCAAGCTAGGCCCTTCATTTGTAAGAAACACAAATGTATCCAATTTAGGCAGCATCATATTCTCATGAACATTACAATCATTACCAAGAAACGAAAGTACCTGATAATTTAATTGGCGTGCACGAGCTCTAGTAATTGGTCCAGTATGTATAGCAGCAGGGGTTGTGGGTGTAACAATGGTATTGATGTCCTCATCATCCTCCCCTTCTTGAAATGAAGTCGTCCTCGACGGAAGCTCATCTTCCTCACCCAAATAAGGCTTCAAATCTGCAATGTTAAAAGTGGGACTAACCCCAAAATCTGTAGGCAGCTCAAGTTTATATGCATTATCATTTATTTTCTCTAACACCTTAAAAGGACCATCAGCACATGGCATTAGCTTTGATTTGCGCAAATCAGGAAATCTATCCTTACGCAAATGTAACCAAACAAGATCTCCAGGTGCAAACACAACATGTTTTCTACCCTTATCTCCAGCAAGTTTATATTTAGCATTCATACGCTCAATGTTCTCCTTAGTTAACTCATGCATTTTTAAGATCAATTCAGCATGTTGTTTAGCATCAAAATTAACCTTCTCCGAAGATGGAAGAGGCAACAAATCAATTGGTGCACGAGGAAGGAAACCATACACAATTTCAAAAGGACACATCTTAGTAGTAGAATGCAATGAACGATTATAAGCAAATTCAATATGAGGCAAGCATTCTTCCCACATTTTCTTGTTATTCTTCAAAACAGCCCTAAGCAT
This sequence comes from Thinopyrum elongatum, assembly GCA_011799875.1. NCBI lineage: Eukaryota > Viridiplantae > Streptophyta > Magnoliopsida > Poales > Poaceae > Thinopyrum > Thinopyrum elongatum. Next base: position 385,403,193 of record CM022303.1, on the reverse strand, counting down.
AGTAGACAATGTTCTATTGACTACTTCAGTTTGTCCATCAGTTTGGGGGTGACATGTAGTACTAAAAAGCAGTTTAGTCCCCAACATAGCCCATAAACATCTCCAAAAGTGGCTAAGAAATTTAGTATCACGATCTGAAACAATAGTATTTGGCACACCATGCAAGCGTATAATTTCATGAAAGAACAAATCAGCAACATTAACAGCATCATCGCTTTTATGACATGGTATAAAGTGTGCCATTTTCGAGAACCTATCCACGACAACAAATATGCTATCCCTCCCCTTCTTTGTTCGAGGTAAACCTAAAACAAAGTCCATAGATATATCCTCCCAAGGAACACTAGGTACAGGCAAACGCATATATAAACCATGAGGATTGAGTCGTGACTTAGCTTTTTGACATGTAGTGCAGCGAGCAACAAAACGCTCAACATCCCGTCTCATCTTTGGCGAAAAGAAATGTGTAGCAAGTATATCCTCCGTCTTCTTCACGCCAAAGTGTCCCATTAATCCTCCTCCATGGGCCTCCTGCAACAACAAAAGACGAACGGAGCTAGCTGGAATGCATAGCTTGTTAGCACGAAACACAAATCCATCATTAACGATGAACTTGTTCCATGTTCTCCCTTCCTTACAATTCTGCAATACATCTTTAAATTCAGCATCATGCACATATTGATCTTTGATGGTCTCCAAACCAAATATTTTAAAGTCAAGTTGTGAAAGCATTGTATAACGACGAGACAAAGCATCAGCAGTAACATTTTCTTTACCCTTCTTGTGTTTAATGACATAAGGGAAAGTCTCAATAAATTCAACCCATTTAGCATGTCTACGGTTCAGTTTTGCTTGACTTTTAATGTGTTTCAAAGATTCATGATCAGAATGTATAACAAATTCTTTGGGCCATAAATAATGTTGCCATGTTTCTAAGGTCCGAACAAGAGCATATAATTCTTTATCATAAGTAGAATAGTTCAGACTAGGCCCACTCAATTTTTCAGAAAAGTATGCAACAGGTTTGCCATCTTATAATAAAACACCTCCTAATCCAATTCCACTAGCATCACATTCAAGCTCAAAAGTCTTATTAAAATCAGGAAGTTGGAGTAAAGGAGCATGTGTCAACTTATCTTTTAATACCGTGAAAGCTTCTTCCTGTGAGGTACCCCAAACAAAAGGCACATCCTTCTTTGTAAGCTCATTGAGAGGTGCAGCAATGGTGCTGAAATCTCTCACAAAACGCCTATAGAAACCAGCGAGTCCAAGAAAACTCCTCACTTGTGTGACCGTTTTGGGCTGCGGCCAACTCTCAATAGCTTCAATCTTGGCTTTATCAACTTCAATTCCCTGTGGAGTAACAACATAGCCAAGAAAAGATACTCGGTCGGTGCAAAAGGTGCACTTCCCAAGGTTACCAAACAAACGTGCATCACGTAAAGCAATAAAAACAGCACATAAATGTTCCAAATGTTCCTCCAAAGATCTGCTATAAATCAATATATCATCAAAGTAAACTACCACAAATCGTCCAATGAAAGCACGTAAAACTTCGTTCATTAATCTCATGAAAGTACTAGGTGCATTAGTTAACCCAAAAGGCATGACTAACCATTCATATAAACCAAACTTAGTTTTAAATGTTGTTTTCCATTCATCTCCCAATTTCATACGAATTTGATGGTATCCACTACGCAAATCAACTTTAGAGAATATTGTAGAGCCACTTAATTCATCAAGCATATCATCTAGCCTAGGAATAGGATGACGATAGCGAATAGTAATATTATTAATGCCTCTACAATCAACACACATACGCGATGTACCATCCTTTTTTGGCACTAGTATAATAGGAACAGCACAAGGACTAAGAGATTCGCGTATATAACCTTTGTCGAGCAGCTCCTGTACTTGACGCATAATCTCCTTTGTCTCCTCTGGATTGGTACGGTATGGCGCACGGTTTGGCAGCGAAGCACCGGGAATTAAGTCAATCTGATGCTCAATCCCGCGAATAGGTGGTAATCCCGGTGGCATGTCTTGTGGAAAGACGTCAGCGAACTCCTGCAAAAGGTTAGTGACAGCAGGAGGCAAAGAGGAAGGCACGTCCTCGAATGAAAATAATGCCTCTTTGCACACAAAAGCATAGCAAACAAATTTGATTAAATCTAGCTCATTAATATCAGATTTGGTGGCAAGTAAACACGCACTTTTCAATTTAATTTCAGAAGCAACACTAGATGGTTTATTATTAGGCTTCATTTGTTGCTCAAATTCTTTTGCCACAATCTGATTTTCACTCTTAGTTTTCCCCTGTTTTGCTTTACTAGCTCTATTAATATCATCTTTCAAAATAGAATCAGGAGTCATAGGAAGCAAAGTAATATGTTTATCCTTATGAACAAGAGTATACTGATTGTTTCTACCATGGTGTACAGAATTTTTATCAAATTGCCATGGTCTACCAAGTAATAATGAACATGCTTGCATGGGTACCACATCACAATCAACATAATCAGCATATGTAGAGATACTAAAATGCACACGAACAGTACGTGTTACCTTAATCTTGCCGCTGTTGTTGAACCATTGGATATAGTAAGGATGTGGATGTGGTCTTGTGGTGAGAGATAGCTTCTCCACCATCTCCATGCTAGCCAAGTTGTTGCAGCTCCCTCCATCTATGATGACGCGAACAGAACGTTCCTTCACAACTCCCTTTGTGTGGAACAAATTATGTCTCTGATTTTGCTCAGCTTGTGTGACCTGCACACTCAAAACATGTTGAGCAACTAAACATTCATACCTGTCAGCGTCTTCAGGAGCCATGTATTGCGTCTCATGATCAGAATCATCTTCACCGTGTTCTTCACTTGTAATAAGAGCCAACGTCTCCTCATCATAGTCACTAGCGGACTCATACCCACCATCCTCAGTAGCAATCATAACACGCGGAGATTGGCATTCTCTCGCATAATGACCTCTTCCCTTACAACGACGACAAATAATATCATGTGTATGCCCTGTTGATGCCATAGATGAAGAAGAGCTCTGGGCAGGCCCAGAAGGTGTACTCTTGGCAGATGGTGGTGGTGGTGCTTGTTTTCTTGTATCTCGGTTGGAATTGGCGGTTGAAGTCAGTGGTGCTGCAGTAAGACGTGTGGGAATAGAGGAGGCACGCGGTGTCCATGATGAAGATCGACCTGCAGAAAAATTAATTCGCGCCAATGCCTGTCGATCCTGCACTTCACGTTCAGCTTTACAAGCAAGATGGAATAAACGAGTGATATTATTATGCTCCTTATACTCTAGAATGGTCTGAATCTCTCTATTTAATCCACCCATAAAACGTGCAAGCATAGCTTCATTCTCCTCAACAATACCACATCTAATCATGCCAGTTTGTAATTCCTGATAATATTCTTCTACAGATTTTTTTCCTTGTCTTAAGCGCTGCAATTTTTGAAGTAATTCACGTTGATAATATGGTGGAACCCAACGAGTACGCATAGCAGTTTTCAAAGCAGCCCACGTAGATTGAATAGGATATAATCTACAATGTTCAGACCACCATACACATGCAAAACTAGTAAAAGCACAAACAGCAGCAGCAACACGTCTCTCCTCGGGATATTGTAAACATGTAAAACGTTGTTTAGTTTCTAACTCCCAAGTAAGATATATATTAGGAACATATCTACCCTCAAATGGTGGAATATTCAATTTCAGTTTAGGAAGATGGTCATGATCTCGTACCTGAGCTGGTAATGCAGCCCTACCATTGCGATTATTGGCATGTGGACGACCTGGTGCTGGTACGTAGTTCTGATTTTGATCAACCTCATCCTCGTAATCGCCCACATAATCATCCTCCTCAGCAGCAGCAGGAGCCATAGAAGCATCAACAGTAGGTGCAGCGGCACCAGAAGTTTGACCAGGCTCAAGGGGAACGCGTTGTGCTCGTCCCACTTGATTTGGAAGGTGACGTTGTTGTTGTTGTAGAGGTGCGACAGGTGCAGCCGGCGGTGGTTGTGGAAGATGCGCGAGCAATTCATTAAACTTGTTATCGAGCTTTGTTTCGAACATCTTCTCAATTCCATCTATCTTCTCCATGGCCTCTTCAAATCTGTTTAGCACATCTTGCACCTGTCCACTCATCATTTGCTGAAATTTATCATGTAGCAATTTGTTCGTCATGTTCTCCCAATCAGTCTCATCGGCTTGTGATCCTGCCATGGTTAGCAGCAAGAGAAACACACAAAAATATGATCCTACAGACTACTAGGAAGTGGTGGTGGTGGTGTATCACAAATCCGTCAAGCGAATCTCAAATGCTTACCAGTTCTTACCCAGCAGCAGGTGGTGATCGGCCACCGTTGTAGTCAAAACTCTCGAAGATTGGACAGAGCGATTGCCAGGTGGTGTCAAACGCACAACATAGATGTATGGGGAGCTAGGAAGGCTTATGATATAGTAGCAAAAATGTCTGCAATAATCAATTCAGAGATGCAAAGTTGAATAAACGCTCAACGACGGTACTGTGCTGGTCCTAGGCTAGACCGTACTAGAGACGCGAGCTTAGAACACTAACAAAATCACGGCGCGGCACGTAAACAAGGGAAGAGCACACTCTAAAAAAAATTCGTTTTTTTTTCGCTCTTTTTTTTGCGCTCCTCTTTTTTTTTGCAAAAAATCACTATAATGGCGAGTGTCTCAAAAACTCTTCCCAAGTCAAACTAACAGGATTGGCACGAAATTTTTTTTGACAATTTTTTTTCCGGAAATCAGGGCAGCGACGACGAAAAAGTGCGACAAAAAATCACTATGATGGCAAGTGTCTCAAAACGCTCCCTGGGACCTAAAAATAGGACAGGGAAAAAATATTTTTGCGCTCTTTTTTTTTGCGCTCTTTTTTTTGCGCTCTTTTTTTTCCGAAACCTACTCAGGCAAGGAAACACGAATCAGAAACTAGATGGATCTCGAAAACAAACCTAATATGAAAAGAACTCGGATTGGTGGTGGATATATGGTGGTGGTATATGGCAACGGTGGTGGGATATGGTAGCGGTGGTGGTATATGGATACGGATCGGTGGTGGTATATGGATACAGATCGGTGATGGTATATGGATTCAGAGCGGTGGCGGATAAGCGGTGGTGGTAGATGGCAGGGGCGATGATGATGGTGCGGCGGCGGCGTGACAACTTATGACCAGAACTCGAAACTCTAAAAGACTAGACGCTAAGACCAGCAACTCGACACGACGATGCAACCGCAGATTCAACAAAGCAAAAACCCTAAAAAGATTATGCAAAGGCTCAGATTGGTTCGGATATGATGAACTAACCCTAATTTTTTTTTTGTCTTTTCCGTGGACTGTAGGTATGAAGAACAGACTCGATCTAAACTACGAAAAACAGTAAAATCTCACCGAGCAACCTGAAAATCTGATACCACTTGATAGAGGCGAGGGTGTCCCGATCTTTCGATGAGATGATGGCTATCGTTTTTGGTGGAGTAGACTTTGACGATCCGACTACGAACGTGCGAGGACGTCGCGCCTTAGCAATCGCTAAACCAACTCCGAGAGGTTATTGACCACGCCGGAGCACAATCAACCTGACCACGAGGGTCTATCTCCTGCAAGCAAACGAAGAACAAGCCAGAAACTAAGATTTGCAATCTGGATATTGCGAATATAAGTTGAAAGCTTTATTGATCAAGGTGGGGTTCTGTGACGTCTTGGTCTGGTCGTTGAACACAAACGAAGTACGCGAAGTTGCAGCTATGGCGAACTTTTAATCTAAACAAAACCCCAAAGTCTAAACGGTGCCCTAAGGGCTGTATATATGGAGGAAGAGGAGGGGATTTCGTGGCCCTTGAAGGAGGGGTCCGAAACCAACCCTATCTCTTGTTTCCCCACACATACGGACTCTAAAAACAGCCTATACTCAAGTATTTCGAAATTACATGGGCCTGGCCCAATAATAAGGTGACGCAGCACCTATAATAGTCTCTGGACGAAATTTATGAAGTGGCATCTTGTATATTTCGTCCAAGGCTTCCTGCACTCATTATGGTGGCTTCAAAGTCCTGAAATCATCACTTGTAACTCCGTTCTTGTTCCCCTTGCGCATGCCCTCATCTCCATGCTTGAACTTGCTCCAAGGTTCCTCTTTCTTGTCCAAGCTAGGCCCTTCATTTGTAAGAAACACAAATGTATCCAATTTAGGCAGCATCATATTCTCATGAACATTACAATCATTACCAAGAAACGAAAGTACCTGATAATTTAATTGGCGTGCGCGAGCTCTAGTAATTGGTCCAGTATGTATAGCAGCAGGGGTTGTGGGTGTAACAATGGTATTGATGTCCTCATCATCCTCCCCTTCTTGAAATGAAGTCGTCCTCGACGGAAGCTCATCTTCCTCACCCAAATAAGGCTTCAAATATGCAATGTTAAAAGTGGGACTAACCCCAAAATCTGCAGGCAGCTCAAGTTTATATGCATTATCATTTATTTTCTCTAACACCTTAAAAGGACCATCAGCACGTGGCATTAGCTTTGATTTGCGCAAATCAGGAAATCTATCCTTACGCAAATGTAACCAAACAAGATCTCCAGGTGCAAACACAACATGTTTTCTACCCTTATCTCCAGCAAGTTTATATTTAGCATTTTTAAGACCAATTCAGCACGTTGTTTAGCATCAAAATTAACCTTCTCCGAAGATGGAAGAGGCAACAAATCAATTGGTGCACGAGGAAGGAAACCATACACAATTTCAAAAGGACACATCTTAGTAGTAGAATGCAATGAACGATTATAAGCAAATTCAATATGAGGCAAGCATTCTTCCCACATTTTCTTGTTATTCTTCAAAACAGCCCTAAGCATAGTAGACAATGTTCTATTGACTACTTCAGTTTGTCCATCAGTTTGGGGGTGACATGTAGTACTAAAAAGCAGTTTAGTCCCCAACTTAGCCCATAAACATCTCCAAAAGTGGCTAAGAAATTTAGTATCACGATCTGAAACAATAGTATTTGGCACACCATGTAAGCGTATAATTTCATGAAAGAACAAATCAGCAACATTAACAGCATCATCGCTTTTATGACATGGTATAAAGTGTGCCATTTTCGAGAACCTATCCACGACAACAAATATGCTATCCCTCCCCTTCTTTGTTCGAGGTAAACCTAAAACAAAGTCCATAGATATATCCTCCCAAGGAACACTAGGTACAGGCAAACGCATATATAAACCATGAGGATTGAGTCGTGACTTAGCTTTTTGACATGTAGTGCAGCGAGCAACAAAACGCTCAACATCCCGTCTCATCTTTGGCGAAAAGAAATGTGTAGCAAGTATATCCTCCGTCTTCTTCACGCCAAAGTGTCCCATTAATCCTCCTCCATGGGCCTCCTGCAACAACAAAAGACGAACGGAGCTAGCTGGAATGCATAGCTTGTTAGCACGAAACACAAATCCATCATGAACGATGAACTTGTTCCATGTTCTCCCTTCCTTACAATTCTGCAATACATCTTTAAATTCAGCATCATGCACATATTGATCTTTGATGGTCTCCAAACCAAATATTTTAAAGTCAAGTTGTGAAAGCATTGTATAACGATGAGACAAAGCATCAGCAGTAACATTTTCTTTACCCTTCTTGTGTTTAATGACATAAGGGAAAGTCTCAATAAATTCAACCCATTTAGCATGTCTACGGTTCAGTTTTGCTTGACTTTTAATGTGTTTCAAAGATTCATGATCAGAATGTATAACAAATTCTTTGGGCCATAAATAATGTTGCCATGTTTCTAAGGTCCGAACAAGAGCATATAATTCTTTATCATAAGTAGAATAGTTCAGACTAGGCCCACTCAATTTTTCAGAAAAGTATGCAACAGGTTTGCCATCTTGTAATAAAACACCTCCTAATCCAATTCCACTAGCATCACATTCAAGCTCAAAAGTCTTATTAAAATCAGGAAGTTGAAGTAAAGGAGCATGTGTCAACTTATCTTTTAATACCGTGAAAGCTTCTTCCTGTGAGGTACCCCAAACAAAAGGCACATCCTTCTTTGTAAGCTCATTGAGAGGTGCAGCAATGGTGCTGAAATCTCTCACAAAACGCCTATAGAAACCAGCGAGTCCAAGAAAACTCCTCACTTGTGTGACCGTTTTGGGCTGCGGCCAACTCTCAATAGCTTCAATCTTGGCTTTATCAACTTCAATTCCCTGTGGAGTAACAACATAGCCAAGAAAAGATACTCGGTCGGTGCAAAAGGTGCACTTCCCAAGGTTACCAAACAAACGTGCATCACGTAAAGCAATAAAAACAGCACATAAATGTTCCAAATGTTCCTCCAAAGATCTGCTATAAATCAATATATCATCAAAGTAAACTACCACAAATCATCCAATGAAAGCATGTAAAACTTCGTTCATTAATCTCATGAAAGTACTAGGTGCATTAGTTAACCCAAAAGGCATGACTAACCATTCATATAAACCAAACTTAGTTTTAAATGCTGTTTTCCATTCATCTCCCAATTTCATACGAATTTGATGGTATCCACTACGCAAATCAACTTTGGAGAATATTGTAGAGCCACTCAATTCATCAAGCATATCATCTAGCCTAGGAATAGGATGACGATAGCGAATAGTAATATTATTAATGCCTCTACAATCAACACACATACGCGATGTACCATCCTTTTTTGGCACTAGTATAATAGGAACAGCACAAGGACTAAGAGATTCGCGTATATAACCTTTGTCGAGCAGCTCCTGTACTTGACGCATAATCTCCTTCGTCTCCTCTGGATTGGTACGGTATGGCGCACGGTTTGGCAGCGAAGCACCGGGAATTAAGTCAATCTGATGCTCAATCCCGCGAATAGGTGGTAATCCCGGTGGCACGTCTTGTGGAAAGACATCAGCGAACTCCTGCAAAATGTTAGTGACAGCAGGAGGCAAAGAGTGTTGGAAATATGCCCTAGAGGCAATAATAAAATGGTTATTATTATATTTCCTTGTTCATGATAATTGTCTGTTATTCATGCTATAATTGTGTTATCCGGAAATCGTAATACATGTGTGAATACATAGACCACTACATGTCCCTAGTAAGCCTCTAGTTGACTAGCTCGTTGATCAATAGATGGTTACGGTTTCCTGACCATGGACATTGGATGTCATTGATAACGGGATCACATCATTAGGAGAATGATGTGATGGACAAGACCCAATCCTAAGCCTAGCACTAGATCGTGTAGTTCGTTTGCTAAAGCTTTTCCAATGTCAAGTAACTTTTCCTTAGACCATGAGATTGTGCAACTCCCGGATACCGTCGGAGTGCTTTGGGTGTACCAAACGTCACAACGTAACTGGGTGGCTATAAAGGTGCACTACGGGTATCTCCGAAAGTGTCTGTTGGGTTGGCACGAATCGAGACTGGGATTTGTCACTCCATGTGACGGAGAGGTACCTCTGGGCCCACTCCGTAGGACATCATCACAATGAGCTCAATGTGATCAAGGAGTTGTTCACAGGATGATGTGTTACGGAAACGAGTAAAGAGACTTGCCGGTAACGAGATTGAACAAGGTATCAGTATACCGACGATCGAATCTCGGGCAAGTATCGTATCGATAGACAAAGGGAATTGCGTACGGGATTGATTGAATCCTCGACATCGTGGTTCATCCGATGAGATCATCGAGGAGCATGTGGGAGCCAACATGGGTATCCAGATCCCGCTGTTGGTTATTGACCGGAGAGTCGTCTCGGTCATGTCTGCGTGTCTCCCGAACCCGTAGGGTCTACACACTTAAGGTTCGGTGACGCTAGGGTTGTAGAGATATTAGTATGCGGTAACCCGAAGGTTGTTCGGAGTCCCGGATGAGATCTCGGACGTCACGAGGAGTTCCGGAATGGTCCGGAGGTAAAGAATTGTATATAGGAAGTCCAGTTTTGGCCACCGGGAAGGTTTCGGGGGTAATCGGTATTGTACCGGGACCACCGGAAGGGTCCCGGGGGTCCACCGGGTGGGGCCACCTATCCCGGAGGGCCCCATGGGCTGAAGTGGGAAGGGAACCAGCCCCTGGTGGGCTGGTGCGCCCCCCTATGGGCCTCCCCTGCGCCTAGGGTTGGGAACTCTAGGGGTGGGGGGGCGCCTCCACCTGGCTTGGGGGGCAAGCCACCCCCTTGGCCGCCGCCCCTCCCCTCAGATTGGATCTGAGGGGGCCGGCCCCCTCTCCCCTTCCCCCTATAAATAGTGGAGGGGTGGGAGGGAGGACACACCCCAGCCCCTGGCGCCTCCCTCTCCCTCCCGTGACATCTCTCCTCCTCCAGTAGCGCTTAGCGAAGCCCTGCTGAAATCCCGCTACTTCCACCACCACACCGTCGTGCTGCTGGATCTCCATCAACCTCTCCTCCCCCTTGCTGGATCAAGAAGGAGGAGACGTCTCCGCTCCGTACGTGTGTTGAACACGGAGGTGCTGTCCGTTCGGCGCTCGGTCATCGGTGATTTGGATCACGACGAGTACGACTCCATCAACCCCGTTCTCTTGAACGCTTCCGCTCGCGATCTACAAGGGTATGTAGATGCACTCCCCTCTCTCTCGTTGCTAGATGACTCCATAGATTGATCTTGGTGATGCGTAGAAAATTTTAAAATTCTGCTACGATCCCCAACAGTGGTATCAGAGCTAGGTCTATGCGTAGTATCTTGCACGAGTAGAACACAAAGTAGTTGTGGGCGTCGATTTGTCAATCTTCTTGCCGTTACTAGTCTTATCTTGATTCGGCGGCACTGTGGGATGAAGCGGCCCGGACCGACCTTACACGTACGCTTACGTGAGACAGGTTCCACCGACTGACATGCACTAGTTGCATAAGGTGGCTAGCGGGTGTCTGTCTCTCCCACTTTAGTCGGATCGGATTCGATGAACAGGGTCCTTATGAATGGTAAATAGAAATTGGCATATCACGTTGTGGTTTTGGCGTAGGTAAGAAACGTTCTTGCTAGAAACCTATAGCAGCCACGTAAAAACTTGCAACAACAATTAGAGGACGTCTAACTTGTTTTTGCAGCAAGTGCTTTGTGATGTGATATGGCCAAAGGATGTGATGAATGATATATGTGATGTATGAGATGATCATGTTCTTGTAATAGGAATCACGACTTGCATGTCGATGAGTATGACAACCGGCAGGAGCCATAGGAGTTGTCTTAATTTATTATATGACCTGCGTGTCATTGAAATTCGCCATGTAATTACTTTACTTTATTGCTAACCATTAGCCGTAGTAGTAGAAGTAATAGTTGGCGAGACAACTTCATGAAGACACGATGATGGAGATCATGATGATGGAGATCATGGTGTCATGCCGGTGATGATGATGATCATGGAGCCCCGAAGATGGAGATCAAAAGGAGCAAAGTGATAATGGCCATATCATGTCACTATTTTGATTGCATGAGATGTTTATCATGTTTTTGCATCTTATTTGCTTAGAACGACGGTAGCATATATAAGATGATCCCTTACTAAAATTTCAAGAAAGTGTTCCCCCTAACTGTGCACCGTTGCGAAGGTTCGTTGTTTCGAAGCACTACGTGTTGATCGGGTGTGATAGATTCTAACGTTCGAATACAACGGGTGTAAGCCAGATTTACACAGCAATACACTTAGGTTGACTTGACGAGCCTAGCATGTACAGACATGGCCTAGGAACACAAGAGACCGAAAGGTCGAGCATGAGTCGTATAGAAGATACGATCAACATGGGGATGTTCACCGTTGATGACTAGTCCGTCTCACGTGATGATCGGACACGGCCTAGTCGATTCGGATCATGTAATCACTTAGATGACGAGAGGGATGTCTATCTGAGTGGGAGTTCATTACATAATTTGATTAGATGAACTTAATTGTCATGAACTTAGTCTAAATGTTACATATCTATCTTGTAGATCAAATGGCCAACGCTAATGTTACCCTCAACTTCAACGCGTTCCTAGAGAAAAACAAGCTGAAAGACGATGGTAGCAACTATGCGGACTGGGTCCGTAACCTGAGGATTATCCTCATAGCTGCCAAGAAATCATATGGCCTTGAAGCACCGTTAGGTGACCCACCTGCTCTCCCAGCACTGCCAGACGATTTGAACGTTTGGCAGACACGCACCGATGATTACTCCTTCGTTCAGTGCGGCATGCTCTTCAGCTTAGAACCGGGGCTCCAAAAGCGTTTTGAGCATCACGGAGCATATGAGATGTTCGAAGAGCTGAAAATGGTTTTCCAAGCTCATGCCCGGATCGAGAGATATGAAGTCTCCGATAAGTTCTACAGCTGTAAGATGGAGGAAAATAGTTCTGTCAGCGAGCACATACTCAAAATGTCTGGGTTGCACAGCCGCTTGTCTCAGCTGGGGATTAATCTCCCGGATGACGCGATCATTGACAGAATCCTCCAGTCGCTTCCACCTAGCTACAAGAGCTTTGTGATGAACTTCAACATGCAGGGAATGGAAAAGACCATTCCTGAGGTATATGCGATGCTGAAGTCAGCGGAGGCAGAGATCAGAAAGGAACATCAAGTGTTGATGGTGAATAAAACCACTAAGTTCAAGAAGGGCAAGGGTAAGAAGAACTTCAAGAAGGACGGCAAGGGAGTTGCCGCGCCCGGTAAGCCAGCTGCCGGGAAGAAGTCAAAGAATGGACCCAAGCCTGAGACTGAGTGCTTTTATTGCAAGGAAAACGGTCACTGGAAGCGGAATTGCCCCAAGTACTTAGCAGATAAGAAGGCCGGCAATACCAAAGGTATATGTGATATACATGTAATTGATGTGTACCTTACCAGACTCGTAGTAGTTCCTGGGTATTTGATACCGGTGCGGTTGCTCATATTTGTAACTCAAAGCAGGAACTGCGGAATCAGCGTAGACTGGCAAAGGACGAGGTGACGATGCGCGTCGGGAATGGTTCCAAGGTCGATGTGATCGCTGTCGGCACGCTACCTCTGCATCTACCTACGGGATTAGTTTTAAACCTCAATAATTGTTATTTAGTGCCAGCTTTGAGCATGAACATTGTATCTGGATCTCGCTTAATGCGAGATGGCTACTCATTTAAATCTGAGAATAATGGTTGTTCTATTTATATGAGAGATATGTTTTATGGTCATGCCCCGCTGGTGAATGGTTTATTTTTATTGAATCTCGAACGTGATGTTACACATGTTTATAATGTGAATGCCAAGAAATGCAAGGTTGATAACGATAGTCCCACATACTTGTGGCACTGCCGCCTTGGTCATATCGGTGTTAAACGCATGAAGAAACTCCATGCAGATGGACTTTTGGAGTCTCTTGATTATGAATCATTTGACAGATGCGAACCATGCCTCTTGGGCAAGATGACCAAGACTCCGTTCTCCGGAACAATGGAGCGAGCAACCAACTTATTGGAGATCATACATACTGATGTGTGTGGTCCAATGAGTGTTGAGGCTCGCGGTGGTTATCGTTATGTTCTCACCCTCACCGATGATTTGAGTAGATATGGGTATGTCTACTTGATGAAGCACAAGTCTGAGACCTTTGAAAAGTTCAAGGAATTTCAGAATGAGGTTGAGAATCAACGTGACAAGAAAATAAAGTTCTTACGATCAGATCTTGGAGGAGAATATTTGAGTCATGAATTTGGCACGCATTTACGGAAATGTGGAATTGTTTCACAACTCACGCCGCCTGGAACACCTCAGCGTAACGGTGTATCCGAACGTCGTAATCGCACTCTATTGGATATGGTGCGATCTATGATGTCTCTTACTGATCTACCGCTATCTTTTTGGGGTTATGCTTTAGAGACTGCCGCATTCACTTTAAATAGGGCACCGTCAAAATCCGTTGAGACGACACCGTATGAATTATGGTTTGGGAAGAAACCTAAGCTGTCGTTTCTGAAAGTTTGGGGATGCGATGCTTATGTGAAGAAACTTCAACCAGAGAAGCTCGAACCCAAGTCGGAAAAATGCGTATTCATAGGATACCCTAAGGAAACTATTGGGTATACCTTCTACCTAAGATCCGAGGGCAAGATCTTTGTTGCCAGGAATGGATCCTTTCTAGAGAAAGAGTTTCTCTCGAAAGAAGTAAGTGGGAGGAAAGTGGAGCTTGATGAGATGACCCTTGAACCGGAGAGTAGCGCAGCACAGGAAAATGTTTCTGTGGAGCCTGCACCGGCTAGAGAGGAAGTTAATGATAATGATCATGATCAAGCTACCACTGAACTTCGAAGGTCCACAAGGACACGTTCCGCACCAGAGTGGTACGGCAATCCTGTCCTGGAAATCATGTTGTTAGACAACAGTGAACCTTCGAACTATGAAAAAGCGATGGCGGGCCCGGATTCCGACAAATGGCTTGAAGCCATGAAATCCGAGATAGGATCCATGTATGAAAACGAAGTATGGACTTTGACTGACTTGCCCGATGATCGGCAAGCCATAGAAAATAAATGGATCTTTAAGAAGAAGACTGACGCGGATGGTAATGTGACCATCTATAAGGCTCGGCTTGTCGCTAAGGGTTATCGACAAGTTCAAGGGGTTGACTACGATGAGACTTTCTCACCCGTAGCGAAGCTGAAATCCGTCAGAATCATGTTAGCAATTGCCGCATACTATGATTATGAGATATGGCAAATGGACGTCAAAACGGCATTCCTTAATGGTTTTCTTAAGGAAGAGTTGTATATGATGCAACCGGAAGGTTTTGTCGACCCTGAGAATGCTGACAAGGTATGCAAGCTCCAGTGCTCAATCTATGGGCTGGTGCAAGCATCTCGGAGTTGGAACATTCGCTTTGATGAGATGATCAAAGCGTTTGGGTTCACACAGACTTATGGAGAAGCCTGTGTTTACAAGAAAGTGAGTGGGAGCTCTGTAGCATTTCTCATATTATATGTGGATGACATACTGCTAATGGGAAATAATATAGAATTCTTGGAAAGTATAAAGGCCTACTTGAATAAGTGTTTTTCAATGAAGGACCTTGGAGAAGCTGCTTATATATTAGGCATCAAGATCTATAGGGATAGATCGAGACGCCTCATAGGTCTTTCGCAAAGCACATACCTTGATAAGATATTGAAGAAGTTCAATATGGATCAGTCCAAGAAGGGGTTCTTGCCTGTATTGCAAGGTGTGAGATTGAGCACGGCTCAATGCCCGACCACGGCAGAAGATGTAGAAGAGATGAGTGTCATCACCTATGCCTCAGCCATAGGGTCTATTATGTATGCCATGCTGTGTACCAGACCTGATGTAAACCTTGCAGTAAGTTTGGTAGGTAGGTACCAAAGTAATCCTGGCAAGGAACACTGGACAGCGGTCAAGAACATCCTGAAGTACCTGAAAAGGACTAAGGATATGTTTCTCGTATATGGAGGTGACGAAGAGCTCGTCGTAAAGGGTTACGTCGACGCTAGCTTCGACACAGATCCGGATGACTCCAAGTCACAAACCGGATACGTGTATATTTTGAATGGTGGAGCGGTAAGCTGGTGCAGTTGCAAGCAAAGCGTCGTGGCGGGTTCTACATGCGAAGCGGAGTACATAGCAGCCTCGGAGGCAGCACACGAAGCAGTATGGATGAAGGAGTTCATCACCGACCTAGGAGTCATTCCAAATGCGTCGGGTCCAATGGCTCTCTTCTGTGACAACACTGGAGCTATTGCCCTTGCCAAGGAGCCCAGGTTTCACAAGAAGACCAGGCATATCAAGCGTCGCTTCAACTCCATACGTGAACATGTTCAAGATGGAGACATAGATATTTGTAAAGTGCACACGGATTTGAATGTAGCAGATCCGTTGACTAAACCTCTTCCACGAGCAAAACATGATCAACACCAGAACTCTATGGGTGTTCGATTCATCACAATGTAACTAGATTATTGACTCTAGTGCAAGTGGGAGACTGTTGGAAATATGCCCTAGAGGCAATAATAAAATGGTTATTATTATATTTCCTTGTTCATGATAATTGTCTGTTATTCATGCTATAATTGTGTTATCCGGAAATCGTAATACATGTGTGAATACATAGACCACTACATGTCCCTAGTAAGCCTCTAGTTGACTAGCTCGTTGATCAATAGATGGTTACGGTTTCCTGACCATGGACATTCGATGTCATTGATAACGGGATCACATCATTAGGAGAATGATGTGATGGACAAGACCCAATCCTAAGCCTAGCACTAGATCGTGTAGTTCGTTTGCTAAAGCTTTTCCAATGTCAAGTAACTTTTCCTTAGACCATGAGATTGTGCAACTCCCGGATACCGTAGGAGTGCTTTGGGTGTACCAAACATTACAACGTAACTGGGTGGCTATAAAGGTGCACTACGGGTATCTCCGAAAGTGTCTGTTGGGTTGGCACGAATCGAGACTGGGATTTGTCACTCCGTGTGACGGAGAGGTACCTCTGGGCCCACTCGGTAGGACATCATCACAATGAGCTCAATGTGATCAAGGAGTTGTTCACAGGATGATGTGTTACGGAAACGAGTAAAGAGACTTGCCGGTAACGAGATTGAACAAGGTATCGGTATACCGACGATCGAATCTCGGGCAAGTATCGTACCGATAGACAAAGGGAATTGCGTACGGGATTGATTGAATCCTCGACATCGTGGTTCATCCGATGAGATCATCGAGGAGCATGTGGGAGCCAACATGGATATCCAGATCCCGCTATTGGTTATTGACCGGAGAGTCGTCTCGGTCATGTCTGCGTGTCTCCCGAACCCGTAGGGTCTACACACTTAAGGTTCGGTGACGCTAGGGTTGTAGAGATATTAGTATGCGGTAACCCGAAGGTTGTTCGGAGTCCCGGATGAGATCTCGGACGTCACGAGGAGTTCTGGAATGGTCCGGAGGTAAAGAATTGTATATAGGAAGTCCAGTTTCGGCCACCGGGAAGGTTTCGGGGGTAATCGGTATTGTACCGGGACCACCGGAAGGGTCCCGGGGGTCCACCGGGTGGGGCCACCTATCCCGGAGGGCCCCATGGGCTGAAGTGGGAAGGGAACCAGCCCCTGGTGGGCTGGTGCGCCCCCCTATGGGCCTCCCCTGCGCCTAGGGTTGGGAACTCTAGGGGTGGGGGGGCGCCTCCACCTGGCTTAGGGGGCAAGCCACCCCCTTGGCCGCCGCCCCTCCCCTCAGATTGGATCTGAGGGGGCCGGCCCCCTCTCCCCTTCCCCCTATAAATAGTGGAGGGGTGGGAGGGAGGACACACCCCAGCCCCTGGCGCCTCCCTCTCCCTCCCGTGACATCTCTCCTCCTCCAGTAGCGCTTGGCGAAGCCCTGCTGAAATCCCGCTACTTCCACCACCACACCGTCGTGCTGCTGGATCTCCATCAACCTCTCCTCCCCCTTGCTGGATCAAGAAGGAGGAGACGTCTCCGCTCCGTACGTGTGTTGAACACGGAGGTGCTGTCCGTTCGGCGCTCGGTCATCGGTGATTTGGATCACGACGAGTACGACTCCATCAACCCCGTTCTCTTGAACGCTTCCGCTCGCGATCTACAAGGGTATGTAGATGCACTCCCCTCTCTCTCGTTGCTAGATGACTCCATAGATTGATCTTGGTGATGCGTAGAAAATTTTAAAATTCTGCTACGATCCCCAACAAAGAGGAAGGCACGTCCTCGAATGAAAATAATGCCTCTTTGCACACAAAAGCATAGGAAACAGATTTGATTAAATCTAGCTCATTAATATCAGATTTGGTGGCAAGTAAACACGCACTTTTCAATTTAATTTCAGAAGCAACACTAGATGGTTTATTATTAGGCTTCATTTGTTGCTCAAATTCTTTTGCCACAATCTGATTTTCACTCTTAGTTTTCTCCTGTTTTGCTTTACTAGCTCTATTAATATCATCTTTCAAAATAGAATCAGGAGTCATAGGAAGCAAAGTAATATGTTTATCCTTATGAACAAGAGTATACTGATTGTTTCTACCATGGTGTACAGAATTTTTATCAAATTGCCATGGTCTACCAAGTAATAATGAACATGCTTGCATGGGTACCACATCACAATCAACATAATCAGCATATGTAGAGATACTAAAATGCACACGAACAGTACGTGTTACCTTAACCTTGCCGCTGTTGTTGAACCATTGGATATAGTAAGGATGTGGATGTGGTCTTGTGGTGAGAGATAGCTTCTCCACCATCTCCATGCTAGCCAAGTTGTTGCAGCTCCCTCCATCTATGATGACGCGAACAGAACGTTCCTTCACAACTCCCTTTGTGTGGAACAAATTATGTCCCTGATTTTGCTCAGCTTGTGTGACCTGCACACTCAAAACACGTTGAGCAACTAAACATTCATACCTATCAGCGTCTTCAGGAGCCATGTATTGCGTCTCATGATCAGAATCATCTTCACCGTGTTCTTCACTTGTAATAAGAGCCAAAGTCTCCTCATCATAGTCACTAGCGGACTCATACCCACCATCCTCAGTAGCAATCATAACACGCGGAGATTGGCATTCTCTCGCATAATGACCTCTTCCCTTACAACGACGACAAATAATATCATGTGTATGCCCTGTTGATGCCATAGATGTAGAAGAGCTCTGGGCAGGCCCAGAAGGTGTACTCTTGGCAGATGGTGGTGGTGGTGCTTGTTTTCTTGTATCTCGGTTGGAATTGGCGGCTGAAGTCAGTGGTGCTGCAGTAGGACGTGTGGGAATAGAGGAGGCACGCGGTGTCCATGATGAAGATCGACCTGCAGAAAAATTAGTTCGCGCCAATGCGTGTCGATCCTGCACTTCACGTTCAGCTTTACAAGCAAGATGGAATAAACGAGTGATATTATTATGCTCCTTATACTCTAGAATGGTCTGAATCTCTCTATTTAATCCACCCATAAAACGTGCAAGCATAGCTTCATTCTCCTCAACAATACCACATCTAATCATGCCAGTTTATAATTCCTGATAATATTCTTCTACAGAATTTTTTCCTTGTCTTAAGCGCTGCAATTTTTGGAGTAATTCACGTTGATAATATGGTGGAACCCAATGAGTACGCATAGCAGTTTTCAAAGCAGCCCACGTAGCTGGAATAGGATATAATCTACAATGTTCAGACCACCATACACATGCAAAACTAGTAAAAGCACAAATAGCAGCAGCAACATGTCTCTCCTCGGGATATTGTAAACATGTAAAACGTTGTTCAGTTTCTAACTCCCAAGTAAGATATATATCAGGAACATATCTACCCTCAAATGGTGGAATATTCAATTTCAGTTTAGGAAGATGGTCATGATCTCGTACCTGAGCTGGTAATGCAGCCCTACCATTGCGATTATTGGCATGTGGACGACCTGGTGCTGGTACGTAGTTCTGATTTTGATCAACCTCATCCTCGTAATCGCCCGCCTAATCGTCCTCCTCAGCAGCAGCAGGAGCCATAGAAGCATCAACAGTAGGTGCAGCGGCACCAGAAGTTTGGCCAGGCTCAAGGGGAACGCGCTGTGCTCGTCCCACTTGATTTGGAAGGCGACGTTGTTGTTGTAGAGGTGCGACAGGTGCAGCCGGCAGTGGTTGTGGAAGACGCGCGAGCAATTCATTAAACTTATTATCGAGCTTTGTTTCGAACGTCTTCTCAATTCCATCTATCTTCTCCATGGCCTCTTCAAATCTGTTTAGCACATCTTGCACCTGTCCACTCATCATTTGCTGAAATTTATCATGTGGCTGTTTGTTCGTCATGTTCTCCCAATCAGTCTCATCGGCTTGTGATCCTGCCATGGTTAGCAGCAAGAGAAACACACAAAAATATGATCCTACAGACTACTAGGAAGTGGTGGTGGTGCTGTATCACAAATCCGTCAAGCGAATCTCAAATGCTTACCAGTTCTTACCCAGCAGTAGGTGGTGATCGGCCACCGTTGTAGTCAAAACTCTCAAAGATTGGACAGAGCGATTGCCAGGTGGTGTCAAACGCACAACGTAGATGTATGGGGAGCTTGGAAGGCTTATGATATAGTAGCAAAAATGTCTGCAATAATCAATTCAGAGATGCAAAGTTGAATAAACGCTCAACGACGGTACTGTGCTGGTCCTAGGCTAGACCGTACTAGAGACGCGAGCCTAGAACACTAACAAAATCACGGCGCGGCACGTAAACAAGGGAAGAGCACACTCTAAAAAAAATCGTTTTTTTTTTGCGCACCTCTTTTTTTTTTTGCAAAAAATCACTATAATGGCGAATGTCTCAAAAACTCTTCCCAAGTCAAACTAACAGGATTGGCACGAAAATTTTTTTGACAATTTTTTTTTTGGAAATCTGGGCAGGGACGACGAAAAAGTGCGACAAAAAATCACTATGATGGCGAGTGTCTCAAAACGCTCCCTGGGACCTAAAAATAGGACAGGGAAAAAATATTTTTGCGCTCTTTTTTTTCTTTTCCGAAACCTACTTAGGCAAGGAAACACGAATCAGAAACTAGATGGATCTCGAAAACAAACCTAATATGAAAAGAACTCGGATTGGTGGTGGATATATGGTGGTGGTATATGGCAGCGGTGGTGGTATATGGTAGCGGTGGTGGTATATGGATACGGATCGGTGGTGGTATATGGATACAGATCGGTGATGGTATATGGATTCAGAGCGGTGGCGGATAAGCGGTGGTGGTAGATGGCAGGGGCGATGATGATGGTGCGGCGGCGGCGTGACAACTTATGACCAGAACTCGAAACTCTAAAAGACTAGACGCTAAGACCAGCAACTCGACACGACGATGCAATCGCAGATTCAACAAAGCAAAAACCCTAAAAAGATTATGCAAAGGCTCAGATTGGTTCGGATATGATGAACTAACCCTAATTTTTTTTTGTCTTTTTCGTGGACTGTAGGTATGAAGAATAGACTCGATCTAAACTACGAAAAACTGTAAAATCTCACCGAGTAACCTGAAAATCTGATACCACTTGATAGAGGCGAGGGTGTCCCCATCTTTCGATGAGATGATGGCTATCATTTTTGGTGGAGTAGACTTTGACGATCCGACTACGAACGTGCGAGGACGTCGCGCCTTAGCAATCGCTAAACCAACTCCGAGAGGTTATTGACCACGCCGGAGCACAATCAACCTGACCACGAGGGTCTATCTCCTGCAAGCAAACGGAGAACAAGGTGGGGTTCTGTGACGTCTTGGTCTGGTAGTTGAACACAAACGAAGTACACGAAGTTGCAGCTATGGCGAACTTTTAATCTAAACAAAACCCCAAAGTCTAAACGGTGCCCTAAGGGCTGTATATATGGAGGAAGAGGAGGGGATTTCGTGGCCCTTGAAGGAGGGGTCCGAAACCAACCCTATCTCTTGTTTCCCCACACATACGGACTCTAAAAACAGCCTATACTCAAGTATTTCGAAATTACATGGGCCTGGCCCAATAATAAGGTGATGCAGCACCTATAATAGCCTCTGGACAAAATTTATGAAGTGGCATCTTGTATATTTCGTCCAAGGCTTCCTGCACTCATTATGGTGGCTTCAAAGTCCTAAAATCATCACTTGTAACTCCGTTCTTATTCCCCTTGCGCATGCCATCATCTCCATGTTTGAACTTGCTCCAAGGTTCCCCTTTCTTGTCCAAGCTAGGCCCTTCATTTGTAAGCAACACAAATGTATCCAATTTAGGCAGCATCATATTCTCATGAACATTAGAATCATTACCAAGAAACGAAAGTACATGATAATTTAATTGGCGTGCGCGAGCTCTAGTAATTGGTCCAGTATGTATAGCAGCAGGGGCTGTGGGTGTAACAATGGTATTGATGTCCTCATCATATGAGCACAGTAATTACTTATAAAGTATTCATTCCTACAGAAATATTCCTATTATGATATTTTTACAACACTTATTCATATTTTGCAGGACTGGTGCGTTTAGGCACCCAAACTTCTTCGAAAGTGGTTTCCACACTTAACCAGGGATCAACTTGAAGAAGAATTTAGTTCTGGAGGGGGCAAACTGAAAAGTGCCAGAGGAGGCGTAGGGTGGCGCGCGTGAGAAGAGTTGGAACCAGAGGCGCGACCGACCAGATGACCTGTCTGATGCCACGCGTGGCTGGTTCCTCTTGCCGCTGACCCACCACACCAGATCGAAGGGAGAGATAGAGGGCATCGACCAGATCGACCGTAACGAAGAAAAACAAGGGAGGATGACTCCTCGCTGCTCACCTACCACCAGATCGAACCAGGGAAGAAAGGGGATCGAGGGGAACTAGCAGAAGCACTAGATCGAAGGAGAGAGAGGATCGACCAGAGGCAGGGGCGTCGGGCCTTCTGGTGCTCCACGCGAGGTTCTCCGCTGTTGATCTTCACCAAGTCTTCTTCACCACGCGACAGCTCTACCCCAAGGATCCTCCTCTGCTACTCTTCTTCAACGTCCACGCGGAAGCTTCTCCCGCTACAAATCATCTCCAACTTGTCTCTGCTGTTCCTCTTCTTTGACTGCCACATCTACGACCTCGAATTGAAGATCATCATGACCCATAGGCTCTGAACCTCTCTCTTCTCTTGTTTCTGTTCTCTGAATATATGCACTGTTGGGTCTGAAATTTACTTTGTTACCTGTGTACCTTTGCTGAACCCCCATGTATCCTTGCAGAATTGTTGTGACCCTTAGATGTGATGGGAATTCTGTTCTTGGTGCCTCCTGACATTTTGGGGTTGTGGCAGTGTCCCGGGGAGTTGAGCTCCAAGGTGTTTTCGTCACAGTTGTTATCGTTTCAGTTCTGGAATACCAGAGGACGTGGACATCGAAAACGCTTCTATACTCTTTGTGGTCAGAGTAGTTTTACGCCACCGAGTACTGGGGAGAGCGATCAGATGTATTTCCACAACTAGTACAGCGGAAGTTTTTCAAAGGTCTGTGGTACACAGTTTTCGAGGTTCTTGGTTATGTGTTGAGGAGGCAGTACATTTGGAGCGTAGAATTCTGCTAGGAGTTGTGTGATGATATTTTGCTCCTTGTACTTGTTGTACCGGATTGCATAACCGATAATTTTGGGAGTTCTTAGGTGGGAATTCAAGTAGTTAACTAGGATTTTCCTTCCAACAAATGCATGAGGGGTTATGTATTTGTTTCCGGCTTATTTTGCAAGCCAATCCCTTTGTTTTGTTTTGGTTGTGGTATTCGAGTTGCTTCGAAGTCAAGTGTTGATTCCATATCTTTTCCTAAATGGTGTTCTCATTTTTTTATGGGAGTTCTAATCCTTCTTGTTTAATGAGATTGTCATGTCAATTCTTTTCCAACCGGTGCGCTTCTCTTCAAGATGATCCTATCATTTACCCCATTTGCAAGATCAATTCTCAGTTTTTCTCAACGGTGTTTCGTTTCACCCGTCCCAAATTGTGTTCTTCTTTTCCTGACACCCACCCTTTTTATTCAAGGACTCAGAGATCTCAAATCAAGTATCCATTTTATTCATGTGAAGTCTCTTCATTCTTTTCCTTCAATGTTCTTAGCCGATGATTCTCATGAAGATGCTAAGGAAGCTTCAAGTTTATCATTCTTCGTTCTCTTTTCTTCTCCGGTGGGCTAAATTCAAGCTTCGGTGTTGATCATATCCCTTTCCTTGTTTCAAATGCTTTCTCATGCCGGTGCACCTCTTAATCATTCACCTCTCGCTATTCATATCCGGAGTGTACAAGATATTTCAGAAGATTCGTGCTTCCATTCTTAAATACATTCGTCCTATTTCAAGGTTGTTATCTCATTTAAGCCATTTAATTCAACCAGTGTAATCTCTTTCAAGCAGTCATTTTCAATGGTATTTCTTTTGAGTGGGCCCATAACCCACAGGTCTTTTCCCAGGATCTTACTTGACTCTTCTAATTTTTTTCCGGAGTTGTTCACAAATTCTTTTCAAAGTTTGACGTAAGAATGAATTTCATCTGTCAGATGCCTCCTTCAAGATCGCTTCCAAATTCTTTCCATCTTTCACTCAACCTTTCTTTATTCATTGTTTCGGAGTGTCTCAACAATTCGTAGTGGTGTTTCTCGTCATCATTTTCAGCTTTGAAGACTGAAGAAGAGTTTCTCTAAATCATATCCGCTCTCTTGGAGATTCGTAGTTCAATCTTGATGCCATCCTCTTAATTATTTCCAATCGTGAGAATTCTTTTCATGCCCATCCGACGCATTTCGTGAGTTCATTCCATTTTGATTCTCCGGAGGTCATCATTTCAGAAGAGTTATTCATTCTTAGTTTTTAGCTTTCGTTCTCCAATTATTCTAAATTGATGTCTCTTCATTCATTCTCCATTTATTCTGATGCTTTGTTCAAATAAATTCTAGCCAGCTCATGATCTTTTCATTCTCTTGTATCTGAATTCCCTCAAGTATCTTCATTAGTTTTTCTAATTCTTCCCGGCGATTCATTCTCTTCTCTTCAATCATTTTCAATTCTTACGGTGGTTCATTTGACATTCCTATTCCTTTATTATCGTATCATTCCATTCGTTCTTTCCAATCCTATTGATGCTTCATTGAAGACCTTCCCAAGTTTGTGTTATATCTCTCCTCAATCCTTTTTCAAGAGGAATAAGTAGTATGCCAATTCCGTTGCTTGTCATCAATTTAAATTGGTGAAGGATACGCATAACATAATTCTTATTCCTGTTTCATCGAGGTGATTAATTCCTTCTTCCGGAGTTCATTCATGATATCAATTTCTCCATTCTAAGTTGTTCATCTTTTCGTTTCCGGAGTTTCAAAGTTTTCTCATTATCTTGTCACGAAGCGCCATCTAAATCATCGCAATGTTTCATCTTGTTTTTTTTTTCAACCTTCACTTTCTTCCTACCATTTCTTTTCTTACCAGAGTTCTTCATGGAGGCTCTACATGGTGGTTCATCCAAGATTTCATTCATTCTCCAAGTGTTCTTCAAGATTTTGTTGGAGGAGCTCAAGTATTCTTCATCTTGCATTCCGAAGCGCAACCCCTTCTCCCTTATCTTTTAAAGTGGAGTTTTGCATCTCTTCATGCCTTTCAACTAATCAATCATTTGGTAGTGGCAGAATTTCACCTCAAAATTTGGAGATGTTTTCCATAATCCCACAACAAGCTAATTCTTTTCATTATTGATCATCTAACAACTCCGTTAAACCCTTCTTTGTAAGGATGCTTTTCAAATTCATTGGTGCTAGAAGTTGTCATTTTCTTCCCCATTCTTTTATTTCCTGCGATCTAGCTTCTATCCTTCGTTTTGGAGGAATTGTGATGTTGCTCTCTTCACCCATCATCTCGTTTTGTCAAGATCATGTTCTTTTCTTATTTATCCATTTAACCAGAGTGTTGTGTTCCCTTTCAAGTTCTTTCATCTTATCAAGTATTGCATCTCTTTTCAATCGGAGTATTGCCCAAATTCTTTAATTCTTATTCCTTATCCAGCGAATTTTAACCGGAGTGGCATCAAATTCTATCTTGTCCCTTAAGCTCTTGGTTCTTGTCGTATCCCTTGTTCCTCTTGTCCAATAGACTGTTTGCAATCTTGTTCATCTCCGTTGTATTCTTTCTTTCAAGTTGTTCAACCTCTCAAGGTTCGTGGTTTCACTCGTTTGTCGAAGAAGCAACTTAGTTTTACCTTTTCTCTCCATTTTTCATTCCTAGATCTCGGGGCGATATCTCTTGTAAGTGGAGGAGAGTTGTAACAGCCCGAGACCAACGCTCCAGATGCCTTCCAGTTATTTCGTTGTCGCTGTGTGTTTTATTTCTTTGTTGCATTAATCATTCGCATTGCATCGGCACTCCATTGTCGTCATTTTTCAAATTTGCATGCGTTCGTAGTTGTGCTTTACTCTGTTGTTTTGTTGACCGCTCCGAGACCAACCACACTTGCAACCTGGATCTTTGTTTTCTCTCTCGCCTAAGCTAGAGTCTCTCTGCACGGTGCACATACCCCCTCGCGTGTGCGTCCGAAACTTGCCCCGAACCCAAACCGCTCCGTCATGACCGATGGGTCCGGATCAACATCAAACATCCTCAAAATATCTTCGGTTTCTTCTTTGGACTCTCTCAGCCTTTTTAACGCAACCCTCAGACCTTGATCGGAGGGTCCAAATAGCTCTTAACCAATACCCACCTGCTATATAAATAGTCTAACCCTAGAGGCAAAATTTCATGTTTTGACTCTTTTGTGATACTATTTCGGGATCTGACCCCGTTTTGAAAAATAATTGGGATCTGACCCTTCTGCCTACCGCTAGGGGTTCCGGTGGTAGCCCCCCACACCCTACCGCTGTTCTCCCCAGCAGTAGGTGAACGGCGCCCGACGGCCGTCAACTACAGCTGACGTGGAAAAGGGCCCCACTGTCGTGGTTTTGTCATGGCAGATGCCCTTGTGAAAGGACTTAGGTGTGGAGCCATCGCAACGTAGGTTAGCTTGAAGGGGTTGGACGGGACAAGAGACATTTGTTTACCCAGGTTCGGCCCCTCACTCACGAGGTAAAAGCCTACGTCCTGCTTTGTGTTGTATTGATTGAGTATCGATTACAAGGGAGCGGAATCGCTTGACCTAGCTATCGATTGATTGTAACTTGAGTTAACCCGCCGCAGGATCTCGCCTTTATATACACAGGCCGAGGCCCTGGGCTTACAAGAGTCCAAGTCGGATCACACAACGTGTCCAACTCGTGTTCTAAGTCGCCTTGCCTTCCTAGACAAGTCGCCATCGGGCAGCTCACCTCTCCGGGTTACAACATCATCGCCCTGTCTTGGGCCTTCAACAGGCCCTCCTCGTGAGCCACCTCCAGTCTTCATATCTTTTCTTCTTGGGCCTACTTAGGCTTTCTCTATTGAGTCGCCAACAGTGTAACCCGGCCGCTCCTGGGCGGGTCACACCGCGGGGTTATATCCCCAACATTAGGCCCCAGATTGATTTGAACTTGTTCGTGTCAATCTTCACTTCTTCAGGTTGGCGAGTCTTCTTTAATTCCTCCCAATCGTTTAATCTTTAATAGATCACCATAACCCGCCATGACATCATGTAAAATAAATTCAGAAAAACCTATGACATCACAACGGATCTTTCTGCATTAACTAGCTGTCCGAGAATCGAGGCGCCTCCTCAGTTAAGATAATCATGATGCCTCCTCGATTTCCGCACATGCCATTTCACTGTTTCACTCTTTCCTTATAAATAGGCATGAGGGGGGGGGTACCCTTTTTCACTTTTACCCCCGTCGCCCCCTCTTCTTCTTCTTCGCACCGTCCGCCGCCACTGGAGCTCCGTCGCCGCCGCTAAACTGCGTCAACGACTCCAACAAGGCTGCTGCATCAACCTGACTGGTCCAGAAAACTGCGGCACACTCCTGCTATCCTTTAGCACCGTCAGGTATTCCTCTTTCTTCACTTCAGATCGAGACTAGAATGCCCTAGTTCATAGAGTTCATCGGTGTTCATCCGAGCTCATCCATCCCCTGCTTAGAAGTTTGTATTTCAATCTGAAAACAGAGCAAAATCATAGCGGTAGTTTTTTTAGTTGTTGTTTGGTATCTTGAACAGATCCCCTTTTCCTTCAGAATCAGCGCATTGTCTTTAGTTCTTCCACTGCAGCCTGTTAGGCTTAGTAATTTTTCATATTTTCTTGAACTGCCGTAGATCTGTTATTGTAGCTGCAATCCACAAAATTTGTTTGTCCAACACTTAGCAGAATTTCAACAACCTTTAGCTCATAAACAACTGACCCGCCATTCTTTGTTCGGGCAGCTTAAATAATGACTTTGTAACCCGGCAGCACCTGGCCGGCTTAACATGTACTTATAACCAGCTAAGAGTTCCAAAGATGCTTCTTTCACTTAACCCGCCAATATGTTGCCGGCTCATGTTTCTGTAACTTGACCCGCCATGCTTCTCATACCTTGATAATTACTCCACTCCATGTCTACGGTAGCTTATAATCAGAATATGCAAACTCTCAATTGTAGCTGACCCGCCCTTCATCTTACGGGCGATTTAACTTTGAATTTGTAACCCGCCATTTATTTACTGCACCCTATCATCCTGTCTTATTTGTAATTTACTTTCATACCTTTAGGCTCCTCAATATGACCATCTGCAACTGGGAACGCTCTCTGGTTACCAAAGAAATCCTCATCGATTTCGTAGGTCAAGGCCTAATGGCGACTCAACAGGATATCGGTTGGCGAGTTAGCAACTGGGAAACAATCCCTACTCCCGCTGAGGACGAAATTGTAGTCTTCACTGATCATATACTCAGGGGCTTTACCCCGCCCGGGTCTAAATTCTTTCGAGACCTCCTCCACTACTTCAACTTGCACCCTCAAGACATAGGTCCAAACTCTGTATCCAACATCTGCCACTTCCAAATCTTCTATGAGGTTTACCTGCAAACAGCACCTACTGTTCCTCTCTTTAAATAGTTCTTTTACATAAACCGCCAGACTGAATGTCAAAATGGCCCAAGTCAAGAATTAGGTGGAGTCTCTATTCAGAGACGGAGGGACAACAACTTTCCTTCCACTCTCTTGCCAAGCCACCCCAAAGGATGGGTGACCACCTGGTTTTACTGCAAAAATACTGCTCCAGCAACTGAGAACCCTCTGCCCGAGTTTAGAGTTGAATGTCTTCCAGCGGATTTTAACCCGCCAAGTAAAATTATCCCAGAAGAGCATGCAGAGGCCTTCCCATTCCTCTCCAGAGCTAAGGCTTTATTGGCTCATGGGTTAATTGGAGTTGATTTGACCCAGTGCTGGGTCTCTTGGAAGATACTTCCCTTAAGCCGCCGTCCTGGCTTAATGTGTGAATATTCTGGCGAGCCAAATGATCCTCAACGGTACACTGAAGACAACTTTACAACTGAAGAAGTCTTTAAAACTATGAGGACCTTGCTTGCCGAGTCTCAAGAAAACTGCAACAAAGTTGGCCTACTGCCATTCTTTAAACAAAACCCAGCTCCACCTGTAAGTGTTCATCTTCATCTGGCTCAATATGTTTTAACTTTGTATTATGTCTTGCTTATCTAATCTTTCCCGCACTCATACAGGCCGACTCCGCCTTCGGGACCATGAAGCCAAAAACTGTCGTGGCCAAGACTCGGGCCAATAAGAAAGTGAAGAAGAACAAGGTGGTTACTATTACTGAGCCGGCTGCTGTTGGCGAATCAGCAGATGTTGAGAACCCATCAGAGGTAGAACTTGATTCGCTTGGTCGACTCTTAATTGAACTAGCTGACACCCTTTCCTCCCAAGAAGAGGCTGCTACAAGCCGGGCAGACGATACTGAGGTAATTCCCATTTCATCCGGTTTAGACTCCACCCCTTCAAAGAAAGTGCGGCGGGTTGTCTAGAAAGTACAGTTTTCTCACCTAGATGCTCACTTAGATCCACACTTTATTTTGAAGAAGGCTCAACATGATACAAGACGCCAGACCCGGAGCGGCGGCTCAGGCGAATTACTGGCCGGGTTAAGTAATGAACCCTCTGCCCATAAACGCCTAGCCGAGGTACCACATGATCCCACCTTGCTTTTGCCCAAAGCTGGTCTTATAAGGCATCCTCTTAATCCCTCTGACTCTGACTAACAGGGGTCGCCACCTTCTTCTAGCGACTCAAACGGAACTCAAATGCGTGTCTTCAAGATTGCCCATGGGTAAGTACCTTAATTTGTTCATAAATGATCTATAATGATATACTCATGGACTCTTGTATTCCTGTCACAGAGGTGTAGCAAAGGCGGGTAAGAAGCAAAAGGTGGGCGGCTCTTTAAAGGACCCCAAAAATGCTGAGCTGGAGAGGCAGGTGCCAGAAGCCCCTGAGGTTTCAATTCAAAATCCCGAAGACCTTGCCGACGACCCGCCACCGCAAGCTGATACCGCCGCCTTTGAGGCGATGCACACTGAGATCAACCCGGTTGCCCATCAAGACCCGCCAAGTCCTAAGCCGCCCAGTCCTGCCAAGTCTACTAACAAGAGCCCTGCCGCTACTAACGTTGATGATATCACTATTACCGGGTCAACTTTTAAGCCGCCCGAGGTCTCTAGAGTCCTAGCCAAGCACTTAGCCAAGGAAGAAACGCCTTCACTGGAGAAAGGCAAAGCTAAGCTGGACTTGGAAGATTACTCATCTTACAGTGCATGTGATGTGTATGCGGGCTATTTGAGCCGTCTTAACACAAGGCGGGATATGGAGGCTGGGTTGGTCTAGTTGATGTAACAGAAATATGAGGTATGAATATATCCAACCCCTCTTTAGCCTTATGCATATACATATGTCCATACTAGCCCCTAAGTCTGAAGTATAGGAAAAATGTTGACTATGCTTTAGACTTGTGAAATTTCTGAAGTGTAGCCCGCAAGGGCCGGCTTGTCTTGAAAAGACGAGCCGGGTCTTTATTGTCTTTATAGAACCGGATACGTAGCCCCCAAGGGCCGGCTTAAACTGAGAAGATAAGCCGGGTCTTGATGACCTTGACAGAATCAAATATGTAGCCCCCAAGAGCCGGCTTAACTTTTGACAAGATAAACCGGGTCTTAATTAGAAATTGAAATGACCTACATTAGCCCCCAAGTGCCAAGTATATTGCTTGCAATGTGCTTGGGAATTAATATAACTGTGTCACTAAAAGTTGCTCCTTATGTTGTAACCATTGCTTCAATATTGTATTTTAGGAGGAGTTGAACATGAAAGAGTCGTAGCTTGGCGACTTAAAGAAGAATATTGAGCTGCAACAAGCCGAAACTTCCAAGGCCGAGTCAAAACTGAAATCTTCACTGAAAGAGATTGAGAAGATCAAGGCAGGTTTTGACGCTGAAAGAACCGCCTGGGAGACTGACAAGGCTGTGCTGCTAAAAAGAGCAGGAGATGCTGAGGCTTAGCTTAAGCCAGGAATCGAAGAACTAGCCGGCTTAAAGCACCATATCTTCAAAATATCAGATGCCATCTTTGGTAAGTTCAACATGCAACTCATCATCTGTTCTGATGTTTCTTTAACCCGCCCGGCGATTCATAATACATAATCTTTAACCCGCCTGGCGATTCTTGTGTAAAAACTTGAATAGGTCCCAGAAGCGCCAGCCTTGGCCAGAACATGCTACTCCAGTTGAAGGTGGTTTATTCATTGACAGAGCAGTTGTATGCTGGAACACTGCGCAGCCTAGTAGCTTTGTCAGGTGGCAAGAAACCTCCGACTCATATCAAGACTGTGCTGGATCACCTTTCAATGGTGCCGGCTCAAATTGAGGAGGTTAAACTATCAGCTGCTCGAGCCGGAGCCATTGTTTCTCTAGGTCGGTCCAAGGCGTGGCAATCAGAACTTGACCCGGAAGAAATTGCCACCGGATGCCCAGAGTTCAAGGATGACGGCTCAATCTATGAAGAGAAAGACTTCAACCAATGTGTCAGACAGATGCGGCCCATGGCATGCAAGCTGATAGAAGAGCTGAACTTGAACAAGTACACGCTGGCTTACGATGATAACGACAATAAGACGTTGTAGATCTCATACCACCAAGGCATAAGCATAACTTCGCCCCTGACCTTGACTCTTCCATTATTCTTAATGATGAAGCCACATTCGAAGCTTTAACCAACATCGACTGGACATCGGCTGACCTTCAGATGGTGGACAATGAAGAGCCGGTGCAGGATGATCCGGAACCTTCAAGGCATCAAGGAGAGAACTAACTGTGGTGATCATAAACCGGACGGCTCTGAGGCTGGGTTACAGGAGTGCAGCTCCAAAAAACACTTGATTAAAAATCTTTTGGGCTCAATTTGAAGCCTTGTAGTAGGGTAGCTTAAAACAGTGATCCGCCCTGTCATGCTTTCATGCATGCTTATCTCAACTTAGAAGATCAACTTTGTTGCATGCTTGATTTGACCGTTCATATGAGCCTTGTCATGACTCTGTTTTCAACTGAGGTCTTGTATGTTCTGTACGCACACAGGCGACTTATATCCAAAATCATGTGGCAGGTTAATAAACCCCGGAGACTCATAATCTCACATCATAATGAAGTCATCAAGTGGCTGCATAGTCAAAAAACAGACTGGCGACTTAAAGTAAAAAATCAAGGCGGGTGACAACCCAAATACTCAAACATGAGTAACACAACCCGGAGCCCGTGAGACCTGGATATTCACAATTTGCACAAAAGCAAGAACTTAATATTATAAAAACATCCAAAAAACCCAAAAGAGAGATATACAAAAAATCTCAAATATTTGTTAGGCCGGCTTTCAAAACACAACCGAAAAAAGTTGGCTCACAGGCCTTTTGCTTTCAAGGCCGCATAGCCGTTTTTACTCTATAAGGCGGCCTCCATGACATAAATCCGTCGTTTTAACTTTAACAAGTTCAAGGTCTTAAAAAACATTGACTGTTAAGAGTACGACGGGTCATATAGTGGAGTAGCACTAATCAGACAGGTGAGTTTATCCTAGCTCACTGTAAGCCGGCTCTCTCGTGACACAAAGGGGTTACCGAAGGCTGCTGATAAGCCCCCAGTTGAGCTGCCACTGCAGCCTCCGCCTCTCGGCGAGCTCTGGAATCGTCCACAATCGCCTGAGCATGAGTAAGGGGCGGGTTATTCCCATGGGGAGGGTCATCCTGATTCAGTCGACGACATCGTTCGCTACTGGAAACCGCCGATGACTCAATGTGCCGGCTGTAACTGCGGCTTGGGAGGGGGGTTGAGTGCACCCGCTCACGACTGTGTGAATATTTTCTTACTGTGCGACCGCCATCTGTAAGAGCTCAATTGCGTTTTGCGCCTCAGCTGCAAAAGGCATCTCATCTGTAATAGGGATTGCATTGAGCCGGGTAGCCACCGCTATCATGTTATCCACCGGGTTAGAATAATGGCCAGATGGTGTTGAAAAGCGTCGAGGCGGGGTCTGATCCCTGCGGGGCGGGTCTGGTAATCGAGGCTGAGCCGCCACCCTGCTCCCTGGGGCTTCAGCCGCTCGAGCTGTACCTGGCGAGTTACTTGGCCCTGCACCAGGCGTGTTGAAAAGGTTTCGTGCCTCATACTGCAAAGGCAGGCGGGTCTGGTATCTTCTTCAAAGAACAGCATTGGACGCATTCTGATCTAAACTCAGGCGAAAAGCCTCCGCCCTTATACGCTGTGACTCAGCGTCCATCAGAGCTCGTTCCGTTGCCATCCTGGTGTTCTCCGGATTAAGCTCCTCCTGAGCCTTGGCTACCTCATCTCGCACTTTTCCAACCTCTACATTATGCTGTGCTTGATTCGCCATAGTGTCCTCTGTTGTTAACAGGGTCGTCAAAGTACCCAAGAGTTCTGATAAGACCTGAGCCAGCGCCTGAGCTGACCCGCCGGCCCCAGCCATCGCAGTAGCAGTCGATCCAGACATCATAGCCACCGCTGTTGATGAGTCAAGAGCCGGCCCTGTACCAGCCATAAAGATAGCAGCCCGACACGGCGGCTCATAGGGATCCGGAATACTGTCACCATCGGAATAGCCCCCGAGCCCGCCGTCTTGAAGCTGGTAGATTGACTCCATCTCTACAGTCGAGGACTCATCACCTGAGTAGATGAGAGTTTCTGCTCCGAACACAGAATCCTCTACAAGGTCCATGCCATGCGCAAATCCAATGAAGACACGCTTCCGGCCAGGTTGAACCCTGGCGGGTCGCGCACGACGAGCCGGCTCGATGATGTTGTCGCAGATGTCCGGCTCAGGCTCTGATCCGCCAATCTTGCCGATGAAGACGTGAATCCCGCCGAAGGGGACTCGGTACCCGTACTTGATTGAGTCGGCCTCAAGGCCCCAGCCAGCGTCATCGATGTAGAGCTTGCCGCGGCGACTCTTATTCATCCTGTCAATGGCGTATCCCTCGATCCCTTGGAAAGAGCCCTTCAAGAACTTGAAACCATCGTGCGCTGGCCCCATGGTGGGCGCCAACTGTCGTGGTTTTGTCATGGCAGATGCCCTTGTGAAAGGACTTAGGTGTGGAGCCATCATAACGTAGGTTAGCTCGAAGGGGTTGGACGGGATGAGAGACACGAGTTTACCCAGGTTCGGCCCCTCACTCATGAGGTAAAAGCCTACATCCTGCTTTGTGTTGTATTGATTGAGTATCGATTACAAGGGAGCGGAATCGCTTGAGCTAGCTATCGATTGATTGTAACTTGAGTCAACCCGCCGCAGGATCTCGCCTTTATATACACAGGCCGAGGCCCTGGGCTTACAAGAGTCCAAGTCGGATCACACAACGTGTCCAACTCGTGTTCTAAGTCGCCTTGCCTTGCTAGACAAGTCGCCATCGGGCGGCTCACCTCTCTGGGTTACAGCATCATCGCCCGGTCTTGGGCCTTCAAAAGGCCCGCCTCGTGAGCCGCCTCCAGTCTTCATATCTTTTCTTCTTGGGCCTACTTAGGCTTTCTCTATTGGGTCGCCAACAGTGTAACCCGGCCGCTCCTGGGCGTGTCGCACCGCGGGGTTATATCCCCAACACCTACCACCACAGACCCCGGCGGTAGGCTACTAACACCTACTGCCAGGGGCCCTGGCGGTAGGGTCCTAGGGTGGATAAGGTTGGGAGGGGGGCCTTTGGTCCCCCACACCCACTCATTCAGCACAAGTCACCCCACCACCACTCCCACAAGCTCAAGTCACCCCCTCTCTCTTTGTACCACTAGAGCCTCTCAAATCTCTCTCATTGGGTTGACATTTCTCCGGTGGATTCGTAGTACTTTCATCACCCAAGGTACCTCTCTCACTTCCCCTCATTTTGATTGGTGGAAATCTTGGTTTTGTTTGCATTTCCTCATTTTATTGCAAACCCTAGTTCATCATTTTGGTGTGGTCAAATCAATTAGTATGATGCATTTAGGGTTATGTTTGTTATTTCCTTATGTATTATGTGCCTAGAATTGTTTGTAGAATTGTTTGTGCATCTAGATCTAGTGCTTTGATTAGTGGTCATCTTTGGGGTTAGGGTTAGGCTTAAGAAAATAATTAAGATCAAGTTCACCTTAATTGTAACCAAGTGTTGTGCTCTATTCGATTTATTTTGTTGATTGTCATCTTAATCCTGTATATTCATGTAGGATGGACATTGCAGCTATAAGTCTGGCGGTAGCGTGTGAGAAGGTTGTAGCAGAGCGACAGCGTGGTGTGATGAGGGAGCTTCAAGCATGGTTAAAGAGTTGTGATGAGGCAAATACGGACATGATGGATTTTAGCAAGTATTACATTATCGAGGAACCTTGTGATGGTAAGGAGAAAAAAGTTTTCCGGAGGCTTGTGAAAGAAAAAAAGAAGATACTTCATGAGCTGCAGGAGCTGGAATATGCTTGCAGACACGCTTTGGCAATGGAGATTGGGTTCTCTGTCAGCAAAGAAGAATTCCGGGAGCTGGACTTGACAAAACCCGGATAGGTCATTGGATGGGCAATCACACAAGGCGTGTTAGAGAATCCAGACCGAAGTGCTCTATGGGGCTGGTTCCGCAAAATGAATGGTGTGTTGGGTCATTGGGTGGGATTGACCGACTTTCGACTGAAGCCTAATCATGAGCGTGATGAACAAATTGAACGTCTTATACGTTTTAGAGCTATTTTTTCGGTGTAGAAAATGTATGCTCGAGCTTGAGCTTGTAGTTTGAACTCATGTCATTCGAATCGGTAGATGTTTTAAGTCATTTGAACAAGTGTCATTTGTGGATGTATGAATTATGCTGAGTTATTTATGTCCTTGCTACTTAATCATTTCTGGATGTCATTTGTGGATGTTAGTTCATAGAAGTTTGTAAAAAAGGGGTGAAATAACTCTATTTTGAGGGGGTTGGCACCCTACCGCCAAGGGGTCTGGCGGTAGGCTAGCTAACCCTACCGAGAATTAACCCCTCAGGTCCGTCACAACAACTAATTAAGGGGGGTTGGCACCCTACCGCCAGGGGGTCTGGCAGTAGGGTAGCCAACCCTACCGACAAAAAAAGACCCATGTCCGTCACAGCAACTAATTGAGGGGGTTGGCACCCTACCGCCGGGGGGTCTGGCGGTAGGGTAGCCAACCCTGCCGACAAAAAAAACCCATGTCCGTCACAGCAACTAATTGAGGGGGTTGGCACCCTACCATCAAGGGGTCTGGCGGTAGGATAGCCAACCATACCGACAAAAAAACCTCCAGGCCCGTTATAGCAAACTACAATCGAAGGGGGCACCCTACCGCCAGATCATCTGGTGGTAGGGTCCTGCACCCTACCGCCAGGGCCTCTGGCGGTAGGTTTAAAAAGAGAGCACACACTCTATTTTTTGTTGATTTAACACAACGCACAACAGTTTATCACAGAAATTCATGACAATAACAAAGAAATTCCAGACAAACTTTGGTTTGCGGCTGTGCCTGTTGGCGAGGAGAATGGGTTCAGGCAGAACGACCCCTCCATCCGTGCCTCGTGGAGCATGGCCGTCGGGATGTTGCTGATGTTGTCCTTCCCCGGTACCTCCCGTTCCTGCTTCGGCCATGGGGGACGTGGTGACGGCGCCACCTGCGCCGACCACATCCCCCGCGGCATCCACACCCTCATGAGCCCCCGCACTCCC
The DNA here is from genome assembly GCA_011799875.1 of Thinopyrum elongatum. Classification (NCBI taxonomy): domain Eukaryota; kingdom Viridiplantae; phylum Streptophyta; class Magnoliopsida; order Poales; family Poaceae; genus Thinopyrum; species Thinopyrum elongatum. The sequence continues at coordinate 385,366,533 of CM022303.1, read as the reverse complement.
CGCGACATCGGTGGTCGCGGGCGGCGGAGCCTTCAAGGTGGACGGGTGATTTGCAGCTCCGGGCTTCCTCTTGGGTGCCATAGTCGATGACGCTGTCGACGATGAAAATGTCAATGAAGATGGCGCGCAGCGTACGCTCTCGGTTTCGCGCAAGTGATCCCCCTACCTAGTGCGCCAAAGATGTCGTGGGAAACCACGGCCACCTATGGGGCCATCAGCCCCTTTTGGTTCGGCGGGGGGATTGACACGTTCCACAAAGAGCGGAGAAGCTTCGCGCAGCACGACAGAGATCACACGGGCAGTCTTTACCCAGGTTTGGGCCGCCGCGAGGCGTAAAACCCTACTCCTGCTTTGGTGGATTGATGGTGGATAATGGTGGTGAAACGTAGCACACTCGCCCGGCAAGGTTGCTCTGGGGGCGAGAGTGGCTACGCGCGTATGGATACGCGAGGATTCAACCCTTTTCTACGGTCGCCATGGGCCTCCTTTTATAGATCAAGGGGTCACCACAGTGGCAAATCAGTCTTTGCGTACTGATTAGATAGCTGACAGTGCTATCATATCTAACAATGCAGGCTGACAGATCGCATTAAATGCGCCGCTCAATGTCACATCACAGCTTGCCCGGCAAGCCCTGCCGGGCTGTTTTGCCAGCTTCGCACCTGCTTGCTTGACACGTCTCAGGACGGGTGTCATATGGTGGTGTTTGCTGTAGGAACTGGCTGCCATGTGGCAGAAAGCAGCCACTTAGTCACCTTGGAGCTTTACACCGCTTCGATTACTGACTTGCGTCGCTTGTGAGGTGGAGCGGTGGAGTGGCTTGCCTACCGGGATGATCTGGGGAGCTTGCTTCCGGGGCAAAACCCAACCCTGCCAGGCTCGCCTGCCCGGCAAGGTAGGCCCTTCCCTTAGCGATGCCTCGTTCCTCTGGTTCGCCTTGGCCTTCTTGACTTGCTCTTGGATGCTTCAAAGGAATTGATCCTCCTTGCTTGGTCTGATCTTGGTCTTGCAATCTTGTTCCTGGCCTGTGCACAGTCCGTGCAATGGACCCAGGGTCTGTTGCATCGACAGAGACCAACAGGGATGTCTCAGTATCTTGAACCTTATCTGCATTAGTTCCTTTACCATTGCATAACGGGGTACTCTTCTCCAATATTTTGTCCGCATTGTAAAAGAGAAACAAGCAGACAGATCACAGGTTTACCATGTTGTATATGAAACACATTTTGGTAAACCAGTTCAGTAGTAAGGTGTACAGGATAACAGCATGAAACAAACATATATCTATGTAGTATGGTCACTGTATGGTCTATATCATTCTAGTTTATGTTGCCAAATGAAGATAGAGACAATTCAAATCATATCTGTTTAAGACAAAGCAGCATAGACAGAATATAAGTGTGGGAAACTACACAACAATAACAACATTTGTAATGTGCATGGCATGAGAACATAACAGTTTATTCAATTGAAACTGAAATCAACATAGAGCAAGTTACAATAGCAAACACGTTAAACAAACAGGTTTAAAACATACCTGTTACGCCATTGGAGTTTCAATTGCATCCTTCAAATTTGAAGTTAGTTGGTATGAGTAAATACAGTGATGCAAGAGCAAAGGAGTATGAACCATAGCTATGGAACCTGACCTGAGAAGAATTCTTCTTCTGCTTTAAGCATTGACTTGGGGTTCGGAGTGGTGGTCCTTGTGCTTTGGGCACTGCAGTTGCCTTACTAACTGCTCGTGTTTGGATGCTCTGTGGTGGAGACGGTGCTGTGTCAACTGGAACTGGGTTACTATCTGCTGGGGTTGGGGTTAGAAGTGGTGTAGCTGGTTCTCTATCCAACTGGGTAGGGGTACAATTTGCGTGAGTCTGGGTTATGTGTGGTGGGGCTGGTTCTTGGGCAAGTACAACTGTGATTCTATCTGCATCGACGGGTAGCACGATCTTTTCTGAAGACCGTGTTTTTACTCCCATAGATACTTCCATCACCCCCTCCAATTCAAATGGCTGATAAACAAGAAAAGTAATTGAATGTACAGACATTGTAAGATAGACAGGTGCAATGGATAGTAGGGAAGAAAACAAGGCATGAAATAATTCACATTTATGTTGTCTAACCAAACAGGATAGCATGACATAATTTCACATATATGATGGCTAATTAAACAGGATAGCATGACACAATTTCACATATATGATGGCTAACTAAACAGGATAGAATGACATACTTCAAAATATGATGACTATGTAAACAGGATGACATGATATAACTATATTATGTCTTTAGAAAATGGGTTGGCATGCCATAATTCAGATACATGCTGTCTATGTAAACATCATGGCATGATATAATTCAAATATATGATTTATATACTAAGCAAGTGAGCAGAGGGCAATCGCATATATGATGTGTCAACTAAGGAGATGGCATTCAATATTGTGTATATGATGTAAAAACTAAGCATTGCAAGATGACATATGCATGATATGAGTAATATAACCCTGCCAAGTTTGAGCATACACCTCAGGGGGAAAATAGGACTGGTCATTTGAATCCTCCTCTGAGGAGCTATCTATAACCAGCAGGATATCTGCTTCAGCAGGTAGCATTGTCTGCTCTGAAGACCTTGTTTTCACTCCAGATTTCTCCATCACCAATTCAAATGGCTGATGCACAGGAAGAGCAGTTGAATATACAAACATTATTGACAAATGGAATGAGTAATACAAAAAAAGGATGGCACGAAATAATTCACATATATGACGCTTGGCTAAACAGCATGGCATTGCATAATTCACATACATAATGCCTTGCAACAAGATTGCATTGCATAATTCACATATATAATGTCTTGCAAGAAGATGGCATTGCAAAATTCACATATATGGTAATTAGACACTAAACAGGTGGCATTCACACAAAGCATGTCCAAAATAAGCAAATGACATGCCAATGCAAGACACCATATGCACGATATGAGCAATATAACCATGCCAAGTTAGAGCATGCACCTCGGGGGGAAATATGACTGGTCATCTGTCTCTGAATCCTCCTCTGAGGAGCTATCCGTAACCAGCAAGACATGCGCGTCGTCAGATAGCATTGTCTACTCTGAAGACCTTGTTTTCACTCTAGATTTTTCCATGACCGTGTCGAATGGCTGATGCACAGGAAGAGTAATTGAATGTACTAAAATTGTTGACAAATTTAATACTTAATAAAAAAAAGGATGGCATGATATAATTCACATATAAGTTGATTGGCTAACTAGGATGGCATTGCAAAATTCACATATATGATGCCTGGCTAAACAAGATGGCATTGAATGATTCACATATATGATATAGAAACTAAACAAATGGCATTCACACAATGCATGTCTAAAATAAGCAGATGACATATTGATAGAGGCGAGGGTGTCCCGATCTTTCGATGAGATGGTAACTATCGATTTGGTGGAGCCGACTTTGATGATCCGACTACAAACGTGCACGACGTTGCGCCTTAGCAATCGCTAAACCAATCTCCTGAGGTTACTGACGATGCTGGAAGCACGATCAGCCTGACCACGAAGGTCTATTCCTGCACACAATCGAAGAACAAGCAAGAATATGATAAAGCAATCTGAATATTGCGAATATAGATGAAGTATTGATAATGGTGGGGATCCGAAAGCGGTCTTGGTCTGGTCGTTGGACACAAACGAAGTACACGAAGTTGCAATGGCTAACTTTTAACTAAACAAATCCCAAGGAAAAAGCTACTAGATGGATCTACTTATATAGGAGTAAGGGGTGGCGGCCAAGGAGGTGGGAGGACGTCCCAAGGCAGCCTAAAACTAACCCTAGGTCGTACAAGGCTCATGGGCCCAAGTGGAGGTGATGCAACACCTTTGGACTTGTAGTTTGACTAGGATTCTGCTACAGCGTCAGATTGTTTCGTCGATAACTCATAGCTCCGGATGAATTTTAAGGTGAATCCAATTGGGTTGGAAAGAGCACGAAATCTACTTTCCAACAAAAAAAGAATCACCCAATTCGGAGTCCGTATGAAAAAGTTCTTGGCGTTTTGAGTCAGGTATGTCTGTGCAGTCCGAATCTGAATCCAGAACGTGAGAGACTTGGACTCTATCTTCTCTTGGCCCAAAAGTGACGTGAGAGGACTTTTTGAACAGCACCTACACTTCTCGTTTTCCCTTATCTTCATATGTGAATTGTACAAATGTCCCATACACCTGCAATTAGACATGGCACAAAAGTTTGTGAAGTATTTTTGTCCTGGATGACACAAATAAATTATTGCATAGTTTGCATTAGAAATCACCTCACAAATATACATGTATGCAATATTTTTGGTCGTATCCAAGGTATTCATGTCCTCATCATCCTCCACTTCTTGAAAACAAAGCCGTCCTTGGCGTTGCTTAATCTGAAATGTGGCTAACAAAAGAGACAAGGTGTACATGTTGTATATGTATATGTCATCCATTTTTACTTCCCTTGATTTTTGCACATATGACACATGTATACATGAGTAACTTTCATAGTTCATAAAATGTAAAGCCAAAATATTATCACAAGTATTAGAAGACATGAAAATATTGCAACTCAATTTGCACATATAAGTGAAGCTCTTATTCATATCAAAGGATTGACAATGTTCATCATTAAACCATCCCAACATTGGTGAATAAACCTTACTTGCATCAAATTTACATGCTACTACATGCTTAAATAAGCAAACATGCAATAAGTCTTTTGACACAAAATCATCACCAAGATTAGAGGTCATATCAAAAGGATTAAACATTGTTTCTTTTGCATCAATAGTTAATTCATTGGGTGCACTCAAAATTGTTGATACTTCAACTCTGATAGAGGCGGGGTGTCCTGATCTTTCGATGAGATGGTAACTATCGATTTGGTGGAGTCGACTTTGATGATCCGACTACAAACGTGCACGACGTTGTGCCTTAGCAATCGCTAAACCAATCTCCCGAGGTTACTGACGATGCTGAAAGCACGATCAGCCTGACCACGAAGGTCTATTCCTGCACGCAATCGAAGAACAAGCAAGAATATGATAATGCAATCTGAATATTGCAAATATAGATGAAGTATTGATAAAGGTGGGGATCCGAAAGCGGTCTTGGTCTGGTCGTTGGACACAAACGAAGTACACGAAGTTGCAATGGCTAACTTTTAACTAAACAAATCCCAAGGAAAAAGCTACTAGATGGATCTACTTATATAGGAGTAAGGGGTGGCGGCCAAGGAGGTGGGAGGACGTCCCAAGGCAGCCTAAAACTAACCCTAGGTCGTACAAGGCTCATGGGCCCAAGTGGAGGTGATGCAACACCTTTGGACTTGTAGTTTGACTCGGATTCTGCTTCAGCGTCAGATTGTTTTGACGACAACTCAACGCTCCGGATGAATTTTAAGGTGAAACCAATTGGGTTAGAAAGAGCACGAAATCTACTTTCCAACAAAAAAAGAATCACCCAATTCGGAGTCCGTATGAAATAGTTCTTGGCGTTTTGAGTCAGGTATATCTGTGCAGTCCGAATCTGAATCCAGAACGTGAGAGACTTGGACTCTATCTTCTCTTGGCCCAAAAGTGACGTGAGAGGACTTTTTGAACAGCACCTAAACTTCTTTTTTTCCCTTATCTTCATATGTGAATTGTACAAATGTCCCATACACCTCACAAATATACATGTATGCAATATTTTTGGTCATATCCAAGGTAGTCATGTCCTCATCATCCTCCCCTTCTTGAAAACAAAGCCGTCCTCGGCGTTGCTTAAGCTGAAATGTGGCTAACAAAAGAGACAAGGTGTACATGTTGTATATGTATATGTCATCCAGTTTTACTTCCCTTAGTTTTTGCATATATGAAACATGTATACATGAGTAACCTTCATAGTTCATAAAATCTAAAGCCAAAATATTATCACAAGAAGTAGAAGGCATGAAAATATTGCAACTCAGTTTGCACATATAAGTGAAGCTCTTATTCATTTCAAAAGGTTGACAATGTTCATCATTAAACCATCCTAACATTGGTGAATAAACCTTAGTTGCATCAAATTTACATGCTACAACATGCTTAAATAAGCAAACATGCAATAAGTCATTGGTCACAGAATCATCACCAAGATTAGAGGTCATATTAAAATGATTAAACATTGGTTCTTTTGCATCAACAGTTAATTCAATGGGTGCACTCAAAATTGTTGGTATTTCAGTTGTTTGATCACATGACGCATTCATGACTGTAACACAATTCTCTAAAATAGGTGACGTGCCCAAATCAATAGGTAACTCAACACATGATGTATTCAAGTTAACTAGGCATGCATCATTCTCATGTGAAAGTGGAAAATATGTACCTTTGTCATTACCTCTTATGATCAACTCAGATGATGTAGGCACTCTCGGTGGTGATGTGTCACATGGTGGAGATGATGTAGTCATCGCAACAACGGATGTGGTTGTCATAGTACGCCTAGTAGTTGAAGAAACATCTGTATCAACACTTGGAATGTGCACCGTACGCTTGTTCTCCTTGTGGGCAACACGTCGTTTTATTTCCTGTTTAGCTTTGCAAGCAAGACGAAACAAATGGTCCATAGGATAACACTCTTCATGAATTAGTATCTCTTGAATATCACGGTTTAATCCTCCCCAAAATCTATCCATAAAATCTTCTTCACTTTCTTCTAAAAATGAGTGCAACAAGGTAGTTTGTAAATCATCATAATATTTTGTTACGGTGTCACTACCTTGTTTTAAATGTTGTAGTTTTCTAATCATGCCACGAGTATAATGAACATCTACGAATCTATCTCTCATGACATGTTTTAAACCATCCCAAGTAGTAGGTATATAATCAGGGTTTAACCGACAGTATTCACTCCACCAAACTAAAGCAAAGCTACTGAAAGTACTAACCGCGGCTTGAAATTTTCCACGCTCATCAAAATTATGGGAAGCAAATATAGCATTAATTTCATACTCCCATTCAATATATAAATCAGGCCTAAAACGACCAGTAAATGGTGGCATGGAAACATTAACCTGATTATGTGCATTCTGATGTTGTTGCTCCTCTTGTGACGGTTGTTGTATTTTCTTAGGTGATGGCAAATCTCCCACGATCGATGAAGCCCAAGAACTAACAACTCCGGAACCTGCCATAGTTAGTAGAAAACAAGAAACAAAATCCAAGAATAATGTTCCTATGAACTACTAGGATGTGGTGGTAAAACGCTCACAGTGTAGCAAATATCAATATCTTACAAGTTCTTACCATGCAGCAGGTGGTGACAGGCAACCAGCGGTGTCAAATAACTCCGAAGATTGAGTAAAACGATTGCCAGGAGAACGTACGTATACACGGTGTAGAAATATGTGGAGCTTGGAAGGCTTAAATATTTGGTAGCAAAAGATTAGCAATAATCAATTCAGAGATGCAATGTTGAATAAACGCTCAACGACGGTACTGTGCTGGTCCTAGGTTAGACCGGACTAGAGACACGAGCCTAGAACACTAATGAGGTCACGGCGTAGCACAACTAGCATCAATAAAGGATATGAAGTAGCTCTGGACAGCAAAATATAAGTGAAGATCACAATGGCAGTAAAGATAATGATGAGAAATAACTACCAAGTAGCATATACCAATAATTCTCTCTCCAACTTTATTCTATAAAAGTTGGTGCCAATTTTATGATAATTTTTCTCAAGAATGGCACTGACTCAAGCTTTCAAATACAAAAAGAATCACTCAATTCCGAGTTGATATGAGGAGTCAAAAAATTCTAAAACTGGCCTGAAAAACTGGAACAAGCTGTGTTCACGAACTTCGGAGGGCAAAAAGACCTATTTAGAAGCCGATTTTGAGGTGTCAAATATTGAACTAGCTTCTGCAACTATTTTGATGCGGCTCGTCGCTAGCTTTAATTTGAGTACTCACGGAGCCAAAACAGACTTCGTATGAAAAAGATATGCCTGTTTTACTGAACACTGCGCAAAACAGATTCCAATCCGAATTCAGCTACGAGATTGAGTCTAGATAGATCCGAATTTTGTTTTTTTTTTCTTCTCTCTTTTTTTTTCACACTTTTTTCTTTTTCTCTCTCCCTCTTTCCAAAACAAACTAGATAAGATGTAGATTGGATCAAGCACAGATGTGAACGACCTCAACTATGATTATGACAATGAACAGTGGGTAGCACGATGTGGAAATTGATGGATGGGATGGTGGACAGCGGAAGGAATAACGATCCAGCGGCGGCGTGACTAATGTGAACAGAACTCGAAACTCTAAACGAACTAGACACTAAGACCAGCAACTGAACACGACGATGCAACCGATAATTCAATAATGCAAACAATGAAAAAAAAATTGCAAAGGCTCAGACTGGCTTGGACAAAGGATGAATAGATCTAACTTTTTTTTGTGGCTTTTTCCTGGACAATAGGTAAGAAAATAAATCTAACCTAGAGAAAACTGGAAATTCTCACCGAGCAACCTGAAAACTGATACCACTTGATAGAGGCGAGGGTGTCCCGATCTTTCGATGAGATGGTAACTATCGATTTGGTGGAGCCGACTTTGATGATCCGACTACAAACGTGCACGACGTTGCGCCTTAGCAATCGCTAAACCAATCTCCTGAGGTTACTGACGATGCTGGAAGCACGATCAGCCTGACCACGAAGGTCTATTCCTGCACGCAATCGAAGAACAAGCAAGAATATGATAATGCAATCTGAATATTGCGAATATAGATGAAGTATTGATAAAGGTGGGGATCCGAAAGCGGTCTTGGTCTGGTCGTTGGACACAAACGAAGTACACGAAGTTGCAATGGCTAACTTTTAACTAAACAAATCCCAAGGAAAAAGCTACTAGATGGATCTACTTATATAGGAGTAAGGGGTGGCGGCCAAGGAGGTGGGAGGACGTCCCAAGGCAGCCTAAAACTAACCCTAGGTCGTACAAGGCTCATGGGCCCAAGTGGAGGTGATGCAACACCTTTGGACTTGTAGTTTGACTCGGATTCTGCTATAGCGTCAGATTGTTTCGTTGATAACTCATAGCTCCGGATGAATTTTAAGGTGAATCCAATTGGGTTGGAAAGAGCACGAAATCTACTTTCCAACAAAAAAAGAATCACCCAATTCGGAGTCCGTATGAAAAAGTTCTTGGCGTTTTGAGTCAGGTATGTCTGTGCAGTCCGAATCTGAATCCAGAACGTGAGAGACTTGGACTCTATCTTCTCTTGGCCCAAAAGTGACGTGAGAGGACTTTTTGAACAGCACCTAAACTTCTCGTTTTCCCTTATCTTCATATGTGAATTGTACAAATGTCCCATACACCTGCAATTAGACATGGCACAAAAGTTTGTGAAGTATTTTTGTCCTGGATGACACAAATAAATTATTGCATAGTTTGCATTAGAAATCACCTCACAAATATACATGTATGCAATATTTTTGGTCGTATCCAAGGTATTCATGTCCTCATCACATATTTTATGTATAAAGTAAGCAATGCAAGGCACCATACATGATATGACCAACATCAACATGCCAAGTTAGAGCAAAAGACCTCAGGGGGTAAATAGGAGTGGTCTGCTCCCTCTGAATCCCCCTTTGAACAGTTATCTTCCTCTTTATTATAGTCCGGAATGGGGGGAGGGGGGTTGCTTTTGCGCCCACCATGGAGCGACGTCTGCATGAAATTTTATTGCCACGCAAGGCTCGTCTCTTTTGCTCTACATGTTCAGTACCATTGTGTACAATAACTGAAATGCATAGGAATAAAACATAGTGAGATTATGTAAGGAGTGCATGCACAAATCCAGAGTGATGGTAGCAAACTGTGGATAGACCCAAAACCAATGATAGCAGGCAGATAATAGCTTCAGTTAAAAAATATAGATAATGGCTCCTTTAATGTTTGTTTCCACCCAACATGAAACTCATAGTAGACACCCGAGATTAACCAGATAGTAGACAGATAGTATTGATTGCTCCCCAATATGTACCCCACAACCATTTAAAAACTCAAGTTTGAGCATTAGTTTGGACCTGACTCGGAGTCTAATCGGTGAACAGGATGATAAAGTAGCATGTCATCATATTAAGCGATGCATAACGAAAGTAGACATGAAAGAGTGCGACCTCTCTTGCGGACCCGTGTAGTCATCAAGGTCATCTGCTCAGTTGATGATGGTAATGCAGTTGTCGTGTCTGCCAGCGGCAGGGAAGAAGATCTGAGGCGGTGAAAGACAGTCCAGAGGGCGGATCCCTACTGTGGTGAACCTGTCCGTCATTGGAGCAACTGAGCTGGGGTGGACCACAGCGCAGCAGGAGCGAGACAAACCACACAAGGTTTTCTTTGACACATATCTGTAATAGAAGTAATTCTGTAAGGGCTTGTTTGAATTGGAGGATTCTAACAATGCAGGGATAGGAAATACACAAGAATAGGATAGGAATGCATGTGCAAAACAGAGAATTTAAAAACACAGGATTTCTGCCAATCTGGGTGTTTGGTTCACAAGAATTGGAAGATCACAGGATGCAAAGAAGCATGGTGAGATTAAGTCAAACCACAAGAAAATGTACGGTTATAATGCTATTATGCTACTATCTCTTAGTCTTGCGCTTCATGAATAGGAATTTGAAAAGGTGGACAAGTGGATATTAAAATTCCTACGGTTTTTCTTTCAAGGAGACACTAAAGGAACAAATCCTATAGTTTTCCTTTCCTCCATTCCTTTGTACCAAATGCATGAATAGTAGTACCATAGGAAACTTTCCAATTCCTATGTTTTTCCTTCACTTTTCCTTTCAAGCACTGGCGATTCTAGTAGGCCGGGTTGAACAGGGAAAAGCCTACACTCAAAAAATGTTTTTGTGCTACTTCTACTACTTTGGACCCAGGTCACTGCCCTACTAGCTCAACTCCCAGGCCCATCTACAAATGCTCAACTCAAACGCACAGAAGTAAATAATGATGGTGTTCAAGAGAGTCCATCACGGATAGCTAAGTTGCCTGGTACCTCACTGCTTGTCATATAGTAGGAGAAACTAATCGTATTTCACGTTACTACATGTGCTCAGTGGACAATATATATAACATGTAGATAAAAAAGCGATGCAACAAGTGTATAACCTCTTTGGCGAAGCCATGTCGATCTCAGCATGATTGGGTTGGTCGGTGAGGATGCTCCAGCTGATTTGGCTGTCGGAGGAGGGGAAGAAGATCTTACGCTTCTAGAGATGGAGCCGGGGGTACTGCTCCATTGTGATGGAGGGTTTCGTCGTTGGAGCAGCTCCGGTGAGTTGTACGACGGTGAGGCTGAAGCAGGACAAGAGAGACAATGTTAACCTGAGTGGAATTCTAATAGCATCTCCAATATATGATGTAAAATACATAACCACAAAGTGCTAGATGTAAAATACATCAGCCGCTCATCTCTAAACTTAACTGTCGAAACTAAATTGAACTGTCGAAACTGAATTTTGCTGTCGAAACTGAATTTTACTGTCGAAACTGAACGCACTAGCAGAAAAGCAGTAGCAGCGCCCGGAGCAGCAGCGTGTGCGAGAGCCGGGGCAGCTAGTCGTGTAGCAGCATCTCGGGTAGCAGCTGCAGGGGTCGAGCGAGAGCAGGATCTGCTGCTCGTGCAGCAGCAGCGCGAGCAAGAGTAGAGCAGCAGGGCAAGCAAGAGCGAGAGCAGCAGCGCGAGCAAGAGCAGACCTGGCAGGGGACCAAGAGCAAGAGCAGAGCAGCAGCGCGAGCGAGAGCCAAAGCAGCAGCAGCTCCTACTGATGTGGACATCGCCGCCAAGGGAGCGACGCCGTGGAGGAAGTGGCCGGCGATGCCACCGTAGATGGAGTCGCGCCATGTCGGCTCGTGATAGAGGCGAGGGTGTCCCGATCTTTCGATGAGATGATAGCTATCATTTTTGGTGGAGTAGACTTTGACGATCCGACTACGAACGTGCGAGGACGTCGCGCCTTAGCAATCGCTAAACCAACTCCGAGAGGTTATTGACCACGCCGGAGCACAATCAACCTGACCACGAGGGTCTATCTCCTGCAAGCAAACGAAGAACAAGCAAGAAACTAAGATTTGCAATCTGGATATCGCGAATATAAGATGAAAGCTTTATTGATCAAGGTGGGGTTCTGTGACGTCTTGGTCTGGTCGTTGAACACAAACGAAGTACGCGAAGTTGCAACTATGGCGAACTTTTAATCTAAACAAAACCCAAAGTCTAAACGGTGCCCTAAGGGCTGTATATATGGAGGAAGAGGAGGGGATTTCGTGGCCCTTGAAGGAGGGGTCCGAAACCAACCCTATGTCTTGTTTCCCCACACATACGGACTCTAAAAACAACCTATACTCAAGTATTTCGAAATTACATGGGCCTGGCCCAATAATAAGGTGACGCAGCACCTATAATAGCCTCTGGACGAAATTTATGAAGTGGCATCATGTATATTTCGTCCAAGGCTTCCTGCACTCATTATGGTGGCTTCAAAGTCCTGAAATCATGACTTGTAACTCCGTTCTTGTTCCCCTTGCGCATGCCATCATCTCCATGCTTGAACTTGCTCCAAGGTTCCTCTTTCTTGTCCAAGCTAGGCCCTTCATTTGTAAGCAAAACAAATGTATCCAATTTAGGCAGCATCATATTCTCATGAACATTAGAATCATTACCAAGAAACGAAAGTACCTGATAATTTAATTGGCGTGCGCGAGCTCTAGTAATTGGTCCAGTATGTATAGTAGCAGGGGCTGTGGGTGTAACAATGGTATTGATGTCCTCATCATCCTCCCCTTCTTGAAATGAAGTCGTCCTCGACGGAAGCTCATCTTCCTCACCCAAATAAGGCTTCAAATCTGCAATGTTAAAAGTGGGACTAACCCCAAAATCTGCAGGCAGCTCAAGTTTATATGCATTATCATTTATTTTCTCTAACACCTTAAAAGGACCATCAGCACGTGGCATTAGCTTTGATTTGCGCAAATCAGGAAATCTATCCTTATGCAAATGTAACCAAACAAGATCTCTAGGTGCAAACACAACATGTTTTCTACCCTTATCTCCAGCAAGTTTATATTTAGCATTCATACGCTCAATGTTCTCCTTAGTTAACTCATGCATTTTAAAGATCAATTCAGCACGTTGTTTAGCATCTAAATTAACCTTCTCCGAAGATGGAAGAGGCAACAAATCAATTGGTGCACGAGGAAGGAAACCATACACAATTTCAAAAGGACACATCTTAGTAGTAGAATGCAATGAACGATTATAAGCAAATTCAATATGACGCAAGCATTCTTCCCACATTTTCTTGTTATTCTTCAAAACAGCCCTAAGCATAGTAGACAATGTTCTATTGACTACTTCAGTTTGTCCATCAGTTTGGGGGTGACATGTAGTACTAAAAAGCAGTTTAGTCCCCAACTTAGCCCATAAACATCTCCAAAAGTGGCTAAGAAATTTAGTATCACGATCTGAAACAATAGTATTTGGCACACCATGCAAGCGTATAATTTCACGAAAGAACAAATCAGCAACATTAACAGCATCATCGCTTTTATGACATGGTATAAAGTGTGCCATTTTCGAGAACCTATCCACGACAACAAATATGCTATCCCTCCCCTTCTTTGTTCGAGGTAAACCTAAAACAAAGTCCATAGATATATCCTCCCAAGGAACGCTAGGTACAGGCAAAGGCATATATAAACCATGAGGATTGAGTCATGACTTAGCTTTTTGACATGTAGTGCAGCGAGCAACAAAACGCTCAACATCCCATCTCATCTTTGGCCAAAAGAAATGTGTAGCAAGTATATCCTCCGTCTTCTTCACGCCAACGTGTCCCATTAATCCTCCTCCATGCGCCTCCTGCAACAACAAAAGACGAACAGAGCTAGCTGGAATGCATAGCTTGTTAGCACGAAACACAAATCCATCATTAACGACGAACTTGTTCCATGTTCTCCCTTCCTTACAATTCTGCAATACATCTTTAAATTCAGCATCATGCGCATATTGATCTTTGATGGTCTCCAAACCAAATAATTTAAAGTCAAGTTGTGAAAGCATCGTATAATGACGAGACAAAGCATCAGCAATAACATTTTCTTTACCCTTCTTGTGTTTAATGACATAAGGGAAAGTCTCAATAAATTCAACCCATTTAGCATGTCTACGGTTCAGTTTTGCTTGACTTTTAATGTGTTTCAAAGATTCATGATTAGAATGTATAACAAATTCTTTGGGCCATAAATAATGTTGCCATGTTTCTAAGGTCCGAACAAGAGCATATAATTCTTTATCATAAGTAGAATAGTTCAGACTAGGCCCACTCAATTTTTCAGAAAAGTATGCAACAGGTTTGCCATCTTGTAATAAAACACCTCCTAATCCAATTCCACTAGCATCACATTCAAGCTCAAAAGTCTTATTAAAATCAGGAAGTTGGAGTAAAGGAGCATGTGTCAACTTATCTTTTAATACCGTGAAAGCTTCTTCCTGTGAGGTACCCCAAACAAAAGGCACATCCTTCTTTGTAAGCTCATTGATAGGTGCAGCAATGGTACTGAAATCTCTCACAAAACGCCTATAGAAACCAGCGAGGCCAAGGAAACTCCTCACTTGTGTGACCGTTTTGGGCTGCGGCCAACTCTCAATAGCTTCAATCTTGGCTTTATCAACTTCAATTCCCTGTGGAGTAACAACATAGACAAGAAAAGATACTCGGTCGGTGCAAAAGGTGCACTTCCCAAGGTTACCAAACAAACGTGCATCACGTAGAGCAATAAAAACAGCACGTAAATGTTCCAAATGTTCCTCCAAAGATCTGCTATAAATCAATATATCATCAAAGTAAACTACCACAAATCGTCCAATGAAAGCACGTAAAACTTCGTTCATTAATCTCATGAAAGTACTAGGTGCATTAGTTAACCCAAAAGGCATGACTAACCACTCATATAAACCGAACTTAGTTTTAAATGCTTTTTTCCATTCATCTCCCAATTTCATACGAATTTGATGGTATCCACTACGCAAATCAACTTTGGAGAATATTGTAGAGCCACTCAATTCATCAAGCATATCATCTAGCCTAGGAATAGGATGACGATAACGAATAGTAATATTATTAATGCCTCTACAATCAACACACATACGCGACGTACCATCCTTGTTTGGCACTAGTATAATAGGAACATCACAAGGACTAAGAGATTCGCGTATATAACCTTTGTCGAGCAGCTCCTGTACTTGACGCATAATCTCCTTCGTCTCCTCTGGATTGGTACGGTATGGCGCACGGTTTGGCAACGAAGCACCGGGAATTAAGTCAATCTGATGCTCAATCCCGCGAATAGGTGGTAATCCCGGTGGCACGTCTTGTGGAAAGACGTCAGCGAACTCCTGCAAAATGTTAGTGACCGCAGGAGGCAAAGAGGAAGGCACGTCCTCGAATGAAAATAACGCCTCTTTGCACACAAAAGCATAGCAAACAGAATTGCTGAAATCTAGCTCATCAATATCAGATTTGGTGGCAAGTAAGCATGCACTTTTCAATTTAATTTCAGAAGCAACACTAGATGGTTTATTATTAGGCTTCATTTGTTGCTCAAATTCTTTTGCCACAATCTGATTTTCACTCTTATTTTTCTCCTGCTTTGCTTTACTAGCTCTATTAATATCATCTTTCAAAATAGAATCAGGAGTCATAGGAAGTAAAGTAATATGTTTATCCTTATGAACAAGAGTATACTGATTGTTTCTACCATGGTGTACAGAATTTTTATCAAATTGCCATGGTCTACCAAGTAATAATGAACATGCTTGCATGGGTACCACATCACAATCAACATAATCAGCATATGTAGAGATACTAAAATGCACACGAACAGTACGTGTTACCTTAACCTTGCCGCTGTTGTTGAACCATTGGATATAGTAAGGATGTGGATGTGGTCTTGTGGTGAGAGATAGCTTCTCCACCATCTCCATGCTAGCCAAGTTGTTGCAGCTCCCTCCATCTATGATGACGCGAACAGAACGTTCCTTCACAACTCCCTTTGTATGGAACAAATTATGCCTCTGATTTTGCTTAGCTTGTGTGACCTGCACACTCAAAACACGTTGAGCAACTAAACATTCATACCTGTCAGCGTCTTCAGGAGCCATGTATTGCGTCTCATGATCAGAGTCATCTCCACCGTGTTCTTCACTTGTAATAAGAGCCAAAGTCTCCTCATCATAGTCACTAGCGGACTCATACCCACCATCCTCAGTAGCAATCATAACACGCGGAGATTTGCATTCTCTCGCATAATGACCTCTTCCCTTACAACGACGACAAATAATATCATGTGTGTGCCCTGTTGATGCCATTGATGAAGAAGAGCTCTGGGCTGGCCCAGAAGGTGTACTCTTGGCAGATGGTGGTGGTGGTGCCTGTTTTCTTGTATCTCAGTTGGAATTGGCGGCTGAAGTCAGTGGTGCTGCAGTAGGACGTGTGGGAGTAGAGGAGGCATGTGGTGTCCATGATGAAGATCGACCTGCAGAAAAATTAGTTCGCTCCAATGCCTGTCGATCCTGCACTTCACGTTCAGCTTTACAAGCAAGATGGAATAAACGAGTGATATTATTATACTCCTTATACTCTAGAATGGTCTGAATCTCTCTATGTAATCCACCCATAAAACGTGCAAGCATAGCTTCATTCTCCTCAACAATACCACATCTAATCATGCCAGTTTGTAATTCCTGATAATATTCTTCTACAGAATTTTTCCTTGTCTTAAGCGCTGCAATTTTTGAAGTAATTCACGTTGATAATATGGTGGAACCCAACGAGTACGCATAGCAGTTTTCAAAGCAGCCCAAGTAGTTGGAATAGGATATAATCTACAATGTTCAGACCACCATACACATGCAAAACTAGTAAAAGCACAAACAGCAGCAACAACACGTCTCTCCTCGGGATATTGTAAACATGTAAAACGTTGTTCAGTTTCTAACTCCCAAGTAAGATATATATTAGGAACATATCTACCCTCAAATGGTGGAATATTCAATTTCAGTTTAGGAAGATGGTCATGATCTCGTACCTGAGCTGGTAATGCAACCCTACCATTGCGATTATTGGCATGTGGACGACCTGGTGCTGGTACGTAGTTCTGATTTTGATCAACCTCATCCTCGTAATCGCCCGCATAATCATCCTCCTCAGTGGCAGCAGGAGCCATAGAAGCATCAACAGTAGGTGCAGCGGCACCAGAAGTTTGACCAGGCTCAAGGGGAACGCGCTGTGCTCGTCCCACTTGATTTGGAAGGCGACGTTGTTGTTGTTGTAGAGGTGCGACAGGTGCAGCCGGCGGTGGTTGTGGAAGACGCGCGAGCAATTCATTAAACTTGTTATCGAGCTTTGTTTCGAACGTCTTCTCAATTCCATCTATCTTCTCCATGGCCTCTTCAAATCTGTTTAGCACATCTTGCACCTGTCCACTCATCATTTGCTGAAATTTATCATGTAGCTGTTTGTTCGTCATGTTCTCCCAATCAGTCTCATCGGCTTGTGATCCTGCCATGGTTAGCAGCAATAGAAACACACAAGAATATGATCCTACAGACTACTAGGAAGTGGTGGTGGTGTGGTGTCACAAATCCGTCAAGCAAAACTCAAATTCTTACCAGTTCTTACCCAGCAGCAGGTGGTGATCGGCAACCTTTGTAGTCAAAACTCACAAAGCTTGGATAGAGCGATTGCCAGGTGGTGTCAAACGCACGATGTAGATGTATGTGGAGCTGGGAAGGCTTATGATATGGTAGCAAAAAGGGTCAGCAATAATCAATTCAGAGATGCAAAGTTGAATAAACGCTCAACGACGGTACTGTGCTGGTCCTAGGCTAGACCGTACTAGAGACGCGAGCCTAGAACACTAACAAAATCACGGCGCGGCACATAAACAAGGGAAGAGCACACTCTAAAAAAAATTCGTTTTTTTTTCGCTCTTTTTTTTTGCTCTCCTTTTTTTTTGCAAAAAAATCAGTATAATGGCGAGTGTCTCAAAACTCTTCCCAAGTCAAACTATCAGGATTGGCATGAAAAAAAATTTTGACAATTTTTTTTTCGGAAATCAGGGCAGCGACGACGAAAAAGTGCTACAAAAAATCACTATGATGGCGAGTGTCTCAAAACGCTCCCTGGGACCTAAAAACAGGATAGGGAAAAAATATTTTTGACTGCCGAAATTTTGGCCTAAAAACTGCCCGGGGGTCTCCAGACTTTTTTTTTTGAATCCTACTCAGGCAAGGAAACACGAATCGGAAAATAGATGGGTCTCGAAAACAAACCTAATATGAAAAGAACTCGGATTGGTGGTGGATATATGGTGGTAGAATATGGCAGCGGTGATGGTATATGGCAGCGGTGGTAGGATATGGCAGCGGTGGTGGTATATGGCAGCGGTGGTGGTATATGGTGCGGCGGCGGCGTGACAAACTGTGACAGAACTCGAAACTCTAAAGGACTAGACGCTAAGACCAGCAACTAGACACGACGATGCAACCGCAAAATCAACAAAGCAAAAACCCTAAAAAGATTATGCAAAGGCTCAAATTGGTTCGGATATGATGAACTAACCCTAAATTTTTTTTGGCTTTTTCGTGGACTGTAGGTATGAAGAACAGACTCGATCTAAACTACGAAAAACTGTAAAATCTCACCGAGCAACCTGAAAATCTGATACCACTTGATAGAGGCGAGGGTGTCCCGATCTTTCGATGAGATGATAGCTATTGTTTTTGGTGGAGTAGACTTTGACGATCCGACTACGAACGTGCGAGGACGTCGCGCCTTAGCAATCGCTAAACCAACTCCGAGAGGTTATTGACCACGCCGGAGCACAATCAACCTGACCACGAGGGTCTATCTCCTGCAAGCAAATGAAGAACAAGCAAGAAACTAAGATTTGCAATCTGGATATCGCGAATATAAGATGAAAGCTTTATTGATCAAGGTGGGGTTCTGTGGCGTCTTGGTCTGGTCGTTGAACACAAACGAAGTACACGAAGTTGCAGCTATGGCGAACTTTTAATCTAAACAAAACCCAAAGTCTAAACGGTGCCCTAAGGGCTGTATATATGGAGGAAGAGGAGGGGATTTCGTGGCCCTTGAAGGAGGGGTCCGAAACCAACCCTTTCTCTTGTTTCCCCACACATACGGACTCTAAAAACAGCCTATACTCAAGTATTTCGAAATTACATGGGACTGGCCCAATAATAAGGTGACACAGCACCTATAATAGCCTCTGGACGAAATTTATGAAGTGGCATCTTGTATATTTCGTCCAAGGCTTCCTGCATTCATTATGGTGGCTTCAAAGTCCTGAAATCATCACTTGTAACTCCGTTCTTGTTCCCCTTGCGCATGCCATCATCTCCATGCTTGAACTTGCTCCAAGGTTCCTCTTTCTTGTCCAAGCTAGGCCCTTCATTTGTAAGCAAAACAAATGTATCCAATTTAGGCAGCATCATATTCTCATGAACATTAGAATCATTACCAAGAAACGAAAGTACCTGATAATTTAATTGGCGTGCGCGAGCTCTAGTAATTGGTCCAGTATGTATAGCAGCAGGGGCTGTGGGTGTAACAATGGTATTGATGTCCTCATCAGCTCGGGACTGAGCGCCAACAGCACTGTGAGATCGAATTAAGAAGAAAATGCAGTGATTAGTGTAGAACCTCTTTGGTGGCGCCGATTAGGCCTCAGCTTCATCCGAGGAATCAGTGATGATGCTGCTCTTCCGGTGGTGCAGGTGAAGACGACGGTGTGGGAATGGAGGTGGCGCGAAAGACGAGGGGAATGTTGGGGCAGCTCCTTGGAGGTGGAGGACGGGGTGGCTGAACCGGCGGGACAACAAGATCGATGGCGGATCCTCATCCGGTGCGGTGGATGAGGGACGTCGAGGTGTTGCTGTGGACGATGTCGTCGGGGAAGAGGCTCCGGCTGGGTGGGCGGACGGAGGAGGGTGTGGGGCTTTGCGGGTTTTCGCGGCCTCGGTGTACGAATGGGGGGCGGAGGGGATGGGAGGGGGGAACCATGGCTTAGGGACACGCTTGTCCGAAATATGGGGTAAGTTACGAAAGTACCCCCACCGATTTGAGCTAGGTGGTTCTTTCCGTTCAGGTGTATCACGGGCATTTCACGTGTCGTGATTTCGCAGGAGGTGGGAGTTTTCGCGTGCGTTGTTATTTTGGGATAGCAAGGCGTGGGTTTAGATGGAGTGAGTTTTTGGAGCACAACGAGACAAAGAGATATCTTAAAATTTCGGGGTAACAAGGCATGGATTGAAGAGGTGGGAGTTTCGCAGCATGATAGATAGAGATGCTAGCTTGAAATTTCGGCATAACAAGGCGCGGCTTGAAATTTCGGGAGAACAAGCTTAACATGTACAAAAAAAAGACAATTCGCACCTCACTAGAGAGAGCCATGTCCCGTTTCAATATATTACTAGAAATTCATTCAAATACAACAACAACAAACTAAAAAAATCGGGACAACAAACTTAACGTGTACAGTACCAAATCAATTTGCACTTCCCTCAACAATAAAAAAACAATTCGTGTTGTCTAGCATATGGACTAAATTTGAGTACATTTTCCCTGTTTGAATGGGATTGTACTCGGGTTAGTTATGCAACCATCTAAATATTATCTTCACAACACATGACATGAATATAGGAGTAGTAAATTCCCATATAAATATGAACTACATGTACATACGATCTCGAATTCAAATATATGTATCCATTTTATGTTGAATTCAAATCATATATAGTACATGTACGCTCTAGCTAGATGTTCGGAATCTAAACCATGTATGATACTACGTACAATGTGTTTAACACGCACAACACACACACACACACCAATTAGACTAGTAAGGTACACATGCATTGCACGCATGAGATTTGGCAACCAAATTATGAATAAATATCACATTATAGCATGTAAGCTTTGAGTCATATATGCATGATGTAGATGTTTGTTTAATTCCTATAGTTCATCTCATTCAAAATCAATTAGTTTCTATAAAAAAGCTAATCTATTTTAAGATTCATGGAATTGTGCGTTGTAAAGCACAAAGTAAAAAACAAATAATGGCAATTCATCTAGAAAAAAAATTGGGCAATTATGATACGGAAGATTCTAGAACAAAGGAGAAGTGCTTGTGTTTTGAGGTTTGTGCATTATGCTTAAGTTCAACCATGGAGTCTTTTAGATTCTACATGTGGCAAAATCTGGTGGAATGTAGATGATATCCAACGGCCAGTAGTGCTCGGATTTGCCATCTCTGCACTGTCAGATTGGCTTCATCCAATGACCATCTTTCAAAGTTATTCGCACACTATATAGGGGTATAGATATGTGATGCGAAAGCCACCCATCATCTCCAATTTGAATAGTGTGTCCATGCACGGTTGCAATGTGGCCAAACGATGCCTACCATCAGTATCTCAAATTCAAATCAGTCTGACCTTGTTCAATGTGTATACAGTATAGCATGCTCGTTTCCAAACCACACCACGCATATCTCAGTTATATTCATGCATGCATGGGTTTCAAACATCATGATCTCTTATTCAAATATTTGAATTCAACTTTACATTGATTATGACCTCACCCAGTCTTTTACACCCACACAGTCGTCTTCTCTTTATATTTGTACCACTAACTTTCTCTCGTGCATGCATGCACACACACTACCACTCGGCATTATCCTTCGCACACATGCAATCTTTTTCTTCAGGTCGGTCTCCCATGGATGCACACACACACACACACCTCCCCCTCTTCATCACTTCGGGCATTCTTTATCTCTCACATGCATGCGCAACGATCGATGTTCCTCTATGTGTGTATATATATATAGCTAGGTCTTTCCCAGTTTTCCACACAAACCGATCAATCTATATATTAGTCAGGTCTCACCCTCTTTCCCACGTCCACATCGATCAATCTATACCTCTCTATATAGGATTACATAGCTGATACACCCATATTATCTATCCATCGTCCCCCTCTCATCATCCATGCCTTCCGCTTCATCTCTCAGACGCGCGCACAGTGGCGAAGATAGGGGGCAGCAAGGGCCCTGGCCCCCCTAACATCACTATATACTAAGGCTAATATGAATATGATCAGTAGATCAATTGCTGGTAAAATGGTTTAAGTTGATGAATTGGCCCTCCCCGTAAAGGATTAGCAATGCTTGGCCCCTAGCTCATTTATTTTTCATGGCTCCGCCACTGCGCGCAACCGCACACGTTCTTGCCCCCTCTCTTTAAATATCGATCTCGCACTTGTGCACTCCTTCATAGTATCCCTCCACTTGGCCCCTCACACCATCTTCCAGCACCCCACCCCCATATCCCAGTGCTTGTACGATCGTAGAGCTCTTCCCTCTATCTATCTCTATCGATATCTCGCGTGGTCGACCCCTCCCCTCCCTTCTCGTATATCACCCCGGCCCCATGCACATACATGTATGTATATAGGCCTCTCCTTCACACAAATTGAATTGACATGTATTCCCTCACCATATCTTAGTATCTCTCACACACACGGACTATGTGTGCGAAAGAGAAGAGGTGCACACACGTACTCGTTCCCACATACAAACGCGCGGGTCCACGGTGGAGCACACTTGTACAAAAAATGAGCGTGTAGAAAGGCTTTAGATGATGTGCCACTAGTCTATATCTATACCTCTATATCTATATCTATATCTATACCCCTATATTGAGTGCGAATAAATTTGAAAGATGGTCGTTGGATGAAGCCAATCAGACGGTGCAGAGATGGCAAATCCGAGCACTACTGGCCATTGGATATCATCTACATTCCACCAGATTCTGCCACATGTACAATCTAGAAGACTCCATGGTTGAACTTAAGCATAATGCACAAACCTCAAAACACAAGTACTTCTCCTTTGTTCTAGAATCTTCTATATCATAATTGCCCAAACTTTTTTTCTAGTTGAATTGCCATTATTTGTTTTTACTTTATGCTTTACAACGCACAATTCCATGAATCATAAAATAGGTTAACTTTTTTATAAAAACTAATTGATTTTGAATGAGATGAACTATAAGAGTTAAACGAACGTCTACATCATGCATATATGACTCAAATATTACATGCTATAGTGTGGTATTTATTCATAATTTGGTTGCCAAATCTCATGCGTGCAATGGATGTGTACCTTACTAGTACTTCTAGTATGTGCAAAACACGTAAATTAGAATTCCAATGGCATGCTACATAGTGTCTCTCCCTTTTTCAGTTAATATATTATGGTTAAAATGATGTGGGGGCATCCATGAAGCCATGTGGCACATGTGGAGGTGTTGTCGCGACCTCCTTGTGTGGATTGAACACAGTGACGTGCTCCTGGTTCTAGAAGAATGTACTCGTCCTCTCTCACGCACACCAGCAGTACATGCACAAAGTGAAGATGTGCACGCACACACTCATTCCCTCGCACGCACATGTGGGTACACGGTGGGATGCATTTTTGTACGAAGATCCACCCCATGTGATAATTTGACGCGTGTAAAGTCGTTCACTTCATTGATGGTCAATTAATACAGTGCATGCAAATTGAGTGGACGTGAGGGAGGAAGTAGTTGAGAAAGACATTACTACTCCACTGCGTGCATGCGAGTAGTTAAATCATGGGTTGCTACTTCCATTGGTCTCCTTCGTATTTTGTGCCAATTTTTTACCATAATTTTAAGTAACACAATATTTATGCATGTCATAAAAATTAATGTCATCAAAAACTATGTTCAAATGTGATTCCAATGATATAATTTTTGGTGACATGCATTAACATTTTCTTAGTTAAATTTTTGGTCAAAAATTGGCACAAAATAAAAAGGTGGCCAATAAACCAGGACGCAGGCAGGATGATCAATTTTTGCCTGGGTTACTGTTGGTGGCCTTTGTATTTAAATATGGACAGAGTGGAGTAGTACTATCTTTATCTTAGCCTTGTAGGGCTCTCCAAGCGCCTACACTCGCCTCCCCGCCTCGCCCACCGGATCCCGCCATGGAGGATCCCGCCATGGATAATCCCTTAGATCCCAGCATCCCGCGGGCTGCCCTCTCGCTGTGGCCCGTAGCACTACCACCTTTGAGCGAAACCCACATGTGTTTCAGAGGGGATCCATTGCACTAGAATCACAGATCGGTGGCGCCGGAGGACATGCCAGGGCTGCGTTTCAGGTGGTGGAAAGCAAGGGCAAATCGGATCGAGGAAGCGTAGCATCGATTGGAGACAAGTTCGATGGAGCTGCGCCCGGCGAAGCACAAGGCGGAGGCGCAAGTCGATCTCAGGGGAGAGATGCTGAGGGATGTCAGCATCTGGCAGCGTCGCGTTGATTTTGAGCTGGGGCTAATGGCAGAGATCATATTCACGGAGTCGACTGCGGAGGAAAGAACGCGCATGCCTGCGGAATGGCATGAGCAGCCGGTGCAACTGTTCAAATGGCCGGTAGGAGAAGCCAAATTGCGGGACCAGCTGCCTCGGCGCTGCTGGGCATGCATCGTAGGCGAGGTGAGCTGCCCTCCTTCCCCACCAACGATGCAGTGACCAACTCGGTTGCTGCTGCAGTGAACTTGCGGCGCCATGGCGGTTTGCAACCGTGACAATCACTCCATCTATATGTATTGTATTCTTGTGAAAATACTTGGTCGTTTGGAAAAAGATGGTTGTAATTGATTTATCACTAGTTTTTGAATGCTTGGTCGTGACAATCAGCCGAAGCCACAACCAGAAGTCTCCATCGCGTAATACTTATGGTCGGTCGCACCAACAGACGGTCGGTCGGACCCGCGTCTCACCGAAGGGACATGCATCGGCTTGGTCTGACATGTATGGCCAGTTACATCACTGACTTGTGCGACTGCATTTGAGCAGTAGTACTTGAAATTTGTGTTCCAGGAAAGTCATCGGGAGCCGTTTCGGGCCTCGAAACCAAAACCATCAATTAATCTTTAGCTTGTTCCCATCACATTCCAAAGTAGTATAATTAAGTGCAAACCTGCTCACACCTAGTACGTATCAAACCTGAACGTATTCCCACTATGCAGGTTTTAGTACTAGTTCTAGTACTAGGTTATAAAAAGGGGAACTACCTAGCCAAAAATCACTCTACCTTCCTCCTCATAAGTCTTTCTTGTTCGTCCGTCCTTGTCATGGCCGGTGTGCAGAGCTCTAGGTCGAGAACTACTCGTAACAAGGGAGCGGCGACCAAGGCCGCGGAAAAAAAAGAGGGTCGCCGCCTCGCAGAGACCTCGAAAGAGCTCTCACGAGCAGGCGAGGGCTCCAAAGAGGGCCCTAGCCGCAGAGGCGAACATGCCGAGCTGGCGGCGCTAGAGTCGTTATCCCTCGACGACATGCCCGATCAGCTCAATAAGCAGAAGGAGTTCATTAACGGCTTGGTGGAGCTGCTAAAGGAGAGCCTCGACGACATGCCAGCTGAGCTCAATGAGCAGGGGGAGTTGACCGCCAGCTTGGTGATGCTGCTGAAGGAGAGCATTGCCTCGGGTAAGAAGGCGACCGGCGAAATCCTGCAACTTTAGGAGGACAAGGCGAATCTCTGCCACGAGCTTGACCTGCTGAAGGAGGAGAACGCTGGCTGGAAGAAGCTGCATGAGAAGAGTAGTTCCTCGGTGAAGATGCTACACGCCCTCGTGATGGAACAGAAGGAGGAGTTGGCGAAGCTCCGCATCGAGCACCCGGCTGCTGTCAAGTTGCATAATGCGGCCATGGAACAGATGATGAAGGCTTGCGTTGAGAAATCCTGCGTCATGGACAGAATGAAGAAGAGGCGGAGGAGATGCGCGAGGAGATGCTAGTCGTGGAGGCGATGAAGAAGCAGCTACGACTCTACGGCCAGCAACCCTTCATGTAGTAGAGAGCAGTGCCCCAAACTTGTGTGTGGGTCTTCCTTCTTTTTTGGGGGGGATAATCTTCCTTCTTCTTTTGCTCCTGTGTTTCTTCTTTTGCTTCGGATGTTTCGCCGCACGTGTCATGTTCTCTGCGAGGCATGAATAGAACAATCCTAATGATGAGCGGCACCGTGGGATCGATGACTAGCAAATTAGATCATTTTTTATCGCCATATCACACTGGGCTGCGGTGTTTCGTGCTCCTCCGTCGTACTAGAACTCCAGTGGAAAACTTGAGTATACCGCACGGTTCTTTGCTCCTCCTCAGGTCATCGGCAACATTTATACGAGCAGTCAAATCACAGGGCCCTGCCTTCCAGCAGTAATGAGCCGTCAAATCACAAAGGCCCTCGCCTCTCGTGAAACCGAACAAGCGAGACTGCCCCGCCCTCTAGCCTTTTAAATGTATACTTTTGTACAGTAGTAGTATCGATAGATTGCGCCATGGAGCAAAACTACCAAGATGAAATTAAAGAAAAAAGGTGGTACATATAAAGAGCGCTTGTCGCCAAATTATGCATAAAGTACTATTAAAAAAGCTAGTACGTGCTTAGATGGGGTGCTAAAGTCTATTAAAGAAATTAGCATACCTATTTAATTCTTTGACAACTAAACTCCTTCATGCTTCGGGTAAACTTCTCTCGTTTAAGTTTTTTTTTAGAATTACATATCTCATTTAAGTGTTTTGCGTATGTGGCATGCTTAGAGCGTGGTTAATAGTATAGCCAACTGCTAGCTATACGATGTTGGCCATATATATTGTACGTATATAACGTGAAGAAACAAGTGGTAGTACTACCAACTACAAGATGAACTGTAAGAAATACTAGTATGTACGTACTGAAGAGTTAAAGTAACGAGAAGGAACATAACATTGTTCTGCTGGGGGCTCAGCACAACACAACCCTCAAATAAAACTAAGCACCCTAAAATTAAACTAAGCAACTAATCCGGTAGACACTGCATTAGAACCACCATGAGCAACGACACTGCCACCTTACTCGGACTCCTCGTCCACGTGCTCGACTTCGTCCTTGTCCCTCTTCCTCTAGGCCGATACTTCTTTGCTTGAACCGCACACTTGGCTCTTGCTCTTCATCCAACCCTTATAGATATTGAAACAAAGGTAGGCATCCATTGCAGCCTACTGGATGTGGTCTCTATCTAGTACATTCCACTGCCATGTAAGATGAAACTCCGGCGGAGGTTTTGTCAGTTTACCGTATGAAGGATCAACCATGGCTCCTGCCAGGGTCAGCATTGAAGGCTGACGGGAGGGCACCAGCCCATTCTTCTGGAGGTCGAAGGGCTAGCCGACAACGAGGCCTATCTGACTCAGGATTCTTCTGTCGTTCGTAAAGTCTACAGTAATGAATTTGACTTTGCCGCCCGCGAGGAAGTTCTTAAAATCTTCGCACTCAACGTCGGCATGCCATATGTGGTAGACCAAGCACAAGTTATGCATGCAAACCTGGATCACGGCAGGCTTCTTCCCCTCTTCCTCCTTTAGATTCTTCTCTTTTCCCAGGACTGTGGTGTACTCAACATCTAGCCCAGCGACCCACTCATCGGCATTTGACTTTTCGAACATGCGTCTAAAGCGAGCAAGGCATCCTTTCACCATCGCGGAAGAACGGGTGTAGATGACGTCGAACTCATCGCCGGTGATGGTTCTAACCTTTTACTCACCGCCGATCATGGAGATTTGGGATGCCATGGATTTGGGAGGAGGGTTAGGATTAGTGGAACTGCTATAATGTGAAAGGACGGGACGACTAGGAGCAAACTGCTATAATGTTAAAGGACGGCCGGGGACGAGTAGGAGCGAACTGCTAGCGGTTTTCCAATTGTAAAAATGCTTGAGTGGGTCGTGCGAATGGCATGGTAGTGGCTTGCTCGGTGGATAAATGGATTCATGCACAGTACTATGGGGGCCCAATTAGATGTCATGTCTACTAGACGCCCAATTAAATGGCTTCATGCATCTGCGTGTTCACACGTCAAGCGTCGGGAAAATGAAAGGTGATACGAAGCTTTCCATGCTCCCATGATACGGGCTTTCGAGAGCCTTTGGATCTGAGATCGAACGGTTGCATGGCGTGATTCTAGACCTATGGGTGAATATCCTATCCTGGAGGGTTATTCTGCAAATTTTCAGCAACTTAGCATGCGACCGTTCGATCTCAGATCCAAGGGCTGTCAGCAGCCCGTGTCATGGTCGCGCCTACCACGACCGTCGCCTCGCTCACGCGGTCGCGCCCTTGGAGATTTCAGACGGCTATAAATGAGCATTTTTTTGCCTACTTCGCATGCATGAAACTACTTCCTCCGTCCAGGTGCGTTAGGCTATCTGATGTTGGCATGTCATACATAGTCATCACTTAGTCACTCATACAACAAGGTTAGCTATAAGGTTGGCTATAAGAGTTTTTTTTACTTCTCTCTATCTCTTTCTTCGTTGTATTTACTGCATTTGCAAGGAGTAAGGAGTACTAGTACTTGGCACCTGTATACCATGGAGGTGCTCAGGAATCGGGAGACTCACGCCGGCCGTAGCGCCGCAGTAATAATGATAATGGCAAGTCAAATCATAGGGCCCCACCTGTCCAGCAGTAACGAGCAATCAAATCTCACAGCCCTACGTTTGCAGCAGCCTACTCCCTCATCTTCTCGCCTCTCTATCGAACCGACTAGGCGGAACTGCCCCGCCTACCACGCGGAAAAAGCCCCGCCCTCGACTTTTAAATATAATTTTGTATCCATGGATTGTGCCATGGAGCAAAGCCTCAAGAAAACGGCGGTACACATGTATACAGCACGCCCGTCGCGTTCGCGTCGCACCCCAGATGGTCGGTCGGTCTGGCACGCCGCTCTTCGAATGGAACGCGCGTCATATTGCGTTTGCACATACATGTGGGACCGTAATTGAGAACCGACCATAGGCACACTCCCCCATCCCCGCAAGTCGGCTGAGTTAATAGAAGAGAGAGATGAGCGATAGTACTGGAGCAGTGCTGTAAGCACGTCGGTGCCTGGACGATCTCTGCACGACACGGGAGAACAGTTTGTCCATGCATGTGACCAGACTCCAGCAGACAGCTGGATTGGCTATCGTCTACATATCGTGCATGCTGTGTTGTACAGGGCTGTAGTTCTGATGAGAAATCTAAAAAAAGGTTTCTTTTCATCTCGCAATATTAGGTGTCATGTGCTTCGGATCACTGCGAGGGTTAAACAGCGACAACTGCGTTCCTCCAAGGCGCTGGTCATTGGGGGCACATGCACGAAGACTACTCGGCTGCCATCTAGGTCAAGCCGACTATGTTAATTAGGACATATATTGATTGATCCCTTTTCTATGAGTTTGTCTTTAATTTGATCTTTGATCCTCGTCTAGTTTGTCCGTCGGGATTCATGTTGTCTCCTTGGGGCAGTGAGGTTATGGTTTCTTGTCATGTGGCATTTTTTCGGGTTATGTATATGTTAATCCGGTGCTTCAGATCAAAATGACGACAACTGCGCCTCCAGGGCACATGCATGAAGACTTCTCGACAGTCATTGATGAGGTCAAGCCGGCTCCGGTAGATAAAAGAAAACTACTCCACTATATAGGCAGGAGCCTCCGCGCTTGCTTGCTAGTGTTGCTTTCTTCACACTCTCTCGTCCTCTCCAGATCTAAACATGATAGTGGTGGCCACACTGTCTCTGCTCACCACTGGTCATAGATCCGGCCGGATCCCCTCCGTTAGTGAAGGTGAGAAGGTGCAATGTTCACGCGATCGTCCTCGACAACGGCTCTTACCAACTGCCGGTGCGTCCCGATCAGCGTGCCTTGCCGTTCTCTCCCACGCAGCGCCGGCTAGGGAGGGCCTCCGACCCCTTCTTCCTTGCTGCCATAGTGTGGGCAGATACGGCCTCCCGCCGCCCACCTAGCGACATCCCGGCGACCCTCAGGTATAACTTCCTTTGAAACCGGCCTTGCTCTACTGCCCCAGCTCCTGACGTCACTGCATTTGTATCTTTTACTATTTCTCAGGCCCCCTCGTAGATAGGATCGATCGGCTATTCGAAAGCCACCTATATTTTTACTGTTAAGAGGTAAAACTACTTCATGCAGTCGAATCTAGTACTACTTGGTTCAAACAAGGAAGAAAGGGGGTGGGGGTTGGGGGAAGATTTGTTACCTGAATCTAGGAATTGGTCGAAAGAGGAAATAATGGGGGCGAAAAGTAGCAGAGACTGGCTATCCAACTGGTCTCTTGGTCTAATAGGGAAATAAAGGGAAACGCAATACAAACTCAATATAAACCGATCTATTGGTTGAAAAAGGAAAGAAAGTGGGGACTGGGGGACAAGTCAACAGAGTATGTCCAGCACTAGATTTGCTAGCCTCACACAGTATAAGGTGGCTATACCGAACAAAAATGGGACCAACCCAGTTACCCAGATATCCTGTTCTGATGTTTGTTGCCCCGAGCCCCTCTTATGTAATGCCACTGGTAAAATGTAGCAGTCCCACTGTTAAAAGTAAGGACACGTTAAACCAATGTTGTTTTCAATGTAATGCTCCAGTAATATGAATCAATAGCACTGTTTTTCATGTCCTGCTAAATTTCCCATTAAGATAAGTTGCTTCTTTTCATTAGCAATGCAACTATCTAGGTCCACCTACTCTCCCGTGCCCAAATACCAACTCTTTAGCAGCTGTTAATGTAATGTTGCTGGTGAAATGAAGCAATGGCACCATTAAAGTAATGTCGTATTTAACGGTTGTCATAGTTAATCCTAATGCCCACACTAATATCTAGCAATGATGCTGCTTTAGAAATTGCTACTGTCCTTGTAGGATCGCCATTCAGATAAGGAACATGCTTCTTTTCATTTGATGTATGTTTCATCACTTGTTAGTCACCCTCCTTTCCACCTTTTTGTGCAACAGAGATATACATTTCACGCTTTATCTTAGTTGAACTGCATAAATGATATCCAAATTATAGTTGAACATTCCACGAGCTTCATGACCAACCTTGATGTTACTCAATTTTATTGCAACTAATGAAGAAGAAGCTGCTAGCTCATGGGACATTGCTTCATTTTAGGTGAACTGCACAAAAAGGTCCCATGAATTGAATCATCCATGTTGGTGACTGGTGTCATCCCTTCTACCATGGCATTGACTGCAGATATGGTTCCCATCGCGAGGTATGTTCCTTTTTGGTCCGACCATTTGCCAAAGATCCTGCATATTGATTCTGCTCTTGTGCTACTATTTTGGCACTGCCATGATAAAGCAGTAATGTTATTATTTTGCACCTTAATCTAGTGGCACTATTAATTTGAGGCAATGTTTTGGCACCACTAGTGCCACTGATTTTTTATATATATCGAAAGAGGGGGTTTCCTCTGATTTCATTAAAGAAACCCAACCATAGAGAATCATTATCCGACAACATCTCAGTGTAAACGGGCAGTTATGCAACTACTACTTGAATGGACTGAGTACTAGCAGGAGACAAGTTCGCCACATAAGCTAGGCAGGTAGGGAGACGCAGCACCAGCTTGACCAAGTTTGGATTACAACCCAAATGCTACCACAGAAACATCAGGGGGGAAGATAGGGACTGAAAGAGCCAGCTTCAGCATCCCAGTCTAAGCACCCCCGGCCTCCATCCTTGCGACGCACGGTACACCTCGCTTGCCACCTGCTCGACCTAGTGCCACTGATAAAATGAAGTAATAATACAGTTAAAATAGACTGAGTGACCTCTCTATCATTTCATTTCCAATGTAGATAAAGAAAGTGCTTCTCTTTGTTAGTATATGTTTCATCAACTAGTCCCATTGCTAATGTTTAAGTGTTTCTGCAAACTGGGGTACTTACTTTTAGTTGATCTGCACAAAAATAGAGATTGGAATGTCTCAAGGCCCCTCCTTGTACTACCACTGTACACTGATGTTCATCACTGGCAGAAGGTGTATCGGGAAGAATTGGGTCGATTTCCAGTATGAGGCCTACCATATGAGGCGTTGCAGGGCCCATCTCGCCCTCGCAGCATGGCATACTGTGATACTATCACAATATGTTCCCATTAAGAAAATGAAGTTTCTTCTATTTATTAGTGTATGTTTCATCAACTAGTGTCACTATAATGTAATCATGCTTTTTCATTATCTGTCCAAACAGGGTTATTCAGCTGCATTTTGGTGGAACTGCACAAATGTACGGATGGAACCGACATATATGCAGAGTGCGAGGTGCCAAGAAAAAATTACCGACACCAACCATGCTCCATCTAAGCATTGGCATCCACCACCAGTGGGATGGGTGGCGCACTCTATGGACGGTTCTTTCTTGGCAGGAAATCCTCTAATCAAATACTAGTAGCTTATATTGGCACTTTTCTAGGGAGTACTCTTTTCTGAAAGAAGCACCAATCTATTTTTCTTTATTTGTACACAGTGTCACAACTTTGTTTTTGGTCCAGAGCTATTTTTAGGGTGATTGGCGTGGTACTCGGAGACTTGTAAGCATGATTTTCATTAGCCGTCATACTGATTGTAAGCATGAGCAGATGGAAGATTAGGTTAGTGCGAAGCTTACCTTAAGCCCTACCGTCGCCGTTGAAATGAGGCGAGCGGTGAGGGAACCGTGGAGAACAGCGGGGAAGCGACGACGCACCATCCGGCCTCCTCTTGCGGTGGGAGAACGAATACTCATGTGGCTCCGGCTGGCACTGCACCCTCATGAACGGCACATCGTACTCGATCGATTCGTTATCCTCTGGATGCTCGACCTTCGACCTATACGCCCACCACCTCCGCCTGACTTTCGCGTCGGTCGAATCTGTCCGCTCCATCACCCAGAGGAGATACTCGATGAACTCAAAGGACTGCGGCATGACTGCCGCCGGGGAGTACATCGCCGCCGTCTCGCTCTTTTGCATACATTGCCACATGGCCCTCACCATCCTCGAAATCTCCCACTCATTGTCAAACCAAGTTAGGATCTCCTTCAACCTGGCTAACTTCGCCTGGTCGCCGTCGGCAATCTGCCCGATTCGCTGCTGCATCCTCTCCATAGATGTCCTTCTGAGAGGTCCGGTGCTAGCTTTGGAAGATGGGAGGAGAGATGATGGTCTTGCAATGGAGAAGAGGGAGAGGCAAGATGGTGGTTTTGCAATGGAGAAGATGGAGAGGCGAGACGGTGGTTTTGGAATGGAGAAGAGGGAGAGGCGAGACGGTGGTTTTGGAATGGAGATGATGGAGAGGAGAGGGGGTGGTTTTGCAATGGAGAAGAGGGAGAGGAGCGTGCGGCAGCGATTTAGGATTGGACAAGAGGTCCGACGCGCTGTGACTGGATCAAAATCAAAATCAATTTACCCTTCAATTAAGAAAGCGACCCCACATTAACTAGTCTCCCTTGTATTCTGGGTCATATTTGACCATGATTTTCACAAATAAAATATATGTTATACGTTGCAAAAATAATATAATTTGAAAGTACATTCAGATACGAACCAAACGATACAATTTTTGATGACATGCATTCACATTTTGCTTGTCAAATATAGTACGTGGTCAAACTTTGACCCAAAATACGCAAAACAAAAAAAATACTTCCAAGACCAGTGCCGCTCTTCTCCTCTTAAACCACCGCCGCTCCTCTCCTGTTCCAATCCAAATCCAGCGCCGCTCCTCTCCTCTTCCATTTCAAAACCACCGCCGCTGCTCTCCCGTTCAAATCCAAAACCAGCGCCGCTCCTCTCCTCTTCCATTCAGAAACCACCGCCGGCGAGTGAAGGTGCTGCGGAAAAGTAGATCGATGGAGGAGTACAACCGATACATGTGTCTCGCAAGCGGCGACCCTGTGAAGCTAGCTAGGATGTTGGAGATACAGTCTTGGTTTGACAACCCGGAGCAATTAGCGGTGACAGCGAAAGTGATGGCCAAATATCTGGAAAAGAGCGAAAAGGAGGTGATACACCGGGAGGGAGTCGCGCGGGAGTACATAGAGCTGCTCCTCTGGGCCATGGAGCAAACAGATTCACCGGATCTGATCGTGAGGCTGCGATGGTGGGAGTATCGATCCAAGATGGAGCATCCACCCGAGATTGAAGGATCGAGCATCTACACAATGCCGTTTGTGAGGGTGCCGTGGTAGAGTGAGCCGGTGGAGTCTTCGTCGACCGAACCCAACTGCAAGAGGAGAAAAATAATTGGCGCGATGACGCTTCCCTACCATCCTCTCCCTCGCCGTTCACCTCGTCCCACGGGGGGGCTGTCTGCCGCCGAGGAATAGGAGGGGACTCTCCCCCCCCCCCAAATAGTTTGAGGAGGAGCTTAGGGTTGTCAGTATTTGCAGGTTGTGTTTTTTTTTCAGATTTGAGAGTACTTTCAGATATGAATGTCTTTTGAATTTCAGATTTGCAGTATTGAGCATATGAAGTATTTTATGAATTCTAGAGATCTATTTTTAGCACTTTAAAAAATGTAGTTTCATATAAAAGTGCAGACAATGTGATTCTCAGAGAAGAAACTGCAAGTTTCAGTTTCAGATAAGAAACTGCAAGTCTCCGAGGCAGAGCATTTATATTAACATGCCCTTTTCAAACAGGGATAACATCATGTTGGAAGTTTTATTCATGGTTGAAAATGGAACTACCAGCCAGTTAACATCATGCTGATCAACATTTTTAATGCATAGCACATCTTCATATGATGCACAGTCAAAAAGATATGCTATTTTCAAAATGCCCACACAATGTTGAGTGTGTTGAAGGTCGTGTGCGTAGATGACAATGGGCACCCACATGTCAGAGGCAGAGGCAAAAATTTGTGGATATTTTCACTGCATCAGGTGGAATCGAACCCGGGCAGAGCAGCGGCTAGGGAGTGGAACTTGACCACTAGGCTACTCCAGTACTTTCGCTAGAAATTAGGCACAACATCTACCACTACTGTAGCACGTCTATGGCCCTACCAGGTCCATGGCCGTACTCAAGCAAGTGCCTCATTGAAAAAATACTTCCTCCTAATGCTATACTGATGTTCGGGGCCACGGGTTTGTCAATGTAGTTACTAAAGGAGATAAATTTACAACGAAGCTAGTCATCGGGGAGCTGGCATGTATCATTTATTATCAGTGGGCCAACAAGTATCAACTGGGTTGTGGGCTGCCCAGTCTAGGCTTTCTTTTTTAACATGTGCAGCCCACGACATGCCGGTTTGTATTTGTTTGAGGGCCGTCATGTATCGACCGGCCTATGGCCCTCCCATCCTAGGTTTTATTTGTTCTTAAACATCCGCAGCCCAACTTATGTATTTTTTTGAAAAAAACATAGAGGTCTGTTCTATTTTTCTATATAATAATAGGAACGCCAGGTCCAACTTATGTTTCCCTTCTAACTATATTATATATATTTATATTATTTTATATGTTATTATATATTATTGTTATTATCATCATATATTTAACAGATACTTACATATATAAGAAAAAAATATATCCCATGTATTATGAACTTATAAAAATAAATGTTTAACAATAAAATCCTGGTTTTTTTTATTTAAGGTCAACGAAAATACACGTGATTGTGTACAAAAGCTTGGTAAGATTTAAGGACCAATGTAAATAAAGCACTTATTACTTAAATATATTTATAACAAAATGCTCAGCCCCTGTTTATTTTTTGATAACATTGTTACGCCCAACCCAACATTATAATTAGAACCAGCCCAGCAAAATCGTGTATTTCGAGAAAGTGCAAATGGGCTGTAATTTTTTAGGAAAAAATAAATGGGCCGCATGGACGCTACATTATTTGTTCACCCAGGCCAGCAAATTTGTGTATTTCTAGAAAGTGCAAATGGGTTGTAGTTTTTTTAGAAAAAAAATAAATGGGCCACATGGACACTACATTATTTGTTTACCCAGCGCAGCGAATGGACTGTAAATTCTAAAAAATTGGGTTTGAATATGTGCGACATTTTCGGAGGCTAAAATGTGGGCTAATAGGTCGAAGCCAACGCAAGGCGTTGTCAACTTAGCCAACAAATGATTCTGACATCGATAGTCGTTGGATTTACATCCAACAGCCGGCATTCATCTTCAATCTCTCCTCTTCTTCCTCCAGCGCCGCCGGGACCACCTGCTCCCGCCTCCGGCTGCTAGCAGCTCTACTTAGCACGCTTCACTGCGAAGCGCTACCCCACCGCTGGCCAAGCCATCCCTCCACCCCTCCACACCTCCTGTTATTCTCCGCCGACTGCAGAACCACGCCGCACCAGAACCAGTTAACCCTCGTACACCTCTCCGTCTGTGACTCCACTGCCGCGTCTTCCCATCACTGGCTTGTTGCCGTCCGGGGCCTCGCCGTCGTCCACCGCCTTGGTGCGCTCGGCCCGGCGTGGCCAATGTGGTCAACAAACAAGAGTCATCGGAAGAGGACTGTACGTGGAGAGGCTGACAATGGGGACGCACCAGGTCCATGGACGCACACATGCAACCGCCTCCTTATTACGCGAAAATAAAATTATTCCTCCCCCTGAAAGCTGGGACCCACCATGTATATCTTCACAAGGAAGGAAGTGCCTCCTTATGCCTGCCCCTGACAGCTGGGACCCACCAAAATTATCTTTGCACGCAAGGAAGTGCCTCCTTATTACGGGCAAAAAATATATGATTCCACCCCTGACTGCTGGGACCCGCCAGCTATATATTCGCACGCAAGGAAGTGCCGCCTTACCCTCCCTGATAGCTGGGACCCACCCGGTCGAAGCGTACGTAGCGTTGTCTGTGTACATATCGGTCGATCGGTCCGTCTGCCACGATGAACCGTGGCCAAGTAAGGAGCGGTAGCAGTTCAGGCAGTCCAGTCAAAACCGTGTACACGTATGTACAACCAGATGCCAAAAAATACGGCCACGTACGTACATACGGGCGGGGTCTCGAACACGTACTCGCGTATACGTACGGCCAGGGCTCGTGTACATGGAGAGGCAATGGACGGTAGCAGCCAACCGGCTGGGTCGGAACGGAGAAACTGCGTCATGTTCATCGGGAGGCAACGGAATGCGTCGTGTTCAACGGGAGGCAACGGAATGCGTCGTGTTCATCGGGAGCCAACCGGCTTGGACGGAACAGCCGAAACGAGGTCTGGCATACCATAGAACGGACAAAATGGGCCTTCTGTTCGACCGCGTATGGTCGAAATGGGGTCCTGTTCATCGAGAAGGGTCTGGCGTACCGCAAAATGGAGGAAACGGACTTGTGTTGGAGTGCCTATGGTCGAAACGGGGTCCTGTTGATCGGGAGGGGTGTGGCATACCGCAAAATGGAGGAAACGGACTTGTGTTGGAGTGCCTATGATCAAAACGGGGTCCTGTTCATCCACCGTCTACTGCCTCGCTCCAGCCTCCACGGGTATCTATTCATCCACCGTCGACCTCCTCCAGCCTCCACGGGCTACTGTTCATCCACGACTACTCTTCATCCGGCCTCCATCGGCTACTGTTCATAGACTCCACGGGGTCCTGTTCATCCACCCCCAACCGGCTGGGGTGCGGCGGCCTCCTCGGGGTCCTGTTCATCCAACGGCAACGGCCTACTACCATGGGGTCCTGTTCATCCAACCCCCACTGGGAACTGTTCATCCACAGCCAACCAACCGGCTCGACTCACCACGTCTCGACTCGTTCTACGTACCACGTGCACGGTAGCAACGGTCACTGTTCATCAAGAGGCAACCAACACTGGCTGGCTAGCTACATCTCGCACGAGGGCTCGATCGGCTTCAGTGTAAGCAGTAGCAGTGATCGATCGCTCGGTTCAGTTAGCAGCAGCAGCGAAGGAATCGCTCAGGTTCAGTCAGCAGCGAATGAATCGCTCTAGTTCAGTTAACAGCCAATGATCGATAGCTTGGGTTCAATAACGTGCGATCACTCGGGTTCAGTTAGCCAACACCTCGCACACACATGCGTACACGAGAGAAACGCGCAAACCTCCGTGCATTGCTCGGCCCCGACCACCCACCGTAACCGGGAACTCCCCGATATTTTACTCGCCCTCGCTTCTACCACGATTTTTTCCATCATGGATGGCCCAAAGAATGTCATGCAGCTGCGTCTCCGGCCCGCCCAGGACGAAAAGCCCATTTTCTGTCATGATTTTTTGTCATAGAAGTAGGAGCCCACCACATCTATGATGATACCGGGTTTTGTCACAATTATCGTCATAGAAGTGGCATAAGCACGACAGGAAAAAAAATTCGTTCGGCTCAAAATGTCATGGATGTGTCTTTTTTTTGTAGTGCCTGACGAGATGTCAATGGCTTCGTCTGACCCATAGATCCAACAAGATTAGTATCGTGTGTTGACGGACAAGAAGAAGGAAGACGCCCGTGTCACCATCGAACGGCACCGTGAGGCGCGCCGCCAGTCAGACAGGCGTAATGGCCCAGATGTTGACGAGCATGCGCCTAGTGTCGGGGGGTACTTGCCCTACGAAGTAGATTGCCCCACCTTCACTCACGAGCTGCGGCAAGTCCGCTGGCCATCATCTCGTACCTTCAAGCCTGACTTACCGGAAAAATACGACGGAAAGCTAAACCCGGTAGAGTTCTTAGGCATCTACACGATCGCCGTTCAGGCTACCGGGAGAAGGGATGAGAAGGTGCTCACCAACTACTTTCCATTGGCGCTCAAGCCCAATGTAAGGTCTTGGTTGATGCACCTGCCTGAGGATTCCATTTTCTCATGGGCAGACCTGTGCAACGAGTTCGTTGGCGCCTTTACGGGCGGCCATCAAGAGCCCGGATAGCCCAGCGACCTGCAGGCCCTCCTACAGAAGGAAGGAGAAAGTCTACATAAGTATTTGCAAAGATTCAGTCGAGTACACCGCAATATTATGAAGATACATCCGGCAGCTGTGATTGTCACATTCCACATGAATGTGTGCAATCGGAGGATGCGTGCCAAGATGAATGTTCGGTTACAAAAGACCGTCAATGAACTCTACGTTGGCGGACAAGTGTGCTCGTGCTGAGGAAGGGAAGAGGATCCCAGGGGAGGAGGTTGGTGTCGAAGTCGATTCAGAGGACGACGATGACGCCACCGCTCCGAGGAAGAAAAATCGAAGGCGCACCATGAAGCGCAAAGGGAAAGCAGTGATGGCTGTTGAGAGCTCCAGCGATCCTAGCACTGGCAAGAAGGCAAAGACCGAGACGCCCAGCAAGGAAGTTGCTACGTGCGCTGATTGCCAGGCGGCTGTAGCGACTGAGAAAACTGGCAAATCTGATGGACCATACTGCAAGATCCACCATACTAAAGGCCACGATCTCCTAGAATGTAGACAAGTTGAGCAGCTCGTTGAAAAACAGAAGGCTGAATATGAAAAGCGTGATAAGGAGAAAGACCAGAAATGCACTGGCGGGAAAGGCCGTGGCGGCTGTGGTAGTTGATGAGGACATGACTACCTTGGATACGACCAAAAATATTGCATACATGTATATTTGTGAGGTGATTTCCAATGCAAACTATGCAATATTTTATTTGTGTCATCCACGACAAAAATACTTCACAAACTTTTGTGCCATGTCTAATTGCAGGTGTATGGGACATTTGTACAATTCACATATGAAGATAAGGGAAAAAGAGAAGTTTAGTTGCTGTTCAAAAAGTCCTCTCACGTCACTTTTGGGCCAAGAGAAGATAGAGTCCAAGTCTCTCACGTTCTGGATTCAGATTCGGACTGCACAGACATACCTGACTCAAAACGCCAAGAACTTTTTCATACGGACTCCGAATTGGGTGATTCTTTTTTTGTTGGAAAGTAGATTTCGTGCTCTTTCCAACCCAATTGGATTCACCTTAAAATTCGTCCGGAGCGTTGAGTTATCAATGAAACAATCTGACGCTGCAGCAGAATCCGAGTCAAACTATAAGTCCAAAGGTGTTGCATCACCTCCACTTGGGCCCATGAGCCTTGTACGACCTAGGGTTAGTTTTAGGCTGCCTTGGGACGTCCTCCCACCTCCTTGGCCGCCACCCCTTACTCCTATATAAGTAGATCCATCTAGTAGCTTTTTCC
Source organism: Thinopyrum elongatum (assembly GCA_011799875.1). Lineage (NCBI taxonomy): Eukaryota > Viridiplantae > Streptophyta > Magnoliopsida > Poales > Poaceae > Thinopyrum > Thinopyrum elongatum. The sequence continues at coordinate 385,326,357 of CM022303.1, read as the reverse complement.
TGGGGATTTGTTTAGTTAAAAGTTAGCCATTGCAACTTCGTGTACTTCGTTTGTGTCCAACGACCAGACCAAGACCGCTTTTGGATCCCCACCTGATAGAGGCGAGGGTGTCCCGATCTTTCGATGAGATGATAGCTATCGTTTTTGGTGGAGTAGACTTTGACGATCCGACTACGAACGTGCGAGGACGTCGCGTCTTAGCAATCGCTAAACCAACTCCGAGAGGTTATTGACCACGCCGGAGCACAATCAACCTGACCACGAGGGTCTATCTCCTGCAAGCAAACGAAGAACAAGCAAGAAACTAAGATTTGCAATCTGGATATTGCGAATATAAGATGAAAGCTTTATTGATCAAGGTGGGGTTCTGTGACGTCTTGGTCTGGTCGTTGAACACAAACGAAGTACGCGAAGTTGCAGCTATGGCGAACTTTTAATCTAAACAAAACCCCAAAGTCTAAACGGTGCCCTAAGGGCTGTATATATGGAGGAAGAGGGGGGGATTTCGTGGCCCTTGAAGGAGGGGTCCGAAACCAACCCTATCTCTTGTTTCCCCACACATACGGACTCTAAAAACAGCCTATACTCAAGTATTTCGAAATTACATGGGCCTGGCCCAATAATAAGGTGACGCAGCACCTATAATAGCCTCTGGACGAAATTTATGAAGTGACATCTTGTATATTTCGTCCAAGGCTTCCTGCACTCATTATGGTGGGTTCAAAGTCCTGAAATCATCACTTGTAACTCCGTTCTTGTTCCCCTTGTGCATGCCATCATCTCCATGCTTGAACTTGCTCCAAGGTTCCTCTTTCTTGTCCAAGCTAGGCCCTTCATTTGTAAGCAAAACAAATGTATCCAATTTAGGCAGCATCATATTCTCATGAACTTTAGAATCATTACCAAGAAACGAAAGTACCTGATATTTTAATTGGCGTGCGCGAGCTCTAGTAATTGGTCCAGTATGTATAGAAGCAGGGGTTGTGGGTGTAACAATGGTATTGATGTCCTCATCATTTATATATTGAATGGGAGTACGAAATTAATGCTATATTTGCTTCCCATAATTTTGATGAGCGTGGAAAATTTCAAGCCGCGGTTAGTACTTTCAGTAGCTTTGCTTTAGTTTGGTGGAGTGAATACTGTCGGTTAAACCCTGATTATATACCTACTACTTGGGATGGTTTAAAACATGTCATGAGAGATAGATTCGTAGATGTTCATTATACTCATGGCATGATTAAAAAACTACAACATTTAAAACAAGGTAGTGACACCGTAACAAAATATTATGATGATTTACAAACTACCTTGTTGCACTCATTTTTAGAAGAAAGTGAAGAAGATTTTATGGATAGATTTTGGGGAGGATTAAACCGTGATATTCAAGAGATACTAATTCATGAAGAGTGTTATCCTATGGACCATTTGTTTCGTCTTGCTTGCAAAGCTGAACAGGAAATAAAACGACGTGTTGCCCACAAGGAGAACAAGCGCACGGTGCACATTCCAAGTGTTGATACAGATGTTTCTTCAACTACTAGGCGTACTATGACAACCACATCCGTTGTTGCGATGACTACATCATCTCCACCATGTGACACATCACCACCGAGAGTGCCTACATCATCTGAGTTGATCATAAGAGGTAATGACAAAGCCACAGTTCAGCTTAAGCAACGCCGAGGACGGCTTTGTTTTCAAGAAGGGGAGGATGATGAGGACATGACTACCTTGGATACGACCAAAAATATTGCATACTTGTATATTTGTGAGGTGATTTCTAATGCAAACTATGCAATAATTTATTTATGTCATCCAGGACAAAAATACTTCACAAACTTTTGTGTCATGTCTAATTGCAGGTGTATGGGACATTTGTACAATCCACATATGAAGATAAGGGGAAAAGAGATGTTTAGGTGCTGTTCAAAAAGTCCTCTCAAGTCACTTTTGGGCCAAGAGAAGATAGAGTCCAAGTCTCTCACGTTCTGGATTCAGATTCGGACTGCACAGACATACCTGACTCAAAACGCCAAGAACTATTTCATACGGACTCCGAATTGGGTGATTCTTTTTTTGTTGGAAAGTAGATTTCGTGCTCTTTCCAACCCAGTTGGATTCACCTTCAAATTCGTCCGGAGCGTTGAGTTCTCGATGAAACAATCTGACGCTGCAACAGAATCCGAGTCAAACTACAAGTCCAAAGGTGTTGCATCACCTCCACTTGGGCCCATGAGCCTTGTACGACCTAGGGTTAGTTTTAGGCTGCCTTGGGACGTCCTCCCACCTCCTTGGCCACCACCCCTTGCTCCTATATAAGTAGATCCATCTAGTAGCTTTTTGCTTGGGATTTGTTTAGTTAAAAGTTAGCCATTGCAACTTCGTGTACTTCGTTTGTGTCCAACGACCAGACCAAGACCGCTTTCGGATCCCCACCTTTATCAATACTTCATCTATATTCGCAATATTCAGATTGCATTATCATATTCTTGCTTGTTCTTCGATTGCGTGCAGGAATAGACCTTCGTGGTCAGGCTGATCGTGCTTTCAGCATCGTCAGTAACCTCGGGAGATTGGTTTAGCGATTGCTAAGGCGCAACGTCGTGCACGTTTGTAGTCGGATCGTCAAAGTCGACTCCACCAAATCGATAGCTATCATCTCATCGAAAGATCGGGACACCCTTGCCTCTATCAAGTGGTATCAGATTCCCAGGTTGCTCGGTGAGATTTACAGTTTTTCGTAGTTTAGATCGAGTCTATTCTTCATACCTACAGTCCAGGAAAAAGCCAAAAAAAAAATTTAGGGTTAGTTCATCTTATCCGAACCAATCTGAGCCTTTGCATAATCTTTTTAGGGTTTTTGCTTTGTTGAATTTGCGGTTGCATCGTCGTGTCAAGTTGCTGGTCTTAGTGTCTAGTTCGTTTAGAGTTTCGAGTTCTGTTCACATTAGTCACGCCACCGCTGCATCATTATTCCTTCCGCTATCCACCATCCCATCCGTCAATTTCCACCACGTACTACCCATCGTTCATTGTCATAATCATAGTTGAGGTCGTTCACATCTTTGCTTGATCCAATCTGCATCTTATCTAGTTTGTTTTGAAAAGAGGGAGAGAGAAAAAAAAAGACAGAAAAAAAAGAGAGAGAAAAAAAAAAGGTAAAAAAAGTCAGAGAAAAAAAGAGAGAAAGAAAAAGAAGAGAAAAAAAGTGAGATAAAAAAAGAGAGAAGAAAAAAAAGCACAAAATTCGGATCTATCTAGACTCACTCTCGTACCTGAATTCGGATTCGAATCTGTTTTGCGCACTGTTCAGTAAAACAGGTGTATCTTCCTCATACGAAGTCCGTTTTGGCTCCGTGACTACTCAAATTAAAGCTAGCGACGGGACGCATCTAAATAGTTGCAGAAGCTAGTTCAATATTTGACACCTCAAAATCAGCTTCTAACTAGGTCTTTTTGCCCTCCGAAGTTCATGAACACAGCTTGTTCCAGTTTTTCAGGCCAGTTTTAGAATTTTTTGACTCCTCATATCAACTCGGAATTGAGTGATTATTTTTGCATTTGAAAGCTTGAGTCAGTGCCTTTCTTGAGAAAAATTATCATAAAATTGACACAAACTTTTATAGAGTAAAGTTGGAGAGAGAATTGTTGGTATATGCTACTTGGTAGTTGTTTCTCATCATTATCTTTACTGCCATTGTGATCTTCACTTATATCTTGCTGTCCAGAGGTACTTCATATCCTTTATTGATGCTAGTTGTGCTACGCCGTGACCTCATTAGTGTTCTAGGCTCGCGTCTCTAGTCCGGTCTAGCCTAGGACCAGCACAGTACCGTCGTTGAGCGTTTATTCAACATTGCATCTCTGAATTGATTATTGCTAATCTTTTGCTACCATATATAGCCAACCCAGCTCCACATATTTCTACACCGTGTATACGTACGTTCACCTGGCAATCACTTTACTCAATCTTCGGAGTTATTTGACACCGCTGGTTGCCCGTCACCACCTGCTGCATGGTAAGAACTTGTAAGATATTGATATTTGCTTTACTGTGAGCGCTTTACCACCACATCCTAGTAGTTCATAGGAACATTATTCTCGATTTTTTTTTGTTTCTACTAATCATGGCAGGTTCCGGAGTTGTTAGTTCTTGGGCTTCATCGATCGTGGGAGATTTGCCACCACCTAAGAAAATACAACAACCGTCACAAGAGGAGCAACAACATGAGAATGCACATAATCAGGTTAATGTTTCCATGCCACCATTTACTGGTCGTTTTAGACCTGATTTATATATTGAATGGGAGTACAAAATTAATGCTATATTTGCTTCCCATAATTTTGATGAGCGTGGAAAATTTCAAGCTGCGATTAGTACTTTCGGTAGCTTTGCTTTAGTTTGGTGGAGTGAATATTGTCGGTTAAACCCTGATCTTATACCTACTACTTGGGATGATTTAAAACTTGTCATGAGAGATAGATTCGTTGATGTTTATTATACTCGTGGCATGATTAAAAAATTACAACATTTAAAACAAGGCACTGACACGGTAACAAAATACTATGATGATTTACAAACTACATTATTGGACTCATTTTTAGAAGAAAGTGAAGAAGATTTTATGGATAGATTTTGGGGAGGATTAAACTGTGATATTCAAGAGATTCTAATTCATGAAGAGTGTTATCCTATGGACCATTTGTTTCGTCTTGCTTGCAAAGCTGAACAGGAAATAAAACGACGTGTTGGCCACAAGGAGAACAAGCGCACGGTGCACATTCCAAGTGTTGATACAGATGTTTCTTCAACTACTAGGCGTACTATGACAACCACATCCGTTGTTGCGAGGACTACATCATCTCCATCATGTGACACATCACCTCCAAGAGTGCCTACATCGTCTGAGTTGATCATAAGAGGTAATGACAAAGGTACAGATTTTCAACTTTCACATGAGAATGATGCATGCCTAGTTAACTTGAATACATCATGTGTTGTGTTACCTATTGATTTGAGCACACCAGCTATTTTAGAGAATTGTGTTACTGTCATGAATGCGTCATGTGATCAAAGAGTTGAAGTATCAACAATTTTGAGTGCACCCAATGAATTAACTGTTGATGCAAAAGAAACAATGTTTAATCATTTTGATATGACCTCTAATCTTTGTGATGATTTTGTCTCAAATGACTTATTGCATGTTTTCTTATTTAAGCATGTTGTAGCATGTAAATTTGATGCAAGTAAGGTTTATTCACCAATGTTGGGATGGTTTAATGATGAACATTGTCAATCCTTTGATATGAATAAGAGCTTCACTTATATGTGCAAATTGAGTTGCAATATTTTCATGTCTTCTAATACTTGTGATAATATTTTGGCTTTACATTTTATGGACTATGAAAGTTACTCATGTATACATGTGTCATATGTGCAAAAATCAAGGGGAGTAAAAATGGATGACATATACATATACAACATGTACACCTTGTCTCTTTTGTTAGCCACATTTCAGATTAAGCAACGCCGAGGACGGCTTTGTTTTCAAGAAGGGGAGGATGATGAGGACATGACTACCTTGGATACGACCAAAAATATTGCATACATGTATATTTGTGAGGTGATTTCTAATGCAAACTATGCAATAATTTATTTGTGTCATCCATGACAAAAATACTTCACAAACTTTTGTGCCATGTCTAATTGCAGGTGTATGGGACATTTGTACAATTCACATATGAAGATAAGGGAAAAAGAGAAGTTTAGTTGCTGTTCAAAAGTCCTCTCACGTCACTTTTGGGCCAAGAGAAGATAGAGTCCAAGTCTCTCACGTTCTGGATTCAGATTCGGACTGCACAGACATACCTGACTCAAAACGCCAAGAACTTTTTCATACGGACTCCGAATTGGGTGATTCTTTCTTTGTTGGAAAGTAGATTTCGTGCTCTTTCCAACCCAATTGGATTCACCTTAAAATTCGTCCGGAGCGTTGAGTTATCAATGAAACAATCTGACGCTGCAGCAGAATCCGAGTCAAACTATAAGTCCAAAGGTGTTGCATCACCTCCACTTGGGCCCATGAGCCTTGTACGACCTAGGGTTAGTTTTAGGCTGCCTTGGGACGTCCTCCCACCTCCTTGGCCGCCACCCCTTGCTCCTATATAAGTAGATCCATCTAGTAGCTTTTTGCTTGGGATTTGTTTAGTTAAAAGTTAGCCATTGCAACTTCGTGTACTTCGTTTGTGTCCAACGACCAGACCAAGACCGCTTTCGGATCCCCACCTTTATCAATACTTCATCTATATTCGCAATATTCAGATAGCATTATCATATTCTTGCTTTTTCTTCGATTGCGTGCAGGAATAGACCTTCGTGGTCAGGCTGGTCGTGCTTTCAGCATCGTCAGTAACCTCGGGAGATTGGTTTAGCGATTGCTAAGGCGCAACGTCGTGCACGTTTGTAGTCGGATCGTCAAAGTCGACTCCACCAAATCGATAGCTATCATCTCATCGAAAGATCGGGACACCCCTGCCTCTATCAGTAGTCACCACGGCAAGACCAATCAGCAGAAGGAGAAGCTCGCCAGGGGCCGTGAGAAAAAGGAAGGTGAAGATGACAGCGAAGAAGAGGACGATGCTGAGTCCAGCGAGCAGGAATTTCAGAAGGCTTCCGAAGCAATGTGCATTGATGGGGGCGCATCTTTGCACTCCTCTCAGCGCCAGCTTAAATAATGGTCGCGTGAGGTCAATGTAGTAGAACCGGTTGCAAGCGCTTGGGAACCACTCAAATGGTCTTGCACGCCCATCATCTTTGATGTTGAGGACCACCCGGATCACACCACTGTGGTCGGATGCTTGCCGTTGTTGGTTTCGCCAACAATCCGCAACCTCAAGGTCACAAAGATGTTGGTTGATGGCGGGGTAGGATTGAATTTGATTTCCCCTGACATGATTAAGGAACTCCAAATTCCTGACGAGGACCTCAAGAGGACTGGCACATTCCAAGGGATCAACCAAGGAAGAAGCCAGCCTAAGGGAAAGATCACGTTGCCGGTGACGTTTGGCAGGGAACTCAACTACAAGACTGAGAAAGTTGTGTTTGATGTTGTCAAGCTTCCCTTGGCATTCAACAGGATCCTTGGTCGTCCAGCTTTGGCCAAATTCATGGCGGCGGCCCATTACGCATATAACACCCTGAAGATGCCGGGCCAATGGTGGTCATCTCCATTCCGTCGGACAAGAAGGATGCAGTCATATGCGCCGACAAGATGTACAGAGATGCGGTAGCAGCGGAGGCCGCCGAGACCCTAGCTCCCGCCAAGGAAGGAAAGAAGGGTAAGGAAACTAGCAAGGACACCGACAAGGTCCCCGGGAAGCTCGCCTCTTCGGAGTGCGCTGCGCCCGGCAGCGACTTGCTGTCTATCCTCATGCTCGTCCCGTCAAGCAGAAGGTCAGGAAGCAAGCCTTGGAACGGCAGCAGTTCATTGCCGAGGAAATCAAGAAGCTCGAAGCAGCGAGTTTGGTCAGAGGAGTGTTGCCCCCAACATGGTTAGCAAATCCAGTAGTGGTGCACAAGGCAAATGGGAAGTAGAGACTTTGTATTGACTTCACTGACTTGAATAAAGCATGTCCAAAGGATCCCTTCCCCTTGCCACGTATTGATCAGATCATCAATTCCACTTCATGATGTGATTTGCTCTCTTTCCTTGATGCATACTCCGGCTACCACCAGATCTTCATGGCCAAAGAAGATGAAGAGAAAACCGCGTTTATAACCCCATGTGGCACGTACTGCTTTGTACACATGCCTTTCGGGCTAAAAAGCACCGATTCTACGTTTGCAAGGGCTGTGCAGATTGGTTTTGAACCCCAGCTACATGGAAACATAGAAGCCTATATGGATGATATAGTGGTCAAGACCAAAGACAAGTCCACACTTATTAAGGATCTGGAAGAAACCTTTGCAAATCTGCGAAAGATCAACTTGAAGCTCAACCCCGAGAAGTGCGTGTTTGGCGTGCCATCCGGCAAGCTCCTCGGATTTTTTGTGTCTCAGCAAGGGATAGAAGCCAACCCCGATAAGATCAAGGCAATAGAGCAGATCCAAGCACCAAAAACCATCAAGGATGTGAGGCATCTGGCTGGCTGCGTCACTGTGCTGAGCAGGTTCATTTCGAAATCTGCTGAGCGCGCCTTGCCATTCTTCAAAATCTTGAAGAAGGCAGGCCTAATGAAATGGACCCCGGAGGTAGAGGCCCCGCTGCAGGATTTGAAAACCTACCTTTCCTCTGCACCAACTTTGGTCGCGCCTAAACCACAAGAGCCGCTGCTGCTATATTTAGCAACAACAAATCAAGTGGTTAGTGCTGCGTTGCTAGTGTAGAGGGAAGTTGGCAGCATGGAAGCTGAGGCAGCAGAGTCGCCCAATGGAGAGCCAAAATCATCCCCGACAGGGCCTGGCATTGACGGGGAAAAAAAGGGACACAAGCAGATGCTGATAATCACAAGATGTTAGCAAAGAAGAAAATAGTGCAACGACCAGTTTACTTTGTCAGCTCCCTCCTGCAGGGGCTAGATCAAGGTACTCCGGAGTGCAAAACCTGATCTTTGGCCTCCTCATGGCCTTGAGGAAACTGCGCCATTACTTCCAAGCTCACGAGATCACAGTTGTCACTCGCTTCCCATTACAGTGCATTCTGAGGAATCCAGAAGCCACCGGCAGGATAGTAGAGTGGGCACTAGAACTGTCAAGTTTTGCTTTGAAGTTTGAAAGCATGGCAACTATCCAAAGCAAAGCACTGGCAGAATTCATTGCAGAGTGGACGCCAATGCCTGACGAAGAGGTGCCAGAAACAGCCCTCCCCAGCAAAGAGGCCCCCAAAGAGTGGGTTATGTACTTTGATGGTGCTTTTTCGCTGCAAGGTGCCGGGGCTGGATTGCTGCTTGTCACCCCCACTGGAGAGCACCTCAATTATGTCATCGAGATGCACTTCCCCAGGGAGGATGCTACCAATAACACGGCAGAGTAAGAGGGGTTCCTTGCTGGCCTCAGGATTGCAATAAAGTTGGGGATAAAGAAGCTAGTCATCCGTGGTGATTCTCAGCTCATTGTGAAACAAGTGGATAAGGATTACCAGAGCCTGCTGATGGAGACATATGTGGAAGAAGTGAGAAAGTTGGAAGAGCACTTTGACGGGCTGCAAATGGAGCACGTACTCCATGCGGAGAACAGAGTTGCAGATCACCTGTCCAAATGCGCCGCTCAAGAGCTCCCTGTGGAACCAGGAACTTTTGTACTCCATCTGACTCAACCATCAGTCTCCCATCAGCGCTGGCCAGGAAGAGAAGCAAACTAAGCACCGGCAGGCATTTCCCGGCAGAGCTCCCCGAAGCTGCTGGAGAAAAAGTTGTTGGGGGAACCTTATATTAGTTGGTGAGCTGCATCCTCCCGCGGAACCCCAGGTTCTCGCTGTTGAGGCTAGCGCTCCCACGGCAAAGGAAATGCCTTTAGTCCCTGTTGTCGAGCCATAGGCTCTGCCATGGGCACAACACATAGTCCAATTCCTGCAAACAGGAGAACTTCCAATGGCTCAGAGGAATCTGAAAAAGTGGCCCGCCAATCAAGTGTGTATTAGTTTGTGGACACACTCTATACAAAAAGAGGTCGAATGGTGTGGAGTTAAAATGTATTAGCCAGGAAGATGGATTGGCACTGTTGGCAGAGATACACGGAGGTGTGTGTGGCTCTCACCTAGGATCAAGAGCACTTGTTGGGAAGGTTTTTCGGCAAGGATTCTATTGGCCCACCACCCTTCGAGAAGCAACTGATCTCGTCACTAAGTGTGAAGCATGCTAGTTCCATTCCAAGAACATCCATCAACTAGCTCAGGCTCTTCAAACAATCCCTTTGTCCTGACCTTTCGCGGTCTAGGAGCTCGACATCTTGGGCCCCTTTCCCCGTGCTGCCGGAGGCTTTGAATTCTTGTATGTTGCAATCGACAAGTTTACAAAGTGGCCCGAGGTAGGGCCAGTGAGGAAGGTGACTGCGCAGTCAGCTGTCAAGTTCTTTAAAGGATTGGTGTGTCGTTTTGTAGTGCCCAACAGGGTGATCACCGACAACGGCACCCAGTTCAGGAGCCACACCTTCATGTAGTACATCCAGAGCCTTGGAAGCAAGATCTCTTTCACCTCTATCGCTCACCCAAGGAGCAACGGACATGCTGAAAGGATGAACACTGAAGTGTTGTGTGGGCTCAAGACAAGGACCTTTGACAAACTGTGGTAATGCGGTAGACGCTGGCTCGATGAGCTGCCGGTGGTTTTTCGGTCAATCAGAACGACACCAAATCAAGCTACTGGACAGACTCCCTTCTCCCTAATATATGGTGTAGAAGTAGTGCTCCCCACGAAACTCACATACGGGTCACCTCGAGTACTTGCCTACGAAGAGATAGAGCAAGAGCAGCTGCAGCATGACGATACCGTGCTCCTCGAGGAAGATCGTCTCCGGGCAGCTGTGCGTGCTGCATGCTGCCAGCAAGCCCTGCGCCACTATCATAGACGCAGGATTCATGCCCGGAGCCTTGAGGAAGGCGACCTTGTCCTTAGGCATGTTGATGAGGAGCATCCTATGGTAATCACCATGTCAAGAGTCCATTTGGCAAGCGACACATGCCACATCTACTTCATGCAAACAAAGGTGAATCATCTCCTTTACACGTGTTCACTTGTACCCTTCGAGGATGGTATACTACCTGACCCCTCTCTCGTGTGCATACGTAGGTGTGAGCGGAGCTAAACATTCATCGTGGAGGAGTCCAAGCGCAAGAGAACAACTACACCATCCAAGACGGAAGCCTGGAAGCGGAGAAGGAACCAGCCAAGAAGAAGGCAACAGCTCCTAGGCGACCCCGTGCACACGGGCCTCCCAGGCTGGACGATCCTGAAGACCCCGTGCGCACGGGCATGTACCATGCCATGGGCCCCCGTGTCCATGGGCCTCACAGACCCCGTGCGCACGGGCTACTGTGTCAGGTCTCTGGAGACCCCGTGCACACAGGCTCCACTTACCCCGTGCACACGGGGCCACCTGTGTGTAGCTGCGGGCTTTGTTCTTGTAATGACCATTTCGCCCCTGCTTACCCCTTCATCCCCTAGGACTATATATACTCCTCTTGAGAGAGAGACACTCCATTGGAGTTCAAGGCCTCCTTTGGAGAAGATCCCTAGGGATTCAAGACCTCCTTGTGGGAAGGATCTATCTAAATCATCAAGCCCTCATCTCCTTCGTAGGATTTGGGATGGACACTATCATGTATCTTGTTTCCCTTTGATTGTTCATGTACCTTGTGGATCTTGTGTGTTTGTTGGTCTAGTGGACGTGTGATTAGACTTGTTCTTGAGTGCTCCTCTTGTGATTTCCCCTTGGTGTTCTTCGTGTTCTTTAGGGAATCCCACTCCAATTCGTGAAAGATCTCCACTTAGGGTTCCACCCTACAACATTATGGTATTATGAGCCATGGTTTCTCACGAAATTGGAGCCCCATCTTTGTTTTCTAGCCTAATTTTGCTTGTTCTTGCCCAATTTCAAAAATTCCCCACAAAAAGCGCCATACCAATTTTTTTGTGATTTGATGTTTTTTGTGAGTTTTTGTTGAATTCAATCCATGGATTTGGTGTATAACAAGTAGATCCACCTCCAATTGCGTCCCCATAGCCTAATTTTTCTTTCCCCCCTTCAAATCTGACCAAAAAATCGCGAAATTTTCGCCCACCCCTTGCCCACAGGCCCCCGAAACGTCCCTGTGGACCCCGTGTCCACGGCCTTGTACCGTGCGCATGGGACCCCGTGTCCACGGCCCTTTGACCCCGTGCGCACGGCCCTCCAGAAACAGCCGCGCACGCTTTACGTTTTCGACCATAACTCCCACTCCCGAACTCCGATTTGGGTGTTCTTTGGCTCGTTGAAAAGCTAGCTACGTGCCCGAGCTGCTCATCTTGGTTTTACCACCATTTGACTCCAAAAATTTTTGTGCATTTTCACATCTTTGCATAGGCCCTCCGCCATAACTTCTGCACCACCACATAGAACTTCCGCAAACTAACCCATTTTGGTTCTTATTGCATTTGTGGTTGGTTGAGTTGTGATTTGAGTCTCCTAAGGTGTTTCGGCTTCTTAGGGACGGTTACATCTTCATCAACCACCGGCCACTTGTATCGTTCCATCGACTACATCTGCCACGACATTCAGCATCAACGACGACCATCCATCCTTTGAGACCATCTTCAACCGGAAGCAAGGCCGGTTACCCCCGACTTCGTGAAAGGTTAAGTGTGATGAAGGTATCCATTCCGTCATAAAATTTTCCTTCCTTGCCATTACATATTGATAGCCCCACCATCTTTGCGAATACCTTCATACCTACTGAGACTAGCTATCCGAGTATTGTCGGGCTTTGCAAAAACTTGTGCACCATAGTGATATGATATCATATTCTTGCATCATTGGGTACACCATATTGTGCAATTGCTTGCTCCCATGCATATCTTGTCATACTTGTCTCATGTGATTGGTTGAGGCTCCATAAGCATAGTGGAAAGGAAGAGAAGAGCAAAAAAAGAGAGAAAAAAGCTTTTAAGCAAGAAAAGAAAGATCATAAGCTTATAAGCAAGAGAGTGTTGAGCATGAAAAGAGATACTTGTGCATGAGGATACATGGAATAGGACACATTCTTGTTGTATACATATAGGTTGGTGCCAAGTGGTGAATCGTGCCCAAGTATGCAAACAAGCTAGTGCTCTCCTAGTGTTTGTGCAACACGAGCTTAGTCTTTGTTAGGCAATTTTGTATTGCTCATCCCTATAGTTGCACAAGCCCCATTATCCCATCGTGTGTGTTTCTTTATTGCCCTCCTCTATATTTGTGATCACTTGCTCTGCATTTTGAGTCCTTTGGATCTATTTCAACATTTACAATATCTTGGACTTCAATTTGCATGAATTTGTGCCACTTTTCCTAACCAAGCCACTCGATAAGCTTTACTTTGTAGGTGTGAGTGAACAAGTCCGGTACCAATTCCACTATTCTTTCATTTCACATTGAGTGATATGGGATACATCCTCAACTTTGGGAAAAAGGTAGCTTGGTATTGTTTATCTCATTTCCTACTCATCTTTGCTCGAGTCTTGTGATGGATAGGCAAAGCACATCATCTCCGGTCTACAACCACGACGACGAGTTCGATGCTATGAAGAACTTCATCGACGCCAAGATGGACAAGCACATGGAGGAGCTCAAGGTCCTCATCCATAACCGCAAGCGATCTTCCTCATCTTCGAGAAGACGCTCAAGTGCAAAGACTCCAGAGCTACATCTTCGGCAAGTACACACAAGCATCGACATTGACAAGACCATGAAGAACGACCTTCTGGACGAGAGTTGGCTTCTCTGCCACCCCCATGCACACGGGCCTGCGACCCCTGTGTAACACCCCCAGTGGTTAGCCACAGTAATCCCCTTTTGATAATGCCATGTCATCATGTCACTATTGCCAATCTTCGCTTGATCCAAATCACAATTCAAATTCAAAACCGAGTTTAAAGTCAAATTCAAATTTGAATTGCAAGTGAAATAATTATTTCTTCGAACGGTAAAACTAAAATGTTCATAATATTCTATAAATTCCCCTGATCTTTGTCATGTTGAACCAAACATTATTTGACCCACCAATTGGTCCCTAGGAATTTATAAAGTGGTTCAACAGCAAATAAAAATAGCCTTTTCAAAATAAACAAATATTTATACTTTTCCTCTTGACCTAAGACTTTTTGGGGCCTTTTTCAATATTTTTCCTAATAGTTGTGTACCCACTTTCACATTTAACCAAATTCATCTGCTAGCTAATGTTAAAAGAAAACAATAAAGAAAAATAAAAACAGAAAATGAAAATGAAAATATAAAAGTTCCTAAAACTACTAGGCCACTGGGCCATAAGTGGCCACAGTGCCTCCGGCCCAGCCCACTGGGCCATAAGTGGCCACAGTGCCTCCGGCCCAGCCCACTGCCACCTCTCCTCCCACCTCCCGCTACAGGAGGCAGGGGATGGGCGTGGCAGCCATCCAGGCTGCCCTAGCCGTCGTGGCAACCATCCTGTGGCTCCCTGACGCGGATAAGGTCCTCACCTAGCTATCTCTCTCTCCCGACGCAAACCCTAGGCCCCCAGAGCAACCATTCCCCCTCGTTCTTGTTCTGGAAGGAGAACCGAAGCCACTGTCGTCACGCATGTCGTCGATCTCGCGGCCACCAGGCTCGCCGGCGCCAGAGAAGGTGTCCTGGAGCCTCCCCGTGGTCGTCTCCTTTGTCTCCACCGAAGAACCCAAGCCGGGCCGTGCCGTATGCTCGGGATCGAGCCAGTTTCCCGCCACGGCCGCCGTCTCTCATCGTTGAGTTCGTCGTGGCTCGTCACCCCCGCCCTTCCTAACCGCGTCCACGAGCTCCGCGGTGAGCTAATCTACCGATTCCCCCTCTCCTTAGCTTCGATCCATACCATTTGCGGCTGTTCCCATGCTCGTCCGTGGCCTCCATGGCCGTAGCCCGACCCCCCGTGACGCTCTGCTGCTGCTCGCGCGCCCCTGACCGCGCGCGCCCGCGGCCCCTGCTCGCCCTGCTACTCCTCCTCCTTGCGCTGCTGTTGCTGCTCGCGCATTGCTGCTGCTCGCCCTCTGCCTGCTGCTCTTGCGTTGCTGCTCTGCTTGGCCGCTGCTTCATGCTTCGCTTTGCTGCTGCTCTGCTTACCGCTCCCACTAGCTGCTGCAGCCGGCTGATGCTGATGCTTGGGCATGGCCGTGCATGTGTGCACAACTTGCACATCCAGCTGTGCCTCTGGCCGGCTTGATTGATTAGAGATAGATTAGTTTTAGGATTAGACTAGTGGATTAAATAGCCTAATGTGCAGATGACATGTGGCCCCATTAGTTTAACTTAGTTTAGACTAATTAAATTGCCCCTGTGACCACTTACATGTGGGCCACACCTGCCCCTTTGAATAGTCAATTTTGACTTGGTCAATTCGAATTAATAATAAATCTAGGAAAACATTAAACTTTAGAAATTAATAGAAAATAAACCGTAGCTCGGATTAAAATACTTTGTACATGAAAGTTGCTCAGAACGACGAGACGAATCCGAATACGCACTTCGTTCGTCTATCACACGTCCCTAGCATAGCGAACATGCAACCGTCCCCCTCCGTTTCATCTGTCCAAAAATGCCAAACTTCAGGAAAACTTTCCCGGATGTTATCCCCCTTCGCCGGTATCGTGTAGCTCTGCGTTAGAACACCCCTAGCGCTGCTTTTTGTCTTGTCATGCATAGTGTTGCACTTGTTTGCTTTGTATTTATTGTTTCTTCCCCCTCTTCTCTCTCGGTAGACCCCGACACCGACGTCGTCCCCGAGACCGACGCAACTCAGGAGACCGACGACACCGTTGACGACCCTGCCTTTGCCGTCGAGCAACCAGGCAAGCACCCCCCCTTTGAGCATACCGATATCGCCTATTCTTTTTCTCTCATGCTTGCATTAGAATTGCTGCTACTACTGCCTTACCTATTCTGATGCATAGCCTGTTTATTGTAACCTGCTATTGAAACCGTACCTACTTATCCTAAACTGTATAGTATAGGCTGGGTAGAGACCTATCAGTGACCCCACTTGTCCCGACTGCCCCGCTGGATTAACAGAAGACCCGATCAACGGGATCGAAGACAGGCCCCGGCACCGCACATCACCCCCATAGTTGTAACGACGCTGCAGTGTTACTATCGAGTGCCGAGGGTGAAACCTCTTGTAGCACTTTTGATGTTAACTCTGTAGAGTAGTTACTCGGTCGTGGTCATCGAGGGTGATTCCTCCTTCACCGCTTCCGATAACGACGCCGTCGTACAACACCTCAAGTGTGAACCCAGCGAGGGTGATTCCTCCGAGTTCACCTTGACGGATATATCGGGTAGGAATCCAACGAGGGTGATACCTCGGATTCCCCCTGATGTTATGGACACACGGATACTTGGACTGTACTACTGTTACTTGGAAGGCGGGTCGACCCTGAGGGGTACCCGCGTGTGATGTGAAGACGGGTTGCCTGGATGGTGCCCGAGTGATGAATACGAGGCATGGCCGGGCATTCTTGGCCCTTGCCGCAAGTCCTCGAGACGGGGCGACGGGGTCACATTGATCGTGAGTCTCTGCTCGTTACCGCACCCCCAAGGTACTAACGATTTGGATATTTGATCTGAGTGGGCCTTTGGCCCGATAGCACTAACCATCACGTGGGAAAAGTTATGGGCACTCTGCATCGTATGCATCAGCCGAAGGCTCTGTTAGACGTCCAGTTCAGCATTGCGGCCAGGATGGACCAGCGCCCCCCTGGTGCCTGGCTTCCCCCTGCACGCAACGACTCGGAGTGCACAGGGCGATGGCCCAAGACCTCTGAGCGCTTAGGATGTAGACCAACGGGGACCTTTCTGCTGAGCTGTAGGTAGGGTTGCAGTGTGTCGTTTGACCGAGGTCAGGCATGACCCGGAAAAGTGTGTCCAGCCGGAGTTAAGCGAGCGTGGTGGGTAAGTTGGTGCACCCCTGCAGGGAAGAACTAATCTATGCATAGTCGGATCCTCGGTAACGGACACTCGGAGTTGTATCCCGATTGATACAATTAGAATTGGATACTATGGCTCTGGGATTGCTTCTCGCAGGGAGTCGAGAAGGGATCTCCGGACGAGGTTGATGACTGTATGGCTCTGGGATTGCTTTCTCGCAGGGAGTCGAGAAAGGATCTCTGGGTGAGGATTAGACTTAATGATACTACTACTTTATACGGTACTAATCTACACTCTTCTAATTCTGCAAGACCTCTGAAGATGCTAGTCTACGATAGGACTAGGCCTTTCTCTCTATTCTGGCATTTCTGCAGCCCAGTCCCCATATACAGCCTTCCTTTGATAATGATTGCATATGTAGTGTAGATCCTTGCTTGCTGAGTACTTCGGATGAGTACTCATGGTTGCTTTGCTTTCTTTTTCCTCCATATCCTTTTGTTGCAACCAGATGACGGAGCCCCTGAGACAGCTGCTCCCGCCGACGATCGCTACTACTACCCCGAGGTTGGATATTACTTTGAGCTTGCCGTCGACCAGGAGTAGGATCGGAGGGTCCCAGGCAGGAGGCTTACGCCTTTCGATCGTAGTGTTTTGTTTTTGCCACGCCTCTCTAAAGGCCTTTCTGTTTCTGTTTCATATCTGTACTCAGATATCTGATGCTTCCGCTGATGCTTGTACGCAAGCTTATGTATTCGAGCCCTCGAGGCCCTTGGCTTGTAATATAAAGCTTGTATGACTTTATTTATGTTTTAGAGTTGTGTTATGATATCTTCCCGTGAGTCCTTAGGCTTGATCGTGTGCATTTGCGTGTATGGTTAGTGCACAATTGAGCCGGGGGCGTCACACCATGTGCACATGGGACCCCGTGGACACGACCTTCTCCACCCTCGTGCGCACGGGCTATACAGAGCCGCGACATCAACCCCAAGACTACAGCTTCTTCGACAACATTGGCATCTTCGCTAAGTGACTTCAAGGCATCTTCGCCTTCGGATGTACGGCATCTTCGCCTACTCCATGATCTCCAGTCCACTACTTCCACGAGCTACTACGACTTCGACATCGCCGATGAGATTCCATTCTTTGGGACTAATGACCCCGACGAATACCTCGAGTGGGAGTGCAAGATGGATGACTACCTCAAGATACATCAAGTCCCCTCCAAAGTTCAAGTGAAGTGCGCCACAAGTACCTTCCATGACTACGCGATGATTTGGTGGCTTTACACACCTTCGAAGAGCTTCGACATGAGTTGGTCCAAGACGAAGAAAGTGATGCGGCGAGAATTTGTGCCTTCCACCTACATGGAACATCTTCAACGCCAATTGGAGAACACCATACAAGGATCCAAGTCCCTCGATGAGTACTTCTTCGAGATGAAGAAAGCCTTGCGACGAGCTGGTGTGGACAACCCCATTTGGACAAAGTTCTACTTCATGATGGGATTGAACAACAACATCTCCAAGACTATCTTCCTCGAGAACTACAAGTACCTCGACAAAAACTACATTGGTGCTCTCAAGGCGGAGCAAGAACTCATGAAGGCCAAGCCTAATCGACCCCGAGCTCACTTCACGACGACCACACTCCAAGACGGCGAGCATGAGGTTAGTTCCACCAAGATGTGCAAGCCCGACGAGCTCCAAGACGATGCTACCATCTTTGGAGGCGAGAGTGATGATGTGCCATCTTCGGCCTTCATCCACGACGAGAGTGATGATGTGCCATCTTCGGCCTTCATCCACGGTGACGACTACGAGAGGGTTGAGCATGGGATTTTCCCTTCCACCACGGCGATGTGATGCGGAGCATCCTATGGTCATCCCCATGGACCTATCATCGTCTCACCAAGTGCCAAGAGGACCAATGACATGAGCACCTGCAAGAGCTCTCGAGACCGAGGTGACATCTCTCCTTAATGAACTTCCATATGAATCATGTGAGACATGGCTACTACCTCAAACGGAAATGCTATGTGTGCTCAGGTACCTAGAAGACCCTCTCGGAGATGCTCGTGAAGGCGGACAAGTCTCCAAGTTCATGGACGAGGAGAACCATTGGAAGGAGTCGAGAACAACTCCCAGGACCCAGACATCCGGCCAGGACCCCGGACATCCGGCCCCTGGAGGTGTCGCCAGCCGCAATGGCCCAGCAGCCAAGTCTACAGGGCCCGGACATCTGGCCCCCGGCCCGGAAATCCGGCAATCAGCCCGGACATCCGGACAAGCCCATCCAGAGAACAGAAGGACAGGCCCGTCAGCCTGGACATCCGGCTAAGGGCCCGGACATCTGGCTCTTCCCGACCCGCCAGACATCCGGCCTCCGGCCCGGATATCCGGACCCCACCTATCCAGAGAGCACCGAGGCCAGCCTCGACCGCCCGGACATTCGGCACCAGCCCAGACATCCGGCACTTTGTGAAGGCCCGGACATCCGGCCCGACGCCCGAACGTCCGGCCTCCCCTGTCTGCGCACAGTGTAAGGGCCCGAGGCCCATGTACCCCTTCGCCCACCTAGACTATATATACTCCTCCTCCTCCCTCTTTCTAGGGTTAGCAAAGGATTAGCTCAATTTAGAGATAGAGCTTTGCTCATCCACTTGGTTATTTCTCCATCGGAGTTCATGACCTCTACGGAGAAGATCCCCCAAGCGGATTCAAGACCCCTAACAGGAAGACCTCAAGACCTCCTCATGGAGAAGAACTTGCTACTTGTATCGTCCTTTGTTGATCGTGGATCTTGTATCTCTTTGTGTTTCGAGGATCTAGCATATGTGTAATCGAATCTTGTTGGTTTGAGTGATTTCTCTCGTTTTCCCCTCGTGTTTCCCCTCGTAGGATCCGCTCCAACCGTGAAAGATCGAGCATCTAGGGTTCTACCCTACATCATCTTGGTATCATGAGCTTTGGTTGATCACGGATTTTGGAGCCCCTACCCTTTGTTTTCTAGCCTAATTTTGTTGTGTTCTTCCCCAATTTCGAAAATCCCCACAAAAATAGCCCCCAAATTTTTTTGTGATTTGTTGGCGTGATGAAGTTTTGTTGGATTTGATCCGCGGATTTCGTGTGTAGCATGTAGATCTAGCTTTTCCCCATCTTTTCCCCAATTTCCATCCACAAAATCTCCCGAATTTTGCCCCGAAATTTCAATTTCCCCACGAGATCCACCGAGTTTGTCCACGGAGCCAGGACCCATACATCCGGCCCGATAGCCCGGACATCCGGCCATCCCGTACATCCGGCCCTCAAGCCCGGACATCCGGCCCCTGGCAGCATCAACCCCATCCACAGTGCCATTTTCCGCCTAACTTTCGCCAAATTTTGCTCCGGTGCCCTCTTACACTTCCGCATACCACCACCGCTCTCCGCAACCACCACCGCTTAACCATCACCAACTCCGACAAACTTTGACACGTTTTGCTTTGAGAATTTGAGTTGCGGTTCCCGTTTCCTAACGTGTTTCGGCTACTTAGGGACGGTTTGACAACGACATCGCCGCCGCTCATCTTCGTCATCGACATCGACCATTTCATCATTTTGACACCTTCACCGTAAGCAAGAACAGTAACCTCTATATCATCTTGGTATTGTGCTATTACATCATAGTACATTCTTGCCATTGCATTGATAACCCAATAGCCTACCTTTTGCGTCACTTACCCATCGAGACTGGCCTTTGAGTATTGCTGGCAATGTTACTTGTGCACATTAGTGATCATTGCATATATATCATCATCTTGGTGTCCATATCTTGGTATCATCTCTTGTGTCACAAGGTTGTCATAGCATATACACACTTGCTAACTTGGTTCGTGAAGTTTTGCATCAAAAAGAACTCAAAAGTGAAAGAGCCAAACAAGCTTTTTAGCAAAAGGAAGAGATAAGGAAAGAGCTTTTAAGCAAGAACCATAGCATCATACTACATTAAGATTGTCATACTCGATCATCTTGGATCATATCATCGGAACACCATACATATAGCATACTTGGGATAGAAGTCATTGCTTTTGCTTAGTAGGTTGTGCACAAGTTTCATATCCGCCTATTATGCAATCGAGCTAGCGTCTCTCTAGCGTTGTGCAACACGAGCATTTTCGTGGATTCCACATTTTGGCTCATTTTGGTTGCACGACCCCATTTATCTTTCCGGTTGTGTGTTTCCGTGTACCATATCTTGCTATTGGTCTACTTGTTGCATTTGCAAATTTGCGAATCTTTTTCAACATTATTGAGTCTCACTAACAATTGCATCAAATTTTGTGCCACCATCCTAACCGAGCTCCACTATAAGCTTTTACTTGTGTAGGTGTGAGAACTGACAAGAATTGGTACCAATTGTGTTATTCCCTTGTTACAGATTTGAGTGATCATTGATCCATCTTCAACATCGGTCAAGGTACATTTGGTATAAGTTCTTCTCTTTCTCCCACTCACATATTTGCTTGGAATGATGGATAGGCCAAGTTCTTCTACCAACCCACTCTTCATCGAGCAAGACGACGACCCGAACACCTACGTCACCAAGAACCACCTCTTTGGCGCACAACGAGCTTTGCATCAAGAACAACAATCATTGAGAGACCGCATCGACAACCTTGCCACCGACTTGCGAATCTCCGAGCAACGTACAAGAGACTACTTTGACCACAATCTCGGCGAACACAAATAAGAGAACGATGCAAGAATGGACGAGATTCGTGCCTTGTTGGTCAACCGCTCTTCTACCACTTCGTCACTCAAGACGGAGCCACTCAAGTCGACACTCCTACGACAACTCAAGTACACCGACGTCGAACACTCTTCGCCAAGCCTCGCGCCAAGACCATCAAGCAAAACGCAATCCTCTACACGACAATCGTACACAAGAACAACTTGACGAGCGAGCACATCGGCATCGCCAAAATCAAGCTACATTTGCGCAAGCACAAGAACGGCAACGTCTACGCCAACAAGAGGAAGAACGAGCATGACTACACCAAGACGAACAAGATGTCGAGGCACAACGTCAAGAACAACTACGGCGAGAAGCTCAAGCACTTGAGGCGCAACGTGCACTCCATGACACAAGTCGCGTCGTTGCCGCATGCAACCGCCATAGGCGCGAGCAAGAAGAAGCACTTCGCGATGAAGTTCAAGAGAGGATTTATCAATCACGGGTGCATCGTCAAGTTCCTCAAGCTCCTCCACAAGCTCGACAAGAACCTCAAGTTCAACAAGAGCAAGAAAACAATGGAAATCCTCCACGACAAGAGCAAGTTGAGGGAGACAATCCTCCTAGTCAAGGACATCGTCACCCTCAACCTTAACACAATGAAGAGCAACGCTACGGCAAGCTAAAGTTCACCATGCCCAAGTTCTCCGGAAGCAATGATCCCGAAGAGTACCTTTCATGGGCATTGAAGGTTGACAAAATCTTCCGCTTGCACAACTATGAGGAAGAGAAGAAGATCGCTATGGCATCCCTTGATTTCCAAGATTACGTCCTCATTTGGTGGGAACAAGTCATTGAGCGCCGTGAGGCAAGAGGTGAACCACCCATCACAACTTGGGCGCAAATGAAGGATGTCATGAGAGCGCGCTTTGTGCCAACCTACTACAACCGTGACCTCTTCAAGAAACTCTAACTACTCAAGCAAGGAACGAAGAGCGTTGAAGAGTACTACAGGGAAATGGAGATTGCCATGATATGAGCCGATGTCATGGAAGATGATGAGCAAACTATGGCACATTTCTTGAATGGACTCAATCATCCTATCAAGAAGATCTCCGACTTCCAACCTTACTCAAACCTCATCGAGCTAGTGCATCAAGCTACCAAAGCGGAACATCAACTGCAAGATGACTTCAAGTATGCCAAGTTCTCATCCAAGTCCTATGGCTTCTCCAACACCCAAGCTTCAACGACTCCAACACCTTCTACCTCAACCAAGCCTTCTACAAGCAACGGCGACAAGTCAAGTTACAAGAAAACTTCGACAACTTCAAGTCGTCCTCCTACTACAAGCAACATCAAGCCGAGAGCTTCTTGATAGAGGCGAGGGTGTCCCGATCTTTCGATGAGATGATATCTATCGTTTTTGGTGGAGTAGACTTTGACGATCCGACTACGAACGTGCGAGGACGTCGCGCCTTAGCAATCACTAAACCAACTCCGAGAGGTTATTGACCACGCCGGAGCACAATCAACCTGACCCCGAGGGTCTATCTCCTGCAAGCAAACGAAGAACAAGCAAGAAACTAAGATTTGCAATCTGGATATTGCGAATATAAGATGAAAGCTTTATTGATCGAGGTGGGGTTCTGTGACGTCTTGGTCTGGTCGTTGAACACAAACGAAGTACGCGAAGTTGCAGCTATGGCGAACTTTTAATCTAAACAAAACCCAAAGTCTAAACGGTGCCCTAAGGGCTGTATATATGGAGGAAGAGGGGGGGATTTCGTGGCCCTTGAAGGAGGGGTCCGAAACCAACCCTATCTCTTGTTTCCCCACACATACGGACTCTAAAAATAGCCTATACTCAAGTATTTCGAAATTACATGGGCCTGGCCCAATAATAAGGTGACGCAGCACCTATAATAGCCTCTGGACAAAATTTATGAAGTGGCATCTTGTATATTTCGTCCAAGGCTTCCTGCACTCCTTATGGTGGCTTCAAAGTCCTGAAATCATCACTTGTAACTCCGTTCTTGTTCCCCTTGCGCATGCCATCTTCTCCATGCTTGAACTTGCTCCAAGGTTCCTCTTTCTTGTCCAAGCTAGGCCCTGATAATTTAATTGGCGTGCGCGAGCTCTAGTAATTGGTCCAGTATGTATAGAAGCAGGGGCTGTGGGTGTAACAATGGTATTGATGTCCTCATCAGTTTGTATGGATCAACTATATGCCACTTATCGTACATGCAACTCTTTTCTGAATCGTATTGGATGGCTCCGCCATCGCACGGTTCGTTTTATTGATGATGGTTTTATTACCATGTCGTTTACGATTCGTACATCGCACACAGTTTGGTCGAATGGCTCCTATACATGTGTTGTCTTAGGACCTTCCTGCAGTAGTGACAAGGCCAATGCAAAGAGCATGTTCTAAACTGATGCGGAGCATCCTACGATGATAGAGGCGAGGGTGTCCCGATCTTTCGATGAGATGATAGCTATCGTTTTTGGTGGAGTAGACTTTGACGATCCGACTACGAACGTGCGAGGACGTCGCGCCTTAGCAATCGCTAAACCAATTCCTAGAGGTTATTGACCACGCCGGAGCACAATCAACCTGACCACGAGGGTCTATCTCCTGCAAGCAAACGAAGAACAAGCAAGAAACTAAGATTTGCAATCTGGATATTGCGAATATAAGATGAAAGCTTTATTGATCAAGGTGGGGTTCTGTGACGTCTTGGTCTGGTCGTTGAACACAAACGAAGTACGCGAAGTTGCAGCTATGGCGAACTTTTAATCTAAACAAAACCCAAAGTCTAAACGGTGCCCTAAGGGCTGTATATATGGAGGAAGAGGAGGGGATTTCGTGGCCCTTGAAGGAGGGGTCCGAAACTAACCGTATCTCTTGTTTCCCCACACATACGGACTCTAAAAACAGCCTATACTCAAGTATTTCGAAATTACATGGGCCTGGCCCAATAATAAGGTGACGCAGCACCTATAATAGCCTCTGGACGAAATTTATGAAGTGACATCTTGTATATTTCGTCCAAGGCTTCCTGCACTCATTATGGTGGCTTCAAAGTCCTGAAATCATCACTTGTAACTCCGTTCTTGTTCCCCTTGTGCATGCCATCATCTCCATGCTTGAACTTGCTCCAAGGTTCCTCTTTCTTGTCCAAGCTAGGCCCTTCATTTGTAAGCAAAACAAATGTATCCAATTTAGGCAGCATCATATTCTCATGAACTTTAGAATCATTACCAAGAAACGAAAGTACCTGATATTTTAATTGACGTGCGCGAGCTCTAGTAATTGGTCCAGTATGTATAGAAGCAGGGGCTGTGGGTGTAACAATGGTATTGATGTCCTCATCAGAGGCTATTATAGGTGCTGTGTCACCTTATTATTGGGCCAAGCCCATGTAATTTCGAAATACTTGAGTATAGGCTGTTTTTAGAGTCCGTATGTGTGGGAAACAAGAGATAGGGTTGGTTTCGGACCCCTCCTTCAAGGGCCACGAAATCCCCCCCCCTCTTCCTCCATATATACAGCCCTTAGGGCACCGTATAGACTTTGGGTTTTGTTTAGATTAAAAGTTCACCATAGCTGCAACTTCGCGTACTTCGTTTGTGTTCAACGACCAGACCAAGACGTCATGATAGAGGCGAGGGTGTCCCGATCTTTCGATGAGATGATAGCTATCGTTTTTGGTGGAGTAGACTTTGACGATCCGACTACGAACGTGCGAGGACGTCGCACCTTAGCAATCGCTAAACCAACTCCTAGAGGTTATTGACCACGCCGGAGCACAATCAACCTGACCACGAGGGTCTATCTCCTGCAAGCAAACGAAGAACAAGCAAGAAACTAAGATTTGCAATCTGGATATTGCGAATATAAGATGAAAGCTTTATTGATCAAGGTGGGGTTCTGTGACGTCTTGGTCTGGTCGTTGAACACAAACGAAGTACGCGAAGTTGCAGCTATGGCGAACTTTTAATCTAAACAAAACCCAAAGTCTAAACGGTGCCCTAAGGGCTGTATATATGGAGGAAGAGGAGGGGATTTCGTGGCCCTTGAAGGAGGGGTCCGAAACCAACCCTATCTCTTGTTTCCCCACACATACGGACTCTAAAAACAGCCTATACTCAAGTATTTCGAAATTACATGGGCCTGGCCCAATAATAAGGTGACGCAGCACCTATAATAGCCTCTGGACGAAATTTATGAAGTGACATCTTGTATATTTCGTCCAAGGCATCCTGCACTCATTATGGTGGCTTCAAAGTCCTGAAATCATCACTTGTAACTCCGTTCTTGTTCCCCTTGTGCATGCCATCATCTCCATGCTTGAACTTGCTCCAAGGTTCCTCTTTCTTGTCCAAGCTAGGCCCTTCATTTGTAAGCAAAACAAATGTATCCAATTTAGGCAGCATCATATTCTCATGAACTTTAGAATCATTACCAAGAAACGAAAGTACCTGATATTTTAATTGGCGTGCGCGAGCTCTAGTAATTGGTCCAGTATGTATAGTAATAGAGGCGAGGGTGTCCCGATCTTTCGATGAGATGATAGCTATCGTTTTTGGTGGAGTAGACTTTGACGATCCGACTACGAACGTGCGAGGACGTCGCGCCTTAGCAATCGCTAAACCAACTCCGAGAGGTTATTGACCACGCCGGAGCACAATCAACCTGACCACGAGGGTCTATCTCCTGCAAGCAAACGAAGAACAAGCAAGAAACTAAGATTTGCAATCTGGATATTGCGAATATAAGATGAAAGCTTTATTGATCAAGGTGGGGTTCTGTGACGTCTTGGTCTGGTCGTTGAACACAAACGAAGTACGCGAAGTTGCAGCTATGGCGAACTTTTAATCTAAACAAAACCCAAAGTCTAAACGGTGCCCTAAGGGCTGTATATATGGAGGAAGAGTGGGGGATTTCGTGGCCCTTGAAGGAGGGGTCCGAAACCAACCCTATCTCTTGTTTCCCCACACATACGGACTCTAAAAATAGCCTATACTCAAGTATTTCGAAATTACATGGGCCTGGCCCAATAATAAGGTGACGCAGCACCTATAATAGCCTCTGGACGAAATTTATGAAGTGGCATCTTGTATATTTCGTCCAAGGCTTCCTGCACTCCTTATGGTGGCTTCAAAGTCCTGAAATCATCACTTGTAACTCCGTTCTTGTTCCCCTTGCGCATGCCATCATCTCCATGCTTGAACTTGCTCCAAGGTTCCTCTTTCTTGTCCAAGCTAGGCCCTTCATTTGTAAGCAAAACATATGTATCCAATTTAGGCAGCATCATATTCTCATGAACATTAGAATCATTACCAAGAAACGAAAGTACCTGATAATTTAATTGGCGTGCGCGAGCTCTAGTAATTGGTCCAGTATGTATAGCAGCAGGGGCTGTGGGTGTAACAATGGTATTGATGTCCTCATCATCCTCCCCTTCTTGAAATGAAGTCGTCCTCGACGGAAGCTCATCTTCCTCACCCAAATAAGGCTTCAAATCTGCAATGTTAAAAGTGGGACTAACCCCAAAATCTGCAGGCAGCTCAAGTTATATGCGTTATCATTTATTTTCTCTAACACCTTAAAAGGACCATCAGCACGTGGCATTAGCTTTGATTTGCGTAAATCAGGAAATCTATCCTTACGCAAATGTAACCAAACAAGATCTCCAGGTGCAAACACAACATGTTTTCTACCCTTATCTCCAGCAAGTTTATATTTAGCATTCATACGCTCAATGTTCTCCTTAGTTAACTCATGCATTTTTAAGATCAATTCAGCACGTTGTTTAGCATCAAAATTAACCTTCTCCGAAGATGGAAGAGGCAACAAATCAATAGGTGCACGAGGTAGGAAACCATATACAATTTCAAAAGGGCACATCTTAGTAGTAGAATGCAACGAACGGTTATAAGCAAATTCAATATGAGGCAAGCATTCTTCCCACATTTTCTTGTTATTCTTCAAAACAGCCCTAAGCATAGTAGACAAAGTTCTATTGACTACTTCAGTTTGTCCATCAGTTTGGGGGTGACAAGTAGTACTAAAAAGCAGTTTAGTCCCCAACTTAGCCCATAAACATCTCCAAAAGTGGTTAAGAAATTTGGTATCACGATCTGAAACAATAGTATTTGGCACACCATGCAAGCGAATAATTTCACGAAAGAACAAATCAGCAACATTAGCAGCATCATCGCTTTTTTGACATGGTATAAAGTGTGCCATTTTCGAGAACCTATCCACGACAACAAATATGCTATCCCTCCCCTTCTTTGTTCGAGGTAAACCCAAAACAAAGTCCATAGATATATCCTCCCATGGAACACTAGGTACAGGCAACGGCATATATAAACCATGAGGATTGAGTCGTGACTTAGCTTTTTGACATGTAGTGCAGCGAGCAACAAAGCGCTCAACATCCCGTCTCATCTTTGGCCAAAAGAAATGTGTAGCAAGTACATCCTCCGTCTTCTTTACGCCAAAGTGTCCCATTAATCCTCCTCCATGCGCCTCCTGCAACAACAAAAGACGAACGGAGCTAGCTAGAATGCATAGCTTGTTAGCACGAAACACAAATCCATCGTTAACGACGAACTTGTTCCATGTTCTCCCTTCTTTATAATTCTGCAATACATCTTTAAATTCAGCATCATGCACGTATTGATCTTTGATGGTCTCCAAACCAAATATTTTAAAGTCAAGTTGTGAAAGCATAGTATAACGACGAGACAATGCATCAGCAATAACATTTTCTTTACCCTTCTTGTGTTTAATGACATAAGGGAAAGTCTCAATGAATTCAACCCATTTAGCATGTCTACGGTTCAGTTTGGCTTGACTTTTAATATGTTTCAAAGATTCATGATCAGAATGAATAACAAATTCTTTGGGCCATAAATAATGTTGCCATGTTTCCAAAGTCCGAACAAGAGCATATAATTCCTTATCATAAGTAGAGTAATTCAGACTAGGCCCACTCAATTTTTCAGAAAAGTATGCAACAGGTTTGCCATCTTGTAATAACACACCTCCTAATCCAATTCCACTAGCATCACATTCAAGCTCAAAAGTCTTATTAAAATCAGGAAGTTGGAGTAAAGGAGCATGTGTTAACTTATCTTTCAACACCGTGAAGGCTTCTTCCTGTGCGGTACCCCAAACAAAAGGCACATCCTTCTTTGTAAGCTCGTTGAGCGGTGCAGCAATGGTACTGTAATCTCTCACAAAACGCCTATAGAAACCAGCGAGGCCAAGGAAACTCCTCACTTGTGTGACCGTTTTGGGCTGCGGCCAACTCTCAATAGCTTCAATCTTGGCTTTATCAACTTCAATTCCCTGTGGAGTAACAACATAGCCAAGAAAAGATACTCGGTCGGTGCAAAAGGTGCACTTCCCAAGGTTACCAAAAAAACGTGCATCACGTAGAGCAATAAAAACAACACGTAAATGTTCCAAATGTTCCTCCAAAGATCTGCTATAAATCAATATATCATCAAAGTAAACTACCACAAATCGTCCAATGAAAGCACGTAAAACTTCGTTCATTAATCTCATGAAAGTACTAGGTGCATTAGTTAACCCAAAAGGCATGACTAACCACTCATATAAACCGAACTTAGTTTTAAATGCTGTTTTCCATTCATCTCCCAATTTCATACGAATTTGATGGTATCCACTACGCAAATCAACTTTGGAGAATATTGTAGAGCCACTCAATTCATCAAGCATATCATCTAGCCTAGGAATAGGATGACGATAACGAATAGTAATATTATTAATGCCTCTACAATCAACACACATACGCGACGTACCATCCTTTTTTGGCACTAGTATAATAGGAACAGCACAAGGACTAAGAGATTCGCGTATATAACCTTTGTCGAGCAGCTCCTGTACTTGACGCATAATCTCCTTTGTCTCCTCTGGATTGGTACGGTATGGCGCACGGTTTGGCGACGAAGCACCGGGAATTAAGTCAATCTGATGCTCAATCCCGCGAATAGGTGGTAATCCCGGTGGCACGTCTTGTGGAAAGACGTCAGCGAACTCCTGCAAAATGTTAGTGACCGCAGGAGGCAAAGAGGAAGGCACGTCCTCGAATGAAAATAACGCCTCTTTGCACACAAAAGCATAGCAAACAGAATTGCTGAAATCTAGCTCATCAATATCAGATTTGGTGGCAAGTAAGCATGCACTTTTCAATTTAATTTCAGAAGCAACACTAGATGGTTTATTATTAGGCTTCATTTGTTGCTCAAATTCTTTTGCCACAATCTGATTTTCACTCTTATTTTTCTCCTGCTTTGCTTTACTAGCTCTATTAATATCATCTTTCAAAATAGAATCAGGAGTCATAGGAAGCAAAGTAATATGTTTATCCTTATGAACAAGAGTGTACTGATTGTTTCTACCATGGTGTACAGAATTTTTATCAAATTGCCATGGTCTACCAAGTAATAATGAACATGCTTGCATGGGTACCGCATCACAATCAACATAATCAGCATATGTAGAGATACTAAAATGCACACGAACAGTACGTGTTACCTTAACCTTGCCGCTGTTGTTGAACCATTGGATATAGTAAGGATGTGGATGTGGTCTTGTGGTGAGAGATAGCTTCTCCACCATCTCTGATAGAGGCGAGGGTGTCCCGATCTTTCGATGAGATGATAGCTATCGTTTTTGGTGGAGTAGACTTTGACGATCCGACTACGAACGTGCGAGGACGTCGCGCCTTAGCAATCGCTAAACCAACTCCGAGAGGTTATTGACCACGCCGGAGCACAATCAACCTGACCACGAGGGTCTATCTCCTGCAAGCAAACGAAGAACAAGCAAGAAACTAAGATTTGCAATCTGGATATTGCGAATATAAGATGAAAGCTTTATTGATCAAGGTGGGGTTCTGTGACGTCTTGGTCTGGTCGTTGAACACAAACGAAGTACGCGAAGTTGCAGCTATGGCGAACTTTTAATCTAAACAAAACCCAAAGTCTAAACGGTGCCCTAAGGGCTGTATATATGGAGGAAGAGGAGGGGATTTCGTGGCCCTTGAAGGAGGGGTCTGAAACCAACCCTATCTCTTGTTTCCCCACACATACGGACTCTAAAAACAGCCTATACTCAAGTATTTCGAAATTACATGGGCCTGGCCCAATAATAAGGTGACGCAACACCCATAATAGCCTCTGCACGAAATTTATGAAGTGACATCTTGTATATTTCGTCCAAGGCTTCCTGCACTCATTATGGTGGCTTCAAAGTCCTGAAATCATCACTTGTAACTCCGTTCTTGTTCCCCTTGTGCATGCCATCATCTCCATGCTTGAACTTGCTCCAAGGTTCCTCTTTCTTGTCCAAGCTAGGCCCTTCATTTGTAAGCAAAACAAATGTATCCAATTTGATAGAGGCGAGGGTGTCCCGATCTTTCGATGAGATGATAGCTATCGTTTTTGGTGGAGTAGACTTTGACGATCCGACTACGAACGTGCGAGGACGTCGCGCCTTAGCAATCGCTAAACCAACTCCGAGAGGTTATTGACCACGCCGGAGCACAATCAACCTGACCACGAGGGTCTATCTCCTGCAAGCAAACGAAGAACAAGCAAGAAACTAAGATTTGCAATCTGGATATTGCGAATATAAGATGAAAGCTTTATTGATCAAGGTGGGGTTCTGTGACGTCTTGGTCTGGTTGTTGAACACAAACGAAGTACGCGAAGTTGCAGCTATGGCGAACTTTTAATCTAAACAAAACCCAAAGTCTAAACGGTGCCCTAAGGGCTGTATATATGGAGGAAGAGGGGGGGATTTCGTGGCCCTTGAAGGAGGGGTCCGAAACCAACCCTATCTCTTGTTTCCCACACATACGGACTCTAAAAATAGCCTATACTCAAGTATTTCGAAATTACATGGGCCTGGCCCAATAATAAGGTGACGCAGCACCTATAATAGCCTCTGGACGAAATTTATGAAGTGGCATCTTGTATATTTCGTCCAAGGCTTCCTGCACTCCTTATGGTGGCTTCAAAGTCCTGAAATCATCACTTGTAACTCCGTTCTTGTTCCCCTTGCGCATGCCATCATCTCCATGCTTGAACTTGCTCCAAGGTTCCTCTTTCTTGTCCAAGCTAGGCCCTTCATTTGTAAGCAAAACAAATGTATCCAATTTAGGCAGCATCATATTCTCATGAACTTTTGAATCATTAAAAAGAAACGAAAGTACCTGATAATTTATTTGGCGTGCGCGAGCTCTAGTAATTGGTCCAGTATGTATAGAAGCAGGGGCTGTGGGTGTAACAATGGTATTGATGTCCTCATCATGCTATAAATCAATATATCATCAAAGTAAACTACCACAAATCGTCCAATGAAAGCACATAAAACTTCGTTCATTAATCTCATGAAAGTACTAGGTGCATTAGTTAACCCAAAAGGCATGACTAACCACTCATATAAACCGAACTTAGTTTTAAATGCTGTTTTCCATTCATCTCCCAATTTCATACGAATTTGATGGTATCCACTACGCAAATCAACTTTGGAGAATATTGTAGAGCCACTCAATTCATCAAGCATATCATCTAGCCTAGGAATAGGATGACGATAACGAATAGTAATATTATTAATGCCTCTACAATCAACACACATACGCGACGTACCATCCTTTTTTGGCACTAGTATAATAGGAACAGCACAAGGACTAAGAGATTCGCGTATATAACCTTTGTCGAGCAACTCCTGTACTTGACGCATAATCTCCTTCGTCTCCTCTGGATTGGTACGGTATGGCGCACGGTTTGGCAACGAAGCACCGGGAATTAAGTCAATCTGATGCTCAATCCCGCGAATAGGTGGTAATCCCGGTGGCACGTCTTGTGGAAAGACGTCAGCGAACTCCTGCAAAATGTTAGTGACCGCAGGAGGCAAAGAGGAAGGCATGTCCTCGAATGAAAATAACGCCTCTTTGCACACAAAAGCATAGCAAACAGAATTGCTGAAATCTAGCTCATCAATATCAGATTTGGTGGCAAGTAAGCATGCACTTTTCAATTTAATTTCAGAAGCAACACTAGATGGTTTATTATTAGGCTTCATTTGTTGCTCAAATTCTTTTGCCACAATCTGATTTTCACTCTTATTTTTCTCCTGCTTTGCTTTACTAGCTCTATTAATATCATCTTTCAAAATAGAATCAGGAGTCATAGGAAGCAAAGTAATATGTTTATCCGTATGAACAAGAGTATACTGATTGTTTCTACCATGGTGTACAGAATTTTTATCTAATTGCCATGGTCTACCAAGTAATAATGAACATGCTTGCATGGGTACCACATCACAATCAACATAATCAGCATATGTAGAGATACTAAAATGCACACAAACAGTACGTGTTACCTTAACCTTGCCGCTGTTGTTGAACCATTGGATATAGTAAGGATGTGGATGTGGTCTTGTCGTGAGAGATAGCTTCTCCACCATCTCCATGCTAGCCAAGTTGTTGCAGCTCCCTCCATCTATGATGACGCGAACAGAACGTTCCTTCACAACTCCCTTTGTATGGAACAAATTATGCCTCTGATTTTGCTCAGCTTGTGTGACCTGCACACTCAAAACATGTTGAGCAACTAAACATTCATACCTGTCAGCGTCTTCAGGAGCCATGTATTGCGTCTCATGATCAAAATCATCTCCACCGTGTTCTTCACTTGTAATAAGAGCCAAAGTCTCCTCATCATAATCACTAGCGGACTCATACCCACCATCCTCAGTAGCAATCATAACACGCGGAGATTGGCATTCTCTCGCATAATGACCTCTTCCCTTACAACGACGACAAATAATATCATGTGTGTGCCCTGTTGATGCCATAGATGAAGAAGAGCTCTGGGCAGGCCCAGAAGGTGTACTCTTGGCAGATGGTGGTGGTGGTGCCTGTTTTCTTCTATCTCGGTTGGAATTGGCGGCTGAAGTCAGTGGTGCCGCAGTAGGACGTGTGGGAGTAGAGGAGGCACGCGGTGTCCATGATGAAGATCGACCTGCAGAAAAATTAGTTCGCGCCAATGCCTGTCGATCCTGCACTTCACGTTCAGCTTTACAAGCAAGATGGAATAAACGAGTGATATTATTATACTCCTTATACTCTAGAATGGTCTGAATCTCTCTATTTAATCCACCCATGAAACGTGCAAGCATAGCTTCATTCTCCTCAACAATACCACATCTAATCATGCCAGTTTGTAATTCCTGATAATATTCTTCTACAGAATTTTTTCCTTGTCTTAAGCGCTGCAATTTTTGAAGTAATTCACGTTGATAATATGGTGGAACCCAACGAGTACGCATAGCAGTTTTCAAAGCAGCCCACGTAGCTGGAATAGGATATAATCTACAATGTTCAGACCACCATACACATGCAAAACTAGTGAAAGCACAAACAGCAGCAGCAACACGTCGTTCCTCGGGATATTGTAAACATGTAAAACGTTGTTCAGTTTCTAACTCCCAAGTAAGATATATATCAGGAACATATCTTGATAGAGGCGGGGGTGTCCCGATCTTTCGATGAGATGATACCTATCGATTTGGTGGAGTCGACTTTGATGATCCGACTACAAACGTGCACGACGTTGCGCCTTAGCAATCGCTAAACCAATCTCCCGAGGTTACTGACGATGCTGAAAGCACGATCAGCCTGACCACGAAGGTCTATTCCTGCACGCAATCGAAGAACAAGCAAGAATATGATAATGCAATCTGAATATTGCGAATATAGATGAAGTATTGATAAAGGTGGGGATCCGAAAGCGGTCTTGGTCTGGTCGTTGGACACAAACGAAGTACACGAAGTTGCAATGGCTAACTTTTAACTAAACAAATCCCAAAGTCTAAACGGTGCCCTAAGGGCTGTATATATGGAGGAAGAGGAGGGGATTTCGTGGCCCTTGAAGGAGGGGTCCGAAACCAACCCTATCTCTTGTTTCCCCACACATACGGACTCTAAAAACAGCCTATACTCAAGTATTTCCAAATTACATGGGCCTGGCCCAATAATAAGGTGACGCAGCACCTATAATAGCCTCTGGACGAAATTTATGAAGTGACATCTTGTATATTTCGTCCAAGGCTTCCTGCACTCATTATGGTGGCTTCAAAGTCCTGAAATCATCACTTGTAACTCCGTTCTTGTTCCCCTTGTGCATGCCATCATCTCCATGCTTGAACTTGCTCCAAGGTTCCTCTTTCTTGTCCAAGCTAGGCCCTTCATTTGTAAGCAAAACAAATGTATCCAATTTAGGCAGCATCATATTCTCATGAACTTTAGAATCATTACCAAGAAACGAAAGTACCTGATATTTTAATTGGCGTGCGCGAGCTCTAGTAATTGGTCCAGTATGTATAGAAGCAGGGGCTGTGGGTGTAACAATGGTATTGATGTCCTCATCATGGTGTCAAACACACGATCTAGATGTATGTGGAGCTGGGAAGGCTTATGATATGGTAGCAAAAAGGGTCAGCAATAATCAATTCAGAGATGCAATGTTGAATAAACTCTCAACGACGGTACCACTTGATAGAGGCGAGGGTGTCCCGATCTTTCGATGAGATGATAGCTATCGTTTTTGGTGGAGTAGACTTTGACGATCCGACTACGAACGTGCGAGGACGTCGCGCCTTAGCAATCGCTAAACCAACTCCGAGAGGTTATTGACCACGCCGGAGCACAATCAACCTGACCACGAGGGTCTATCTCCTGCAAGCAAACGAAGAACAAGCAAGAAACTAAGATTTGCAATCTGGATATTGCGAATATAAGATGAAAGCTTTATTGATCAAGGTGGGGTTCTGTGACGTCTTGGTCTGGTCGTTGAACACAAACGAAGTACGCGAAGTTGCAGCTATGGCGAACTCTTAATCTAAACAAAACCCAAAGTCTAAACGGTGCCCTAAGGGCTGTATATATGGAGGAAGAGGAGGGGATTTCGTGGCCCTTGAAGGAGGGGTCCGAAACCAACCCTATCTCTTGTTTCCCCACACATACGGACTCTAAAAACAGTCTATACTCAAGTATTTCGAAATTACATGGGCCTGGCCCAATAATAAGGTGACGCAGCACCTATAATAGCCTCTGGACGAAATTTATGAAGTGACATCTTGTATATTTCGTCCAAGGCTTCCTGCACTCATTATGGTGGCTTCAAAGTCCTGAAATCATCACTTGTAACTCCGTTCTTGTTCCCCTTGTGCATGCCATCATCTCCATGCTTGAACTTGCTCCAAGGTTCCTCTTTCTTGTCCAAGCTAGGCCCTTCATTTGTAAGCAAAACAAATGTATCCAATTTAGGCAGCATCATATTCTCATGAACTTTAGAATCATTACCAAGAAACGAAAGTACCTGATATTTTAATTGGCGTGCGCGAGCTCTAGTAATTGGTCCAGTATGTATAGAAGCAGGGGCTGTGGGTGTAACAATGGTATTGATGTCCTCATCATTAGGGCTATAAGTGATGCAAGGAATACAAGTCTGTCAACAAGGATTTCATTACCATGGCTTACACTAGAAGTTTGTCATTTGTATCCAGGAGTTTGAATGACTAGTGGGGAGGGCATATCAAAAAATGACATGTTGTGCAAGCTACATAGCTTTCAGAAATGAAGGAGTTAGATGCTCTAGCATCAAATAGAACTGATGCTGGATGGCAATTGACAAGGAGTGTACCAAGAACGACATCCGGATCATCATGAGCTTCAACAGCTGGGTGGGAGCTGGCTTGGCACTGATCATCTTGCCTGATGGCTTACCACGGCTAATAGACTTCTCAAACTAGGGTGGAGCATAACTGGCCTAAGAGCAGTCACGTGCATAGTGTCCTGGCTCTCCACATGTGACGCAAGTACATGAAATAGGATGTGGACCCACATTGGCAGGCGGTCCACCAATAGGCCTGGGTGGAGCATACGGCTGAACTGGACGAGGCACCACATAGGATGGCCTCGGTGCATATCCTGGTGGAAGAGCAGAGTTCGGAACACAAATCCAGCATGATGAGGACATCAATACCATTGTTACACCCACAACCCCTGCTTCTATACATACTGGACCAATTACTAGAGCTCGCGCACGCCAATTAAAATATCAGGTACTTTCGTTTCTTGGTAATGATTCTAAAGTTCATGAGAATATGATGCTGCCTAAATTGGATACATTTGTTTTGCTTACAAATGAAGGGCCTAGCTTGGACAAGAAAGAGGAACCTTGGAGCAAGTTCAAGCATGGAGATGATGGCATGCACAAGGGGAACAAGAACGGAGTTACAAGTGAAGATTTCAGGACTTTGAAGCCACCATAATGAGTGCAGGAAGCCTTGGACGAAATATACAAGATGTCACTTCATAAATTTCGTCCAGAGGCTATTATAGGTGCTGCGTCACCTTATTATTGGGCCAGGCCCATGTAATTTCGAAATACTTGAGTATAGGCTGTTTTTAGAGTCCGTATGTGTGGGGAAACAAGAGATAGGGTTGGTTTCGGACCCCTCCTTCAAGGGCCACGAAATCCCCTCCTCTTCCTCCATATATGCAGCCCTTAGGGCACCGTTTAGACTTTGGGTTTTGTTTAGATTAAAAGTTCGCCATAGCTGCAACTTCGCGTACTTCGTTTGTGTTCAACGACCAGACCAAGACGTCACAGAACCCCACCTTGATCAATAAAGCTTTCATCTTATATTCGCAATATCCAGATTGCAAATCTTAGTTTCTTGCTTGTTCTTCGTTTGCTTGCAGGAGATAGACCCTCGTGGTCAGGTTGATTGTGCTCCGGCGTGGTCAATAACCTCTCGGAGTTGGTTTAGCGATTGCTAAGGCGCGACGTCCTCGCACGTTCGTAGTCGGATCGTCAAAGTCTACTCCACCAAAAACGATAGCTATCATCTCATCGAAAGATCGGGACACCCTCGCCTCTATCAAAAAGCATAGCAAACAGAATTGCTAAAATCTAGATCATCAATATCAGATTTGGTGGCAAGTAAGCATGCACTTTTCAATTTAATTTCAGAAGCAACACTAGATGGTTTATTATTAGGCTTCATTTGTTGCTCAAATTCTTTTGCCACAATCTGATTTTCACTCTTATTTTTCTCCTGTTTTGCTTTACTAGCTCTATTAATATCATCTTTCAAAATAGAATCAGGAGTCATAGGAAGCAAAGTAATATGTTTATCCTTATGAACAAGAGTATACTGATTGTTTCTACCATGGTGTACAGAATTTTTATCAAATTGCCATGGTCTACCAAGTAATAATGAACATGCTTGCATGGGTACCACATCACAATCAACATAATCAGCATATGTAGAGATACTAAAATGCACACGAACAGTACGTGTTACCTTAACCTTGCCGCTGTTGTTGAACCATTGGATATTGTAAGGATGTGGATGTGGTCTTGTGGTGAGAGATAGCTTCTCCACCATCTCCATGCTAGCCAAGTTGTTGCAGCTCCCTCCATCTATGATGACGCGAACAGAACGTTCCTTCACAACTCCCTTTGTATGGAACAAATTATGCCTCTGATTTTGCTCAGCTTGTGTGACCTGCACACTCAAAACACGTTGAGCAACTAAACATTCATACCTGTCAGCGTCTTCAGGAGCCATGTATTGCGTCTCATGATCAGAATCATCTCCACCGTGTTCTTCACTTGTAATAAGAGCCAAAGTCTCCTCATCATAATCACTAGCGGACTCATACCCACCATCCTCAGTAGCAATCATAACACGCGGAGATTGGCATTCTCTCGCATAATGACCTCTTCCCTTACAACGATGACAAATAATATCATGTGTGTGCCCTGTTGATGCCATAGATGAAGAAGAGCTTTGGGCAGGCCCAGAAGGTGTACTCTTGGCAGATGGTGGTGGTGGTGCCTGTTTTCTTGTATCTCGGTTGGAATTGGCGGCTGAAGTCAGTGGTGCCGCAGTAGGACGTGTGGGAGTAGAGGAGGCACGCGGTGTCCATGATGAAGATCGACCTGCAGAAAAATTAGTTCGCGCCAATGCCTGTCGATCCTGCACTTCACGTTCAGCTTTACAAGCAAGATGGAATAAACGAGTGATATTATTATACTCCTTATACTCTAGAATGGTCTGAATCTCTCTATTTAATCCACCCATGAAACGTGCAAGCATAGCTTCATTCTCCTCAACAATACCACATCTAATCATGCCAGTTTGTAATTCCTGATAATATTCTTCTACAGAATTTTTTCATTGTCTTAAGCGCTGCAATTTTTGAAGTAATTCACGTTGATAATATGGTGGAACCCAACGAGTACGCATAGCAGTTTTCAAAGCAGCCCACGTAGCTGGAATAGGATATAATCTACAATGTTCAGACCACCATACACATGCAAAACTAGTGAAAGCACAAACAGCAGCAGCAACACGTCGTTCCTCGGGATATTGTAAACATGTAAAACGTTGTTCAGTTTCTAACTCCCAAGTAAGATATATATCAGGAACATATCTACCCTCGAATGGTGGAATATTCAATTTTAATTTAGGAAGATGGTCATGATCTCGTACCTGAAGTGGTGGTGCAGGCCTACCATTGCGATTATTTGCATGTGGACGACCTGGTGTTGGTGGTTGCACGTAGTTATGATTTTGATCAACCTCATCCTCATAATCGCCCGCGTAATCATCCTCCTCCTCGGCACCAGCAGCAGCAGGAGCAGGAGCCAAAGAAGCATCAACAGTAGGTACAGCAGCACCAGAAGTTTGGCCATCCTCAAGAGGAACACGCTTCGCTCGTCCGAACTGATTTGGAAGGGGGCGTTGTTGTTGTCGTTGCAGAGGTGCGACAGGTGCAGCCGGTGGTGGTTGGGGAAGACGCGTGAGCAATTCATTAAACTTGTTATCCAGCTTTGTCTCGAACGACTTCTCCATGCCATCTATCTTCTCCATGGCCTCTTCAAATCTGTTTAGCACATCTCCAACCTGGCCACTCATCATTTGCTGAAATTTATCATGCAACTCCTTGTTCGTCATGTTCTCCCAGTCAATCTCGTCGGCTTGTGATCCTGCCATGGTTAGCAGCAATAGAAACACACAAGAATATGATCCTACAGACTACTAGAAAGTGGTGGTGGTGTGGTGTGGTGTCACAAATCCGTCAAGCAAATCTCAAATTCTTACCAGTTCTTACCCAGCAGCAGGTGGTGATCGGCAACCTTTGTAGTCAAAACTCTCAGAGCTTGGACAGAGCGATTGCCAGGTGGTGTCAAACGCACGATGTAGATGTATGTGGAGCTGGGAAGGCTTATGATATGGTAGCAAAAAGGGTCAGCAATAATCAATTCAGAGATGCAATGTTGAATAAACTCTCAACGACGGTACTGTGCTGGTCCTAGGCTAGACCGTGCTAGAGACGCGAGCCTAGAACACTAACAAAAATCACGGCGCTGCACGTAAACAAGGGAGGAGCACACTCTGAATTTTTTACTTTTTTTTGTTGCACTTTTTTTCCTCTTTTTTTTTTTGAAACTGGAACTATTTTTCTTCTGCGGGTAGCACGAAAATTGGGGAATCCGACTTGTTCACGACTCGTAGTATCGCGTGATCTGGAACTCTAAAATAAAGGAATAAATACTGGACTCGGACTAGGACTGGTGGCAGAGATGAATCTGGTGGAACTCGGACTGGTGATGGTATATGACGGTAGTATATGTGGGCTCGGATAGGTGGTGGTATATGGACTCGGATCGGTGGTGGTATATGGACTCGGATCGGTGGTGGTATATGACTGTAGTATATGTGGGCTCGGATAGGTGCCTGTACCTAGTGTTCCATGGGAGGATATATCTATGGACTTTGTTTTGGGTTTACCTCGAACAAAGAAGGGGAGGGATAGCATATTTGTTGTCGTGGATAGGTTCTCGAAAATGGCACACTTTATACCATGTCATAAAAGCGATGATGCTGCTAATGTTGCTGATTTGTTCTTTCGTGAAATTATTCGCTTGCATGGTGTGCCAAATACTATTGTTTCAGATCGTGATACCAAATTTCTTAGCCACTTTTGGAGATGTTTATGGGCTAAGTTGGGGACTAAACTGCTTTTTAGTACTACTTGTCACCCCCAAACTGATGGACAAACTGAAGTAGTCAATAGAACTTTATCTACTATGCTTAGGGCTGTTTTGAAGAATAACAAGAAAATGTGGGAAGAATGCTTGCCTCATATTGAATTTGCTTATAATCGTTCGTTGCATTCTACTACTAAGATGTGCCCTTTTGAAATTGTATATGGTTTCCTACCTCGTGCACCTATTGATTTGTTGCCTCTTCCATCTTCGGAGTAGGTTAATTTTGATGCTAAACAACGTGCTGAATTGATCTTAAAAATGCATGAGTTAACTAAGGAGAACATTGAGCGTATGAATGCTAAATATAAACTTGCTGGAGATAAGGGTAGAAAACATGTTGTGTTTGCACCTGGAGATCTTGTTTGGTTACATTTGCATAAGGATAGATTTCCTGATTTGC
The DNA here is from genome assembly GCA_011799875.1 of Thinopyrum elongatum. Classification (NCBI taxonomy): domain Eukaryota; kingdom Viridiplantae; phylum Streptophyta; class Magnoliopsida; order Poales; family Poaceae; genus Thinopyrum; species Thinopyrum elongatum. The sequence continues at coordinate 385,285,468 of CM022303.1, read as the reverse complement.
GCAAATCAAAGCTAATGCCACGTGCTGATGGTCTTTTTAAGGTGTTAGAGAAAATAAATGATAACGCATATAAACTTGAGCTGCCTGCAAAGGCTCAGATTGGTTCGGATATGATGAACTAACCCTAAATTTTTTTTTTGGCTTTTTCCTGGACTGTAGGTATGAAGAACAGACTCGATCTAAACTACGAAAAACTGTAAATCTCACCGAGCAACCTGGGAATCTGATACCACTTGATAGAGGCGAGGGTGTCCCGATCTTTCGATGAGATGATATCTATCGTTTTTGGTGGAGTATACTTTGACGATCCGACTACGAACGTGCGAGGACGTCGCGCCTTAGCAATCGCTAAACCAACTCCGAGAGGTTATTGACCACGCCGGAGCACAATCAACCTGACCCCGAGGGTCTATCTCCTGCAAGCAAATGAAGAACAAGCAGGAAACTAAGATTTGCAATCTGGATATTGCGAATATAAGATGAAAGCTTTATTGATCGAGGTGGGGTTCTGTGACGTCTTGGTCTGGTTGTTGAACACAAACGAAGTACGCGAAGTTGCAGCTATGGCGAACTTTTAATCTAAACAAAACCCAAAGTCTAAACGGTGCCCTAAGGGGTTTATATATGGAGGAAGAGGGGGGGATTTCGTGGCCCTTGAAGGAGGGGTCCGAAACCAACCCTATCTCTTGTTTCCCCACACATACGGACTCTAAAAATAGCCTATACCCAAGTATTTCGAAATTACATGGGCCTGGCCCAATAATAAGGTGACGCAGCACCTATAATAGCCTCTGGACGAAATTTATGAAGTGGCATCTTGTATATTTCGTCCAAGGCTTCCTGCACTCCTTATGGTGGCTTCAAAGTCCTGAAATCATCACTTGTAACTCCGTTCTTGTTCCCCTTGCGCATGCCATCATCTCCATGCTTGAACTTGCTCCAAGGTTCATCTTTCTTGTCCAAGCTAGGCCCTTCATTTGTAAGCAAAACAAATGTATCCAATTTAGGCAGCATCATATTCTCATGAACATTAGAATCATTACCAAGAAACGAAAGTACCTGATAATTTAATTGGCGTGCGCGAGCTCTAGTAATTGGTCCAGTATGTATAGCAGCAGGGGCTGTGGGTGTAACAATGGTATTGATGTCCTCATCAATTTAGACTTAGCTAAGAATAGATCTATACATTAGAGCTTAGCTCATGTACCTCCACTTGTGGGATTCCTCCTCCTGAGAGAGAGACACTCCATTGGAGTTCAAGGCCTCCTTTGGAGAAGATCCCTAGGGATTCAAGACATCCTTGTGGGAAGGATCTATCTAGATCATCAAGCCCTCATCTCCTTCATAGGATTTGGGATGAACTCTATCATGTATCTTGCTTCCCTTTGATTGTTCATGTACCTTGTGGATCTTGTGTGTTTGTTGGTCTAGTTGATGTGTGATTGGACTTGTTGTTGAGTGTTCCTCTTGTGATTTCCCCTTGGTGTTCTTCGTGTTCTTCATGTTCTTTGGGGAATCCCCCTCCAATTCGTGAAAGATCTCCACTTAGGGTTCCACCCTACAACACATGTTCAGTACGCCAAGGGTGCAAACAAGTTGACGCCAAAGTGGGAAGGCCCTTACTGGGTAGTGCGAGTCACCAGACCTGGCGCAGTCCGTCTGGAGACCGAGGATGGCATCCCAATGCAAAACTCATGGAATATTGAGCATCTTCACAAGTTCTACCCGTGAGGCGCGGTTGCCGGGCCCCACCCCGGCAACCTGTTTTGTACAAGCATAGTCTCCAATGCTTGTAACCCTTTGTACAAAGCCAGGCGCAGACCCTGTGCATAGCTGAATAAAACCAAGTGTTTTCACAAAACTTGCATGCATCTTTTCCTATTTGCTTAAGTATGATCTTAATGTGATTACACTAGTTTTAGATAAGATGACTAATATGCCTTAAAGGGCTTCATGCTATCTTCTTCCTTTTCCTGACAATGACAGAAGGATCCCTCGCAAGCAACTTCCCCAGTAGGAGGGTTGAAGCAGGCCCGTACTTTTGATCCACGATAATCCCCCTTATAAAAAATGATAAGAAGTACAACAAAGAAAGATAAGTTTGTTCCATCTGTAGCTTCCCGTCATTCCATGTTGTGTCCATGTATGAAGAACGTTCACGCAAGGAAACCTTGCCGCGTCTATCGTTCGTGCTCCTATCCTTAACTCGAGCCTACTCGACAGGATTAGTTGCAGGTGCGTTTGGAAAAGACCGGTAAGGGACCAGCCTCTATTCGCGCTCCACACCATTCTTGAGCTCACCAGACGAGGTTTTGTAGTAGCTGCGTTAAAGGCTGGCGAGAAGCTTTGCCGGGAACTCTACATGCAAAAGAGTGCTGAAGGCTAGTCCTTCAAAAACATCTAAAAACATGTATAAGTATCCGCAAAGTTTTCTTTCAAAATTGTGTGAGACGAACAAGTACAGATCATACAAGTACCAACATGGATGAGGGATTACATAGATTTGATTCAAACATGACGAGTGCGTACATTTTTTGACTTAAAAAGATAACTGCTCCGTATTGCCTTTCTTGTCCCTCTCCTCCTAGGGTTTACATTGAGAAGAAAGGAGGGCAAAACGAGTGCTTGGGCAGAAGCCCATCCTGACCCTGTCAGGACCAGAGGGATGCAACCTGACAAGATCGAGAGAGCGCCCCCCCCCCCCCCCCCCCGGCAATGAAGATGAGGCCAGAGACGGAGAGAGCGGCTAGGCGATGCCTTGGTCACCCCCGCCAGGACCAGAGGGACGCGGCTCGACAGGGACACCGGCAGGGAAGACGAAGCCGGAGTCCACGAGCTTGCCGGAGTCCACGAGCCTGCCGGAGTCCAGCTGGAGGTGGCGGTGACGTCCAGGCCAAGCACCCCCGGCAAATCACTCTGCCGGGGTCCAGCTGTAGATGATGGTGGTGCCGGCGCCTAGCTGACGGTGATGGTGCGGCCGGAATTCAGCCTGAGTCTGAGTCATTGTCTTCGCGCTTGACAATCGAGGGCTCGCCGTAACCGTCTTCACCGTCTGTGCCCTCCTCATCATTGCCGCTCGAGGAGGAGCTTTCATCATCGCTCAAGCTTTCCACACAGCACCCAAGGCGAGCGCCTAAGCACCCGAAGACCTTGATGGAGAGTAGATCAGACTCCACCAACTTGAAGCGGAGAACATGCCCCGCCGCAAGGTAGTGGGAGCAGGCGAAGGTTTCCCACCCGCGCCTGAGAAGCATGACGTGAGGCGCGGGGAACTCAATGTTCAGCCACACGGCCCCGTTGCAGCAGCCATTCATGCGCAACCACAGCCCGAGCGGCTGGTCGACCTCCATCACCGTGGCAAAAGGGCGAGGAAGCCGCAGGCGACTGCGGGAGGATCGCGCAGCTTGATGATGAATTCTAGCGCCGTATCTCCCGCATGGCCTTCTGTCGTGGGTGGAGCAGTTGGAGGAGAGATGACGAGTGAACCGCCTTGTCCGCCTCGACCGCGGGCACTGTGTCGACCCTGATCGCGTCCCGTAGGTCTGCCCCGTGCGCTGGAACCAGCCTCTACAGCTACAGTTGAGGCAGGAACAGGATGTCGAGGAGAAGCTCTCGGTGCTACGGTCCAAGCACGAGCTCGGCCCCTTCCTCTCGCCATGGGGGGGATAGAAGCAAGGTAGGAGAAGGAGGAGATGGTTGACGAGCATCGCCACCCTCGCACGCCTCCTTTTATAGCGGGAGCGAGGGGGGGCTAGCTCTCCACTACTCTGGGGCAACCGCCCCACTCCCCCAATCCAGCCCTCTGCGTCCCTGGATGGCATCCTGATTCATCGATTGCCCCACTACACCAATCCGAGGCGCTGCATATTCTGCCAAGGTGCACGTTCCCGTGCCCTGCGCGTCCATCTCCAACCCCGCGCAATGCATGCGGTGCACGTGGCGGAAACGACAGGTGTAGTGGGTGAAATAAGGTAAAATGGCAGTTACCCCGACTCATGCGCGGGCGCCCTAATGGCTTCCCATGGACGTAGGCGCCCCTAGTTTTTGACATCAACGACGCACGTCGTTTGAGCGCCGAAGATATCATGAGGGGCCGGGGGGCTGATCCAGATCCAGATTAATGAAGAAGCAAAGAAGATACCAAAGACACAGCGTCTATCTCGGCAGGTTCAACAACAGCGCCTGTGCATTTGTTGGGCCTACCCCAACGATGCCCGATGGCACGTATGCACCAGGCCCGGGGGCTCCTATCAGTGAAACAAACATGCGTGTTTGCCGCCCTAACTTATGCATAGGCGTGTGGCAGATCATACATCAAGTACCAATGCTTAACACAAAACAAAGCAGAGAAGGCGCTCTTCGTGAGATAAAGGAGCGCATCAAGAAGACCAACCCAACCAGAAGGTTCCTAGAAATGACTCCCTTGCCGGGCAAACAGGGCCGACTGGGTTGAGACTGCGCCTGGGACCAAAGCCAGACCACCCCGGAAGGGTTTTCGGGGCCGCCAAGGCCAAAACAAGACCTCAAGACAAGGGCCCGATAGGCTCCACGCCGGCAGACCTCTGCCAAGACGCCACCGCTCTACCTCATCAAACACCAGTCACTAATCAGTGAGGTGTCAAGCTCTCGAGTGGCTAGGTGGATCCTGTCGTGCACGTGGCAGCCTGCTGGAGAAGAGATTACCTTTAATGACACCCGTCCCAGAGGCGTGTCTGCAAATAAGAGGTAGTTAGGCAAGCAGTGGAGGAACCTTGCCAGGGCTACCTCTCCACATGACACCTATGATAGCATTTATGGCATTTTTTTCCTAACTGCCAAGGTTAGGTATGATAGCACTGTTAGCTATCTAATCCTCGTACAATGACTGTTTTGCCACTGTGGTCGCCCCTTAAGCTATAAAAGAAGGCCCGAGGCAACCTAGCAAAGGATTCATTCTTTTGATCCTCTAGCACTTGTACGGGCATAGCTGCTCTCCCTGAAGCACGCTTGCCGGGCTTGAGCGCTCTGTGTCTTTGTGTTCCTATAGATCAATCCACCAAAGCAGGAGTAGGGTATTACGCTGCTCAGCGGCCCGAACCTGGGTAAAAAGAATCTTCCTCACTGCGCAGCCCTGCTACCTCTGCTCTTTGTGCAATGTGATTATCCCCCCGTAGAACCACAAAGGGGCTGCCTTGCCACATAGGTGAACATGCTCCACCACGACACCGTAGGTCTATGGTGAACTACTCACGCATCATCGGAGGGCAGCAAGGAAGATGTAGAAGCCCTCTGTGATTGATTCCCCCTCCGGCAGAGTACCGGAGAAGGCCTCTAGATGGGATCTCGGAAGAACAGAAACTTACGACGGTGGAAAAAGTGTTTTGGGTGGCTCGTCTGGTCTTCTATCGAACCTTCTAGGGTCTCCCCTGGTCTAAAAAAATCATCAAAATGTTTCATAGCGTTTGGACTTCGTCTGGTAGTGATTTCCTGAAAAGCCAAAAACAAGAAAAAAAAACAACAACTGGCACAGGGCACTAGGTTAATAGGTCAGTCCCAAAAAATGATATATAACTGCATATAAAACATCCAAGATTGATACTATAATAGTATGGAACAATAAAAAATTATAGATATGTTGGAGACATATCAATAGTACATCTCGATGAGATCACTGAATCTCGAGAAGTGAGGACTGATGAAACAGAATCTGTTCCAAAGATTGTCCACACAACTGAACCAGAAATTAATACACCAGTTGCAGAAACTCTAGTTAAGACTGTAACTGAACTGCGTAGGTCAGGATGAGTTATCGAACCTCCTGAGTGGTTTCACAATGAAATATTCATCTTAGAGGAAGATGAACCTGCGCATTACAAGGAAGCGATGGCGACGCCTAGCTCAAAAGAATGGCTCTAAGCCATGCAATCCGAAATGGAGTCCATGTAAGAAAATCAAGTTTGGGACTTGGTTGATCCTCCAGAGGGTGTAAAGCACAAACAATGTAAATGGGTCTTCAAAAGGAAAAGAGATGCATATGGTAATCCCACCATCTCCAAAGCAAGGTTAGTTGCGAAAGGGTTTTTGCAACTTGAGGGAGTTGATTATGATGAAACTATTCTCTCCAGTAGCAATGCTAAAATCTGTACGGATTATGATGGCTATAGCTGCATATTTCGATTACGAGATATGGAAAATGGATGTCAAAAGTGCCTTCCTAAATGGAAATCCAAAAGAGGATGTATACATGATACAACCAGAAGGTTTTGTCGATCCAAAAGATGTTGGAAAGGTGTGCAAGCTTCAAAGGTCAATCTATGGTTTGAAGCAAGCATCAAGGAGCTGGTATTAATGTTTTGATGAAGTTGTAAAAGAGTTTGGCTTCATTAAAAATGATGAAGAAGCTTGTGTATACAAGAAGTTTAGTGGGAGCTATGTAGCATTTCTAATACTATATGTGGATGACATATTATTAATTGGGAATGATACTAAGTATCCTGGCACAATAAAATACTATTTAAAGAGTGTGTTTTTCAATAAGTACTTAGATGAAGTTGCATATATATTGGGCATAAAGATCTATAGAGATAGATCAAGACGTCTAATAGCACTAAGTCAAAGCACGTACATTGACAAGGTTTTAAAGAGATTTAAAATGGAGAATGCAAAGAAAGGTTTTCTCCCAATGTCGCATGGCGTAGCACTTAGCAGAAATCAATGTCCCAAGACAGTTGATGAGCAAGTACAAATGAGTGGAGTACCATATGCCTCTGCAATTGGCTCCATCATGTATGATATGATATGTACTAGACCAGATGTTTCTTATGAACTAAGTGTTAGTAGCAGATACCAGAGTGATCCAGGATTGGCTCACTTGACAAAAGCTAAGAATATTCTTAAGTACCTCAGAAGAACAAAAGATATGCTCATTGTTTATGGAGGTGATGAAGAACTCATTGTAAATAGTTACACCGATGCTAGCTTCATGACTGATATAGATGACTATAAATCTCAATCGGACTATGTTTTTACCCTCAATGGTGGTGTGGTTGTTTGGAAGAGTTTCAAACAAAACACTGTTACGGATTTGACAGAAGTAGAGTATATTGCGGCTTCATAAGCTTCAAAGGAGGCGTTCTGGATCAAGAAGTTTCTTGAAGAAATTGGTGTTGTCCCAAGTGTGATGAATCCAATGGACCTCTATTGTGATAATAGTGGTGTTGTTGCTCAAGCAAAGGAACCAAGATCACACATGAAGAACAAACACATTGAATGCAAGTATCACATTATCCGACAATATGTTGAGAAGGGCTATGTAAAGATTCTCAAGATTCACACGGATTCGAATGTGTCAGACCCGATGACAAAGGCTCTACCACGAGCAAAGCATGAGCAACACCAGATAGCCATAGATGTTAAAGAGACTATTTAAACTAGATTATTGACTCTAGTGCAAGTGGGAGACTGTTGGAAATATGCCCTAGAGGCAATAATATTTGTGTTATTATATTTCCATATTCATAATTATAGAGTTTATATTCTATGCTATTACTGCTATGATCCTGGAATATGCGATTCAGTGGAAAACTCATATGCACATGTGGAATAATAAACAGTAAAAATAAAAGGTTCCTAGTCTCGCCTCTAAGACTAGCTCAAGTGTTGTTGGTGATCACGTTTTCTGGATCTTAGGATAATGTTAAGTGTAACGATGATCCTAAAACAACATTGAGATTATGTCGTTGGAAGAACGATCATATTGAACCGACCCAATCTTGTTATGAATTGAGTTAATATCGTCTGCATTCAATTGTAATAACACAGAGTGTTAACTTGTGCTTTTGCTCCTTAGACCATGAGAGTATCATGGTCACTTCTTACCGTACGATGGACTTTGGGGTTGCTCAAACGTCACATGTAACACGGTGATCATAACGACAACTTACAGGTTCATCGGAAAGTTTGACAAGTGATCGAATAGCTCAAGAGTGGGATTTGATCCTATAACTATGGAGAGATATTATTAGGGCCCTCTCCGTGTGATGGCATCAACCATCGTTTGTCCAGACACATGTGACTTCATCACGGGGATGTTGGAACACAATAACGAGAAAGAAGAATAAAACCAGTAACGAGCATAGTGGTGACTTGGGAGGATACTGATGCATCCTAAGTTTTGTGAAGTATCACAAAGAAGGGAACATCACATGATAACCAAAGGTTCACTCAAATATCATTCGTGTGCTCATAGGGACCGATACGGACGTCCACGGTCCCGCTGTCAGTCATTGAATGAACGGTTTCGTTCATGTCTATGAGTTAATGAACCTACGGGGTCACAAGCTTAAGGCAATCATGATCTGCTGAATGTTAGTAGGATGGGAGTCATGAGAATATATTTGTGGAATTGTTTCATGAATATTCACAATAGTTCTGAGAGGATCCGGAAGCGTTTCGGGCTCACCGAAAGGGTTTCGGAGAGTATCGGGTAATACCGGGTATTACCGATAAATTATATATAGGTGGAAAATGTTTCAGGTGATGTTAAAAAAAATATTGTCTAGAGTTATTTAGAACATTTTATATTAAATTTAAATATCAACAAACCTTAAAAGGCCAAGAGGTGGAAGGAAACTTGGGCCACAAGGGCCCAAGTAGGAAGGCACCCACCCTTTCCTTGTGGGAGGGGGGGGGGTTGGACTAGGGGAGGAGTCCTACTCCTCCCCCTTTGGCCGGTGCCCCAAGGTGGACTTTCCCCCTTGGTGGCTGCCCTCTCCTCCTCCAACCTATATGTACTAGGGTTTTTTGCTCTATTGTTTCATACAAGTTTTCGAGCTTCTTCTAGTTATAGTTGGTACTAGTTGATTAATTAGAACTAGGCTAATCCTCTTGTACTCATAATTAGAAGCCCAGTGTGGTTATAATCTCCTCCCTCTAATTCTCAGGCGACGATTAGCTCTGGACGGTGAAGCGCAGTCGGATCGTGAAGGTTGCACGCTTGCAACCAAGTAGAGAGGTCATACCACTACTGCAGGATGCTACTAACGCGACACTACAATCAGAGACCCTTCAACGAAACTATGCGTGATGCATTAATCGCAAACAGTGATGTAAAAAAACCATCAAAAAATATACAAACCGTTTGCAATGGCAGAGACATCAAACAAGATTCAGATTATAGTTGTGTGTGCGATGCGTGGCATACGGTTAATGCAGAAGAATTGTTTGCGATGAGCCAGAACAACAGAAACGGGCAGCCATATGAAGGTGTGTGTGATAAACAGCATACAGTTCACTCGAATGAACTGTTTGCGATTAGGGAACGCAACAAAAATGGTAAGCCAGATCAAGGTGTGTGCGATATACAACATACAGTTCACTCGGATGAACTGCTTTTGATTAGGCAACACAACAGAAACGGTTCAACTTAACAAGATGTGTGTGAAACGTGGCATAGAGTTCACATAGATGAACTATTTGCGATGAGCTAAAAGAACACACACGATTCATGTAATCAAGATGTGTGTGATATGCGTCAAACAGGTCACTCGGATGAACTGTTTGTGATGAGAAAATATAACTCAAACGATTACTATAGTTCATTCATGTGCGATTATGTGTGTAGAAAAACTTTGAAAAATGCAAACGAGTTGCTTGCGATGGCTAGGAGTATCGCACGATGCGTGGTGCGAGTACTCGTGTACGACGATTAGTAAGTTACACATATGTTTCCTTATGTTAACACGTGTGTGATAACACGTGACACTGCATACGATTGTCGGGTTGTTTGCTCCACTTAAGTCTTCTTGAGCTCTAGCGAAGGCTTCCTGTACTCCACAGGGGCGAATTGTAAAATCCCTGACCCCCTAGCCAGCTGCTAGCTATAAATAACCATAGCAATGGCCGGCGGCCGCGACTCACTACTGGTCCACTTGCTAGATAGTTACCCACACATACCGACATACCACCATCGGTCGACGACAAGATGCGGTTGCGCGACAGGAACGGGCGTCGAAGATTGTAGCTTAGGTTAACTAATTATACCTCCAGAGCCGGATGAGCACGCGGCAATCATCAGGCTCTGGAGGTGTAATTAATTAACCTAATCTATGATCTCAATCGCCCGTTCCCCGTGTCCGGCTGAGATCAAATAACTAAAGCTTGCCCAATGTGATCATGCGCCGGCCCCAACAGCTGGCAGAGCGCGTGCGGGGGGATACGATAGCAGAGCGCGTGGAGGGATGCTATAACACCCCCAATGTCAAGCTACAATAATCACACACTAATGATGCAAAGTCATCAACAATATTTTTTTGCTAACTATCATCTTATTCCAAACCAACCTCAAATTCGAATTCAAATAGCAAGTCAAATTATTATTTCTTCAAACTGTAAAACTAAAATGTTCGCATCGTTATATAAATTCCTTTGAGCATTTGTCATGTTTACACCAACATTATTTGACCTACAAATTACTCCTGGCCAACAATTTTTATGGACCAAATCACCTTTTTATTCTAGTTAAACTCAAAACTAAATTCGAAATAATTCAAAGTGGCCTCAAACTTTGTGAGCTAATGCAAAATATTAGCTAGTAATTATGGGCCAAGTTCAATGTGAACAAAGTCATTTGGTAATAAAATAAAATGCAAAGCTGAGACTAAAGTTGAAAACAGAAAAGAAAATGCAAATAAAAAAAGAGAAAAGGCCTAAACTAATACTGTCCAAGTGGGCTCTAATGTGCACATGGCATAACGGAGGCAGAGGGCGTGGAGGCCATCTGCCATGGCACCGGGCATTCACGGCCTCCCAGTTGCCAACAAAAGCCGTGCAGGCCTCCCCCCATGTGACCTAGAACCCGTCGCCCCCTTTTCCATGCGCCATTCCCCCCACTCTCTCCCTCGTTCACCCGAGCGTGGTCGCCGACGCGCCGCCGTCGATCCCATGGCCACCAGCCACCCCGCGCCGCACGGAGATGTCCAGGAGAAACCACGGTGCTCCTCTTCTTCATCTACGCAAAAGAACTCGAGCCGTGGACCAACACAGCGCTAGATCGGCACCGTCTCCTACCTCCGGCCGTCGCCGTTAGCCACGTTGATCCGCTCGCCCTCGACCCCTCCGTCTTCATCGAGCCCTCCTCGAGCTTCGCTGTGAGCTATGCCTCCGATTCCCCCTCGTTGCCGCTCCGTTCTGCCGCCGTAACCCGTCCCCTCAATGCTCGGCCACCACCCCCGGAGCGCCGCGCTCACCATGCCCTGCGAGCCCCTGGCCGCGCCCACGCCGTGGCCGCCCCGCGCCCACGCCGTGGCCGCCCCGCGACCACGCCTCACTGGCCGCGCGCTGCTCGTGCACCCACGCATCGCACGTGCCTAGCCCGGCTCGCCCACTCGCCGCTGCAGTGCTGCTGCTGTTGCATCTGCACTGCTGCTGCCGCTACCTACGCTGCTACTTTTGCTGCTCGCCGCCGCTGCTAGCTGCTGCCGACTGCCACTCATGTCGCCGCCTGCAGCTCCCCCTGCGCCGCTGCCCGGTCCGCCGTGCCTGCACCGCCTGTTACTGATGTCTACTACACAACTTGTTCTTGTAGACTCGTGTTGGGCCTCCAAGCGCAGAGTTTTGTAGGACAGTAGCAAATTTCCCTCAAGTGGATGACCTAAGATTTATCAATTCGTGGGAGGTGTAGGATGAAGATGGTCTCTCTCAAACAACCCTGCAACCAAATAATAAAAAGTCTCTTGTGTCCCCAACACACCCAGTACAATGGCAAATTGTATAGGTGCACTAGTTCAGCGAAGAGATGGTGATAAAAGTGTAGTAATGATAGTAGATATTGATTTTTGTAATAGGAACAATAAAAAACAGCAAGGTAGCAATTGATAAAACGGAGCAGAAACGGTATTGCAATGCTTGAAAATGAGGCCTAGGGTCCGTACTTTCACTAGTGCAACCTCTCAACAATGCTAATATAATTGGATCATGTAACCATCCCTCAAAGTGCGATGAAGAATCACTCCAAAGTTCCTATCTAGTGGAGAACATAAGAAGAAATTGTTTGTACGGTACGAAACCACCTCGAAGCTATTCTTTCCGATCGATCTATCCAAGAGTTCGTACTAAAATAACACCAAATAATTTCAGATTCATAATACTCAATCCAACACAAAGAAACTCAAAGAGTGCCCCAAGATTTCTACCGGCGAAACAAAGACAAGAACGGGCATCAACCCCTATGCATAGATTACCCTAATGTCACCACCGGAATCCGTGAGTTGAGTGCCAAAACATATATCAAGTGAATCAATACGATACCCCATTGTCACCACGGGTATTCATAGCAAGACATACATAAAGTGTTCTCAAATCCATAAAAGTATTCAATCCGATAAAACGAAATCTCAAAGGGAAAACTCAATTCATCACAACAAGATAGAGAGGAGAAAACACCATATGATCCGACTATATTAACAAAGCCCGTGATACATCAAGATCGTGACATCACAAGAACACGAGAGAGAGAGATTAAACACATAGCTACTGGTACAAATCCTCAGCCCCGAGGGTGGACTACTCCCTCCTCATCATGGTGGCCGCCGGGATGATGAAGATGGGCACCAGTGATGATTCCCCCCCTCCGGCAGGGTGCCGAAACGGGGTCTAGATTGTTTTCTCGTGGCTACAGAGGCTTGTGGCGGCGGAACTTCTGATCTAGGGTCTCTGCGAGGGTTTTTGGAATATTTGACAATTTATAGGGCGAAGAGGCGGTGTGAGAGGCCACCGAGGTGGGCACAACCCACCGGGGCACGCCTGGGGGCCCAGGCGCGCCCTGGTGGGTTGTGCCCCCTCGGGGTACCCCCCAGGTGCTGCTCTAGCCCATTGGATGTCTTCTGGTCCATAAAAAATCCACAAAAAGTTTCCCTGCGTTTGGACTCCGTTTGGTATTGATTTTCTGTGATGTAAAAAACAAGCAAAAAACAGCAACTGGCACTGGGCACTATGTCAATAAGTTAGTCCCAAAAAATGATATAAAGTTGCTATAAAATGATTGTAAAACATCCAAGAATGATAATATAGCAGCATGAATACTTCATAAATTATAGATACGTTGGAGACGTATCAGCATCCCCAAGCTTAATTCCTACTCGTCCTCGAGTAGGTAAATGATAAAAGAAATAATTTATGAAGTGTGAATGCTAGCAAAGTGCATAAGTTTGATCAATAGTAATTTCAATCACTTTTCCTAGCATCATAACAGCAATTCTTTCTCATAAAACTCATCATGTTAAAGTAGCAACCAATTCACATGTTAAGGTTCAAACAATGAATTCTCTTGAAACTCAACAACCTATATTCTTATTCACCAAACAATTGCAATTCAACTTATTCAACAGAGTCTAAGTAAGAGCTCCACATACTCAACCATCATATAGTCTTCTATGATTGTTAACACTCACCGCATACACATGAGCAAAACGTTTCAACCGGACACATAGAAAGATAGGGGCTTATAATTTTGCCTCCCAACGTATTCACCTCAAGGGTGATGTCAACAATAATAACTCATGCTACCCATATCCAACTGGATATCTGTGCCTAGATCTTTCCTAACCACATGATGCTTGCCAAAAGAGAAAAATAAAAAGGAATAGAGAGAAAAACTTTGACTCTTGCATGAAAGTAAATACATAAAAGTAAAAGGTAGGCCCTTCGCAGAGGGAAGCAGAGGTTGCCATGCGCTTTTTGTTTGTATGCTCAGTCCCTTAGTGCAAAAGAACGTCATGTTATATTGCCCCTTATGATAGCAACCTTTATTACGCAGTCTGTCGCTTTTATTCTTTGCCATCACAAGTTCGTACAACGCTCAATTTTCTCTTACACTAAATGATCTAACACTTTTAGAAGCAATTTTTATTGCCTTATTGCACCGATGACAACTTACTTGAAGGATCTTACTCAATCCTTAGGTAGGTATGGTGGACTCTTGAAAATAAGATTTGGGTTTAAGGGTTTTTGGATGCACAAGTAGTATCTCTACTTGGTGTGGAATTTTTGGCTAGCAAAGATGGGGGGCAAGCACCACATGTTGAAGGATCTATGACAATATAACTTCTATGTGAATATAAACAAACATAAATCATTACGTTGTCTTCGTTGTGTAACGTCAACAATTTTGGCATATAATATTTTGATGAGGGCTCACAATCACAAAAGATTTCCAAGATAGTGTATTTGCATGTGAAAGTTCTCTTCCTTATAGTAATCATTCATGAATTGCTTGTATGACCAATATTCTGATTGTCAAGCTTCAAAATATTTCACTTTCTAAACCCAATGTGAAGCTACCACTAGGCATAATATGAACATATAATTTCAACTTCATGATATTCAATTCTTTCGACAATTTACTCATAGGATATAAGTGAAGCACGAGAGTAAATGACAAACTACTCTAAAAAGATATAAGTGAAGATCAAGCGAGTAGTTAAGTAAAGGAGTAGCTAATTGAGGACTCTTTCTTATTTAAAAACTTTCAGATCTAAGTATTTTATTAAAACAGCAAGTAAAACAAAACAAAATGACATTCCAAGAATAGCACAACTGATGAGGACATCAATACCATTGTTACACCCACAGCCCCTGCTGCTATACATACTGGACCAATTACTAGAGCTCGCGCACGCCAATTAAATTATCAGGTACTTTCGTTTCTTGGTAATGATTCTAATGTTCATGAGAATATGATGCTGCTTAAATTGGACACATTTGTTTTGCTTACAAATGAAGGGCCTAGCTTGGACAAGAAAGAGGAACATTGGAGCAAGTTCAAGCATGGAGATGATGGCATGCGCAAGGGGAACAAGAACGGAGTTACAAGTGATGATTTCAGGACTTTGAAGCCACCATAATGAGTGCAGGAAGCCTTGGACGAAATATACAAGATGCCACTTCATAAATTTCGTCCAGAGGCTATTATAGGTGCTGCATCACCTTATTAATGGGCCAGGCCCATGTAATTTCGAAATACTTGAGTATAGGCTGTTTTTAGAGTCCGTATGTGTGGGAAAACAAGAGATAGGGTTAGTTTCGGACCCCTCCTTCAAGGGCCATGAAATTCCCCCCCTCTTCCTCCATATATACAGCCCTTAGGGCACCGTTTAGACTTTGGGTTTTGTTTAGATTAAAAGTTCGCCATAGCTGCAACTTCGAGTACTTCATTTGTGTTCAACGACCAGACAAAGGCGTCACAGAACCCCAGCTTCATTAATAAAGCTTTCCTCTTATATTTGCAATATCCAGATTGCAATCTCAGTTTCTTGCTTGTTCTTCGTTTGCTCACAGGAAACAGACCCTCGTGGTCAGGTTGATCGTGCTCCAGCGTGGTCAATAACCCCTTGGAAGTTGGTTTAGCGATTGCTAAGGCGCGACGTCTCGCACGTTCGTAGTCGGATCGTCAAGGTCGACTCCCACAGAAAACGATAGCCACCATCTCATTGAAACATCGGGACACCTTCGCCTCTATCAAGTGGTATCAGATTTCCAGGTTGCTTGGTGAGATTTTACAGTTTTTCTTAGTTTAGATCGAGTTTGTTCTTCATACCTACAGTCCACGAAAAAGCCAAAAAAAATTAGGGTTAGTTCATCATATCCGAACCAATCTGAGCCTTTGCATAATCTTTTCTGTATTTGCTTTGTTGAATTTGCGGTTGCATCGTCGTGTCAAGTTGCTGGTCTTAGCGTCTAGTCCTTTAGAGTTTTGAGTTTTGTTCACAGGTTGTCACGTCGCCGCTGCCATATATCACCACCACATCATCATCATCGCTGCTGCCATATACCACCACCGCACCAACTTCATCGCCGCTGCCATATACCACCACCACATATTCACCGCCAATCCGAGTCCCTATACGCCACCACCTATCCGCCGCCATCACGCCAATCTGAGTCCACCTGCAACATATATCCGCCACCAGTCCGAGTTCCACCAGATTCATCTCCGCCACCAGTCCTAGTCCGAGTCCAGTATTTTGTTACTCTGTTTTGGATTTCCAGATCACGCCATACTCCGAGTCGTGACAGAGTAGGACTCCCGAACTTTCGTACTACCTGCAGTAGAAAAATAGTTCCAGTTTCAAAAAAAAAAGAGGAAAAAAAGTGCAAAAAAAAGAGAGGAAAATTCTGGCTAGGCAGTTTTTAGACCATTTGTAGACTTTTTCGAAAAAAAATTGTTGCGGAGCAAAAAAAAAAAGAGGAAAAAAAGTGCAAAAATAAAAAAGAGAAAAAAATTTTAGAGTGTGCTCCTCCCTTGTTTACGTGCAGCGCCGTGATTTTAATAGTGTTCTAGGCTCGCGTCTCTAGCACGGTCTAGCCTAGGACCAGCACAGTACCGTCGTTGAGCGTTTATTCAACTTTGCATCTCTGAATAGATTATTGCTGACCCTTTTTGCTACCATATCATAAGCCTTCCCAGCTCCCCATACATCTACGTCGTGCGTTTCACACCACCTGGCAATCACTCTGTCCAATCTTTAAGAGTTTTGACTACACCGGTTGCCGATCACCACCTGCTGCTGGGTAAGAACTGGTAAGCATTTGAGATTCGCTTGACGGTTTTGTGATACACCACCACCACCACTTCCTAGTAGTCTGTAGGATCATATTCTTGTGTGTTTCTATTGCTGCTAACCATGGCAGGATCACAAGCCGATGAGACTGATTGGGAGAACATGACGAACAAACAGCTACATGATAAATTTCAGCAAATGATGAGTGGGCAGGTGCAAGATGTGCTAAACAGATTTGAAGAGGCCATGGAGAAGATAGATGGAATTGTGAAGACGTTTGAAACAAAGCTCGGTACCAAGTTTAATGAATTACTCGCGCGTCTTCCACAACCACCGCCGGCTGCACCTGTCACACCTCTACAACAACAACAACAACGTCGCCTTCCAAATCAAGTGGGACGAGCACAGCGCGTTCCCCTTGAGCCTGGTCAAACTTCTGGTGCCGCTGCACCTACTGTTGATGCTTCTATGGCTCCTGCTGCCGCTGAGGAGGACGATTATGCGGGCAATTACGAGGATGAGGTTGATCAAAATCAGAACTACGTACCAGCACCAGGTCGTCCACATGCCAATAATCGCAATGGTAGGGCTGCATTACCAGCTCAGGTACGAGATCATGACCATCTTCCTAAACTGAAATTGAATATTCCACCATTTGAGGGTAGATATGTTCCTGATATATATCTTACTTGGGAGTTAGAAACTGAACAACGTTTTACATGTTTACAATATCCCGAGGAGAGACGTGTTGCTGCTGCTGTTTGTGCTTTTACTAGTTTTGCATGTGTATGGTGGTCTGAACATTGTAGATTATATCCTATTCCAGCTACGTGGGCTGCTTTGAAAACTGCTATGCGTACTCGTTGGGTTCCACCATATTATCAACGTGAATTACTTCAAAAATTGCAGCGCTTAAGACAAGGAAAAAATTCTGTAGAAGAATATTATCAGGAAATACAAACTGGCATGATTAAATGTGGTATTGTTGAGGAGAATGAAGCTATGCTTGCACGTTTTATGGGTGGATTAAATAGAGAGATTCAGACCATTCTAGAGTATAAGGAGTATAATAATATCACTCGTTTATTCCATCTTGCTTGTAAAGCTGAACGTGAAGTGCAGGATCGACAGGCATTGGCGCGAACTAATTTTTCTGCAGGTCGATCTTCATTATGGACACCGCGTGCCTCCTCTACTCCCACACGTCCTACTGCAGCACCACTGACTTCAGCCGCCAATTCCAACCGAGATACAAGAAAACAGGCACCACCACCACCATCTGCCAAGAGTACACCTTCTGGGCCTACCCAGAGCTCTTCCTCATCTATGGCATCAACAGGGCACACACATGATATTATTTGTCGTCGTTGTAAGGGAAGAGGTCATTATGCGAGAGAATGCCAATCTCCGCGTGTTATGATTGCTACTGAGGATGGTGGGTATGAGTCCGCTAGTGACTATGATGAGGAGACTTTGGCTCTTATTACAAGTGAAGAACACGGTGGAGATGATTCTGATCATGAGACGCAATACATGGCTCCTGAAGACGCTGACAGTTATGAATGTTTAGTTGCTCAACGTGTTTTGAGTGTGCAGGTCACACAAGCTGAGTAAAATCAGAGACATAATTTGTTCCATACAAAGGGAGTTGTGAAGGAACGTTCTGTTCGCGTCATCATAGATGGAGGGAGCTGCAACAACTTGGCTAGCATGGAGATGGTGGAGAAGCTATCTCTCACCACAAGACCACATCCACATCCTTACTATATCCAATGGTTCAACAACAGCGGCAAGGTTAAGGTAACACGTACTGTTCGTGTGCATTTTAGTATCTCTACATATGCTGATTATGTTGATTGTGATGTGGTACCCATGCAAGCATGTTCATTATTACTTGGTAGACCATGGCAATTTGATAAAAATTATGTACACCATGGTAGAAACAATCAGTATACTCTTGTTCATAAGGATAAACATATTACTTTGCTTCCTATGACTCCTGATTCTATTTTGAAAGATGATATTAATAGAGCTAGTAAAGCAAAACAGGAGAAAAATAAGAGTGAAAATCAGATTGTGGCAAAAGAATTTGAGCAACAAATGAAGCCTAATAATAAACCATCTAGTGTTGCTTCTGAAATTAAATTGAAAAGTGCATGTTTACTTGCCACCAAATCTGATATTGATGAGCTAGATTTTAGCAAATCTGTTTGCTATGCTTTTGTGTGCAAAGAGGCATTATTTTCTTTCGAGGACGTGCCTTCCTCTTTGCCTCCTGTTGTCACTAACATTTTGCAGGAGTTCGCTGATGTCTTTCCACAAGACGTGCCACCGGGATTACCACCTATTCGCGGGATTGAGCATCAGATTGACTTAATTCCCGGTGCTTCACTGCCAAACCGTGCGCCATACCGTACCAATCCAGAGGAGACGAAGGAGATTATGCGTCAAGTACAGGAGCTGCTCGACAAAGGTTATATACGCGAATCTCTTAGTCCTTGTGCTGTTCATATTATACTAGTGCCAAAAAAGGATGGTACATCACGTATGTGTGTTGATTGTAGAGGCATTAATAATATTACTATTCGCTATCGTCATCCTATTCCTAGGCTAGATGATATGCTTGATGAATTGAGTGGCTCTACAATATTCTCCAAAGTTGATTTGCGTAGTGGATACCATCAAATTCGTATGAAATTGGGAGATGAATGGAAAACAGCATTTAAAACTAAGTTTGGTTTATATGAATGGTTAGTCATGCCTTTTGGGTTAACTAATGCACCTAGTACTTTCATGAGATTAATGAACGAAGTTTTACGTGCTTTCATTGGACGATTTGTGGTAGTTTACTTTGATGATATATTGATTTATAGCAGATCTTTGGAGGAACAATTGGAACATTTACGTGCTGTTTTTATTGCTCTACGTGATGCACGTTTGTTTGGTAACCTTGGGAAGTGCACCTTTTGCACCGACCGAGTATCTTTTCTTGGCTATGTTGTTACTCCACAGGGAATTGAAGTTGATAAAGCCAAGATTGAAGCTATTGAGAGTTGGCCGCAGCCCAAAACGGTCACACAAGTGAGGAGTTTCCTTGGCCTCGCTGGTTTCTATAGGCGTTTTGTGAGAGATTTTAGCACCATTGCTGCACCTCTCAATGAGCTTACAAGGAAGGATGTGCCTTTTGTTTGGGGTACCGCACAGGAAGAAGCCTTCACGGTTTTAAAGATAAGTTGACACATGCTCCTTTACTCCAACTTCCTGATTTTAATAAGACTTTTGAGCTTGAATGTGATGCTAATGGAATTGGATTAGGAGGTGTGTTATTACAAGATGGCAAACCTGTTGCATACTTTTCTGAAAAATTGAGTGGGCCTAGTCTGAACTATTCTACTTATGATAAATAATTATATGCTCTTGTTCAGACCTTAGAAACATGGCAACATTATTTATGGCCCAAAGAATTTGTTATACATTCTGATCATGAATCGTTGAAACACATTAAAAGTCAAGCAAAACTGAACCGTAGACATGCTAAATGGGTTGAATTCATTGAGACTTTCCCTTATGTCATTAAACACAAGAAGGGTAAAGAAAATGTTATTGCTGATGCATTGTCTCGTCGTTATACTATGCTTTCACAACTTGACTTTAAAATATTTAGTTTGGAGACCATCAAAGATCAATATGTGCATGATCCTGAATTTAAAGATGTATTGCAGAATTGTAAAGAAGGGAGAACATGGAATAAGTTCGTCGTTAACAATGGATTTGTGTTTCGTGCTAACAAGCTATGCATTCCAGCTAGCTCCGTTCGTCTTTTGTTGTTGCAGGAGGCGCATGGAGGAGGATTAATGGGACACTTTGGCGTAAAGAAGACGGAGGATGTACTTGCTACACATTTCTTTTGGCCAAAGATGAGACGGGATGTTGAGCGCTTTGTTGCTCGCTGCACTACATGTCAAAAAGCTAAGTCAAGACTCAATCCTCATGGTTTATATATGCCTTTGCCTGTACCTAGTGTTCCATGGGAGGATATATCTATGGACTTTGTTTTGGGTTTACCTCGAACAAAGAAGGGGAGGTATAGCATATTTGTTGTCGTGGATAGGTTCTCGAAAATGGCGCACTTTATACCATGTCATAAAAGCGATGATGCTGCTAATGTTGCTGATTTGTTCTTTCGTGAAATTATTCGCTTGCATGGTGTGCCAAATACTATTGTTTTAGATCGTGATACCAAATTTCTTAGCCACTTTTGGAGATGTTTATGGGCTAAGTTGGGGACTAAACTGCTTTTTAGTACTACTTGTCACCCCCAAACTGATGGACAAACTGAAGTAGTCAATAGAACTTTGTCTACTATGCTTAGGGCTGTTTTGAAGAATAACAAGAAAATGTGGGAAGAATGCTTGCCTCATATTGAATTTGCTTATAATCGTTCGTTGCATTCTACTACTAAGATGTGCCCTTTTGAGATTGTATATGGTTTCCTACCTCATGCACCTATTGATTTGTTGCCTCTTCCATCTTCGGAGAAGGTTAATTTTGATGCTAAACAACGTGCTGAATTGATCTTAAAAATGCATGAGTTAACTAAGGAGAACATTGAGCGTATGAATGCTAAATATAAACTTGCTGGAGATAAGGGTAGAAAACATGTTGTGTTTGCACCTGGAGATCTTGTTTGGTTACATTTGCGTAAGGATAGATTTCCTGGTTTGCGCAAGTCAAAGCTAATGCCACGTGCTGATGGTCCTTTTAAGGTGTTAGAGAAAATAAATGATAATGCATATAAACTTGAGCTGCCTGTAGATTTTGGGGTTAGTCCCACTTTTAACATTGTAGATTTGAAGCCTTATTTGGGTGAGGAAGATGAGCTTCCGTTGAGGACGACTTCATTTCAAGAAGGGGAGGATGATGAGGACATCAATAGCATTGTTACACCCACAGCCCCTGCTGCTATACATACTGGATAAATTACTAGAGCTCGCGCACGCCAATTAAATTATCAGGTACTTTCGTTTCTTGGTAATGATTCTAATGTTCATGAGAATATGATGCTGCTTAAATTGGATACATTTGTTTTGCTTACAAATGAAGGGCCTAGCTTGGACAAGAAAGAGGAACCTTGGAGCAAGTTCAAGCATGGAGATGATGGCATGCGCAAGGGGAACAAGAACGGAGTTACAAGTGATGATTTCAGGACTTTGAAGCCACCATAATGAGTGCAGGAAGCCTTGGACGAAATATACAAGATGCCACTTCATAAATTTCGTCCAGAGGCTATTATAGGTGCTGCGTCACCTTATTAATGGGCCAGGCCCATGTAATTTCGAAATACTTGAGTATAGGCTGTTTTTAGAGTCCGTATGTGTGGGAAAACAAGAGATAGGGTTTGTTTCGGACCCCTCCTTCAAGGGCCATGAAATTCCCCCCCCCCCCTCTTCCTCCATATATACAACCCTTAGGGCACCGTTTCGACTTTGGGTTTTGTTTAGATTAAAAGTTCGCCATAGCTGCAACTTCGCGTACTTCATTTGTGTTCAACGACCAGACAAAGGCGTCACAGAACCCCACCTTCATTAATAAAGCTTTCCTCTTATATTCGCAATATCCAGATTGCAATCTCAGTTTCTTGCTTGTTCTTCGTTTGCTCGCAGGAAACAGACCCTCGTGGTCAAGTTGATCGTGCTCCAGCATGGTCAATAACCCCTTGGAAGTTGGTTTAGCGATTGCTAAGGCGTGACGTTTCGCACGTTCGTAGTCGGATCGGCAAGGTCGACTCCCACAGAAAACGATAGCCACCATCTCATCGAAACATCGGGACACCTTCGCCTCTATCAACAACTCAAGTGAAGAAGCAAAAACTTACGCTCAACCGATACTAACCGATAATTGTTGATGAAGAAAGGTGGGATGCCTACCGGGGCATCCCCAAGCTTAGATTCTTGAGACTTCTTGAAATATTATCTTGGGATGCCTTGGGCATCCCCAAGCTTGAGCTTTTGCGTCTCCTTAATTCCTTTTATATCACAGTTTCCCTAAATCCGATATTGTTGGAGACGAAAGAGGGGATGCCTTCCGGGGCATCCCCAAGCTTAGTTGCTTGGATCTTCCTTGAATATTACCTTGGGGGTGCCTTGGGCATCCCCAAGCTTAGGGCATTGTCACTCCTTATTCTCCTCATATCGATATCTCACCCAAAACTTGAAAACTTCAATCACAGAAAACTTAACGGAACTTCGTGAGATGCATTAGTATAATAAAGACAAATCATTCACTTTGGTACGATCAAGATAAGATTCATAATTATTTACACATAATGCCTACTGTACTCTACAATTTCCACAATTTATAACAAGAAATATAAGCCATGGAAACCATAAAAGCAAGCAAACTATGCATTGCAAACAGAATCTGTCAAAAACAGAACAGTACGTAAAGATCTGAATTAAGGTCATACTTATGTAACTCCAGAAATTCTGAAAAATTAGGACAACGTAGAAAATTTGTATACTGATAGAGGCGAGGGTGTCCCGATCTTTCGATGAGATGATAGCTATCGTTTTTGGTGGAGTAGACTTTGACGATCCGACTATGAACGTGCGAGGACGTCGCGCCTTAGCAATCGCTAAACCAACTCCGAGAGGTTATTGACCACGCCGGAGCACAATCAACCTGACCACGAGGGTTTATCTCCTGCAAGCAAACGAAGAACAAGCAAGAAACTAAGATTTGCAATCTGGATATTGCGAATATAAGATGAAAGCTTTATTGATCAAGGTGGGGTTCTGTGACGTCTTGGTCTGGTCGTTGAACACAAACGAAGTACGCGAAGTTGCAGCTATGGCGAACTTTTAATCTAAACAAAACCCAAAGTCTAAACGGTGCCCTAAGGGCTGTATATATGGAGGAAGAGGGGGGGATTTCATGGCCCTTGAAGGAGGGGTCCGAAACCAACCCTATCTCTTGTTTCCCCACACATACGGACTCTAAAAACAGCCTATACTCAAGTATTTCGAAATTACATGGGCCTGGCCCAATAATAAGGTGATGCAGCACCTATAATAGCCTCTGGACGAAATTTATGAAGTGGCATCTTGTATATTTCGTCCAAGGCTTCCTGCACTCATTATGGTGGCTTCAAAGTCCTGAAATCATCACTTGTAACTCCGTTCTTGTTCCCCTTGCGCATGCCAACATCTCCATGCTTGAACTTGCTCCAAGGTTCCTCTTTCTTGTCCAAGCTAGGCCCTTCATTTGTAAGCAAAACAAATGTATCCAATTTAGGCAGCATCATATTCTCATGAACATTAGAATCATTACCAAGAAATGAAAGTACCTGATAATTTAATTGGCGTGCGCGAGCTCTAGTAATTGGTCCAGTATGTATAGCAGCAGGCGCTGTGGGTGTAACAATGGTATTGATGTCCTCATCATCCTCCCCTTCTTGAAATGAAGTCGTCCTCGACGGAAGCTCATCTTCCTCACCCAAATAAGGTTTCAAATCTGCAATGTTAAAAGTGGGACTAACCCCAAAATCTGCAGGCAGCTCAAGTTTATATGCATTATCATTTATTTTCTCTAACACCTTAAAAGGACCATCAGCACGTGGCATTAGCTTTGATTTGCGCAAATCAAGAAATCTATCCTTACGCAAATGTAACCAAACAAGATCTCTAGGTGCAAACACAACATGTTTTCTACCCTTATCTCCAGCAAGTTTATATTTAGCATTCATACGCTCAATGTTCTCCTTAGTTAACTCATGCATTTTTAAGATCAATTCAGCACGTTGTTTAGCATCAAAATTAACCTTCTCCGAAGATGGAAGAGGCAACAAATCAATAGGTGCACGAGGTAGGAAACCATATACAATTTCAAAAGGGCACATCTTAGTAGTAGAATGCAACGAACGATTATAAGCAAATTCAATATGAGGCAAGCATTCTTCCCACATTTTCTTGTTATTCTTCAAAACAGCCCTAAGCATAGTAGACAAAGTTCTATTGACTACTTCAGTTTGTCCATCAGTTTGGGGGTGACAAGTAGTACTAAAAAGCAGTTTAGTCTCCAACTTAGCCCATAAACATCTCCAAAAGTGGCTAAGAAATTTGGTATCACGATCTGAAACAATAGTATTTGGCACACCATGCAAGCGAATAATTTCACGAAAGAACAAATCAGCAACATTAGCAGCATCATCGCTTTTATGACATGGTATAAAGTGTGCCATTTTCGAGAACCTATCCACGACAACAAATATGCTATCCCTCCCCTTCTTTGTTCGAGGTAAACCCAAAACAAAGTCCATAGATATATCCTCCCATGGAACACTAGGTACAGGCAACGGCATATATAAACCATGAGGATTGAGTCGTGACTTAGCTTTTTGACATGTAGTGCAGCGAGCAACAAAGCGCTCAACATCCCGTCTCATCTTTGGCCAAAAGAAATGTGTAGCAAGTACATCCTCCGTCTTCTTTACGCCAAAGTGTCCCATTAATCCTCCTCCATGCGCCTCCTGCAACAACAAAAGACGAACGGAGCTGGCTGGAATGCATAGCTTGTTAGCACGAAACACAAATCCATCGTTAACGACGAACTTGTTCCATGTTCTCCCTTCTTTACAATTCTGCAATACATCTTTAAATTCAGCATCATGCACATATTGATCTTTGATGGTCTCCAAACCAAATATTTTAAAGTCAAGTTGTGAAAGCATAGTATAACGACGAGACAATGCATCAGCAATAACATTTTCTTTACCCTTCTTGTGTTTAATGACATAAGGGAAAGTCTCAATGAATTCAACCCATTTAGCATGTCTACGGTTCAGTTTGGCTTGACTTTTAATATGTTTCAAAGATTCATGATCAGAATGAATAACAAATTCTTTGGGCCATAAATAATGTTGCCATGTTTCCAAAGTCCGAACAAGAGCATATAATTCTTTATCATAAGTAGAGTAATTCAGACTAGGCCCACTCAATTTTTCAGAAAAGTATGCAACAGGTTTGCCATCTTGTAATAACACACCTCCTAATCCAATTCCACTAGCATCACATTCAAGCTCAAAAGTCTTATTAAAATCAGGAAGTTGGAGTAAAGGAGCATGTGTTAACTTATCTTTAAACACCGTGAAGGCTTCTTCCTGTGCGGTACCCCAAACAAAAGGCACATCCTTCTTTGTAAGCTCGTTGAGAGGTGCAGCAATGGTACTGAAATCTCTCACAAAACGCCTATAGAAACCAGCGAGGCCAAGGAAACTCCTCACTTGTGTGACCGTTTTGGGCTGCGGCCAACTCTCAATAGCTTCAATCTTGGCTTTATCAACTTCAATTCCCTGTGGAGTAACAACATAGCCAAGAAAAGATACTCGGTCGGCGCAAAAGGTGCACTTCCCAAGGTTACCAAACAAACGTGCATCACGTAGAGCAATAAAAACAGCACGTAAATGTTCCAAATGTTCCTCCAAAGATCTGCTATAAATCAATATATCATCAAAGTAAACTACCACAAATCGTCCAATGAAAGCACGTAAAACTTCGTTCATTAATCTCATGAAAGTACTAGGTGCATTAGTTAACCCAAAAGGCATGACTAACCACTCATATAAACCGAACTTAGTTTTAAATGCTGTTTTCCATTCATCTCCCAATTTCATACGAATTTGATGGTATCCACTACGCAAATCAACTTTGGAGAATATTGTAGAGCCACTCAATTCATCAAGCATATCATCTAGCCTAGGAATAGGATGACGATAGCGAATAGTAATATTATTAATGCCTCTACAATCAACACACATACGCGACGTACCATCCTTTTTTGGCACTAGTATAATAGGAACAACACAAGGACTAAGAGATTCAAGTATATAACCTTTGTCGAGCAGCTCCTGTACTTGCGCATAATCTCCTTCGTCTCCTCTGGATTGGTACGGTATGGCGCACGGTTTGGCAACGAAGCACCGGGAATTAAGTCAATCTGATGCTCAATCCCGCGAATAGGTGGTAATCCCGGTGGCACGTCTTGTGGAAAGACGTCAGCGAACTCCTGCAAAATGTTAGTGACTGCAGGAGGCAAAGAGGAAGGCACGTCCTCGAATGAAAATAACGCCTCTTTGCACACAAAAGCATAGCAAACAGAATTGCTGAAATCTAGCTCATCAATATCAGATTTGGTGGCAAGTAAGCATGCACTTTTCAATTAAATTTCAGAAGCAACACTAGATGGTTTATTATTAGGCTTCATTTGTTGCTCAAATTCTTTTGCCACAATCTGATTTTCACTCTTATTTTTCTCCTGTTTTGCTTTACTAGCTCTATTAATATCATCTTTCAAAATAGAATCAGGAGTCATAGGAAGCAAAGTAATATGCTTATCCTTATGAACAAGAGTATACTGATTGTTTCTACCATGGTGTACAGAATTTTTATCAAATTGCCATGGTCTACCAAGTAATAATGAACATGCTTGCATGGGTACCACATCACAATCAACATAATCAGCATATGTAGAGATACTAAAATGCACACGAACAGTACGTGTTACCTTAACCTTGCCGCTGTTGTTGAACCATTGGATATAGTAAGGATGTGGATGTGGTCTTGTGGTGAGAGATAGCTTCTCCACCATCTCCATGCTAGCCAAGTTGTTGCAGCTCCCTCCATCTATGATGACGCGAACAGAACGTTCCTTCACAACTCCCTTTGTATGGAACAAATTATGCCTCTGATTTTGCTCAGCTTGTGTGACCTGCACACTCAAAATACGTTGAGCAACTAAACATTCATACCTGTCAGCGTCTTCAGGAGCCATGTATTGCGTCTCATGATCAGAATCATCTCCACCGTGTTCTTCACTTGTAATAAGAGCCAAAGTCTCCTCATCATAGTCACTAGCGGACTCATACCCACCATCCTCAGTAGCAATCATAACATGCGGAGATTGCCATTCTCTCGCATAATGACCTCTTCCCTTACAACGACGACAAATAATATCATGTGTGTGCCCTGTTGATGCCATAGATGAAGAAGAGCTCTGGGCAGGCCCAGAAGGTGTACTCTTGGCAGATGGTGGTGGTGGTGCCTGTTTTCTTGTATCTCGGTTGGAATTGGCGGCTGAAGTCAGTGGTGCCGCAGTAGGACGTGTGGGAGTAGAGGAGGCACGCGGTGTCCATGATGAAGATCGACCTGCAGAAAAATTAGTTCGCGCCAATGCCTGTCGATCCTGCACTTCACGTTCAGCTTTACAAGCAAGATGGAATAAACGAGTGATATTATTATACTCCTTATACTCTAGAATGGTCTGAATCTCTCTATTTAATCCACCCATGAAACGTGCAAGCATAGCTTCATTCTCCTCAACAATACCACATCTGATCATGCCAGTTTGTAATTCCTGATAATATTCTTCTACAGAATTTTTTCCTTGTCTTAAGCGCTGCAATTTTTGAAGTAATTCACGTTGATAATATGGTGGAACCCAACGAGTACGCATAGCAGTTTTCAAAGCAGCCCACGTAGCTGGAATAGGATATAATCTACAATGTTCAGACCACCATACACATGCAAAACTAGTGAAAGCACAAACAGCAGCAGCAACACGTCGTTCCTCGGGATATTGTAAACATGTAAAACGTTGTTCAGTTTCTAACTCCCAAGTAAGATATATATCAGGAACATATCTACCCTCGAATGGTGGAATATTCAATTTTAATTTAGGAAGATGGTCATGATCTCGTACCTGAAGTGGTGGTGCAGACCTACCATTGCGATTATTTGCACGTGGACGACCTGGTGCTGGTGGTTGCACGTAGTTATGATTTTGATCAACCTCATCCTCATAATCGCCCGCGTAATCATCCTCCTCCTCGGCACCAGCAGCAGCAGGAGCAGAAGCCAAAGAAGCATCAACAGTAGGTACAGCAGCACCAGAAGTTTGGCCATCCTCAAGAGGAACACGCTTCGCTCGTCCGAACTGATTTGGAAGGGGGCGTTGTTGTTGTCGTTGCAGAGGTGCGACAGGTGCAGCCGATGGTGGTTGGGGAAGACGCGTGAGCAATTCATTAAACTTGTTATCCAGCTTTGTCTCGAACGACTTCTCCATGCCATCTATCTTCTCCATGGCCTCTTCAAATCTGTTTAGCACATCTCCCACCTGGCCACTCATCATTTGCTGAAATTTATCATGCAACTCCTTGTTCGTCATGTTCTCCCAGTCAATCTCGTCGGCTTGTGATCCTGCCATGGTTAGCAGCAATAGAAACACACAAGAATATGATCCTACAGACTACTAGAAAGTGGTGGTGGTGTGGTGTGGTGTCACAAATCCGTCAAGCAAATCTCAAATTCTTACCAGTTCTTACCCAGCAGCAGGTGGTGATCGGCAACCTTTGTAGTCAAAGCTCTCAGAGCTTGGACAGAGCGATTGCCAGGTGGTGTCAAACGCACGATGTAGATGTATGTGGAGCTGGGAAGGCTTATGATATGGTAGCAAAAAGGGTCAGCAATAATCAATTCAGAGATGCAATGTTGAATAAACTCTCAACGACGGTACTGTGCTGGTCCTAGGCTAGACCGTGCTAGAGACGCGAGCCTAGAACACTAACAAAAATCACGGCGCTGCACGTAAACAAGGGAGGAGCACACTCTGAATTTTTTTTTCTTTTTTTTTTTGCACTTTTTTTTTCCTCTTTTTTTTTTTTTGCTCCGCAACAATTTTTTTTTTGAAAAAGTCTACAAATGATCTAAAAACTGCCTAGCCAGAATTTTCCAGACTTAGTTTTTTTTTTTGAAACTGGAACTATTTTTCTTCTGCGGGTAGCACGAAAATTGGCGAATCCGACTTGTTCACGACTCGTAGTATCGCGTGATCTGGAACTCTAAAATAAAGGAATAAATACTGGACTCGGACTAGGACTGGTGGCAGAGATGAATATGGTGGAACTTGGACTGGTGATGGTATATGACGGTAGTATATGTGGGCTCGGATTGGTGGTGGTATATGGACTCGGATCGGTGGTGGTATATGGACTCGGATCGGTGGTGGTATATGGACTCAGAGAAATAGCAGATAAGCTGTGGTGGTATATGGTAGGGGCGATGATGATGGTGCGGCGGCGGCGTGACAACTTGTGAACAGAACTCGAAACTCTAAAGAACTAGACGCTAAGACCGGCAACTTGACACGACGATGCAACCGCAAATTCAACAAAGCAAAAACCCTAAAAAGATTATGCAAAGGCTCAGATTGGTTCGGATATGATGAACTAACCCTAAATTATTTTTTTTGGCTTTTTCCTGGACTGTAGGTATGAAGAACAGACTCAATCTAAACTACGAAAAACTGTAAATCTCACCGAGCAACCTGGGAATCTGATACCACTTGATAGAGGCGAGGGTGTCCCGATCTTTCGATGAGATGATAGCTATCGTTTTTGGTGGAGTAGACTTTGACGATCCGACTACGAACGTGCGAGGACGTCGCGCCTTAGCAATCGCTAAACCAACTCCGAGAGGTTATTGACCACGCCGGAGCACAATCAACCTGACCACGAAGGTCTATCTCCTGCAAGCAAACGAAGAACAAGCAAGAAACTAAGATTTGCAATCTGGATATTGCGAATATAAGATGAAAGCTTTATTGATCAAGGTGGGGTTCTGTGACGTCTTGGTCTGGTCGTTGAACACAAACGAAGTACGCGAAGTTGCAGCTATGGCGAACTTTTAATCTAAACAAAACCCAAAGTCTAAACGGTGCCCTAAGGGCTGTATATATGGAGGAAGAGGAGGGGATTTCGTGGCCCTTGAAGGAGGGGTCCGAAACCAACCCTATCTCTTGTTTCCCCACACATACGGACTCTAAAAACAGCCTATACTCAAGTATTTTGAAATTACATGGGCCTGGCCCAATAATAAGGTGACGCAGCACCTATAATAGCCTCTGGACGAAATTTATGAAGTGACATCTTGTATATTTCGTCCAAGGCTTCCTGCACTCATTATGGTGGCTTCAAAGTCCTGAAATCATCACTTGTAACACCGTTCTTGTTCCCCTTGTGCATGCCATCATCTCCATGCTTGAACTTGCTCCAAGGTTCCTCTTTCTTGTCCAAGCTAGGCCCTTCATTTGTAAGCAAAACAAATGTATCCAATTTAGGCAGCATCATATTCTCATGAACTTTAGAATCATTACCAAGAAACGAAAGTACCTGATATTTTAATTGGCGTGCGCGAGCTCTAGTAATTGGTCCAGTATGTATAGAAGCAGGGGTTGTGGGTGTAACAATGGTATTGATGTCCTCATCATCCTCCCCTTCTTGAAATGAAGTCGTCCTCGACGGAAGCTCATCTTCCTCACCCAAATAAGGCTTCAGATCTGCAATGTTAAAAGTGGGACTAACCCCAAAATCTGCAGGCAGCTCAAGTTTATATGCATTATCATTTATTTTCTCTAACACCTTAAAAGGACCATCAGCACGTGACAAATAATATCATGTGTGTGCCCTGTTGATGCCATAGATGAAGAAGAGCTCTGGGCAGGCCCAGAAGGTGTACTCTTGGCAGATGGTGGTGGTGGTGCCTGTTTTCTTGTATCTCGGTTGGAATTGGCGGCTGAAGTCAGTGGTGCCGCAGTAGGACGTGTGGGAGTAGAGGAGGCACGCGGTGTCCATGATGAAGATCGACCTGCAGAAAAATTAGTTCGCGCCAATGCCTGTCGATCCTGCACTTCACGTTCAGCTTTACAAGCAAGATGGAATAAACGAGTGATATTATTATACTCCTTATACTCTAGAATGGTCTGAATCTCTCTATTTAATCCACCCATGAAACGTGCAAGCATAGCTTCATTCTCCTCAACAATACCACATCTAATCATGCCAGTTTGTAATTCCTGATAATATTCTTCTACAGAATTTTTTCCTTATCTTAAGCGCTGCAATTTTTGAAGTAATTCACGTTGATAATATGGTGGAACCCAACGAGTACGCATAGCAGTTTTCAAAGCAGCCCACGTAGCTGGAATAGGATATAATCTACAATGTTCAGACCACCATACACATGCAAAACTAGTGAAAGCACAAACAGCAGCAGCAACACGTCGTTCCTCGGGATATTGTAAACATGTAAAACATTGTTCAGTTTCTAACTCCCAAGTAAGATATATATCAGGAACATATCTACCCTCGAATGGTGGAATATTCAATTTTAATTTAGGAAGATGGTCATGATCTCGTACCTGAAGTGGTGGTGCAGGCCTACCATTGCGATTATTTGCATGTGGACGACCTGGTGCTGGTGGTTGCACGTAGTTATGATTTTGATCAACCTCATCCTCATAATCGCCCGCGTAATCGTCCTCCTCCTCGGCACCAGCAGCAGCAGGAGCAGGAGCCAAAGAAGCATCAACAGTAGGTACAGCAACACCAGAAGTTTGGCCATCCTCAAGAGGAACACGCTTCGCTCGTCCGAACTGATTTGGAAGGGGGCGTTGTTGTTGTCGTTGCAGAGGTGCGACAGGTGCATCCGGTGGTGGTTGGGGAAGACGCGTGAGCAATTCATTAAACTTGTTATCCAGCTTTGTCTCGAACGACTTCTCCATGCCATCTATCTTCTCCATGGCCTCTTCAAATCTGTTTAGCACATCTCCCACCTGGCCACTCATCATTTGCTGAAATTTATCATGCAACTCCTTGTTCGTCATGTTCTCCCAGTCAATCTTGTCGGCTTGTGATCCTGCCATGGTTAGCAGCAATAGAAACACACAACAATATGATCCTACAAACTACTAGAAAGTGGTGGTGGTGTGGTGTGGTGTCACAAATCCGTCAAGCAAATCTCAAATTCTTACCAGTTCTTACCCAGCAGCAGGTGGTGATCGGCAACCTCTGTAGTTAAAACTCTCAGAGCTTGGACAGAGCGATTGCCAGGTGGTGTCAAACGCACGATGTAGATGTATGTGGAGCTGGGAAGGCTTATGATATGGTAGCAAAAAGGGTCAGCAATAATCAATTCAGAGATGCAATGTTGAATAAACTCTCAACGACGGTACTGTGCTGGTCCTAGGCTAGACCGTGCTAGAGACGCGAGCCTAGAACACTAACAAAAATCACGGCGCTGCACGTAAACAAGGGAGGAGCACACTCTGAATTTTTTTCTTTTTTTTTTGCACTTTTTTCCTCTTTTTTTTTTGCTCCGCAACAATTTTTTTTCGAAAAAGTCTACAAATGGTCTAAAAACTGCCTAGCCAGATTTTTTTTTGAAACTGGAACTATTTTTCTTCTGTGGGTAGCACGAAAACTGGGGAATCCGACTTGTTCACGGCTCGTAGTATCGCGTGATCTGGAACTCGAAAATAAAGGAATAAATACTGGACTCGGACTAGGACTGGTGGCGGAGATGAATCTGGTGGAACTCGGGCTGGTGATGGTATATGACGGTAGTATATGTGGGCTCGGATTGGTGGTGGTATATGGACTCGGATCGGTGGTGGTATATGGACTCGGATCGGTGGTGGTATATGGACTCAGAGAAATAGCAGATAAGCTGTGGTGGTATATGGTAGGGGCGATGATGATGGTGCGGCGGCGGCGTGACAACTTGTGAACAGAACTCGAAACTCTAAAGAACTAGACGCTAAGACCAGCAACTTGACACGACGATGCAACCGCAAATTCAACAAAGCAAATACAGAAAAGATTATGCAATGGCTCAGATTGGTTTGGATATGATGAACTAACACTAATTTTTTTTTTTCGCTTTTTCCTGGACTGTAGGTATGAAGAACAGACTCGATCTAAACTACGAAAAACTGTAAATCTCACCGAGCAACCTAGAAATCTGATACCACTTGATAGAGGCGAGGGTGTGCCGATCTTTCGATGAGATGATAGCTATCGTTTTTGGTGGAGTAGACTTTGACGATCCGACTACGAACGTGCGAGGACGTCGCGCCTTAGCAATCGCTAAACCAACTCCGAGAGGTTATTGACCACGCCGGAGCACAATCAACCTGACCACGAGGGTCTATCTCCTGCAAGCAAACGAAGAACAAGCAAGAAACTAAGATTTGCAATCTGGATATTGCGAATATAAGATGAAAGCTTTATTGATCAAGGTGGGGTTCTGTGACGTCTTGGTCTGGTCGTTGAACACAAACGAAGTACGCGAAGTTGCAGCTATGGCGAACTTTTAATCTAAACAAAACCCAAATCTAAACGACGCCCTAAGGGCTGTATATATGGAGGAAGAAGGGGGAATTTCGTGGCCCTTGGATGAGGCATCCGAAACCAACCCTAACTCTTGTTTTCCCACACATACGGACTCTAAAAACTGCCTATACTTAAGTATTTCGCAATTACATGGGCCTGGCCCAATAATAAGGTGACGCAGCACCTATAATAGCCTCTGGACGAAATTTATGAAGTGGCATCTTGTATATTTCGTCCAAGGCTTCATGCACGCATTAAGGTGGCTTCAATGTCCTGAAATCATCACTTGTAACTCCGTTCT
Source organism: Thinopyrum elongatum (assembly GCA_011799875.1). Taxonomy (NCBI): domain Eukaryota; kingdom Viridiplantae; phylum Streptophyta; class Magnoliopsida; order Poales; family Poaceae; genus Thinopyrum; species Thinopyrum elongatum. The sequence goes on along the minus strand of CM022303.1, from coordinate 385,251,411 downwards.
TGTTCCCCTTGCGCATGCCATCATCTCCATGCTTGAACTTGCTCCAAGGTTCCTCTTTCTTGTCCAAGCTAGGCCCTTCATTTGTAAGCAAAACAAATGTATCCAATTTAGGCAGCATCATATTCTCATGAACATTAGAATCATTACCAAGAAACGAAAGTACCTGATAATTTAATTGGCGTGCGCGAGCTCTAGTAATTGGTCCAGTATGTATAGCAGCAGGGGCTGTGGGTGTAACAATGGTATTGATGTCCTCATCATATACCCATCAACTGTAAAATATTCAGAATTTTTCCGCGTTCCAGTAAAAGATAGGAATTTCTGCACTGGACGCAAAAGTTTCTGTTTTGCACAGAATCAAGTCAACTATCATCCACACTATCCCAAAGGCTTTACTTGGCACTTTATTGAAACAAAATCTATAAAACAGTATTACTACAGTAGCCTAACCATGTTAACACACAAAAACAGTAGGTAAATGTGTTGGGTTGTCTCCCAACAAGCACTTTTCTTTAATACCTTTTAGCTAGGCATGATGATTTCAATGATGCTCACACAAAAGATATGAATTGAAACATGCAAGAGAGCATAATGAATCACATGGCAAGCACATTTAAGCCTAACCCACTTCCTATGCATAGTGATTTTGTGAACAAACAATTTATTGGGGCAAGAATCAACTAGCATAGGAAGGCAAAATAAGCATAGCTTCAAAACATTCAACATAAAGAGAGAAAACTTGATATTATTGCAATATGTAAAAGCATATATTCCCCTCTCATAATAATTTTCAGTAGCATCATGAATTAATTCAACAATATATCCATCACATAAAGCATTCTTTTCATGATCCACGTGCATAAAAAATTTATTACTCTTCACATAAGAAAATTTATTCTCATTCACAATGGTGGGAGTATCATATGAAACTCGAATACTATAAATTGTTTCCACATTAAAAGAGTAATGTTCAGGAAAAGGGTAATCATAACTATGACAAGTTTTATAAATATAATCATTACTACTTTTTATAACATAAGTATCATCACAATAATCATCATAAGTAGCAACTTTGTTCTCATCATAGATAGGAGGCATGCAATCATCATAGCAAATTTGATCATTCAAAATAGGGGGACTAAAAAGATCATCTTCATTAAGCATATCATCCCCAAGCTTGGGACAAACATTAATTGCAGCAAATTAATTCTCAAACATGTCATTCTCATCAAACATAGCATCCCCAAGCTTGTGACTTGGCATATCATAAGCATAATCACTCTCGTCATTAATAGTATGAATAGCACCAACGGTATAACAATTGCTATCATCATAATTTTCCAAGTTGGTGCCAAAAAGATTTCTAAGATTATAAGAAGTATCATTATCTTCCCAATCATAATCATTACAACAAGTAGTAGGCATCACAAAATCATACTCAATATCATCATCCTCCATCAACATATTTGATTCACTTTCATGAGGCACAATGGTGATAGGAGCAATATTACTTGAGAGAGTTACCTTTTTACCTATACTTCTCCTTCTTTTCCTTTTCTTCTTCACCAGCTCACGTATGGGTTTAATCAATTTTTTTTAGCTTCTTGTTGAAGAGATTGATTGGATAGGAAACTCCTCCTCGTTACCTGATTCATCATAATAAACACTAGGAGGGTATTGGGAAATATTTTCCCTTTCATTAGTACTCTCTTCATATTATATTTGTTTTCTTGTCTTTAGATAGTTGGCAATATAAGGATTCTCAATGCAATTTACCGAACAAAACATATAAATTTCCTCTAGATCAAAATCAAGAAATCTCTTGAGATTAAATTTTGGAATACCCTCAGTTATACGTTTCATTTCTTCATACCCCAAAAGAAGACTAAGCTCTTTATGATGCTCAAGGGTAATCAAGTTATCACAATTTTTGGACACGATTTGATCATGAAACAATTTGCATTGGAGATTTAAATGACCACGTTCATTGCAAAATTCACAAGGATGGCGAGAAAAATTAAATCTTTCAGCACAATCATCTAGCCTCTCTTGCAATTTTTCATTTCTAAATATTTATTATTCTTACAAAATCTATCTTCCCTTTTTGGTGTGCAATTGCACTCCGAATTCACTCCGCAAAAATTGACATTCTTATAGGAGACATCATTATCATGACTAATGCAATCATCATTAACATCATGGATATTCAAAGAATTCATACTAGCAATATTGCAATCATGCCCATCATCCAACATTTTTATGCCATAAATTTTGTTGAATTCTTTTTCTAGCAATTGAGCACAATTATCAGAATCCCTATTCTCAAGATAGACATTATAAAGATAAAGAACAACTTGAGGTAACCCAATCTCCATTTCTTTTGTAGTTTTCTTTTTATAAACCAAACTAGTGATAAAACAAGAAAGTAAAATATTCAGTTGCAAGATCTAAAGATATACCTTCAGGCACTCACCTCCCCGGCAACGGCGCCAGAAAAGAGCTTGATGTCTACTACACAACTTGTTCTTGTAGACTCGTGTTGGGCCTCCAAGCGCAGAGTTTTGTAGGACAGTAGCAAATTTCCCTCAAGTGGATGACCTAAGGTTTATCAATCCGTGGGAGGTGTAGGATGAAGATGGTCTCTCTCAAACAACCCTGCAACCAAATAATAAAAAGTCTCTTGTGTCCCCAACACACCCAATACAATGGCAAATTGTATAGGTGCACTAGTTCGGCGAAGAGATGGTGATAAAAGTGTAGTAATGATAGTAGATATTGATTTTTGTAATAGGAACAATAAAAAACAGCAAGGTAGCAATTGATAAAACGGAGCACAAACGGTATTGCAATGCTTGAAAATGAGGCCTAGGATCCGTACTTTCAGTAGTGCAACCTCTCAATAATGCTAATATAATTGGATCATATAACCATCCCTCAAAGTGCGATGAAGAATCACTCAAAGTTCCTATCTAGTGGAGAACAGAAGAAGAAATTGTTTGTAGGGTACGAAACCACCTCGAAGCTATTCTTTCCGATCGATCTATCCAAGAGTTCGTACTAAAATAACACCAAATAATTTCAGATTCATAATACTCAATCAAACACAAAGAACCTCAAAGAGTGCCCCAAGATTTCTACCGGAGAAACAAACACAAGAACGTGCATCAACGCCTATGCATAGATTACCCCAATGTCACCTCGGGAATCCGCGAGTTGGGTGCCAAAACACATATCAAGTGAATCAATACGATACCCCATTGTCACCACGGGTATTCATAGAAAGACATACATAAAGTGTTCTCAAATCCATAAAAGTATTCAATCCGATAAAACGAAATCTCAAAGGGAAAACTCAATTCATCACAACAAGATAGAGAGGAGAAAACACCATATGATCTGACTATATTAACAAAGCCAGTGTTACATCAAGATCGTGACATCTCAAGAACACGGGAGAGAGAGAGATTAAACACATAGCTACTAGTACAAAGCCTCAGCCCCGAGGGTGGACTACTCCTCCTCATCATGGTGGCCGCCGGGATGATGAAGATGGCCACCGGTGATGATTCCCCCCCCCCCCCCGGCAGGGTGCCGGAACGGGGTCTAGATTGGTTTCTCGTGGCTACAGAGGCTTGCGGCAGTGGAACATCTGATCTAGGGTCTTCGCGAGGGTTTTTGGAATATTTGGCAATTTATAGGGCGAAGAGGCGGTGCGGGAGGCCACCGAGGTGGGCACAACCCACTGGGGCGCGCCTGGGGGCCCAGGCGCGCCCTGGTGGGTTGTGCCCCCTCGGGGCACCCCCAGGTGCTGCTCTGGCCCATTGGATGTCTTCTGGTCCATAAAAAATTCACAAAAAGTTTCGCTGCATTTGGACTCCGTTTGGTATTGATTTTCTGCGATGTTAAAAACAAGCAAAAAACAACAACTGGCACTGGGCACTATGTCAATAAGTTAGTCCCAAAAAATGATATAAAGTTGCTATAAAATGATTGTAAAACATCCAAGAATGATAATATAGCAGGATGAATACTTCATAAATTATAGATACGTTGGGGACGTATCAGTTACCGCCTCGCCAACGCGCCGCTGCCGACCGGCCACGCCCACGACAGCGCCATGCTGTGTGCGCGCACGTGCACAGGTTCCCCCCTGTGGCCGGCTCGGCCACTCCATGTGGGGCCGGCAGACTTAATTAGGGGGCTAATTTCCCTTTAAAAGTTAATTCCCCCTAATCCCCACTTATCACCGGGCCCCACATGCTAACTAAAAGGAAATAACCCCCTATTAAAGTTTTACACTCAATGACAGGTGGGTCTCATATGACCCTGTTGACTGGTCAACTACTATTGATGGTTGACCAGTCAACTGTTGACTGCCGAGTCAACAGTTAACCAGGCCCACCCGTCAGCCTCTCTGGCTGTGTACCCGCTGGGTGCAGCTAGCATTTTTGCTAATTATTTTCGAATAATAATAAATCCAGATTATTGCTAAAACTTTGAAAAATCATATAAATTAATCTGTAACTCAGATAAAAATAATTTATATATGAAAATTGCTCAGAAAAATTAGAAGAATCCGAATATGCTATCCACATACCTGTCACACCCCTCCAACACTGCAAACATGGAACCTTCCCCTCCGGATCGTCTGGCGGATAGATGACTGGAGCCGGGAAAATATTCCCGGATATTTTCCCTCTCCGTCTATAACACTTAGCACTGCGTTAGGTCACCCCTAGCATGACATACTATGATGTCATGCTTTGTGTTACATTTGTTTGCTCTGTTATTTATTTGTTTCCCCTCCGTTACTTCTTTTCGGTAGACCCCGGTATTGCGGTAGACTCCGAGACCGCTGATGATCTGGTGATCGTCTACTTCGTTGAGGATCCGGGTCTGTCTGCAAAGCTTCCAGACAAGCAGAACTCCCTTGATCATTCCTATGTCGCCCATTCCATTATCTCTCATGCTTGCATTCGATTTTTCTACTATATTTGATTGCTCCTCTTCTGATGCATAGCCTGCTTTTCTAACCTGCTTTTGCACCTTACCTGCTTATCCTATATGCTTAGTATAGGTTGGTTATGATCCACTAGTGGCCCCTCACCTTGTCCCAGTTGCCCCGCTTGATGACCGAGGACTCGATCAACATGATCGATGTCCAGAGCCCGACACATCACATCACACTCCCCTTAGTTGTACGACACTGCGGGGTTACTATCGAGTACCAACGGTGATATCTCGTATAGCACTTCTGATGAGATCTTTGTAGTGTAGTTAATCGATCATGGTCTTCGAGGGTGATTCCTCCTTCACCACTCCCGATAACGACTCTGTCGTGCAACCCCTCAAGTGTGGACCATCTACGGTGATTCCTCCAAGTCCACCTTGACAACTACATCGAGTGGGAATCCATCGAGGGTAATTCCTCGGGTTTCCCCTTTGCTGTTTTGGACACACGGTTACTTTGATTTTACCACAAAAGCATGTTGAAGTCGGGTCGGCCCCGAGTGGTACCCGCGAGAGAAATGTGACGAGTGATGTGAAGTCGGGTTGACCTGGAGGGTACCCGCGAGATTTCTACACAGCACGGCCGGGCATTCTTAGCCCTTGCTGTAAGTCCGTGAGACGGGGCGACGGGACCACATATCGTGGATCATTGCCCGTCTCCACGTGCTCCCAAGATACTAACAGTTTGGATATGTGATCCGAGTAGGCCTCTGGCCTTTTCACACTAACCACCATGCGGGAATAAGTATGGTGTAGGATCAAAAGTAGGTCTAGGGGGGGTGATTAGACTACTTGACCAAATAAAAATCTAGCCTTTTCCCAATTTTAAGTGTTGGCAGATTTTAGCAACTAGTACAAGTCAAGCAATCAACCTACACATGCAATTCTAAGAGTGTAGCAGCGGAAAGTAAAACATTGCATATGAAGGTAAAGGGAAGGGTTTGGAGAAGGCAAATGCAATGTAGATACAGAGATTTTTGGCATGGTTCCTATAGGTGGTGCTATCGTACATCCACGTTGATGGAAACTTCAACCCACGAAGGGTAACGGTTGTGCGAGTCCATGGAGGGCTCCACCCATGAAGGGTCCATGAAGAAGCAACCTTGTCTATCCCACCATGGCCATCGCCCACGAAGGACTTGCCTCACTCGGGTAGATCTTCATGAAGTAGGTGATCTCCTTGCCCTTACAAACTTCTTGGTTCAACTCCACAATCTTGTTGGAGGCTCCCAAGCGACACCTAACCAATATAGGAGACACCACTCTCCAAAAGGTAATAGACGGTGTGTTGATGATGAACTCTTGCTCTTGTGCTTCAAATGATAGTCTCCCCAACACTCAACTCTCTCTCACAGATTTGGCTATGGTGGAAAGATGATTTGAGTGGAAAGCAACTTGGGGAAGGCTGGAGATCAAGATTCTTATGGTAGGATTGGAATATCTTGGTCTCAACACATGAGTAGGTGGTTCTCTCTCAGAAAATGAGTAGTGGAAGTGTAGGCACATTCTGATGGCTCTCTCACTGATGGAGAAGGGGGTGGAGGGGTATATATAGCCTCCGCACAAAATCCAACCGTTACACACATTTGACCCAACTCGGTCAGATCGAATAGAAGAACTCGATGAGACCGATTTAGTTCAAAATGTGAACGTTAGGAATCTCGGTGGGACCGACTGGAACAACTTGGTGGGACCGATGTGCAAGGGCTAGGGCAAAACCTCATCTCGGTGAGACCGATTGCATGAACTCAGTGAGACCGATTTCAGCAAAGAACAAATAGAGAGTTGGTCAATCAAACTCGATGGGACCGATTGCACATTTCGGTGAGACCAAAATAATTACAACAGGCAACAGAGAGTTTGCAAGGCCATCTCGGTGAGACCGAGATCCATATCGGTGTGACCGAATCATCTAGGGTTTCTGGCAGTGGCTATGTCAAATGAACTTGATGGCGCCGGATAGATCAAATCGGTGGGGCCGAGTTTGACTTTGAGTTTTGGACAAATGTGGAAATGAGAAAGTGGCTGAGGGTTTTGGAGCAATATCACTAAGCACTTTGAGCAAGTAGACCATTAAGCAACACCTCATCCCCTTTTAATAGTATTGGCTTTCCTATGGACTCAATGATCTTGGATCACTAAAATATAAATGAAGAGTCTTGAGCATTTGCCAATCTTTGTCCTTAGCATTTTGAGGGGTCCAGATCTCTAATCCATGCCATGCCAATCATTGAACTTTCTGAAATATTTAACTTGAATGGATATTAGTTCAATGAGCTATATGTTGTTATGAATTACCAAAACCACCCGGGGATTAGTTGCACTTTCAATCTCCCCCTTTTTGGCAATTGATGACAACATATAGATCAAAGCTTCGACAAATGATAATATGAATGAAATACATCATTGCTTTGAGAAGTATGTGATAAGCAAGAGCTCCCCCTAAATTTGTGCATTATTTAAAATTTGCTTTTGAATGCAAATGCACAATCGATTAGGATCATGGGTTACTCTTCCATGTCACATACATCTTGGTGGAGCGCTCAAAATGATAAGAGTTAAATAACATGCACTCATCACCAATGGTAAACATGATTGATCATACACAAATATCATAGATATCATCATGCAAGCACACATAAAGGCATAGTATGATCAAACACATGATCACAAGAGTATCTCACGAGCATAACACAAATTGTAGCATAGGAATCAAACAAGCAAATGATCAAAGCAAATGATCAAAGTTGCAAGAGAGGCAAATAAAACCAACAAAAGGCAAAACACTCTCTCTCTCGAAGCCTAATGATCTATACACTTTCTCCCCCTTTGGCAACAAGTTACGACAAAGCTTGAAAATGCATAGTGCTATACGACACTCTAGGCACGATCTCTGGGAGCTCCTGAAGGGGTCTTCTGGCTGGTTGCTCCGGTGTGCGTAGACGGCATGGAGAGGAGGGCATCTGCAAAAGCTTCGGCAGAGGTCTGTGTAGCTGGAGGAGTTGAAACTGGAGGTCCAATCATGGCAGTTGCTGCAGGTGCTGAAATAGAAGTCCTGGTGTCACTGACAATTGGCACTGCTGAAAACCTTTGTGCCCTTGGCACTCTCTAGAAAGTATATGTGGTACGTCTGTCATTCCTGTCCTCAGCTTCTTCCTGGAGCTTCTCCACAGTGGTCTATAACTCTGTGACCTAAACATCTAGATCATGAAATTTTGTCTCAATGATCCTCTCAAGACTCTCTTGATTTTGAGTTACGGTGGCCAAGCCCTTCTCAATTCTCACTGTAGCCTCAAGCAAATAACTGAGTTGATCCTGCTTGGTCTTGAGCATCAATGTAGAAGCATCTGGTGCACTGGCTGCCTTTGCTGCTTTTGCAGCCTTTGCTCTCTCTCTCTCTTCTCCTGAGCTTCTGCACAAGTTGGATGGGATGCATCCATGACAACCTCATTGTCCTCAAAATCTGGCCTCGGGGGAAGATGCTTTTTATCAAGAAGATATGTCCCGGTTCCCATCTTGGAATTGATCAACATCTGTATGTGAGGGGCATATCCACGTGATCTCTTCTGATCAGCAGCTGTTCTCTTCACAGTCTCAACAATCAAAGTCATCACTTTGAACTTCTGAGGTACATCAAACATGTGGAGCAAGTTGATTGAGTGACCACGGATCATTCTATGATCTCCTGACTTAGGCAAAAGAGTGTGCTTCAAGATGGTGTTGATGGTGGTCAGACCAGACATCAGATAGTATATCGATCCAAGCTTATGTGTCTCTAAGGCTTTGTCAGGAATAGTCTTGTACATGTTGGCCATGGAGTTGTGATCCTTCCTAGGCTTGGCATATACATCAATGTCATTCTCATCTTCCTTTGGGGCATTGATCAAGTTGGCCCATTCAGAGATTGTAGATTGATACTTTGTACCTTCAGTCATCCAGACAATCCTTCCATCTGGGTAGAAGTGAGCAGTGGAATAGAATTGCATGATCATTTCATCGTTCCACTTTGTCAACTTCTGACCAACAAACTTGTCCACTTCATTCATCCTGAAGCTCTCCTGCACACCTGGGAAGTAGTCCTCATTGTCATCAATGAATGTCCAATCAACCCACTTCATATCACAGATAATGGGCTTCTTGTCTAACAAGACTGTCTCATAGAAATCCTGCTGTTCCTTGGTGTGGAAACGATATTCTACGGTAGTTCTCCTTCTGGTGGCATATGGATCAGTCTTTCTCCAGAGTCTCAGACCTGCATCCTTCCTTAGCTTCATATTCTCTGCCACAGGATGATCATCACTATGATCTGGAATCTTGGGCTTCAGTTTTCTGAGCACTTGTGACTCTTCTTCTTCTTGAACTTTAGGCACTGGGGCCTTGTTCTTTTCAGCAACAGATATGTTTCTTGTTGATCTCTTGGGTGCAGATGGTTTTGGAGCTTGAGCTTGAGCTGAAGGCTTGGGGGCAGACTTGGGCTTAGATGGAGCAGCCCCAGTCCTTATGGCATCCCCCATAAGCTTCTGAGTCTTTGCAGGAGGTGCAACAGGCTCTTCTTCCTCCTCATCATCACTCCTTCTCATGGAAGGGCATCCAAGCACTCTGGCAGTGGTGGTTCTAGCTTTCTTCATTTTCTTTCCATCTCCAGCTGCCTCATCATCATCAGACTGCTCAATGGTAAACTGCATAGTTTCTTCTGTTGGAACTTTCCTGGGTTTAGACATTGGAGCTCTCCTAGGTGGAGCTTTCTTCTGCATTCCAGTCTTTGTGGTAGCAGCAGCATACTCTTTCTTGAGTACCTTCTTCTTGGAGGTCACTTCCTCCTCAATAACAAAATCCTCATCCTCAGATTCAGATGTTCTCTTCTTCCTTGTCCTGGCGGCTGCCTTTGGCAAGTTGTTGGGAGTGCTTCTGCTCCCCTCATCATCGCTGCTTGAGGGACTAGTGCCCTCACTGAGGTTTACTTTCTCTTTAGACCTGTTCTGGCTATCACTGCCCTCTGACATAGCTGAAACTAACCCTGTGAATAGTTGGGTATAGATAGAGTGGATGAGCATCACAAAGTACAGCTTGTTTTGCAAAAATATTGAGACAAAAACTTAATTTTAGTTTTCTACAGAAAGCATTTCGGAGCTACCGATTTGACAAACTCGGTGACACCGAAGCACAAACAGAGTCTAAACACACAGTTTTGGTCAGACCAACATGCAGTTTGGTGACTCCAAGATGCTAGGGTTTCACAGAGTAAGTGATTTCAGTCGCACCGATTAGTACACTTCGGTCAGACCGAGTTGTAATTGTGCAATAGCCAGGGCCAAATCGGTGTGACCGAGATCCTCATATCGGTCGGTCCGAGATGAGTTCGGCGGAAACCTAACCCTAAGTTTTTGCATCAAATCTATTCTAATGGATTCTTTTGGTGGATAGATTAATCCCATACGTGGGAAGAATGATAGAGGCGAGGGTGTCCCGATCTTTCGATGAGATGATAGCTATCGTTTTTGGTGGAGTAGACTTTGACGATCCGACTACGAACGTGCGAGGACGTCGCGCCTTAGCAATCGCTAAACCAACTCCGAGAGGTTATTGACCACGCCGGAGCACAATCAACCTGACCACGAGGGTCTATCTCCTGCAAGCAAACGAAGAACAAGCAAGAAACTAAGATTTGCAATCTGGATATTGCGAATATAAGATGAAAGCTTTATTGATCAAGGTGGGGTTCTGTGACGTCTTGGTCTGGTCGTTGAACACAAACGAAGTACGCGAAGTTGCAGCTATGGCGAACTTTTAATCTAAACAAAACCCAAATCTAAACGACGCCCTAAGGGCTGTATATATGGAGGAAGAAGGGGGAATTTCGTGGCCCTTGGATGAGGGATCCGAAACCAACCCTAACTCTTGTTTTCCCACACATACGGACTCTAAAAACTGCCTATACTTAAGTATTTCGCAATTACATGGGCCTGGCCCAATAATAAGGTGACGCAGCACCTATAATAGCCTCTGGACGAAATTTATGAAGTGGCATCTTGTATATTTCGTCCAAGGCTTCATGCACGCATTAAGGTGGCTTCAATGTCCTGAAATCATCACTTGTAACTCCGTTCTTGTTCCCCTTGCGCATGCCATTATCTCCATGCCTGGTCTTTCTCCAGTGTTCATCCCTCTTATCCATGCCAGGCCCTTCATTTGTAAGTAAGACAAATGTATCCAATTTAGGCAGCATCATATTCTCATGAACATTAGAATCATTACTAAGAAACGAAAGTACCTGATAATTTAATTGGCGTGCGCGAGCTCTAGTAATTGGTCCAGTGTATGTAGCAGTAGGTGCTGTGGGTGTAACAATGGTATTGATGTCCTCATCATCCTCCCCTTCTTGAAATGAAGTCGTCCTCGACGGAAGCTCATCTTCCTCACCCAAATAAGGCTTCAAATCTGCAATATTAAAAGTGGGACTAACCCCAAAATCTGCAGGCAGCTCAAGTTTATATGCATCATCATTTATTTTCTCTAACACCTTAAATGGACCATCAGCACGTGGCATTAGCTTTGATTTGCGCAAATCAGGAAATCTATCCTGACGCAAATGTAACCAAACAAGATCTCCAGGTGCAAAGACAACACGTTTTCTACCCTTATCTCCAGCAAGTTTATATTTAGCATTCATACACTCAATGTTCTCCTTAGTTAACTCATGCATTTTTAAGATCAATTCAGCACGTTGTTTAGCATCAAAATTAACCTTCTCCGAAGATGGAAGAGGTAACAAATCAATAGGTGCATGAGGAAGGAAACTGTACACAATTTCAAAAGGACACATCTTAGTAGTAGAATGCAATGAACGATTATAAGCAAATTCAATATGAGGCAAGCATTCTTCCCACATTTTCTTGTTATTCTTCAAAACAGCCCTAAGCATAGTAGACAATGTTCTATTGACTACTTCAGTTTGTGGGTCAGTTTGGGGGTGACATGTAGTACTAAAAAGCAGTTTAGTCCCCAACTTAGCCCATAAACATCTCCAAAAGTGGCTAAGAAATTTAGTATCATGATCTGAAACAATAGTATTTCACACACCATGCAAGCGTATAATTTCACGAAAGAACAAATCAGCAACATTAACAGCATCATCGCTTTTATGACATGGTATAAAGTGTGCCATTTTCGAGAACCTATCCACGACAACAAATATGCTATCCCTCCCCTTCTTTGTTCGAGGTAAACCTAAAACAAAGTCCATAGATATATCCTCCCAAGGAACACTAGGTACAGGCAAAGGCATATATAAACCATGAGGATTGAGTCGTGACTTAGCTTTTTGACATGTAGTGCAACGAGCAACAAAACGCTCAACATCCCGTCTCATCTTTGGCCAAAAGAAATGTGTAGCAAGTATATCCTCCGTCTTCTTCACGCCAAAGTGTCCCATTAATCCTCCTCCATGCGCTTCCTGCAACAACAAAAGACGAACAGAGCTAGCTGGAATGCATAGCTTGTTAGCACGAAACACAAATCCATCGTTAACGACGAACTTGTTCCATGTTCTCCCTTCCTTACAATTCTGCAATACATCTTTAAATTCAGCATCATGCACATATTGATCTTTGATGGTCTCCAAACCAAATATTTTAAAGTCAAGTTGTGAAAGCATAGTATAACGACGAGACAATGCATCAGCAATAACATTTTCTTTACCCTTCTTGTGTTTAATGACATAAGGGAAAGTCTCAATAAATTCAACCCATTTAGCAGGTCTACGGTTCAGTTTTGCTTGACTTTTAATGTGTTTCAAAGATTCATGATCAGAATGTATAACAAATTCTTTGCGCCATAAATAATGTTGCCATGTTTCTAAGGTCCGAACAAGAGCATATAATTCTTTATCATAAGTAGAATAGTTCAGACTAGGCCCACTCAATTTTTCAGAAAAGTATGCAACAGGTTTGCCATCTTGTAATAAAACACCTCCTAATCCAATGCCACTAGCATCACATTCAAGCTCAAAAGTCTTATTAAAATCAGGAAGTTGGAGTAAAGGAGCATGTGTCAACTTATCTTTCAATACCGTGAAGGCTTCTTCCTGTGAACTACCCCAAACAAAAGGCACATCCTTCTTTGTAAGCTCATTGAGAGGTGCAGCAATGGTGCTGAAATCTCTCACAAAACGCCTATAGAAACCATCGAGTCCAAGAAAACTCCTCACTTGTGTGACCGTTTTGGGCTGTGGCCAACTCTCAATAGCTTCAATCTTGGCTTTATCAACTTCAATTCCCTGTGGAGTAACAACATAGCCAAGAAAAGATACTCGGTCGGTGCAAAAGGTGCACTTCCCAAGGTTACCAAACAAACGTGCATCACGTAAAGCAATAAAAACAGCACGTAAATGTTCCAAATGTTCCTCCAAAGATCTGCTATAAATCAGTATATCATCAAAATAGACTACCACAAATCGTCCAATGAAAGCACGTAAAACTTCGTTCATTAATCTCATGAAAGTACTAGGTGCATTAGTTAACCCAAAAGGCATGACTAACCACTCATATAATCCAAACTTTGTTTTAAATGCTGTTTTCCATTCATCCCCCAATTTCATACGAATTTGATGGTATCCACTACGCAAATCAACTTTGGAGAATATTGTAGAGCCACTCAATTCATCAAGCATATCATCTAGTCTAGGAATATGATGACGATAACGAATAGTAATATTATTAATGCCTCTACAATCAACACACATACGCGATGTACCATCCTTTTTCGGCACTAGAATAATAGGAACAGCACAAGGACTAAGGGATTCGCGTATATAACCTTTGTCGAGCAACTCCTGTACTTGACGCATAATCTCCTTCGTCTCCTCTGGATTGGTACGGTATGGCGCACGGTTTGGCAACGAAGCACCGGGAATTAAGTCAATCTGATGCTCAATCCCGCGAATAGGTGGTAATCCCGGTGGCACGTCTTGTGGAAAGACGTCAGCGAACTCCTGCAAACTGTTAGTGACCGCAGGAGGCAAAGAGGAAGGCACGTCCTCGAATGAAAATAACGCCTCTTTGCACACAAAAGCATAGCAAACAGAATTGCTGAAATCTAGATCATCAATATCAGATTTGGTGGCAAGTAAGCATGCACTTTTCAATTTAATTTCAGAAGCAACACTAGATGGTTTATTATTAGGCTTCATTTGTTGCTCAAATTCTTTTGCCACAATCTGATTTTCACTCTTATTTTTCTCCTGTTTTGCTTTACTAGCTCTATTAATATCATCTTTCAAAATAGAATCAGGAGTCATAGGAAGCAAAGTAATATGTTTATCCTTATGAACAAGAGTATACTGATTGTTTCTACCATGGTGTACAGAATTTTTATCAAGTAATAATGAACATGCTTGCATGGGTACCACATCACAATCAACATAATCAGCATATGTAGATGATAGAGGCGAGGGTGTCCCGATCTTTCGATGAGATGATAGCTATCGTTTTTGGTGGAGTAGACTTTGACGATCCGACTACGAACGTGCGAGGACGTCGCGCCTTAGCAATCGCTAAACCACCTCCCAGAGGTTATTGACCACGCCGGAGCACAATCAACCTGACCACGAGGGTCTATCTCCTGCAAGCAAACGAAGAACAAGCAAGAAACTAAGATTTGCAATCTGGATATTGTGAATATAAGATGAAAGCTTTATTGATCAAGGTGGGGTTCTGTGACGTCTTGGTCTGGTCGTTGAACACAAACGAAGTACGCGAAGTTGCAGCTATGGCGAACTTTTAATCTAAACAAAACCCAAAGTCTAAACAGTGCCCTAAGGGCTGTATATATGGAGGAAGAGGAGGGAATTTCGTGGCCCTTGAAGGAGGGGTCCGAAACCAACCCTATCTCTTGTTTCCCCACACATACGGACTCTAAAAACAGCCTATACTCAAGTATTTCGAAATTACATGGGCCTGGCCCAATAATATGGTGACGCAGCACCTATAATAGCCTCTGGACAAAATTTATGAAGTGACATCTTGTATATTTCGTCCAAGGCTTCCTGCACTCATTATGGTGGCTTCAAAGTCCTGAAATCATCACTTGTAACTCCGTTCTTGTTCCCCTTGGGCATGCCATCATCTCCATGCTTGAACTTGCTCCAAGGTTCCTCTTTCTTGTCCAAGCTAGGCCCTTCATTTGTAAGCAAAACAAATGTATCCAATTTAGGCAGCATCATATTCTCATGAACTTTAGAATCATTACCAAGAAACGAAAGTACCTGATATTTTAATTGGCGTGCGCGAGCTCTAGTAATTGGTCCAGTATGTATAGAAGCAGGGGTTGTGGTTGTAACAATGGTATTGATGTCCTCATCAGATCTGCTATAAATCAGTATATCATCAAAATAGACTACCACAAATCGTCCAATGAAAGCACGTAAAACTTCGTTCATTAATCTCATGAAAGTACTAGGTGCATTAGTTAACCCAAAAGGCATGACTAACCACTCATATAATCCAAACTTTGTTTTAAATGCTGTTTTCCATTCATCCCCCAATTTCATACGAATTTGATGGTATCCACTACGCAAATCAACTTTGGAGAATATTGTAGAGCCACTCAATTCATCAAGCATATCATCTAGTCTAGGAATAGGATGACGATAACGAATAGTAATATTATTAATGCCTCTACAATCAACACACATACGCGATGTACCATCCTTTTTCGGCACTAGAATAATAGGAACATCACAAGGACTAAGGGATTCGCGTATATAACCTTTGTCGAGCAACTCCTGGACTTGACGCATAATCTCCTTCGTCTCCTCTGGATTAGTACGGTATGGTGCACGGTTGGGTAGCGATGCACCGGGAATTAAGTCAATCTGATGCTCAATCCCTCGAATAGGTGGTAATCCCGGAGGCACATCTTGTGGAAAGACGTCGGCGAACTCCTGCAAAATGTTAGTAACAGCAGGAGGCAAAGAGGAAGGCATGTCCTCGAATGAAAATAATGCCTCTTTGCACACAAAAGCATAGCAAACAGATTTGCTGAAATCTAGATCATCAATATCAGATTTGGTGACAAGTAAACATGCACTTTTCAATTTAATTTCAGAAGCAACACTAGATGGTTTATTATTAGGATTCATTTGTTGCTCAAATTATTTTGCCACAATCTGATTTTCACTCTTATTTTGCTCCTGTTTTGCCTTACTAGCTCTATTAATATCATCTTTCAAAATAGAATCAGGAGACATAGGAAGCAAAGTAATATGTTTATCCTTATGAACAAGAGTATACTAATTGTTTCTACCATGGTGTACAGAACTTTTATCAAACTGCCATGGTCTACCAAGTAATAAGGAACATGCTTGCATGGGTACCACATCACAATCAACAAAATCAGCATACGTAGAGATACTAAAATGCACACGAACAGTACGTGTTACCTTAACCTTTCCGCTGTTGTTGAACCATTGGATATAGTAAGGATGTGGATGTGGTCTTGTGGTGAGAGAGAGCTTCTCCACCATCTCCATGCTAGCCAAGTTGTTGCAGCTCCCTCCATCTATGATGACGCGAACAGAACGTTCCTTCACAACTCCCTTTGTATGGAACAAATTATGCCTCTGATTTTGCTCAGCTGGTGTGACCTGCACACTCAAAACACGTTGAGCAACTAAACATTCATACCTGTCAGCGTCTTCAGGAGCCATGTATTGCGTCTCTTGTTCAGAATCATCTCCACCGTGTTCTTCACGTGTAATGAGAGCCAAAGTGTCCTCATCATAGTCACTAGCGGACTCATACCCACCATCCTCGGTAGCAATCATCACACGCTGAGATTTGCATTCTCTCGCATAATGACCTCTTCCCTTACAACGACGACAAATAATATCACTTGTGTGCCCTATTGATGCCATGGAAGAAGAAGAACTCTGTGCAGGCCCGGTAGGTGTGCTCTTGGCAGATAGTCGTGGTTGTGCCTGCTTCCTTGTATCACGGCTGGAGGTGGCAGCTGATGGAGGTGTCGGTGCAATAGAATGTGTGGAAGTAGAGGATGCACGCGGTGTCCACGATGAAGGTCGACCTGCAGAAAAGTTAGTCCGCGCCAATCCCTGTCGATCCTGCACTTCACGTTCAGCTTTACAAGCAAGATGGAATAAACGAGTGATATTATTATACTCCTTATACTCTAGAATGGTCTGAATCTCTCTATTTAATCCACCCAAAAAACGTGCAAGCATAGCTTCATTCTCCTCAAGAATACCACATCTAATCATGCCAGTTTGTAATTCCTGATAATATTCTTCTACAGAATTTTTTCCTTGTCTTAAGCGATGCAATTTTTGAAGTAATTCACGTTGATAATATGGTGGAACCCAACGAGTACGCATAGCAGTTTTCAAAGCAGCCCAAGTAGTTGGAATAGGATATAATCTACAATGTTCAGACCACCACACACATGCAAAACTAGTAAAAGCACAAACAGCAGCAGCAACACGTCTCTCCTCGGGATATTGTAAACATGTAAAACGTTGTTCAGTTTCTAACTCCCAAGTAAGATATATATCAGGAACATATCTACCCTCAAATGGTGGAATATTCAATTTCAGTTTAGGAAGATGGTCATGATCTCGTACCTGAGCTGGGAATGCAGCCCTACCATTACGATTATTTGCATGTGGACGACCTGGTGCTGGTACGTAGTTTTGATTTTGATCAACCTCATCCTCGTAATCGCCCGCATAATCATCCTCCTCAGCGGCAGCGGGAGCCATAGTAGCATCAACAGTAGGTGCAGCGGCACCAGAAGTTTGACCAGGCTCAAGGGGAACGCGCTGTGCTCGTCCCACTTGATTTGGAAGCCGACGTTGTTGTTGTTGTAGAGGTGAGACAGGTGCAGCCGGCGGTGGTTGTGGAAGACGCGCGAGCAATTCATTAAACTTGTTATCGAGCTTTGTTTCGAACGTCTTCTCAATTTCATCTATCTTCTCCATGGCCTCTTCAAATCTGTTTAGCACATCTTGCACCTGTCCACTCATCATTTGCTGAAATTTATCATGTAGCTGTTTGTTCGTCATGTTCTCCCAATCAGTCTCATCGGCTTGTGGTCCTGCCATGGTTAGCAGCAATAGAAACACACAAGAATATGATCCTACAGACTACTAGGAAGTGGTGGTGGTGGTGTATCACAAATCCGTCAAGCGAATCTCAAATGCTTACCAGTTCTTACCCAGCAGCAGGTGGTGATCGGCCACCGTTGTAGTCAAAACTCTCAAAGATTGGACAGAGCGATTGCCAGGTGGTGTCAAACGCATGACGTAGATGTATGTGGAGCTGGGAAGGCTTATGATATGGTAGCAAAAATGTCAGCAATAATCATTTCAGAGATGCAAAGTTGAATAAACGCTCAACGACGGTACGGTGCTAGTCCTAGGCTAGACCGTACTAGAGACGCGAGCCTAGAACACTAACAAAATCACGGCGCGGCATGTAAACAAGGGAAGAGCACACTCTAAAAAAAATTCATTTTTTTTTTGCGCTCCTTTTTTTTTTGCAAAAAATCACTATAATGGCGAGTGTCTCAAAACTCTTCCCAAGTCAAACTAACAGGATTGGCACGAAATTTTTTTTTGACAAATTTTTTTTTCGGAAATTAGGGCAGCGACGACGAAAAAGTGCAACAAAAAATCACTATGATGGCAAGTGTCTCAAAACGCTCCCTGGGACCTAAAAATAGGATAGGGAAAAAATATTTTTGACTGCCAAAATTTTGGCCTAAAAACTGCCCGGGGGTCTCCAGACTTTTTTTTTCCGAAACCTACTCAGGCAAGGAAACACGAATCGGAAACTAGATGGATCTCGAAAACAAACCTAATATGAAAAGAACTCGGATTGGTGGTGGATATATGGTGGTTGTATATGGTAGAGGTGGTGGTATATGGATACGGATCAGTGGTGGTATATGGATACAGATCGGTGATGGTATATGGATTCAGAGCGGTGGCGGATAAGCGGTGGTGGTAGATGGTAGGGGCGATGATGATGGAGCGGCGGCGGCGTGACAACTTATGAACAGAACTCGTAACTCTAAAGGACTAGACGCTAAGACCAGCAACTTGACACGACGATGCAACCGCAAATTCAACAAAGCAAATACAGAAAAGATTATGCAAAGGCTCAGATTGGTTTGGATATGATGAACTAACCCTAATTTTTTTTTGTCTTTTTCGTGGACTCTAGGTATGAAGAACAGACTCCATCTAAACTACGAAAAACTGTAAAATCTCACCGAGCAACCTGGAAATCTGATACCACTTGATAGAGGCGAGGGTGTCCCGATCTTTCGATGAGATGATAGCTATCGTTTTTGGTGGAGTAGACTTTGACGATCCGACTACGAACGTGCGAGGACGTCGCGCCTTAGCAATCGCTAAACCAACTCCGAGAGGTTATTGACCACGCCGGAGCACAATCAACCTGACCACGAGGGTCTATCTCCTGCAAGCAAACGAAGAACAAGTAAGAAACTAAGATTTGCAATCTGGATATTGCGAATATAAGATGAAAGCTTTATTGATCAAGGTGGGGTTCTGTGACGTCTTGGTCTGGTCGTTGAACACAAACGAAGTACGCGAAGTTGCAGCTATGGCGAACTTTTAATCTAAACAAAACCCAAGTCTAAACGACGCCCTAAGGGCTGTATATATGGAGGAAGAAGGGGGAATTTTGTGGCCCTTGGATGAGGGATCCGAAACCAACCCTAACTGTTGTTTTCCCACACATACGGACTCTAAAAACTGCCTATACTTAAGTATTTCGCAATTACATGGGCCTAGCCCAATAATAAGGTGACGCAGCACCTATAATAGCCTCTGGACAAAATTTATGAAGTGGCATCTTGTATATTTCGTCCAAGGCTTCATGCACGCATTAAGGTGGCTTCAATGTCCTGAAATCATCACTTGTAACTCCGTTCTTGTTCCCCTTGCGCATGCCATTATCTCCATGCCTGGTCTTGCTCCAGTGTTCATCCCTCTTATCCATGCTAGGCCCTTCATTTGTAAGTAAGACAAATGTATCCAATTTAGGCAGCATCATATTCTCATGAACATTAGAATCATTACTAAGAAACGAAAGTACCTGATAATTTAATTGGCGTGCGCGAGCTCTAGTAATTGGTCCAGTGTATGTAGCAGTAGGTGCTGTGGGTGTAACAATGGTATTGATGTCCTCATCAAAGAACAATGGCAATGATCTTTGTGCAAGAATCGGAATAATAGACAACACAAAGAGGTCAAGTCTGTACCCTAACTTGGCAACGAACTTGCTACGGCGGCAACGGCGGTGAGAATCCCGTTGACGGCGGTGGAGACCAGCGGCAGGGGGTCACTGGCGACGACGGCGATGATCCAAAGACCAAGGGGGCGGCAGAGCTGGGAGGCGCGATCGAGTGTTTGAAGGAATTTCCAAATTTTTAACCCGCGGTATATATACCCAGTCACTGTTGGTGTGACCAAGTGGAACAATTCGGTGGCACCGAGATGCAAAACTGCTAGCATTTGCTGCAAGTCGGTGTGACCGAATTGTTCAAATCGGTTGCACCAAGATGAAAACCTAGATCATCTTAATGAATTCGGTGAAACCGAGTAGGAGTGAGTTGGTCTGACCAAGATGCATTAAGAGGTTTTGGAAGTTAAGCCCTTGACGGATCAGTGGCTCTGAGTGCTCCTCATATGAAGGGTCCGAATTCAACTTGTTCAAACTTTGTGTTGTAGCATGAATAGAGTTTGAGACGAGAAAAGCATAGATAGCTAGAGGGAGAACTTAGGCATTCTTGTCCATCCATTTGGCAAAAAGAAAAACCAAACAATCAAAGCAACAAATGGATGTCCTCGAATGGAGAAAAATTATGCAACCAACATGCTCACACAATAAGATGGCAAATAAAACATGTGGCAAAGCATGCACAATCACTCTAGCATCTATCAAGGAATTGGCGATGACTAGGTCATCTATATATGAGTATATTGACTTAGGATTCAAATGAGAACATTTGATCATAGGTCATACTCATCGTTTAAGCACAAGTGGGGTTACCACTTTTACATAAAGCATTGTTGTGTTCACATCATTAGAGTTGCTTTAGCTCAATTCTTAGAGCAAAGCTCCCCCTAGATGTGATATCCCCCTTAGAGGGATGAACTAACCTAGGGTTTTATCGATGATGACTTCATGTAGGTGTTGAAGATGTGGATGCTCAATGTTGATGTAGATCATTTGGAGCAATCCATTGGAGTGAGTTGCACTTTCAATACCTACATGGGTTAGTCCCACAAGGAACACACAAGGATATCCATAGACATAGAGTGAAATACACATATGATGATGTCCATGAAAGCATTAGGTTACCTTGTCCCTTGTCTTACCAACAAGAGGGTTTGTGACTCCTTGAACTAGTGCAAGATATGAAAGTTGATTGCACTTGTTCTTGCCAAAATGAATATGAGTGAAGTATGTTGGCGGAGTCACCCTCAAGAAATCTCTAGTTCTTCTTCTTTGGGATCCACATTAACTTGATGGGAATCCTTGGAGTTGTAGTCATACTTGATGAAGTAGAACTTGATGTAGTCTTGGGAACACACTTGACCAAGGCCTTAGGAGCTTCTTCAAATGAGTCAATCTCTTCTTGAAGCTTGTCCTTTCGTTTTAGCTTGTGGTCTTGTGGTGGAAGATCATCTTGAGCTTATGTTCCCTTGAAAGAAGTGGGGTCATACTTCTCTTGTTGAGGAACAAACTTCATCTTGGGGTATTGATCTTCTTCCCACTCAACTCCATTCGCATTGAACTTTCATTCAAAACCAACACCTTGATTCTTCCGGTGCCTTCCTTGCTTGCGTACAATTTCCTCAAATTGCTTACTTCCGGCAAGGCTCTTGTAAACATCTTTCTCTATAATTCCCTTCAATAAGCTATTTTCTTCCTCAAGTGTAACTTGGCTAAGAGAATCATTAGTGGAATCAAGAGAACTAATAGAAGCAACAATATTGGATTTAGCATGATTATTGTTACTACTAGAAGAAGAATCTTTCTTGCTCTTGTTGCTAGATTTTACTTGTGGCATATAAGTAGACAAGAGTAAACACTTGGCAATGTAAGAAGAACTTTTATTTCGAAGATCATCATTGATTGCTTTTAAGAATCCATGCTCTTGCTCTAAATTGAGCTTCTCGAAGCGTAGCTTCTCATGAGTCTTTAAAAGCTCTCGATGATCCTCTAAAGTAGTTTCATGAGCTAACTTTAGAGTGTTTAGTTCTTTAGTTAGACGCTCAATCTCCTTCTTATCATTATCATTTGTTTTATCTTCATTAGCATGATTAATAGCAAATTCATCATAGTTTTCATCACTAGTGTTGTCAACAAGTAAATCATCATCACCTAGCAAATCATCTTCATCACTACTGAAATCAACATACTCGGGGTGTGATACCTTAGGGCCTTTATCCATGAAGCATCTTCCAATTCCTTCATTTGGTGAGTCAAATATGTCGTAGGAGTTGGATGACACATGATGAGGACATCAATACCATTGTTACACCCACAGCCCCTGCTTCTATACATACTGGACCAATTACTAGAGCTCGCGCACGCCAATTAAATTATCAGGTACTTTCGTTTCTTGGTAATGATTCTAAAGTTCATGAGAATATGATGCTGCCTAAATTGGATACATTTGTTTTGCTTACAAATGAAGGCCCTAGCTTGGACAAGAAAGAGGAACCTTGGAGCAAGTTCAAGCATGGAGATGATGGCATGCACAAGGGGAACAAGAACGGAGTTACAAGTGATGATTTCAGGACTTTGAAGCCACCATAATGTGTGCAGGAAGCCTTGGACGAAATATACAAGATGTCACTTCATAAATTTCGTCCAGAGGCTATTATAGGTGCTGCGTCACCTTATTATTGGGCCAGGCCCATGTAATTTCGAAATACTTGAGTATAGGCTGTTTTTAGAGTCCGTATGTGTGGGGAAACAAGAGATAGGGTTGGTTTCGGACCCCTCCTTCAAGGGCCACGAAATCCCCTCCTCTTCCTCCATATATACAGCCCTTAGGGCATCGTTTAGACTTTGGGTTTTGTTTAGATTAAAAGTTCGCCATAGCTGCAACTTCGCGTACTTCGTTTGTGTTCAACGACCAGACCAAGACGTCACAGAACCCCACCTCGATCAATAAAGCTTTCATCTTATATTCGCAATATCCAGATTGCAAATCTTAGTTTCTTGCTTGTTCTTCGTTTGCTTGCAGGAGATAGACCCTCGGGGTCAGGTTGATTGTGCTCCGGCGTGGTCAATAACCTCTCGGAGTTGGTTTAGCGATTGCTAAGGCGCGACGTCCTCGCACGTTCGTAGTCGGATCGTCAAAGTCTACTCCACCAAAAACGATAGATATCATCTCATCGAAAGATCGGGACACCCTCGCCTCTATCAACACAAGTGCAAGACCGGCAACACCTTCATCTTGAGTATATTCAGAGTCGGAGTGATAACTTCTCTCGGAGTAGTTGTCGGAATCGGAACCGGATACCCATTCACCAACGTGAGCTTGATGTCTTCGTCTTGTGTAGCTCTTTGATGACTTGTCCTTCCTTTCCAAATCCTTGCTTCTATGAGAGGGTCTTCGTTCATAATGATCATCTCTACTCCTCTCTCTTGGTGGTGATTCATCTCTTTTACTTCTCCTTTTAGGTGAATCTTCTCTTCTCTTGTAGGGAGCCGTACACTCATTGGAGTAGTGTCCGGGTCTTCCACAATTGTAGCAATTGCAATCACAACTAGAAGATCTTTTGTCATTGTAGGACCTTGAATTGGAACTTCTTTCTTTGCTTCTATTCTTGTAGAATTTGTTGAAGTTCTTCACCATTAAGCTCAATTCTTCACTGAAGACTTGTTTCTCACTTGATGTTGTAGGAGCATCACATGAAGCTTTATAAGCACCACTAGACTTGTTATGGAGCTCTTCCTTATCCTTGAGTGACATCTCATGAGCAACAATTCTACCAATGACTTCCGTTGGCTTGAGATCTTTGTAATTGGGCATCATTTGGATCAAGGTGCACACGGTATCATATTTTCCATCCAAGGTTCTTAGGATCTTCTTGATGATGAATTTGCTGGTCATCTCTTCGCTTCCTAAGCCGGCAATCTCATTTGTGATGAGAGCATGCCTAGAGTACATCTCAGCGACTCCTTCACCATCCTTTATTTCGAACTTGTCAAGTTGACTTTGAAGCATATCCAATTTGGATTCCTTGACGGACTCAGTACCTTCGTGCATATCAACCAAACTATCCCAAATTTCCTTTGCATTCTCAAGGCGGCTGATTTTGTTGAATTCTTCGGGGCACAATCCATTGAAGAAAATATCGCAAGCTTGAGCATTGTATTGCAACATCTTCAATTCTTCCGCGGACACTTCACGATCCGGTTCTCTTCCATCCTCGAAGTATTCACCTTGCAAGCCAATACGCACAATAGCCCAAATGGCGGGGTTATGACCAAGAACATGGATTTTCATCTTATGCTTCCAACTAGCAAAATTCGTACCATCAAAGTAAGGACCTCTATGGTGGTAATTTCCCTCGCTAGACGCCATACTCTCCTAGGTTGTGAAACCAAGGCTATGATCACCAAAGCTATGGAAATCAAGGCAAATGGAGACCAAAGCTCTGATACCACTTGTAGGATCAAAAGTAGGTCTAGAGGGGGGTGATTAGACTACTTGACCAAATAAAAATCTAGCCTTTTCCCAATTTTAAGTGTTGGCAGATTTTAGCAACTAGTACAAGTCAAGCAATCAACCTACACATGCAATTCTAAGAGTGTAGCAGCGGAAAGTAAAACATTGCATATGAAGGTAAAGGGAAGGGTTTGGAGAAGGCAAACACAATGTAGACACGGAGATTTTTGGCGTGGTTCCAATAGGTGGTCCTATCGTACATCCACGTTGATGGAGACTTCAACCCACGAAGGGTAATGGTTGCGCGATGATACGTCTCCAATGTATCTATAATTTATGAAGTATTCATGCCATGTTTACAACAATTTTATATGGTTTTGGTATGATTTGCATGGAACTAACCCGGACTGACGCTGTTTTCAGCAGAACTACCGTGGTGTTGTTTTTTGTGCAGAAATGAAAGTTCTCCAAATGAGCTGAAACTTTTTGACGATATTTTTTGGAACAAAAGAGACCCCTGAAGCTTCGTGGAAGGACCAGAATGTGAAGGAGTAGGGCACAAGACACTGGGGTGTGCCAGGGGGCCCAGGCGCGCCCCAGTGGGTTATGCTCACCTCGAGGCCCATCTTAGCGTGAAACCAACGCCAAAAATTCATATAAATAGAGAAACCATCAGCGGAGACCCTAGATCAGAAGTTTCGCCGCCGCAAGCCTCTGTAGCCACGAGAAACCAATCTAGACCCCATTTCGGCACCCTGCCGGAGGGGGGAGGGATCATCACCGGTGGCCATCTTCATCATGCCAGCGGCCACCATGATGAGGAGGGAGTAGTCCACCCTCGGGGCTCAGGGTTTGTACCAGTAGCTATGTGTTTAATCTTTCTCTATCGTGTTCTTGAGATGTCACGATCTTGATGTATCGCGGGCTTTGTTAATATAGTCGGATCATATGGTGTTTTCCCCTCTCTATCTTGTTGTGATGAATTGAGTTTTCCCTTTGAGATTTCATTTTATCGGATTGAAAACTTTTATGGATTTGAGAACACTTTATGTATGTCTTGCTATGAATACCCGTGGTGACAATGGGGTATCGTATTGATTCACTTGATATATGTTTTGGCACTCAACTCGCGGATTCCCGAGGTGACATTGGGGTAATCTATGCATAGGGGTTGATGCACGTTCTTGTGTTTGTTTCTCCGGTAGAAATCTTGGGGCACTCTTTGAGGTTCTTTGTGTTGGATTGAGTATTATGAATCTGAAATTATTTGGTGTTATTTTAGTACGAACTCTTGGATAGATCGATCGGAAAGAATAGCTTCGAGGTGGTTTCTGATGAGGACATCAATACCATTGTTACACCCACAGCCCCTGCTGCTATACATACTGGACCAAGTATGAGAGCTCGCGCACGCCAATTAAATTATCAGGTACTTTCCTTTCTTGGTAGTGATTCTAATGTTCATGAGAATATGATGCTGCCTAAATTGGATACATTTGTTTTGCTTACAAATGAAGGACCTAGCTTGGACAATAAAGAGGAACCTTGGAGCAAGTTCAAGCATGGAGATGATGGCATGCGCAAGGGGAACAAGAACGGAGTTACAAGTGATGATTTCAGGACTTTGAAGCCACCGTAATGAGTGCAGGAAGCCTTGGACGAAATATACAAGATGCCACTTCATCAATTTCGTCCAGAGGCTATTATAGGTGCTGCGTCACCTTATTATTGGGCCAGGCCCATGTAATTTCAAAATACTTGAGTATAGGCTGTTTTTAGAGTCCGTATGTGTGGGGAAACAAGAGATAGGGTTGGTTTCGGACCCCTCCTTCAAGGGCCACGAAATCCCCCCCTCTTCCTCCATATATACAGCCCTTAGGGCACCGTTTAGACTTTGGGTTTTGTTTAGATTAAAAGTTCGCCATAGCTGCAACTTCGCGTACTTCGTTTGTGTTCAACGACCAGACAAAGGCGTCACAGAACCCCACCTTCATTAATAAAGCTTTCCTCTTATATTCGCAATATCCAGATTGCAATCTCAGTTTCTTGCTTGTTCTTCGTTTGCTTGCAGGAAACAGACCGTCGTGGTCAGGTTGATCGTGCTCCGGCGTGGTCAATAACCCCTTGGAAGTTGGTATAGCGATTGCTAAGGCACGACGTCTCGCACGTTCGTAGTCGGATCGTCAAGGTCGACTCCCACCGAAAACGATAGCCACCATCTCATCGAAACATCGGGACACCTTCGCCTCTATCAAGTGGTATCAGATTTCCAGGTTGCTCGGTGAGATTTTACAGTTTTTAGTAGTTTAGATCGAGTCTGTTCTTCATACCTACAGTCCACGAAAAAGCAAAAAAAAATAGGGTTAGTTCATCATATCCGAACCAATCTGAGCCTTCGCATAATCTTTTCTGTATTTGCTTTGTTCAATTTGCGGTTGCATCATCGTGTCAAGTTGCTGGTCTTAGCGTCTACTCCTTTAGAGTTTCGAGTTCTGTTCACAGGTTGTCACGTCGCCGCTGCCATATATCACCACCGCATCATCATCATCGCTGCTGCCATATACCACCATCGCACCAACTTCATCGCCGCTGCCATATACCACCACCACATATTCACCGCCAATCCGAGTCCCAATACGCCACCACCTATCCGCCGCCATCACGCCAATACGAGTCCACCTGCAACATATATCCGCCACCAGTCCGAGTTCCACCAGATTTATCTCCGCCACCAGTCCTAGCCCGAGTCTAGTATTTTGTTACTCTGTTTTGGATTTCCAGATCATGCCATACTCCGAGTCGTGACAGAGTAGGACTCCCGAACTTTCGTACTACCTGCAGTAGAAAAATATTTCCAGTTTCAAAAAAAAAAAACTAAGTCTGGAAAATTCTGGCTAGGCAGTTTTTAGACCATTTGTAGACTTTTTCGAAAAAAAATTGTTGCGGAGCAAAAAAAAAAGAGGGAAAAAAGTGCAAAAAAAAAAGAAAAAAAATTCAAAGTGTGCTCCTCCCTTGTTTACGTGCAGCGCCGTGATTTTTGTTAGTGTTTTAGGCTCGCGTCTCTAGCACGGTCTAGCCTAGGACCAGCACAGTACTGTCGTTGAGAGTTTATTCAAAATTGCATCTCTGAATTGATTATTGCTGACCCTTTTTGCTACCATATCATAAGCCTTCCCAGCTCCACATACATCTACATCGTGCGTTTGACACCACCTGGCAATCGCTCTGTCCAAGCTCTGAGAGTTTTGACTACAAAGGTTGCCGATCACCACCTGCTGTTGGGTAAGAACTGGTAAGAATTTGAGATTTGCTTGACGGATTTGTGACACCACACCACACCACCACCACTTCCTAGTAGTCTGTAGGATCATATTCTTGTGTGTTTCTATTGCTGCTAACCATGGCAGGATCACAAGCCGATGAGACTGATTGGGAGAACATGACGAACAAACAGCTACATGATAAATTTCAGCAAATGATGAGTGGACAGGTGCAAGATGTGCTAAACAGATTTGAAGAGGCCATGGAGAAGATAGATGAAATTGAGAAGACGTTCGAAACAAAGCTCGATAACAAGTTTAATGAATTGCTCGCGCGTCTTCCACAACCACCGCCGGCTGCACCTGTCTCACCTCTACAACAACAACAACGTCGGCTTCCAAATCAAGTGGGACGAGCACAGCGCGTTCCCCTTGAGCCTGGTCAAACTTCTGGTGCCGCTGCACCTACTGTTGATGCTTCTATGGCTCCCGCTGCCGCTGAGGAGGATGATTATGCGGGCGATTACGAGGATGAGGTTGATCAAAATCAAAACTACGTACCAGCACCAGGTCGTCCACATGCAAATAATCGTAATGGTAGGGCTGCATTCCCAGCTCAGGTACGAGATCATGACCATCTTCCTAAACTGAAATTGAATATTCCACCATTTGAGGGTAGATATGTTCCTGATATATATCTTACTTGGGAGTTAGAAACTGAACAACGTTTTACATGTTTACAATATCCCGAGGAGAGACGTGTTGCTGCTGCTGTTTGTGCTTTTACTAGTTTTGCATGTGTGTGGTGGTCTGAACATTGTAGATTATATCCTATTCCAACTACTTGGGCTGCTTTGAAAACTGCTATGCGTACTCGTTGGGTTCCACCATATTATCAACGTGAATTACTTCAAAAATTGCAGCGCTTAAGACAAGGAAAAAATTCTGTAGAAGAATATTATCAGGAATTACAAACTGGCATGATTAGATGTGGTATTCTTGAGGAGAATGAAGCTATGCTTGCACGTTTTATGGGTGGATTAAATAGAGAGATTCAGACCATTCTAGAGTATAAGGAGTATAATAATATCACTCGTTTATTCCATCTTGCTTGTAAAGCTGAACGTGAAGTGCAGGATCGACAGGGATTGGCGCGGACTAACTTTTCTGCAGGTCGACCTTCATCGTGGACACCGCGTGCATCCTCTACTTCCACACATTCTATTGCACCGACACCTCCATCAGCTGCCACCTCCAGCCGTGATACAAGGAAGCAGGCACAACCACCACTATCTGCCAAGAGCACACCTACCGGGCCTGCAAAGAGTTCTTCTTCTTCCATGGCATCAATAGGGCACACAAGTGATATTATTTGTCGTCGTTGTAAAGGAAGAGGTCATTATGCGAGAGAATGCAAATCTCAGCGTGTGATGATTGCTACCGAGGATGGTGGGTATGAGTCCGCTAGTGACTATGATGAGGACACTTTGGCTCTCATTACACGTGAAGAACACGGTGGAGATGATTATGAACAAGAGACGCAATACATGGCTCCTGAAGACGCTGACAGGTATGAATGTTTAGTTGCTCAACGTGTTTTGAGTGTGCAGGTCACACCAGCTGAGCAAAATCAGAGGCATAATTTGTTCCATACAAAGGGAGTTGTGAAGGAACGTTCTGTTCGCGTCATCATAGATGGAGGGAGCTGCAACAACTTGGCTAGCATGGAGATGGTGGAGAAGCTCTCTCTCACCACAAGACCACATCCACATCCTTACTATATCCAATGGTTCAACAACAGCGGCAAGGTTAAGGTAACACGTACTGTTCGTGTGCATTTTAGTATCTCTACGTATGCTGATTTTGTTGATTGTGATGTGGTACCCATGCAAGCATGTTCCTTATTACTTGGTAGACCATGGCAATTTGATAAAAGTTCTGTACACCATGGTAGAAACAATCAGTATACTCTTGTTCATAAGGATAAACATATTACTTTGCTTCCTATGTCTCCTGATTCTATTTTGAAAGATGATATTAATAGAGCTAGTAAGGCAAAACAGGAGCAAAATAAGAGTGAAAATCAGATTGTGGCAAAAGAATTTGAGCAACAAATGAATCCTAATAATAAACCATCTAGTGTTGCTTCTGAAATTAAATTGAAAAGTGCATGTTTACTTGTCACCAAATCTGATATTGATGATCTAGATTTCAGCAAATCTGTTTGCTATGCTTTTGTGTGCAAAGAGGCATTATTTTCATTCGAGGACATGCCTTCCTCTTTGCCTCCTGCTGTTACTAACATTTTGCAGGAGTTCGCCGACGTCTTTCCACAAGATGTGCCTCCGGGATTACCACCTATTCGAGGGATTGAGCATCAGATTGACTTAATTCCCGGTGCATCGCTACCCAACCGTGCACCATACCGTACTAATCCAGAGGAGACGAAGGAGATTATGCGTCAAGTCCAGGAGTTGCTCGACAAAGGTAATATACGCGAATCCCTTAGTCCTTGTGTTGTTCCTATTATTCTAGTGCCGAAAAAGGATGGTACATCGCGTATGTGTGTTGATTGTAGAGGCATTAATAATATTACTATTCGTTATCGTCATCCTATTCCTAGACTAGATGATATGCTTGATGAATTGAGTGGCTCTACAATATTCTCCAAAGTTGATTTGCGTAGTGGATACCATCAAATTCGTATGAAATTGGGGGATGAATGGAAAACAGCATTTAAAACAAAGTTTGGATTATATGAGTGGTTAGTCATGCCTTTTGGGTTAACTAATGCACCTAGTACTTTCATGAGATTAATGAACGAAGTTTTACATGCTTTCATTGGACGATTTGTGGTAGTCTATTTTGATGATATACTGATTTATAGCAGATCTTTGGAGGAACATTTGGAACATTTATGTGCTGTTTTTATTGCTTTACGTGATGCACGTTTGTTTGGTAACCTTGGGAAGTGCACCTTTTGCACCGACCGAGTATCTTTTCTTGGCTATGTTGTTACTCCACAGGGAATTGAAGTTGATAAAGCCAAGATTGAAGCTATTGAGAGTTGGCCACAGCCCAAAATGGTCACACAAGTGAGGAGTTTTCTTGGACTCGCTGGTTTCTATAGGCGTTTTGTGAGAGATTTCAGCACCATTGCTGCACCTCTCAATGAGCTTACAAAGAAGGATGTGCCTTTTGTTTGGGGTACCTCACAGGAAGAAGCCTTCACGGTATTGAAAGATAAGTTG
This sequence comes from Thinopyrum elongatum, assembly GCA_011799875.1. Taxonomy (NCBI): domain Eukaryota; kingdom Viridiplantae; phylum Streptophyta; class Magnoliopsida; order Poales; family Poaceae; genus Thinopyrum; species Thinopyrum elongatum. The sequence goes on along the minus strand of CM022303.1, from coordinate 385,220,159 downwards.
ACACATGCTCCTTTACTCCAACTTCCTAATTTTAATAAGACTTTTGAGCTTGAATGTGATGCTAGTGGCATTGGATTAGGAGGTGTTTTATTACAAGATGGCAAACCTGTTGCATACTTTTCTGAAAAATTGAGTGGGCCTAGTCTGAACTATTCTACTTATGATAAAGAATTATATGCTCTTGTTCGGACCTTAGAAACATGGCAACATTATTTATGGCCCAAAGAATTTGTTATACATTCTGATCATGAATCTTTGAAACACATTAAAAGTCAAGCAAAACTGAACCGTAGACATGCTAAATGGGTTGAATTTATTGAGACTTTCCCTTATGTCATTAAACACAAGAAGGGTAAAGAAAATGTTATTGCTGATGCATTGTCTCGTCATTATACTATGCTTTCACAACTTGACTTTATAATATTTGGTTTGGAGACCATCAAAGATCAATATGTGCATGATGCTGAATTTAAAGATGTATTGCAGAATTGTAAGGAAGGGAGAACATGGAACAAGTTCGTCGTTAACGATGGATTTGTGTTTCGTGCTAATAAGCTATGCATTCCAGCTAGCTCTGTTCGTCTTTTGTTGTTGCAGGAGGCACATGGAGGAGGATTAATGGGACACTTTGGCGTGAAGAAGACGGAGGATATACTTGCTACACATTTCTTTTGGCCAAAGATGAGACGGGATGTTGAGCGTTTTGTTGCTCGCTGCACTACATGTCAAAAAGCTAAGTCATGACTCAATCCTCATGGTTTAGATATGCCTTTGCCTGTACCTAGTGTTCCTTGGGAGGATATATCCATGGACTTTGTTTTAGGTTTACCTCGAACAAAGAAGGGGAGGGATAGAATATTTGTTGTCGTGGATAGGTTCTCGAAAATGGCACACTTTAACCATGTCATAAAAGCGATGATGTTGTTAATGTTGCTGATTTGTTCTTTCGTGAAATTATACGCTTGCATGGTGTGCCAAATACTATTGTTTCAGATCGTGATACTAAATTTCTTAGCCACTTTTGGAGATGTTTATGGGCTAAGTTGGGGACTAAACTGCTTTTTAGTACTACATGTCACCCCCAAACTGACGGACAAACTGAAGTAGTCAATAGAACATTGTCTACTATGCTTAGGGCTGTTTTGAAGAATAACAAGAAAATGTGGGAAGAATGCTTGCCTCATATTGAATTTGCTTATAATCGTTCATTGCATTCTACTACTAAGATGTGTCCTTTTGAAATTGTGTACGGTTTCCTTCCTCGTGCACCTATTGATTTGTTGCCTCTTCCATCTTCGGAGAAGGTTAATTTTGATGCTAAACAACGTGCTGAATTGATCTTAAAAATGCATGAGTTAACTAAGGAGAACATTGAGTGTATGAATGCTAAATATAAACTTGCTAGAGATAAGGGTAGAAAACGTGTTGTCTTTGCACCTGGAGATCTTGTTTGGTTACATTTGTGTAAGGATAGATTTCCTGATTTGCGCAAATCAAAGCTAATGCCACGTGGTGATGGTCCATTTAAGGTGTTAGAGAAAATAAATGATAATGCATATAAACTTGAGCTGCCTGCAGATTTTGGCGTTTGTCCCACTTTTAATATTGCAGATTTGAAGCCTTATTTGGGTGAGGAAGATGAGCTTCCGTCGAGGACGACTTCATTTCAAGAAGGGGAGGATGATGAGGACATCAATACCATTGTTACACCCACAGCACCTACTGCTACATACACTGGACAATTTACTAGAGCTCGCGCACGCCAATTAAATTATCAGGTACTTTCATTTCTTGGTAATGATTCTAATGTTCATGAGAATATGATGCTGCCTAAATTGGATACATTTGTCTTACTTACAAATGAAGGGCCTGGCATGGATAAGAGGGATGAACACTGGAGCAAGACCAGGCATGGAGATGATGGCATGCGCAAGGGGAACAAGAACGGAGTTACAAGTGATGATTTCAAGACATTGAAGCCACCTTAATGTGTGCATGAAGCCTTGGACGAAATATACAAGATGCCACTTCATAAATTTCGTCCAGAGGCTATTATAGGTGCTGCGTCACCTTATTATTGGGCCAGGCCCATGTAATTTTGAAATACTTAAGTATAGGCTGTTTTTATAGTCCGTATGTGTGGGAAAACAAGAGTTAGGGTTGGTTTCGGATCCCTCCTCCAAGGGCCACGAAATTCCCCCCTTCTTCCTCCATATATACAGCCCTTAGGGCGTCATTTAGACTTGGGTTTTGTTTAGATTAAAAGTTCGCCATAGCTGCAACTTCGCGTACTTCGTTTGTGTTCAACGACCAGACCAAGACGTCACAGAACCCCACCTTGATCAATAAAGCTTTCATCTTATATTCGCAATATCCAGATTGCAAATCTTAGTTTCTTGCTTGTTCTTCGTTTGCTTGCAGGAGATAGACCCTCGTGGTCAGGTTGATTGTGCTCCGGCGTGGTCAATAACCTCTCGGAGTTGGTTTAGCTATTGCTAAGGCGCGACGTCCTCGCACGTTCGTAGTCGGATCGTCAAAGTCTACTCCACCAAAAACGATAGCTATCATCTCATCGAAAGATCGTGACACCCTCGCCTCTATCAAGGCAGATGAATGGAAAACAACATTTAAAACTAAGTTCGGTTTATATGAGTGGTTAGTCATGCATTTTGGGTTAACTAATGCACCAAGTACTTTCATGAGATTAATGAACGAAGTTTTACGTGCTTTCATTGGACGATTTGTGGTAGTTTACTTTGATGATATATTGATTTATAGCAGATCTTTGGAGGAACATTTGAAACATTTACGTGCTGTTTTTATTGCTCTACGTGATGCACGTTTGTTTGGTAACCTTGGGAAGTGCACCTTTTCACCGACCGAGTATCTTTTCTTGGCTATGTTCTTACTCCACAGGGAATTGAAGTTGATAAAGCCAAGATTGAAGCTATTGAGAGTTGGCCGCAGCCCAAAACGGTCACACAAGTGAGGAGTTTCCTTGGCCTCGCTGGTTTCTATAGGCGTTTTGTGAGAGATTTTAGCACCATTGCTGCACCTCTCAATGAGCTTACAAAGAAGGATGATAGAGGCGAGGGTGTCCAGATCTTTCGATGAGATGATATCTATCGTTTTTGGTGGAGTAGACTTTGACGATCCGACTACGAACGTGCGAGGACGTCGCGCCTTAGCAATCGCTAAACCAACTCCGAGAGGTTATTGACCACGCCGGAGCACAATCAACCTGACCCCGAGGGTCTATCTCCTGCAAGCAAACGAAGAACAAGCAAGAAACTAAGATTTGCAATCTGGATATTGCGAATATAAGATGAAAGCTTTATTGATCAAGGTGGGGTTCTGTGACGTCTTGGTCTGGTCGTTGAACACAAACGAAGTACGCGAAGTTGCAGCTATGGCGAACTTTTAATCTAAACAAAACCCAAAGTCTAAACGGTGCCCTCAGGGCTGTATATATGGAGGAAGAGGAGGGGATTTCGTGGCCCTTGAAGGAGGGGTCCGAAACCAACCCTATCTCTTGTTTCCCCACACATACGGACTCTAAAAACAGCCTATACTCAAGTATTTCGAAATTACATGGGCCTGGCCCAATAATAAGGTGACGCAGCACCTATAATAGCCTCTGGACGAAATTTATGAAGTGACATCTTGTATATTTCGTCCAAGGCTTCCTGCACTCATTATGGTTGCTTCAAAGTCCTGAAATCATCACTTGTAACTCCGTTCTTGTTCCCCTTGTGTATGCCATCATCTCCATGCTTGAACTTGCTCCAAGGTTCCTCTTTCTTGTCCAAGCTAGGCCCTTCATTTGTAAGCAAAACAAATGTATCCAATTTAGGCAGCATCATATTCTCATGAACTTTAGAATCATTACCAAGAAACGAAAGTACCTGATATTTTAATTGGCGTGCGCGAGCTCTAGTAATTGGTCCAGTATGTATAGAAGCAGGGGCTGTGGGTGTAACAATGGTATTGATGTCCTCATCATCCTCCCCTTCTTGAAATGAAGTCGTCCTCGACGGAAGCTCATCTTCCTCACCCAAATAAGGCTTCAGATCTGCAATGTTAAAAGTGGGACTAACCCCAAAATCTGCAGGCAGCTCAAGTTTATATGCGTTATCATTTATTTTCTCTAACACCTTAAAAGGACCATCAGCACGTGGCATTAGCTTTGATTTGCGCAAATCAGGAAATCTATCCTTACGCAAATGTAACCAAACAAGATCTCCAGGTGCAAACACAACATGTTTTCTACCCTCATCTCCAGCAAGTTTATATTTAGCATTCATACGCTCAATGTTCTCCTTAGTTAACTCATGCATTTTTAAGATCAATTCAGCACGTTGTTTAGCATCAAAATTAACCTTCTCCGAAGATGGAAGAGGCAACAAATCAATAGGTGCACGAGGTAGGAAACCATATACAATTTCAAAAGGGCACATCTTAGTAGTAGAATGCAACGAACGATTATAAGCAAATTCAATATGAGGCAAGCATTCTTCCCACATTTTCTTGTTATTCTTCAAAACAGCCCTAAGCATAGTAGACAAAGTTCTATTGACTACTTCAGTTTGTCCATCAGTTTGGGGGTGACAAGTAGTACTAAAAAGCAGTTTAGTCCCCAACTTAGCCCATAAACATCTCCAAAAGTGGCTAAGAAATTTCGTATCACGATCTGAAACAATAGTATTTGGCACACCATGCAAGCGTATAATTTCACGAAAGAACAAATCAGCAACATTAGCAGCATCATCGCTTTTATGACATGGTATAAAGTGTGCCATTTTCGAGAACCTATCCACGACAACAAATATGCTATCCCTCCCCTTCTTTGTTCGAGGTAAACCTAAAACAAAGTCCATAGATATATCCTCCCAAGGAACACTAGGTACAGGCAAAGGCATATATAAACCATGAGGATTGAGTCGTGACTTAGCTTTTTGACATGTAGTGCAGCGAGCAACAAAACGCTCAACATCCCGTCTCATCTTTGGCCAAAAGAAATGTGTAGCAAGTATATCCTCCGTCTTCTTCACGCCAAAGTGTCCCATTAATCCTCCTCCATGCGCCTCCTGCAACAACAAAAGACGAACGGAGCTAGCTGGAATGCATAGCCTGTTAGCACGAAACACAAATCCATCGTTAACGACGAACTTGTTCCATGTTCTCCCTTCCTTACAATTCTGCAATACATCTTTAAATTCAGCATCATGCACATATTGATCTTTGATGGTCTCCAAACCAAATATTTTAAAGTCAAGTTGTGAAAGCATAGTATAACGACGAGACAATGCATCAGCAATAACATTTTCTTTACCCTTCTTGTGTTTAATGACATAAGGGAAAGTCTCAATAAATTCAACCCATTTAGCATGTCTACGGTTCAGTTTTGCTTGACTTTTAATGTGTTTCAAAGATTCATGATCAGAATGTATAACAAATTCTTTGGGCCATAAATAATGTTGCCATGTTTCTAAGGTCCGAACAAGAGCATATAATTCTTTATCATAAGTAGAATAGTTCAGACTAGGCCCACTCAATTTTTCAGAAAAGTATGCAACAGGTTTGCCTTCTTGTAATAAAACACCTCCTAATCCAATTCCACTAGCATCGCATTCAAGCTCAAAAGTCTTATTAAAATCAGGAAGTTGGAGTAAAGGTGATGAGGACATCAATACCATTGTTACACCCACAGCCCCTGCTGCTATACATACTGGACCAATTACTAGAGCTCGCGCACGCCAATTAAATTATCAGGTACTTTCGTTTCTTGGTAATGATTCTAATGTTCATGAGAATATGATGCTGCCTAAATTGGATACATTTGTTTTGCTTACAAATGAAGGGCCTAGCTTGGACAAGAAAGAGGAACCTTGGAGCAAGTTCAAGCATGGAGATGATGGCATGCGCAAGGGGAACAAGAACGGAGTTACAAGTGATGATTTCAGGACTTTGAAGCCACCATAAGGAGTGCAGGAAGCCTTGGACGAAATATACAAGATGCCACTTCATAAATTTCGTCCAGAGGCTATTATAGGTGCTGCGTCACCTTATTATTGGGCCAGGCCCATGTAATTTCGAAATACTTGAGTATAGGCTATTTTTAGAGTCCGTATGTGTGGGGAAACAAGAGATAGGGTTGGTTTCGGACCCCTCCTTCAAGGGCCACGAAATCCCCCCCCTCTTCCTCCATATATACAGCCCTTAGGGCACCGTTTAGACTTTGGGTTTTGTTTAGATTAAAAGTTCGCCATAGTTGCAACTTCGCGTACTTCGTTTGTGTTCAACAACCAGACCAAGACGTCACAGAACCCCACCTCGATCAATAAAGCTTTCATCTTATATTCGCAATATCCAGATTGCAAATCTTAGTTTCTTGCTTGTTCTTCGTTTGCTTGCAGGAGTTAGACCCTCGGGGTCAGGTTGATTGTGCTCCGGCGTGGTCAATAACCTCTCGGAGTTGGTTTAGCGATTGCTAAGGCGCGACGTCCTCGCACGTTCGTAGTCGGATCGTCAAAGTCTACTCCACCAAAAACGATAGACATCATCTCATCGAAAGATCGGGACACCCTCGCCTCTATCACCTTATCTCCAGCAAGTTTATATTTAGCATTCATACGCTCAATGTTCTCCTTAGTTAACTCATGCATTTTTAAGATCAATTCAGCACGTTGTTTAGCATCAAAATTAACCTTCTCCGAAGATGGAAGAGGCAACAAATCAATAGGTGCACGAGGTAGGAAACCATATACAATTTCAAAAGGGCACATCTTAGTAGTAGAATGCAACGAACGATTATAAGCAAATTCAATATGAGGCAAGCATTCTTCCCACATTTTCTTGTTATTCTTCAAAACAGCCCTAAGCATAGTAGACAAAGTTCTATTGACTACTTCAGTTTGTCCATCAGTTTGGGGGTGACAAGTAGTACTAAAAAGCAGTTTAGTCCCCAACTTAGCCCATAAACATCTCCAAAAGTGGCTAAGAAATTTGGTATCACGATCTGAAACAATAGTATTTGGCACACCATGCAAGTGAATAATTTCACGAAAGAACAAATCAGCAACATTAGCAGCATCATCGCTTTTATGACATGGTATAAAGTGTGCCATTTTCGAGAACCTATCCACGACAACAAATATGATATCCCTCCCCTTCTTTGTTCGAGGTAAACCTAAAACAAAGTCCATAGATATATCCTCCCAAGGAACACTAGGTACAAGCAAAGGCATATATAAACCATGAGGATTGAGTCGTGACTTAGCTTTTTGACATGTAGTGCAGCGAGCAACAAAACGCTCAACACACCGTCTCATCTTTGGCCAAAAGAAATGTGTAGCAAGTATATCCTCCGTCTTCTTCACGCCAAAGTGTCCCATTAATCCTCCTCCATGCGCCTCCTGCAACAACAAAAGACGAACGGAGCTAGCTGGAATGCATAGCTTGTTAGCACGAAACACAAATCCATCGTTAACGACGAACTTGTTCCATGTTCTCCCTTCCTTACAATTCTGCAATACATCTTGAAATTCAGCATCATGCACATATTGATCTTTGATGGTCTGCAAACCAAATATTTTAAAGTCAAGTTGTGAAAGCATAGTATAACGACGAGACAATGCATCAGCAATAACATTTTCTTTACCCTTCTTGTGTTTAATGACATAAGGGAAAGTCTCAATAAATTCAACCCATTTAGCATGTCTACGGTTCAGTTTTGCTTGACTTTTAATGTGTTTCAAAGATTCATGATCAGAATGTATAACAAATTCTTTGGGCCATAAATAATGTTGCCATGTTTCTGAGGTCCGAACAAGAGCATATAATTCTTTATCATAAGTAGAATAGTTTAGACTAGGCCCACTCAATTTTTCAGAAAAGTATGCAACAGGTTTGCCATCTTGTAATAAAACACCTCCTAATCCAATTCCACTAGCATCACATTCAAGCTCAAAAGTCTTATTAAAATCAGGAAGTTGGAGTAAAGGAGCATGTGTCAACTTATCTTTCAATACCGTGAAGGCTTCTTCCTGTGAGGTACCCCAAACAAAAGGCACATCCTTCTTTGTAAGCTCATTGAGAGGTGCAGCAATGGTGCTGAAATCTCTCACAAAACGCCTATAGAAACCAGCGAGTCCAAGAAAACTCCTCACTTGAGTGACCGTTTTGGGCTGTGGCCAACTCTCAATAGCTTTAATCTTGGCTTTATCAACTTCAATTCCCTGTGGAGTAACAACATAGCCAAGAAAAGATACTCGGTCGGTGCAAAAGGTGCACTTCCCAAGGTTACCAAACAAACGTGCATCACGTAAAGCAATAAAAACAGCACGTAAATGTTCCAAATGTTCCTCCAAAGATCTGCTATAAATCAGTATATCATCAAAATAGACTACCACAAATCGTCCAATGAAAGCACGTAAAACTTCGTTCATTAATCTCATGAAAGTACTAGGTGCATTAGTTAACCCAAAAGGCATGACTAACCACTCATATAATCCAAACTTTGTTTTAAATGCTGTTTTCCATTCATCCCCCAATTTCATACGAATTGGATGGTATCCACTACGCAAATCAACTTTGGAGAATATTGTAGAGCCACTCAATTCATCAAGCATATCATCTAGTCTAGGAATAGGATGACGATAACGAATAGTAATATTATTAATGCCTCTACAATCAACACACATACGCGATGTACCATCCTTTTTCGGCACTAGAATAATAGGAACAGCACAAGGACTAAGGGATTCGCGTATATAACCTTTGTCGAGCAACTCCTGTACTTGACGCATAATCTCCTTCGTCTCCTCTGGATTGGTACGGTATGGCGCACGGTTTGGCAACGAAGCACCGGGAATTAAGTCAATCTGATGCTCAATCCCGCGAATAGGTGGTAATCCCGGTGGCACGTCTTGTGGAAAGACGTCAGCGAACTCCTGCAAAATGTTAGTGACCGCAGGAGGCAAAGAGGAAGGCACGTCCTCGAATGAAAATAACGCCTCTTTGCACACAAAAGCATAGCAAACAGAATTGCTGAAATCTAGATCATCAATATCAGATTTGGTGGCAAGTAAGCACGCACTTTTCAATTTAATTTCAGAAGCAACACTAGATGGTTTATTATTAGGCTTCATTTGTTGCTCAAATTCTTTTGCCACAATCTGATTTTCACTCTTATTTTTCTCCTGTTTTGCTTTACTAGCTCTATTAATATCATCTTTCAAAATAGAATGAGGAGTCATAGGAAGCAAAGTAATATGTTTATCCTTATGAACAAGAGTATGCTGATTGTTTCTACCATGGTGTACAGAATTTTTATCAAATTGCCATGGTCTACCAAGTAATAATGAACATGCTTGCATGGGTACCACATCACAATCAACATAATCAGCATATGTAGAGATACTAAAATGCACACGAACAGTACGTGTTACCTTAACCTTGCCGCTGTTGTTGAACCATTGGATATAGTAAGGATGTGGATGTGGTCTTGTGGTGAGAGATAGCTTCTCCACCATCTCCATGCTAGCCAAGTTGTTGCAGCTCCCTCCATCTATGATGACGCGAACAGAACGTTCCTTCACAACTCCCTTTGTATGGAACAAATTATGCCTCTGATTTTGCTCAGCTTGTGTGACCTGCACACTCAAAACACGTTGAGCAACTAAACATTCATACCTGTCAGCGTCTTCAGGAGCCATGTATTGCGTCTCATGATCAGAATCATCTCCACCGTGTTCTTCACTTGTAATAAGAGCCAAAGTCTCCTCATCATAATCACTAGTGGACTCATACCCACCATCCTCAGTAGCAATCATAACACGCGGAGATTGGCATTCTCTCGCATAATGACCTCTTCCCTTACAACGACGACAAATAATATCATGTGTGTGCCCTGTTGATGCCATAGATGAATAAGAGCTCTGGGCAGGCCCAGAAGGTGTACTCTTGGCAGATGGTGGTGGTGGTGCCTGTTTTCTTGTATCTCGATTGGAATTGGCGGCTGAAGTCAGTGGTGCCGCAGTAGGACGTGTGGGAGTAGAGGAGGCACGCGGTGTCCATGATGAAGATCGACCTGCAGAAAAATTAGTTCGCGCCAATGCCTGTCGATCCTGCACTTCACGTTCAGCTTTACAAGCAAGATGGAATAAACGAGTGATATTATTATACTCCTTATACTCTAGAATGGTCTGAATCTCTCTATTTAATCCACCCATGAAACGTGCAAGCATAGCTTCATTCTCCTCAACAATACCACATCTAATCATGCCAGTTTGTAATTCCTGATAATATTCTTCTACAGAATTTTTTCCTTGTCTTAAGCGCTGCAATTTTTGAAGTAATTCACGTTGATAATATGGTGGAACCCAACGAGTACGCATAGCAGTTTTAAAAGCAGCCCACGTAGCTGGAATAGGATATAATCTACAATGTTCAGACCACCATACACATGCAAAACTAGTGAAAGCACAAACAGCAGCAGCAACACGTCGTTCCTCGGGATATTGTAAACATGTAAAACGTTGTTCAGTTTCTAACTCCCAAGTAAGATATATATCAGGAACATATCTACCCTCGAATGGTGGAATATTCAATTTTAATTTAGGAAGATGGTCATGATCTCGTACCTGAAGTGGTGGTGCAGGCCTACCATTGCGATTATTTGCATGTGGACGACCTGGTGCTGGTGGTTGCACGTAGTTATGATTTTGATCAACCTCATCCTCATAATCGCCCGCGTAATCATCCTCCTCCTCGGCACCACCAGCAGCAGGAGCAGGAGCCAAAGAAGCATCAACAGTAGGTACAGCAGCACCAGAAGTTTGGCCATCCTCAAGAGGAACACGCTTCGCTCATCCGAACTGATTTGGAAGGGGGCGTTGTTGTTGTCATTGCAGAGGTGCGACAGGTGCAGCCGGTGGTGGTTGGGGAAGACGCGTGAGCAATTCATTAAACTTGTTATCCAGCTTTGTCTCGAACGACTTCTCCATGCCATCTATCTTCTCCATGGCCTCTTCAAATCTGTTTAGCACATCTCCCACCTGGGCACTCATCATTTGCTGAAATTTATCATGCAACTCCTTGTTCGTCATGTTCTCCCAGTCAATCTCGTCGGCTTGTGATCCTGCCATGGTTAGCAGCAATAGAAACACACAAGAATATGATCCTACAGACTACTAGAAAGTGGTGGTGGTGTGGTGTGGTGTCACAAATCCGTCAAGCAAATCTCAAATTCTTACCAGTTCTTACCCAGCAGCAGGTGGTGATCGGCAACCTTTGTAGTCAAAACTCTCAGAGCTTGGACAGAGCGATTGCCAGGTGGTGTCAAACGCACGATGTAGATGTATGTGGAGCTGGGAAGGCTTATGATATGGTAGCAAAAAGGGTCAGCAATAATCAATTCAGAGATGCAATGTTGAATAAACTCTCAACGACGGTACTGTGCTGGTCCTAGGCTAGACCGTGCTAGAGACGCGAGCCTAGAACACTAACAAAAATCACGGCACTGCACGTAAACAAGGGAGGAGCACACTCTGAATTTTTTTTCTTTTTCTTTTTTTGCACTTTTTTTTTGCTCCGCAACAATTTTTTTTCGAAAAAGTCTACAAATGGTCTAAAAACTGCCTAGTCTAAAAACTAACTACAAAGGTTGCCGATCACCACCTGCTGCTGGGTAAGAACTGGTAAGAATTTGAGATTTGCTTGACGGATTTGTGACACCACACCACACCACCACCACTTTCTAGTAGTCTGTAGGATCATATTCTTGTGTGTTTCTATTGCTGCTAACCATGGCAGGATCACAAGCCGACGAGATTGACTGGGAGAACATGACGAACAAGGAGTTGCATGATAAATTTCAGCAAATGATGAGTGGCCAGGTGGGAGATGTGCTAAACAGATTTGAAGAGGCCATGGAGAAGATAGATGGCATGGAGAAGTCGTTCGAGACAAAGCTGGATTACAAGTTTAATGAATTGCTCACGCGTCTTCCCCAACCACCACCGGCTGCACCTGTCGCAATTCTGCAACGACAACAACAACGCCCCCTTCCAAATCAGTTCGGACGAGCGAAGCGTGTTCCTCTTGAGGATGGCCAAACTTCTGGTGCTGCTGTACCTACTGTTGATGCTTCTTTGGCTCCTGCTCCTGCTGCTGCTGGTGCCGAGGAGGAGGATGATTACGCGGGCGATTATGAGGATGAGGTTGATCAAAATCATAACTACGTGCAACCACCAGCACCAGGTCATCCACATGCAAATAATCGCAATGGTAGGTCTGCACCACCACTTCAGGTACGAGATCATGACCATCTTCCTAAATTAAAATTGAATATTCCACCATTCGAGGGTAGATATGTTCCTGATATATATCTTACTTGGGAGTTAGAAACTGAACAACGTTTTACATGTTTACAATATCCCGAGGAACGACGTGTTGCTGCTGCTGTTTGTGCTTTCACTAGTTTTGCATGTGTATGGTGGTCTGAACATTGTAGATTATATCCTATTCCAGCTACGTGGGCTGCTTTTAAAACTGCTATGCGTACTCGTTGGGTTCCACCATATTATCAACGTGAATTACTTCAAAAATTGCAGCGCTTAAGACAAGGAAAAAATTCTGTAGAAGAATATTATCAGGAATTACAAACTGGCATGATTAGATGTGGTATTGTTGAGGAGAATGAAGCTATGCTTGCACGTTTCATGGGTGGATTAAATAGAGAGATTCAGACCATTCTAGAGTATAAGGAGTATAATAATATCACTCGTTTATTCCATCTTGCTTGTAAAGCTGAACGTGAAGTGCAGGATCGACAGGCATTGGCGCGAACTAATTTTTCTGCAGGTCGATCTTCATCATGGACACCGCGTGCCTCCTCTACTCCCACACGTCCTACTGCGGCACCACTGACTTCAGCCGCCAATTCCAATCGAGATACAAGAAAACAGGCACCACCACCACCATCTGCCAAGAGTACACCTTCTGGGCCTGCCCAGAGCTCTTATTCATCTATGGCATCAACAGGGCACACACATGATATTATTTGTCGTCGTTGTAAGGGAAGAGGTCATTATGCGAGAGAATGCCAATCTCCGCGTGTTATGATTGCTACTGAGGATGGTGGGTATGAGTCCACTAGTGATTATGATGAGGAGACTTTGGCTCTTATTACAAGTGAAGAACACGGTGGAGATGATTCTGATCATGAGACGCAATACATGGCTCCTGAAGACGCTGACAGGTATGAATGTTTAGTTGCTCAACGTGTTTTGAGTGTGCAGGTCACACAAGCTGAGCAAAATCAGAGGCATAATTTGTTCCATACAAAGGGAGTTGTGAAGGAACGTTCTGTTCGCGTCATCATAGATGGAGGGAGCTGCAACAACTTGGCTAGCATGGAGATGGTGGAGAAGCTATCTCTCACCACAAGACCACATCCACATCCTTACTATATCCAATGGTTCAACAACAGCGGCAAGGTTAAGGTAACACGTACTGTTCGTGTGCATTTTAGTATCTCTACATATGCTGATTATGTTGATTGTGATGTGGTACCCATGCAAGCATGTTCATTATTACTTGGTAGACCATGGCAATTTGATAAAAATTCTGTACACCATGGTAGAAACAATCAGCATACTCTTGTTCATAAGGATAAACATATTACTTTGCTTCCTATGACTCCTCATTCTATTTTGAAAGATGATATTAATAGAGCTAGTAAAGCAAAACAGGAGAAAAATAAGAGTGAAAATCAGATTGTGGCAAAAGAATTTGAGCAACAAATGAAGCCTAATAATAAACCATCTAGTGTTGCTTCTGAAATTAAATTGAAAAGTGCGTGCTTACTTGCCACCAAATCTGATATTGATGATCTAGATTTCAGCAATTCTGTTTGCTATGCTTTTGTGTGCAAAGAGGCGTTATTTTCATTCGAGGACGTGCCTTCCTCTTTGCCTCCTGCGGTCACTAACATTTTGCAGGAGTTCGCTGACGTCTTTCCACAAGACGTGCCACCGGGATTACCACCTATTCGCGGGATTGAGCATCAGATTGACTTAATTCCCGGTGCTTCGTTGCCAAACCGTGCGCCATACCGTACCAATCCAGAGGAGACGAAGGAGATTATGCGTCAAGTACAGGAGTTGCTCGACAAAGGTTATATACGCGAATCCCTTAGTCCTTGTGCTGTTCCTATTATTCTAGTGCCGAAAAAGGATGGTACATCGCGTATGTGTGTTGATTGTAGAGGCATTAATAATATTACTATTCATTATCGTCATCCTATTCCTAGACTAGATGATATGCTTGATGAATTGAGTGGCTCTACAATATTCTCCAAAGTTGATTTGCATAGTGGATACCATCAAATTCGTATGAAATTGGGGGATGAATGGAAAACAGCATTTAAAACAAAGTTTGGATTATATGAGTGGTTAGTCATGCCTTTTGGGTTAACTAATGCACCTAGTACTTTCATGAGATTAATGAACGAAGTTTTACGTGCTTTCATTGGACGATTTGTGGTAGTCTATTTTGATGATATACTGATTTATAGCAGATCTTTGGAGGAACATTTGGAACATTTACGTGCTGTTTTTATTGCTTTACGTGATGCACGTTTGTTTGGTAACCTTGGGAAGTGCACCTTTTGCACCGACCGAGTATCTTTTCTTGGCTATGTTGTTACTCCACAGGGAATTGAAGTTGATAAAGCCAAGATTGAAGCTATTGAGAGTTGGCCACAGCCCAAAACGGTCACTCTCAAGTGAGGAGTTTTCTTGGACTCGCTGGTTTCTATAGGCGTTTTGTGAGAGATTTCAGCACCATTGCTGCACCTCTCAATGAGCTTACAAAGAAGGATGTGCCTTTTGTTTGGGGTACCTGATAGAGGCGAGGGTGTCCCGATCTTTCGATGAGATGATATCTATCGTTTTTGGTGGAGTAGACTTTGACGATCCGACTACGAACGTGCGAGGACGTCGCGCCTTAGCAATCGCTAAACCAACTCCGAGAGGTTATTGACCACGCCGGAGCACAATCAACCTGACCCCGAGGGTCTATCTCCTGCAAGCAAACGAAGAACAAGCAAGAAACTAAGATTTGCAATCTGGATATTGCGAATATAAGATGAAAGCTTTATTGTTCGAGGTGGGGTTCTGTGACGTCTTGGTCTGGTCGTTGAACACAAACGAAGTACGCGAAGTTGCAGCTATGGCGAACTTTTAATCTAAACAAAACCCAAAGTCTAAACGGTGCCCTAAGGGCTGTATATATGGAGGAAGAGGAGGGGATTTCGTGGCCCTTGAAGGAGGGGTCCGAAACCAACCCTATCTCTTGTTTCCCCACGCATACGGACTCTAAAAACAGCCTATACTCAAGTATTTCGAAATTACATGGGCCTGGCCCAATAATAAGGTGACGCAGCACCTATAATAGCCTCTGGACGAAATTTATGAAGTGACATCTTGTATATTTCGTCCAAGGCTTCCTGCACTCATTATGGTGGCTTCAAAGTCCTGAAATCATCACTTGTAACTCCGTTCTTGTTCCCCTTGTGCATGCCATCATCTCCATGCTTGAACTTGCTCCAAGGTTCCTCTTTCTTGTCCAAGCTAGGCCCTTCATTTGTAAGCAAAACAAATGTATCCAATTTAGGCAGCATCATATTCTCATGAACTTTAGAATCATTACCAAGAAACGAAAGTACCTGATATTTTAATTGGCGTGCGCGAGCTCTAGTAATTGGTCCAGTATGTATAGAAGCAGGGGCTGTGGGTGTAACAATGGTATTGATGTCCTCATCAAAGGATGTGCCTTTTGTTTGGGGTACCTCACAGGAAGAAGCCTTCACGGTATTAAAAGATAAGTTGACACATGCTCCTTTACTCCAACTTCTTGATTTTAATAAGACTTTTGAGCTTGAATGTGATGCTAGTGGAATTGGATTAGGAGGTGTGTTATTACAAGATGGCAAACCTATTGCATACTTTTCTGAAAAATTGAGTGGGCCTAGTCTGAACTATTCTACTTATGATAAAGAATTATATGCTCTTGTTCGGACCTTAGAAACATGGCAACATTATTTATGGCCCAAAGAATTTGTTATACATTCTGATCATGAATCTTTGAAACACATTAAAAGTCAAGCAAAACTGAACCGTAGACATGCTAAAGGGGTTGAATTTATTAAGACTTTCCCTTATGTCATTAAACACAAGAAGGGTAAAGAAAATGTTATTGCTGATGCTTTATCTCGTCGTTATACGATGCTTTCACAACTTGACTTTAAAATATTTGGTTTGGAGACCATCAAAGATCAATATGTGCATGATGCTGAATTTAAAGATGTATTGCAGAATTGTAAGGAAGGGAGAACATGGAACAAGTTCGTCGTTAACGATGGATTTGTGTTTCGTGCTAACAAGCTATGCATTCCAGCTAGCTCCGTTCGTCTTTTGTTGTTGCAGGAGGCGCATGGAGGAGGATTAATGGGACATTTTGCCGTGAAGAAGATGGAGGATATACTTGCGACACATTTTTATAGAGGCGGGGGTGTCCCGATCTTTCGATGAGATGATAGCTATCGTTTTTGGTGGAGTAGACTTTGACGATCCGACTACGAACGTGCAAGGACGTCGCGCCTTAGCAATCGCTAAACCAACTCCGAGAGGTTATTGACCACGCCGGAGCACGATCAACCTAACCACGAGGGTCTATTTCCTGCAAGCAAACAAAGAACAAGCAAGAAACTAAGATTTGCAATCTGGATATTGCGAATATAAGATGAAAGCTTTATTGATCAAGGTGGGGTTCTGTGACGTCTTGGTCTGGTCGTTGAACACAAACGAAGTACGCGAAGTTGCAGCTATGGCGAACTTTTAATCTAAACAAAACCCCAAAGTCTAAACGGTGCCCTAAGGGCTGTATATATGGAGGAAGAGGAGGGGATTTCGTGGCCCTTGAAGGAGGGGCCCGAAACCAACCCTATCTCTTGTTTCCCCACACATACGGACTCTAAAAACAGCCTATAATCAAGTATTTCGAAATTACATGGGCCTGGCCCAATAATAAGGTGACGCAGCACCTATAATAGCCTCTGGACGAAATTTATGAAGTGGCATCTTGTATATTTCGTCCAAGGCTTCCTGCACTCATTATGGTGGCTTCAAAGTCCTGAAATCATCACTTGTAACTCCGTTCTTGTTCCCCTTGCGCATGCCATCATCTCCATGCTTGAACTTGCTCCAGTGTTCATCCCTCTTATCCATGCCAGGCCCTTCATTTGTATGTAAGACAAATGTATCCAATTTAGGCAGCATCATATTCTCATGAACATTAGAATCATTACCAAGAAACGAAAGTACCTGATAATTTAATTGGCGTGCGCGAGCTCTAGTAATTGGTCCAGTATGTATAGCAGCAGGGGCTGTGGGTGTAACAATGGTATTGATGTCCTCATCACATTTCTTTTGGCCAAAGATGAGACGGGATGTTGAGCGTTTTGTTGCTCGCTGCACTACATGTCAAAAAGCTAAGTCACGACTCAATCCTCATGGTTTATATATGCCTTTGCCTGTACCTAGTGTTCCTTGGGAGGTTATATCTATGGACTTTGTTTTAGGTTTACCTCGAACAAAGAAGGGGAGGGATAGCATATTTGTTGTCGTGGATAGGTTCTCAAAAATGGCACACTTTATACCATGTCATAAAAGCGATGATGCTGTTAATGTTGCTGATTTGTTCTTTCGTGAAATTATACGCTTGCATGGTGTGCCAAATACTATTGTTTCAGATCGTGATACTAAATTTCTTAGCCACTTTTGGAGATGTTTATGGGCTAAGTTGGGGACTAAACTGCTTTTTAGTACTACATGTCACCCCCAAACTGATGGACAAACTGAAGTAGTCAATAGAACATTGTCTACTATGCTTAGGGCTGTTTTGAAGAATAACAAGAAAATGTGGGAAGAATGCTTGCCTCATACTGAATTTGCTTATAATCGTTCATTGCATTCTGCTACTAAGATGTGTCCTTTTGAAATTGTGTATGGTTTCCTTCCTCGTGCACCAATTGATTTGTTGCCTCTTCCATCTTCGGAGAAGGTTAATTTTGATGCTAAACAACGTGCTGAATTGATCTTAAAAATGCATGAGTTAACTAAGGAGAACATTGAGCGTATGAATGCTAAATATAAACTTGCTGGAGATAAGGGTAGAAAACATTTTGTGTTTGCACCTGGAGATCTTGTTTGGTTACATTTGCGTAAGGATAGATTTCCTGATTTGCGCAAATCAAAGCTAATGCCACGTGCTGATGGTCCTTTTAAGGTGTTAGAGAAAATAAATGATAATGCATATAAACTTGAGCTGCCTGCAGATTTTGGGGTTAGTCCCACTTTTAACATTGCAGATTTGAAGCCTTATTTGGGTGAGGAAGATGAGCTTCCGTCGAGGACGACTTCATTTCAAGAAGGGGAGGATGATGAGGACATCAATACCATTGTTACACCCACAGCCCCTGCTGCTATACATACTGGACCAATTACGAGAGCTCGCGCACGCTAATTAAATTATCAGGTACTTTCGTTTCTTGGTAGTGATTCTAATGTTCATGAGAATATGATGCTGCCTAAATTGGATACATTTGTTTTGCTTACAAATGAAGGGCCTAGCTTGGACAATAAAGAGGAACCTTGGAGCAAGTTCAAGCATGGAGATGATGGCATGCGCAAGGGGAACAAGAACGGAGTTATAAGTGATGATTTCAGGACTTTGAAGCCACCATAATGAGTGCAGGAAGCCTTGGACGAAATATACAAGATGCCACTTCATAAATTTCGTCTAGAGGCTATTATAGGTGCTGCGTCACCTTATTATTGGGCCAGGCCCATGTAATTTCGAAATACTTGAGTATAGGCTATTTTTAGAGTCCGTATGTGTGGGGAAACAAGAGATAGGGTTGGTTTCGGACCCCTCCTTCAAGGGCCACAAAATCCCCCCCTCTTCCTCTATATATACAGCCCTTAGGGCACCGTTTAGACTTTGGGTTTTATTTAGATTAAAAGTTCGCCATAGCTGCAACTTCGCGTACTTCGTTTGTGTTCAACGACCAGACAAAGGCGTCACAGAACCCCACCTTCATTAATAAAGCTTTCCTCTTATATTCGCAATATCCAGATTGCAATCTCAGTTTCTTGCTTGTTCTTCGTTTGCTCGCAGGAAACAGACCCTCGTGGTCAGGTTGATCGTGCTCCGGCGTGATCAATAACCCCTTGGAAGTTGGTATAGCGATTGCTAAGGCACGACGTCTCGCACGTTCGTAGTCGGATCGTTAAGGTCGGCTCCCACAGAAAACGATAGCCACCATCTCATCGAAACATCGGGACACCTTCACCTCTATCAGTTTCGTACCCTACAAACAATTTCTTCTTATGTTCTCCGCTAGATAGGAACTTTGGAGTGATTCTTCATCGCACTTTGAGGGACGGTTATATGATCCAATTATATTAGCATTGTTGAGAGGTTGCACTACTGAAAGTACGAACCCTAAGCCTCATTTTCAAGCATTGCAATACCGTTTGTGCTCCATTTTATCAATTGCTACCTTGCTGCTTTTTATTGTTCCTATTACAAAAATCAATATCTACTATCATTACTACACTTTTATCACCATCTCTTCATCGAACTAGTGCACCTATACAATTTGCCATTGTATTGGGTGTGTTGGGGACACAAGAGACTTTTTATTATTTGGTTGCAGGGTTGTTTGAGAGAGACCATCTTCATCCTACACCTCCCACGGATTGATAAACCTTAGGTCATCCACTTGAGGGAAATTTGCTACTGTCCTACAAAACTCTGCGCTTGGAGGCCCAACACGAGTCTACAAGAACAAGTTGTGTAGTAGACATCACGCGAGTCCACGGAGGGCTCCACCCACGAAGGGTCCACGAAGAAGCAACCTTGTCTATCCCACCATGGCCATCGCCCACAAAGGACTTGCCTCACTCGGGTAGATCTTCACGAAGTAGGCGATCTCTTTGCCCTTACAAACTTCTTGGTTCAACTCCACAATCTTGTCGGAGGCTCCCAAGCGACAACTAACCAATCTAGGAGACACCACTCTTCAAAAGGTAATAGACGGTGTGTTGATGATGAATTCCTTGCTCTTGTGCTTCAAATGATAGTCTCCCCAACACTCAACTCTCTCTCATAGATTTGGCTATGGTGGAAAGATGATTTGAGTGGAAAGCAACTTGGGGAAGGCTAGAGATCAAGATTCTTATGGTAGGATTGGAATATCTTGGTCTCAACACATGAGTAGGTGGTTCTCTCTCAGAAAATGAGTAGTGGAAGTGTAGGCACGTTCTGATGGCTCTCTCACTGATGGAGAAGGGGGTGGAGGGGTATATATAGCCTCCACACAAAATCCAACCATTACACACATTTGAGCCAACTCGGTTAGACCGAATAGAAGAACTCGATGAGACCGATTTAGTTCAAAATGTGAATGTTAGGAATCTCGGTGGACCCGACTGGAACAACTCGGTGGGACCAATGTGCAAGGGCTAGGGCAAAACCTCATCTCGGTGAGACCGATTGCATGAACTCGGTGAGACCGATTTCAGCAAAGATCAAACAGAGAGTTGGTCAAGCGAACTCGGTGGGACCGATTACACATTTCGGTGAGACCGAAATAATTACAACAGGCAACAGAGAGTGATAGAGGCGAGGGTGTCCCGATCTTTCGATGAGATGATAGCTATCGTTTTTGGCGGAGTAGACTTTGACGATCCGACTATGAACGTGCGAGGACGTCGCGCCTTAGCAATCGCTAAACCAACTCCGAGAGGTTATTGACCACGCCGGAGCACAATCAACCTGACCACGAGGGTCTATCTCCTGCAAGCAAACGAAGAACAAGCAAGAAACTAAGATTTGCAATCTGGATATTGCGAATATAAGATGAAAGCTTTATTGATCAAGGTGGGGTTCTGTGACGTCTTGGTCTGGTCGTTGAAGACAAACGAAGTACGCGAAGTTGCAGCTATGGCGAACTTTCAATCTAAACAAAACCCAAGCCTAAACGACGCCCTAAGGGTTGTATATATGGAGGAAGAAGGGGAAATTTCGTGGCCCTTGGAGGAGGGATCCGAAACCAACCCTAACTCTTGTTTTTCCACACATACGGACTCTAAAAACTGCCTATACTTAAGTATTTCGAAATTACATGGGCCTGGCCCAATAATAAGGTGACGCAGCACCTATAATAGCCTCTGGACAAAATTTATGAAGTGGCATCTTGTATATTTCGTCCAAGGCTTCATGCATGCATTAAGGTGGCTTCAATGTCCTGAAATCATCACTTGTAACTCCGTTCTTGTTCCCCTTGTGCATGCCATCATCTCCATGCCTGGTCTTGCTCCAGTGTTCATCCCTCTTACCCATGCCAGGCCCTTCATTTGTAAGTAAGACAAATGTATCCAATTTAGGCAGCATCATATTCTCATGAACATTAGAATCATTACCAAGAAACGAAAGTACCTGATAATTTAATTGGCGTGCGCGAGCTCTAGTAATTGGTCCAGTGTATGTAGCAGTAGGTGCTGTGGGTGTAACAATGGTATTGATGTCCTCATCAGAGAGTTTGCAAGGCCATCTCGGTGAGACCGAGATCTATATCGGTGTGACCGAGTCGTCTAGGGTTTCTGGCAGTGGCTATGTCATATGAACTCGGTGGCGCCGGATAGATCAAATCGGTGGGCCGAGTTTGACTTTGAGTTTTGGACAAATGTGGAAATGAGAAAGTCGCTGAGGGTTTTGGAGCAATATCACTAAGCACTTTGAGAAAGTAGACCATTAAGCAACACCTCGTCCCCTTTTAATAGTATTGGCTTTCCTATGGACTCAATGTGATCTTGAATCACTAAAATAGAAATGAAGAGTCTTGAGCATTTGCCAATCTTTGTCCTTAGCATTTTGAGGGGTCCACATCTCTAGTACATGCCATGCCAATCATTGAACTTTCTGAAATATTTAACTTGAATGGATATTAGTTCAATGAGCTATATGTTGTTATGAATTACCAAAACCACCTGGGGATTAGTTGCACTTTCATATGGGCACTCTTCGTCGTATGTATCAGCCGAAATCTCTTCACACGTCAGCGATGGAGCGGCGTGCGCCGGGTTGGACTAGTTATGCCTGCGCTTGTATAATGGGGCTAGGTCTGCTCACCGGCCGCCCTCGCAACATGCAGGAGTGCAATGGGTGATGGGCCCAAGAGCCCTGCACGCTTAGGATGTAGACTAGTGTGCTGGCCTCACTATTGAGCCTAGGTAGGACTACGGCGTGTTGATCGGCCGAGGTCGGTCATGAACTGATGGTGTGTCCGGCCGGAGTTGATCGAGCGTGTTCGGTAAGTTCGTGCACCCATGCAGGGAAGTTAATCTATTCGAATAGCCATGTCCATGATAATGGACACTCGGAGTTGTATCCCGATCGATACAACTAGAACTGGATGATGAGGCATGAAATGGATATGATGGCTCTGGGACCGTTTTCTCGCAGGGAGTCGAGGAAGTGATCTCTAGGCGATGTTACGACATACTTACTACTATTATGATATGTTACTCTTATCTCTTCTGATGCTGCAAAATGCTTGGAGATGCTAGTCTTCGATAGGCTAGGCCTTCCCTCTATTCTGGCATTTCTGCAGTCTAGTCCAAAGATACAGCCCCATTCCTTTGAAACTGATGCATACTTAGTTTAGATCTGATGTAAGTCTTGCGAGTACTTTGGATGAGTACTCACGGTTGCTTTGCTACCTTTTTCCCCCCATACCTGATTGTTGTGATCAGATGACGGATCCCAGGAGCCAGATGCCGCCACCAACGACTACTACTACTACCTCGAGGGTGCCTACTACTACGTGGAGGCTGCCGATGACCAGGAGTTGTTAGGAGGCTCCCAGGCAGGAGGTCTTGCCTTTTCGATCGTTGTTGCTTTGTGCTAGCCTTCTTAAGGCAGACTTATTTAACTTATGTTTGTACTCAGATATGGTTGCTTCCGCTGACTCTTGTGTATTCGAGCTTATGTATTCGAGCCCTCGAGGCCCCTAGCTTGTAATATAAAGATTGTGTTATTTTAATTTGTGTCTAGAGTTGTGTTGTGATATCTTCCCGTGAGTCCCTGATCTTGATCGTACATGTTTGCATGTATGATTAGTGTACGATTGAATCGGGGGCGTCACAAGTTGCTATCAGAGCCGACTGCCTGTAGGAACCCCCTTTCCAACTCCTTGGCCGAAGTTGAGTCTAGTCTCTGAAAAACTCTTACTAACATTGTTATGTGGCTTACGGGCCCACATCACAATTGGGTGGTATTAGGATCTTTTATTCCTCGATCTTTACTCTGGGACTCTGATCTCTCTTCTATTCGGGTTAAATGATCCCGTAAATACTTCCTCTCATAAATACTTCCTCCCGGAGAGCCCTTCATTCCAGATGATCGTCTACTTCATCAGAAGGTTCCGAAGATACTATTCGATATTTTCCGAGACCCTTGTGCCCCCGCCTTTTAAATTCCCTACCACCGATATATCCATATGGATAGCGACATACACTTGTCGTTCATACAATCATTCCCAGTTGCTCTTGTTACTACAAGATACATCGAAATATTCTTCGACTCCATAAAAAACCTTTGTGCCACTGCCTTGCAGTTCTTTGCCATATGGATACCCCTACGGATAATTCCTCGCACTTACCGAGGGTCCCTTCATCCCCAGTTGTTCATGTGTTTCACAAAATTCTTTGAAATGCTATTCGATCTTCCGAGAATCCTCTGCAACCTATTACACTGGAAAGTCTTGCATCTCTGCATTATGGTTAATTCCATATGTCTAGCAATATTCATGAGCATCCTTTGTCATTGTCATTTTGAGCCTTTGATTCGATATATTGGTGAATGCTCGCAATCATCAGTCGAATTAGAATTCGTTCTTCCGGCTCAGACGTCATTCCGTCTATGAGCTGGTTCTCTCCAATCAAATTACCGTCGAATTGATTGCCCATCTAATTATATTCAACTTATTACTCTTTTGATCAGAGTGTCTGCTTATGATCTTCTGGTTGTATATCATAATTCCCTTGTATTTAGCCTCGAATTTTTCAGATGATTCAATAATTTGATGCCCTTGCATTCTTTCTTCTTCTGATTGAGTACCTTTACTCACATCAGATTCTTTGCGGTCCACCAAATCCTTTGGTGGATTGTTATCCGACCGTTCCTGCATATTCTCAAAACCTTGAGTTCTTCCCCTGATACATAATGCCTTTGGTAAATTGTACCCCCTGTTTCTGTCAACCATGCTCTGCTTCCGAGATTGAGTTATTTACTCCTGAAGTTTGTGGTATATGTTCCTAAGATGCCCCAATGGGTTGAACCTACACCTTCCCTAATCTGTGTGAACCTGGAGATTTTGCGGGTTATATCTACTGGCGTTTCATCCTATAAATTTTCAATACTATAACTTCATTGAGGCGAGAAGTGAATGAAAGTTTATGCATTGATGAAGTGGGAGTCGACCTTGAACCTTTGTGTTCATGCCCATGGACCTGATGTGGAACTTATCATGGAAGCTTCTTGTAATAATATTAATCCCCTTGTTATAAGTTCATCTTGTACCTATGTTTGGTCCCGTTCAACCGTGGTTCCGACCATGATTGTTCTTCTTTGATCCCATTTCTTGGACAAGTTAAAACACTTGCCTTCCGTAGATCAATTCACCAGTCCAACCTCTATTCTGATCTACCTTCGAGTACTGTCCCATGTTATCTCGAGGATATAATGTCATTGCACTACCTCTTATGAATTCTTTTGGAATAACACTCCTCACCACTTTAGTCACTCCGCGGGTTTGAGTTGTTCGTCACTCGAGAGGCCTGACAAGTGACTCGGATCCACATTGTGGTTCATTACTCCTAGTAATTTGTTGCTGGGAAGTTTAATACCCAATTTTGTCATTCCTAGTCTGCCAGCTACATCCTTATCATGCTATCCTTATTCATGCTACCTCGTCCTCCTTTGGTGCACAAATTCTTTAGACCATGAGCATGGCTTATGTCGAGTTTTCAACATCATTTTGTTGTCTTGAAAAGCAACACTGATTCCGAGCTTGCATCTTATTTGCTGTTCCCTTAACTTTTGCTTGAAGCTATTGTTGTTCGGTTGCATCTTCATGAAACCTCTCGACAAAATGTGTCATGATCATTGTCAACAAATTGACTTCTTCTAAGTTGTGCTTCAAATTCATGATGAGAAATACCATCCTTGTCAACAAATTGACTTCTTCTAAGTTGTACATCGACAACATTCTTGCTTTCCCTCTAACACAAAACTTGTTCTTGTTTTGTGTTGTACCTTGAGTTCCTTGCTATCCAACTTATGTTATGTTCTACCTTGGAGTATTAACATCTTTTATGTCAAGAATGTTGTGAGAGTTTCACCACCTCTGATAGAGGCGAGGGTGTCCCGATCTTTCGATGAGATGATAGCTATCGTTTTTGGTGGAGTAGACTTTGACGACCCGACTACGAACATGCGAGGACGTCGCGCCTTAGCAATCGCTAAACCAACTCCGAGAGGTTATTGACCACGCCGAAGCACAATCAACCTGACCACGAGGGTCTATCTCCTGCAAGCAAACGAAGAACAAGCAAGAAACTAAGATTTGCAATCTGGATATTGCGAATATAAGATGAAAGCTTTATTGATCAAGGTGGGGTTCTGTGACGTCTTGGTCTGGTCGTTGAACACAAACGAAGTACGCGAAGTTGCAGCTATGGCGAACTCTTAATCTAAACAAAACCCAAAGTCTAAACGGTGCCCTAAGGGCTGTATATATGGAGGAAGAGGAGGGGATTTCGTGGCCCTTGAAGGAGGGGTCCGAAACCAACCCTATCTCTTGTTTCCCCACACATACGGACTCTAAAAACAGCCTATACTCAAGTATTTCAAAATTACATGGGCCTGGCCCAATAATAAGGTGACGCAGCACCTATAATAGCCTTTGGACGAAATTTATGAAGTGACATCTTGTATATTTCGTCCAAGGCTTCCTGCACTCATTATGGTGGCTTCAAAGTCCTGAAATCATCACTTGTAACTCCGTTCTTGTTCCCCTTGTGCATGCCATCATCTCCATGCTTGAACTTGCTCCAAGGTTCCTCTTTCTTGTCCAA
Organism: Thinopyrum elongatum; assembly: GCA_011799875.1. NCBI lineage: Eukaryota > Viridiplantae > Streptophyta > Magnoliopsida > Poales > Poaceae > Thinopyrum > Thinopyrum elongatum. The sequence goes on along the minus strand of CM022303.1, from coordinate 385,193,892 downwards.
GCTAGGCCCTTCATTTGTAAGCAAAACAAATGTATCCAATTTAGGCAGCATCATATTCTCATGAACTTTAGAATCATTACCAAGAAACGAAAGTACCTGATATTTTAATTGGCGTGCGCGAGCTCTAGTAATTGGTCCAGTATGTATAGAAGCAGGGGTTGTGGGTGTAACAATGGTATTGATGTCCTCATCATTCTCCATGCCATCTATCTTCTCCATGGCCTCTTCAAATCTGTTTAGCACATCTCCCACCTGGCCACTCATCATTTGCTGAAATTTATCATGCAACTCCTTGTTCGTCATGTTCTCCCAGTCAATCTCGTCGGCTTGTGATCCTGCCATGGTTAGCAGCAATAGAAACACACAAGAATATGATCCTACAGACTACTAGAAAGTGGTGGTGGTGTGGTGTGGTGTCACAAATCCGTCAAGCAAATCTCAAATTCTTACCAGTTCTTACCCAGCAGCAGGTGGTGATCGGCAACCTTTGTAGTCAAAACTCTCAGAGCTTGGACAGAGCGATTGCCAGGTGGTGTCAAACGCACGATGTAGATGTATGTGGAGCTGGGAAGGCTTATGATATGGTAGCAAAAAGGGTCAGCAATAATCAATTCAGAGATGCAATGTTGAATAAACTCTCAACGACGGTACTATGCTGGTCCTAGGCTAGACCGTGCTAGAGACGCGAGCCTAGAACACTAACAAAAATCACGGCGCTGCACGTAAACAAGGGAGGAGCACACTCTGAATTTTTTTCTTTTTTTCTTTTTTGCTCCGCAACAATTTTTTTTCGAAAAAGTCTACAAATGGTCTAAAAACTGCCTAGCCAGAATTTTCCAGACTTAGTTTTTTTTTTTTGAAACTGGAACTATTTTTCTTCTGCGGGTAGCACGAAAATTGGGGAATCCGACTTGTTCACGACTCGTAGTATCGCGTGATCTGGAACTCTAAAATAAAGGAATAAATACTGGACTCGGACTAGGACTGGTGGCAGAGATGAATCTGGTGGAACTCGGACTGGTGATGGTATATGACGGTAGTATATGTGGGCTCGGATTGGTGGTGGTATATGGACTCGGATCGGTGGTGGTATATGGACTCAGAGAAATAGCAGATAAGCTGTGGTGGTATATGGTAGGGGCGATGATGATGGTGCGACGGCGGCGTGACAACTTGTGAACAGAACTCGAAACTCTAAAGAACTAGACGCTAAGACCAGCAACTTGACACGACGATGCAACCGCAAATTCAACAAAGCAAAAACCCTAAAAAGATTATGCAAAGGCTCAGATTGGTTCGGATATGATGAACTAACCCTAAATTTTTTTTTTGGCTTTTTCCTGGACTGTAGGTATGAAGAACAGACTCGATCTAAACTACGAAAAACTGTAAATCTCACCGAGCAACCTGGGAATCTGATACCACTTGATAGAGGCGAGGGTGTCCCGATCTTTCGATGAGATGATAGCTATCGTTTTTGGTGGAGTAGACTTTGACGATCCGACTACGAACGTGCGAGGACGTCGCGCCTTAGCAATCGCTAAACCAACTCCGAGAGGTTATTGACCATGCCGGAGCACAATCAACCTGACCACGAGGGTCTATCTCCTGCAAGCAAACGAAGAACAAGCAAGAAACTAAGATTTGCAATCTGGATATTGCGAATATAAGATGAAAGCTTTATTGATCAAGGTGGGGTTCTGTGACGTCTTGGTCTGGTTGTTGAACACAAACGAAGTACGCGAAGTTGCAGCTATGGCGAACTTTTAATCTAAACAAAACCCAAAGTCTAAACGGTGCCCTAAGGGCTGTATATATGGAGGAAGAGGGGGGGATTTTGTGGCCCTTGAAGGAGGGGTCCGAAACCAACCCTATCTCTTGTTTCCCCACACATACGGACTCTAAAAATAGTCTATACTCAAGTATTTCGAAATTACATGGGCCTGGCCCAATAATAAGGTGACGCAGCACCTATAATAGCCTCTGGACGAAATTTATGAAGTGGCATCTTGTATATTTCGTCCAAGGCTTCCTGCACTCCTTATGGTGGCTTCAAAGTCCTGAAATCATCACTTGTAACTCCGTTCTTGTGCTGTTCCTATTATACTAGTGCCAAAAAAGGATGGTACGTCGCGTATGTGTGTTGATTGTAGAGGCATTAATAATATTACTATTCGTTATCGTCATCCTATTCCTAGGCTAGATGATATGCTTGATGAATTGAGTGGCTCTACAATATTCTCCAAAGTTGATTTGCGTAGTGGATACCATCAAATTCGTATGAAATTGGGAGATGAATGGAAAACAGCATTTAAAACTAAGTTCGGTTTATATGAGTGGTTAGTCATGCCTTTTGGGTTAACTAATGCACCTAGTACTTTCATGAGATTAATGAACGAAGTTTTACGTGCTTTCATTGGACGATTTGTGGTAGTTTACTTTGATGATATATTGATTTATAGCAGATCTTTGGAGGAACATTTGGAACATTTACATGTTGTTTTTATTGCTCTACGTGATGCACGTTTGTTTGGTAACCTTGGGAAGTGCACCTTTTGCACCGACCGAGTATCTTTTCTTGGCTATGTTGTTACTCCACAGGGAATTGAAGTTGATAAAGCCAAGATTGAAGCTATTGAGAGTTGGCCACAGCCCAAAACGGTCACTCAAGTGAGGAGTTTTCTTGGACTCGCTGGTTTCTATAGGCGTTTTGTGAGAGATTTCAGCACCATTGCTGCACCTCTCAATGAGCTTACAAAGAAGGATGTGCCTTTTGTTTGGGGTACCTCACAGGAAGAAGCCTTCACGGTATTGAAAGATAAGTTGACACATGCTCCTTTACTCCAACTTCCTGATTTTAATAAGACTTTTGAGCTTGAATGTGATGCTAGTGGAATTGGATTAGGAGGTGTTTTATTACAAGATGGCAAACCTGTTGCATACTTTTCTGAAAAATTGAGTGGGCCTAGTCTGAACTATTCTACTTATGATAAAGAATTATATGCTCTTGTTCGGACCTTAGAAACATGGCAACATTATTTATGGCCCAAAGAATTTGTTATACATTCTGATCCTGAATCTTTGAAACACATTAAAAGTCAAGCAAAACTGAACCGTAGACATGCTAAATGGGTTGAATTTATTGAGACTTTCCCTTATGTCATTAAACACAAGAAGGGTAAAGAAAATGTTATTGCTGATGCATTGTCTCGTCGTTATACTATGCTTTCACAACTTGACTTTAAAATATTTGGTTTGGAGACCATCAAAGATCAATATGTGCATGATGCTGAATTTAAAGATGTATTGCAGAATTGTAAGGAAGGGAGAACATGGAACAAGTTCGTCGTTAGCGATGGATTTGTGTTTCGTGCTAACAAGCTATGCATTCCAGCTAGCTCCGTTCGTCTTTTGTTGTTGCAGGAGGCGCATGGAGGAGGATTAATGGGACACTTTGGCGTGAAGAAGACGAAGGATATACTTGCTACACATTTCTTTTGGCCAAAGATGAGACGGGATGTTGAGCGTTTTGTTGCTCGCTGCACTACATGTCAAAAAGCTAAGTCATGACTCAATACTCATGGTTTATATATGCCTTTGCCTGTACCTAGTGTTCGTTGGGAGTATATATCTATGGACTTTGTTTTAGGTTTACCTCGAACAAAGAAGGGGAGGGATAGCATATTTGTTGTCGTGGATAGGTTCTCGAAAATGGCACACTTTATACCATGTCATAAAAGCGATGATGCTGTTAATGTTGCTGATTTGTTCTTTCGTGAAATTATACGCTTGCATGGTGTGCCAAATACTATTGTTTCAGATCGTGATACTAAATTTCTTAGCCACTTTTGGAGATGTTTATGGGCTAAGTTGGGGACTAAACTGCTTTTTAGTACTACATGTCACCCCCAAACTGATGGACAAACTGAAGTAGTCAATAGAACATTGTCTACTATGCTTAGGGCTGTTTTGAAGAATAACAAGAAAATGTGGGAAGAATGCTTGCCTCATATTGAATTTGCTTATAATCGTTCATTGCATTCTACTACTAAGATGTGTCCTTTTGAAATTGTGTATGGTTTCCTTCCTCGTGCACCAATTGATTTGTTGCCTCTTCCATCTTCGGAGAAGGTTAATTTTGATGCTAAACAACGTGCTGAATTGATCTTAAAAATGCATGAGTTAACTAAGGAGAACATTGAGCGTATGAATGCTAAATATAAACTTGCTGGAGATAAGGGTAGAAAACATGTTGTGTTTGCACCTGGAGATCTTGTTTGGTTACATTTGCGTAAGGATAGATTTCCTGCTTTGCGCAAATCAAAGCTAATGCCACGTGCTGATGGTCCTTTTAAGGTGTTAGAGAAAATAAATGATAATGCATATAAACTTGAGCTGCCTGCAGATTTTGGGGTTAGTCCCACTTTTAACATTGCAGATCTGAAGCCTTATTTGGGTGAGGAAGATGAGCTTCCGTCGAGGACGACTTCATTTCAAGAAGGGGAGGATGATGAGGACATCAATACCATTGTTACACCCACAGCCCCTGCTTCTATACATACTGGACCAATTACTAGAGCTCGCGCACGCCAATTAAAATATCAGGTACTTTCGTTTCTTGGTAATGATTCTAAAGTTCATGAGAATATGATGCTGCCTAAATTGGATACATTTGTTTTGCTTACAAATGAAGGGCCTAGCTTGGACAAGAAAGAGGAACCTTGGAGCAAGTTCAAGCATGGAGATGATGGCATGCACAAGGGGAACAAGAACGGAGTTACAAGTGATGATTTCAGGACTTTGATGCCACCATAAGGAGTGCAGGAAGCCTTGGACGAAATATACAAGATGCCACTTCATAAATTTCGTCCAGAGGCTATTATAGGTGCTGCGTCACCTTATTATTGGGCCAGGCCCATGTTATTTCGAAATACTTGAGTATAGGCTGTTTTTAGAGTCCGTATGTGTGGGGAAGCAAGAGATAGGGTTGGTTTCGGACCCCTCCTTCAAGGGCCACGAAATCCCCTCCTCTTCCTCCATATATACAGCCCTTAGGGCACCGTTTAGACTTTGGGATTTGTTTAGTTAAAAGTTAGCCATTGCAACTTCGTGTACTTCGTTTGTGTCCAACGACCAGACCAAGACCGCTTTCGGATCCCCACCATTATCAATACTTCATCTATATTCGCAATATTCAGATTGCATTATCATATTCTTGCTTGTTCTTCGATTGCGTGCAGGAATAGACCTTCGTGGTCAGGTTGATCGTGCTTCCAGCATCGTCAGTAACCTCAGGAGATTGGTTTAGCGATTGCTAAGGCGCAACGTCGTGCACGTTTGTAGTCGGATCGTCAAAGTCGGCTCCACCAAATCGATAGTTACCATCTCATCGAAAGTTCAGGACACCCTCGCCTCTATCAAGTGGTATCAGTTTTCAGGTTGCTCGGTGAGAATTTCCAGTTTTCCCTAGATTAGATTTATTTTCTTACGTATTGTCCAAAAAAAAGCCACAAAAAAAAATTAGGGTTAGTTCATCATATCCGAACCAATCTGAGCCTTTGCATAATCTTTTTAGGGTTTTTGCTTTGTTGAATTTGCGGTTGCATCGTCGTGTCAAGTTGCTGGTCTTAGCGTCTAGTTCTTTAGAGTTTCGAGTTCTGTTCACAAGTTGTCACGCCGCCGCCGCACCATCATCATCGCCCCTACCATATACCACCACAGCTTATCTGCTATTTCTCTGAGTCCATATACCACCACCGATCCGAGTCCATATACCACCACCAATCCGAGTCCACATATACTACCGTCATATACCATCACCAGTCCGAGTTCCACCATATTCATCTCTGCCACCAGTCCTAGTCCGAGTCCAGTATTTATTCCTTTATTTTAGAGTTCCAGATCACGCGATACTGCGAGTCGTGAACAAGTCGGATTCCCCAATTTTCGTGCTACCCGTAGAAGAAAAATAGTTCCAGTTTCAAAAAAAAAAAACTAAGTCTGGAAAATTCTGGCTAGGCAGTTTTTAGACCATTTGTAGACTTTTTCGAACAAAAATTGTTGCGGAGCAAAAAAAAAAGTGCAAAAAAAGAAAAGAAAAAAACATGATGAGGACATCAATACCATTGTTACACCCACAGCCCCTGCTTCTATACATACTGGACCAATTACTAGAGCTCGCGCACGCCAATTAAAATATCAGGTACTTTCGTTTCTTGGTAATGATTCTAAAGTTCATGAGAATATGATGCTGCCTAAATTGGATACATTTGTTTTGCTTACAAATGAAGGGCCTAGCTTGGACAAGAAAGAGGAACCTTGGAGCAAGTTCAAGCATGGAGATGATGGCATGCACAAGGGGAACAAGAACGGAGTTACAAGTGATGATTTCAGGACTTTGAAGCCACCATAATGAGTGCAGGAAGCCTTGGACGAAATATACAAGATGTCACTTCATAAATTTCGTCCAGAGGCTATTACAGGTGCTGCGTCACCTTATTATTGGGCCAGGCCCATGTAATTTCGCAATACTTGAGTATAGGCTGTTTTTAGAGTCCGTATGTGTGGGGAAACAAGAGATAGGGTTGGTTTCGGACCCCTCCTTCAAGGGCCACGAAATCCCCTCCTCTTCCTCCATATATACAGCCCTTAGGGCACCGTTTAGACTTTGGGTTTTGTTTAGATTAAAAGTTCGCCATAGCTGCAACTTCGCGTACTTCGTTTGTGTTCAACGACCAGACCAAGACGTCACAGAACCCCACCTTGATCAATAAAGCTTTCATCTTATATTCGCAATATCCAGATTGCAAATCTTAGTTTCTTGCTTGTTCTTCCTTTGCTTGCAGGAGATAGACCCTCGTGGTCAGGTTGATTGTGCTCCGGCGTGGTCAATAACCTCTCGGAGTTGGTTTAGCGATTGCTAAGGCGCGACGTCCTCGCACGTTCGTAGTCGGATCGTCAAAGTCTACTCCACCAAAAACGATAGCTATCATCTCATCGAAAGATCGGGACACCCTCGCCTCTATCAAAACTCCTCACTTGTGTGACCGTTTTGGGCTGCGGCCAACTCTCAATAGCTTCAATCTTGGCTTTATCAACTTCAATTCCCTGTGGAGTAACAACATAGCCAAGAAAAGATACTCGGTCGGTGCAAAAGGTGCACTTCCCAAGGTTACCAAACAAACGTGCATCACGTAGAGCAATAAAAACAGCACGTAAATGTTCCAAATGTTCCTCCAAAGATCTGCTATAAATCAATATATCATCAAAGTAAACTACCACAAATCGTCCAATGAAAGCACGTAAAACTTCGTTCATTAATCTCATGAAAGTACTAGGTGCATTAGTTAACCCAAAAGGCATGACTAACCACTCATATAAACCGAACTTAGTTTTAAATGCTTTTTTCCATTCATCTCCCAATTTCATACGAATTTGATGGTATCCACTACGCAAATCAACTTTGGAGAATATTGTAGAGCCACTCAATTCATCAAGCATATCATCTAGCCTAGGAATAGGATGACGATAACGAATAGTAATATTATTAATGCCTCTACAATCAACACACATACGCGACGTACCATCCTTTTTTGGCACTAGTATAATAGGAACAGCACAAGGACTAAGAGATTCGCGTATATAACCTTTGTCAAGCAGCTCCTGTACTTGACGCATAATCTCCTTCGTCTCCTCTGGATTGGTACGGTATGGCGCACGGTTTGGCAACGAAGCACCGGGAATTAAGTCAATCTGATGCTCAATCCCGCGAATAGGTGGTAATCCCGGTGGCACGTCTTGTGGAAAGACGTCAGCGAACTCCTGCAAAATGTTAGTGACCGCAGGAGGCAAAGAGGAAGGCACGTCCTAGAATGAAAATAACGCCTCTTTGCACACAAAAGCATAGCAAACAGAATTGCTGAAATCTAGATCATCAATATCAGATTTGGTGGCAAGTAAGCATGCACTTTTCAATTTAATTTCAGAAGCAACACTAGATGGTTTATTATTAGGCTTCATTTGTTGCTCAAATTCTTTTGCCACAATCTGATTTTCACTCTTATTTTTCTCCTGTTTTGCTTTACTAGCTCTATTAATATGATCTTTCAAAATAGAATCAGGAGTCATAGGAAGCAAAGTAATATGTTTATCCTTATGAACAAGAGTATACTGATTGTTTCTACCATGGTGTACAGAATTTTTATCAAATTGCCATGGTCTACCAAGTAATAATGAACATGCTTGCATGGGTACCACATCACAATCAACATAATCAGCATATGTAGAGATACTAAAATGCACACGAACAGTACGTGTTACCTTAACCTTGCCGCTGTTGTTGAACCATTGGATATAGTAAGGATGTGGATGTGGTCTTGTGGTGAGAGATAGCTTCTCCACAATCTCCATGCTAGCCAAGTTGTTGCAGCTCCCTCCATCTATGATGACGCGAACAGAACGTTCCTTCACAACTCCCTTTGTATGGAACAAATTATGCCTCTGATTTTACTCAGCTTGTGTGACCTGCACACTCAAAACACGTTGAGCAACTAAACATTCATACCTGTCAGCGTCTTCAGGAGCCATGTATTGCGTCTCATGATCAGAATCATCTCCACCGTGTTCTTCACTTGTAATAAGAGCCAAAGTCTCCTCATCATAGTCACTAGCGGACTCATACCCACCATCCTCAGTAGCAATCATAACACGCGGAGATTGGCATTCTCTCGCATAATGACCTCTTCCCTTACAACGACGACAAATAATATCATGTGTGTGCCCTGTTGATGCCATGGATGAAGAAGAGCTCTGGGCAGGCCCAGAAGGTGTACTCTTGGCAGATGGTGGTGGTGGTGCCTGTTTTCTTGTATCTCGGTTGGAATTGGCGGCTGAAGTCAGTGGTGCCGCAGTAGGACGTGTGGGAGTAGAGGAGGCACGCGGTGTCCATGATGAAGATCGACCTGCAGAAAAATTAGTTCGCGCCAATGCCTGTCGATCCTGCACTTCACGTTCAGCTTTACAAGCAAGATGGAATAAACGAGTGATATTATTATACTCCTTATACTCTAGAATGGTCTGAATCTCTCTATTTAATCCACCCATGAAACGTGCAAGCATAGCTTCATTCTCCTCAACAATACCACATCTAATCATGCCAGTTTGTAATTCCTGATAATATTCTTCTACAGAATTTTTTCCTTGTCTTAAGCGCTGCAATTTTTGAAGTAATTCACGTTGATAATATGGTGGAACCCAACGAGTATGCATAGCAGTTTTCAAAGCAGCCCACGTAGCTGGAATAGGATATAATCTACAATGTTCAGACCACCATACACATGCAAAACTAGTGAAAGCACAAACAGCAGCAGCAACACGTCGTTCCCCGGGATATTGTAAACATGTAAAACGTTGTTCAGTTTCTAACTCCCAAGTAAGATATATATCAGGAACATATCTACCCTCGAATGGTGGAATATTCAATTTTAATTTAGGAAGATGGTCATGATCTCGTACCTGAAGTGGTGGTGCAGGCCTACCATTGCGATTATTTGCATGTGGACGACCTGGTGCTGGTGGTTGCACGTAGTTATGATTTTGATCAACCTCATCCTCATAATCGCCCGCGTAATCATCCTCCTCCTCGGCACCAGCAGCAGCAGGAGCAGGAGCCAAAGAAGCATCAACAGTAGGTACAGCAGCACCAGAAGTTTGGCCATCCTCAAGAGGAACACGCTTCGCTCGTCCGAACTGATTTGGAAGGGGGCGTTGTTGTTGTCGTTGCAGAGGTGCGACAGGTGCAGCCGGTGGTGGTTGGGGAAGACGCGTGAGCAATTCATTAAACGTGTTATCCAGCTTTGTCTCGAACGACTTCTCCATGCCATCTATCTTCTCCATGGCCTCTTCAAATCTGTTTAGCACATCTCCCACCTGGCCACTCATCATTTGCTGAAATTTATCATGCAACTCCTTGTTCGTCATGTTCTCCCAGTCAATCTCGTCGGCTTGTGATCCTGCCATGGTTAGCAGCAATAGAAACACACAAGAATATGATCCTACAGACTACTAGAAAGTGGTGGTGGTGTGGTGTGGTGTCACAAATCCGTCAAGCAAATCTCAAATTCTTACCAGTTCTTACCCAGCAGCAGGTGGTGATCGGCAACCTTTGTAGTCAAAACTCTCAGAGCTTGGACAGAGCGATTGCCAGGTGGTGTCAAACGCACGATGTAGATGTATGTGGAGCTGGGAAGGCTTATGATATGGTAGCAAAAAGGGTCAGCAATAATCAATTCAGAGATGCAATGTTGAATAAACTCTCAACGACGGTACTATGCTGGTCCTAGGCTAGACCGTGCTAGAGACGCGAGCCTAGAACACTAACAAAAATCACGGCGCTGCACGTAAACAAGGGAGGAGCACACTCTGAATTTTTTTCTTTTTTTCTTTTTTGCTCCGCAACAATTTTTTTTCGAAAAAGTCTACAAATGGTCTAAAAACTGCCTAGCCAGAATTTTCCAGACTTAGTTTTTTTTTTTTTGAAACTGGAACTATTTTTCTTCTGCGGGTAGCACGAAAATTGGGGAATCCGACTTGTTTACGACTCGTAGTATCGCGTGATCTGGAACTCTAAAATAAAGGAATAAATACTGGACTCGGACTAGGACTGGTGGCAGAGATGAATCTGGTGGAACTCGGACTGGTGATGGTATATGACGGTAGTATATGTGGGCTCGGATTGGTGGTGGTATATGGACTCGGATCGGTGGTGGTATATGGACTCAGAGAAATAGCAGATAAGCTGTGGTGGTATATGGTAGGGGCGATGATGATGGTGCGGCGGCGGCGTGACAACTTGTGAACAGAACTCGAAACTCTAAAGAACTAGACGCTAAGACCAGCAACTTGACACGACGATGCAACCGCAAATTCAACAAAGCAAAAACCCTAAAAAGATTATGCAAAGGCTCAGATTGGTTCGGATATGATGAACTAACCCTAAATTTTTTTTTTGGCTTTTTCCTGGACTGTAGGTATGAAGAACAGACTCGATCTAAACTACGAAAAACTGTAAATCTCACCGAGCAACCTGGGACTCTGATACCACTTGATAGAGGCGAGGGTGTCCCGATCTTTCGATGAGATGGTAACTATCGATTTGGTGGAGCCGACTTTGACGATCCGACTACAAACGTGCACGACGTTGCGCCTTAGCAATCGCTAAACCAATCTCCTGAGGTTACTGACGATGTTGGAAGCACGATCAACCTGACCACGAAGGTCTATTCCTGCACGCAATCGAAGAACAAGCAAGAATATGATAATGCAATCTGAATATTGCGAATATAGATGAAGTATTGATAATGGTGGGGATCCGAAAGCGGTCTTGGTCTGGTCGTTGGACACAAACGAAGTACACGAAGTTGCAATGGCTAACTTTTAACTAAACAAATCCCAAAGTCTAAACGGTGCCCTAAGGGCTGTATATATGGAGGAAGAGGAGGAGATTTCGTGGCCCTTGAAGGAGGGGTCCGAAACCAACCCTATCTCTTGTTTCCCCACACATACGGACTCTAAAAACAGCCTATACTCAAGTATTTCGAAATTACATGGGCCTGGCCCAATAATAAGGTGACGCAGCACCTATAATAGCCTCTGGACGAAATTTATGAAGTGACATCTTGTATATTTCGTCCAAGGCTTCCTGCACTCATTATGGTGGCTTCAAAGTCCTGAAATCATCACTTGTAACTCCGTTCTTGTTCCCCTTGTGCATGCCATCATCTCCATGCTTGAACTTGCTCCAAGGTTCCTCTTTCTTGTCCAAGCTAGTCCCTTCATTTGTAAGCAAAACAAATGTATCCAATTTAGGCAGCATCATATTCTCATGAACTTTAGAATCATTACCAAGAAACGAAAGTACCTGATATTTTAATTGACGTGCGCGAGATCTAGTAATTGGTCCAGTATGTATAGAAGCAGGGGCTGTGGGTGTAACAATGGTATTGATGTCCTCATCATCCTCCCCTTCTTGAAATGAAGTCGTCCTCGACAGAAGCTCATCTTCCTCACCCAAATAAGGCTTCAGATCTGCAATGTTAAAAGTGGGACTAACCCCAAAATCTGCAGGCAGCTCAAGTTTATATGCATTATCATTTATTTTCTCTAACACCTTAAAAGGACCATCAGCACGTGGCATTAGCTTTGATTTGCGCAAATCAGGAAATCTATCCTTACGCAAATGTAACCAAACAAGATCTCCAGGTGCAAACACAACATGTTTTCTACCCTTATCTCCAGCAAGTTTATATTTAGCATTCATACGCTCAATGTTCTCCTTAGTTAACTCATGCATTTTTAAGATCAATTCAGCACGTTGTTTAGCATCAAAATTATCCTTCTCCGAAGATGGAAGAGGCAACAAATCAATTGGTGCACGAGGAAGGAAACCATACACAATTTCAAAAGGACACATCTTAGTAGTAGAATGCAATGAACGATTATAAGCAAATTCAATATGAGGCAAGCATTCTTCCCACATTTTCTTGTTATTCTTCAAAACAGCCCTAAGCATAGTAGACAATGTTCTATTGACTACTTCAGTTTGTCCATCAATTTGGGGGTGACATGTAGTACTAAAAAGCAGTTTAGTCCCCAACTTAGCCCATAAACATCTCCAAAAGTGGCTAAGAAATTTAGTATCACGATCTGAAACAATAGTATTTGGCACACCATGCAAGCGTATAATTTCACGAAAGAACAAATCAGCAACATTAACAGCATCATCGCTTTTATGACATGGTATAAAGTGTGCCATTTTCAAGAACCTATCCACGACAACAAATATGCTATCCCTCCCCTTCTTTGTTCGAGGTAAACCTAAAACAAAGTCCTCGAATGAAAATAACGCCTCTTTGCACACAAAAGCATAGCAAACAGAATTGCTGAAATCTAGATCATCAATATCAGATTTGGTGGCAAGTAAGCATGCACTTTTCAATTTAATTTCAGAAGCAACACTAGATGGTTTATTATTAGGCTTCATTTGTTGCTCAAATTCTTTTGCCACAATCTGATTTTCACTCTTATTTTTCTCCTGTTTTGCTTTACTAGCTCTATTAATATCATCTTTCAAAATAGAATCAGGAGTCATAGGAAGCAAAGTAATATGTTTATCCTTATGAACAAGAGTATACTGATTGTTTCTACCATGGTGTACAGAATTTTTATCAAATTGCCATGGTCTACAAAGTAATAATGAACATGCTTGCATGGGTACCACATCACAATCAACATAATCAGCATATGTAGAGATACTAAAACGCACACGAACAGTACGTGTTACCTTAACCTTGCCGCTGTTGTTGAACCATTGGATATAGTAAGGATGTGGATGTGGTCTTGTGGTGAGAGATAGCTTCTCCACCATCTCCATGCTAGCCAAGTTGTTGCAGCTCCCTCCATCTATGATGACGCGAACAGAACGTTCCTTCACAACTCCCTTTGTATGGAACAAATTATGCTTCTGATTTTGCTCAGCTTGTGTGACCTGCACACTCAAAACACGTTGAGCAACTAAACATTCATACCTGTCAGCGTCTTCAGGAGCCATGTATTGCGTCTCATGATCAGAATCATCTCCACCGTGTTCTTCACTTGTAATAAGAGCCAAAGTCTCCTCATCATAATCACTAGCGGACTCATACCCACCATCCTCAGTAGCAATCATAACACGCGGAGATTGGCATTCTCTCGCATAATGACCTCTTCCCTTACAACGACGACAAATAATATCATGTGTGTGCCCTGTTGATGCCATAGATGAAGAAGAGCTCTGGGCAGGCCTTGAAGGTGTACTCTTGGCAGATGGTGGTGGTGGTGCCTGTTTTCTTGTATCTCGATTGGAATTGGCGGCTGAAGTCAGTGGTGCCGCAGTAGGATGTGTGGGAGTAGAGGAGGCACGCGGTGTCCATGATGAAGATCGACCTGCAGAAAAATTAGTTCGCGCCAATGCCTGTCGATCCTGCACTTCACGTTCAGCTTTACAAGCAAGATGGAATAAACGAGTGATATTATTATACTCCTTATACTCTAGAATGGTCTGAATCTCTCTATTTAATCCACCCATGAAACGTGCAAGCATAGCTTCATTCTCCTCAACAATACCACATCTAATCATGCCAGTTTGTAATTCCTGATAATATTCTTCTACAGAATTTTTTCCTTGTTTTAAGCGCTGCAATTTTTGAAGTAATTAACGTTGATAATATGGTGGAACCCAACGAGTACGCATAGCAGTTTTCAAAGCAGCCCACGTAGCTGGAATAGGATATAATCTACAATGTTCAGACCACCATACACATGCAAAACTAGTGAAAGCACAAACAACAGCAGCAACACGTCGTTCCTCGGGATATTGTAAACATGTAAAACGTTGTTCAGTTTCTAACTCCCAAGTAAGATATATATCAGGAACATATCTACCCTCGAATGGTGGAATATTCAATTTTAATTTAGGAAGATGGTCATGATCTCGTACCTGAAGTGGTGGTGCAGACCTACCATTGCGATTATTTGCATGTGGACGACCTGGTGCTGGTGGTTGCACGTAGTTATGATTTTGATCAACCTCATCCTCATAATCGCCCGCGTAATCATCCTCCTCCTCGGCACCAGCAGCAGCAGGAGCAGGAGCCAAAGAAGCATCAACAGTAGGTACAGCAGCACCAGAAGTTTGGCCATCCTCAAGAGGAACACGCTTCGCTCGTCCGAACTGATTTGGAAGGGGGCGTTGTTTTGTCGTTGCAGAGGTGCGACAGGTGCAGCCGGTGGTGGTTGGGGAAGACGCGTGAGCAATTCATTAAACTTGTTATCCAGCTTTGTCTCGAACGACTTCTCCATGCCATCTATCTTCTCCATGGCCTCTTCAAATCTGTTTAGCACATCTCCCACCTGGCCACTCATCATTTGCTGAAATTTATCATGCAACTCCTTGTTCGTCATGTTCTCCCAGTCAATCTCTTCGGCTTGTGATCCTGCCATGGTTAGCAGCAATAGAAACACACAAGAATATGATCCTACAGACTACTAGAAAGTGGTGGTGGTGTGGTGTGGTGTCACAAATCCGTCAAGCAAATCTCAAATTCTTACCAGTTCTTACCCAGCAGCAGGTGGTGATCGGCAACCTTTGTAGTCAAAACTCTCAGAGCTTGGACAGAGCGATTGCCAGGTGGTGTCAAACGCACGATGTAGATGTATGTGGAGCTGGGAAGGCTTATGATATGGTAGCAAAAAGGGTCAGCAATAATCAATTCAGAGATGCAATGTTGAATAAACTCTCAACGACGGTACTGTGCTGGTCCTAGGCTAGACCGTGCTAGAGACGCGAGCCTAGAACACTAAAAAAAATCACGGCGCTTCACGTAAACAAGGGAGTAGCACACTCTGATTTTTTTTCTTTTTTTTTCTTTTTTTTTTTGCTCCGCAACAATTTTTTTTCGAAAAAGTCTACAAATGGTCTAAAAACTGCCTAGCCAGAAATTTTTTTTGAAACTGGAACTATTTTTCTTCTGCGGGTAGCACGAAAATTGGGGAATCCGACTTGTTCACGACTCGTAGTATCGCGTGATCTGGAACTCGAAAATAAAGGAATAAATACTGGACTCGGACTAGGACTGGTGGCGGAGCTGAATCTGGTGGAACTCGGACTGGTGATGGTATATGACGGTAGTATATGTGGGCTCGGATTGGTGGTGGTATATGGACTCAGATCGGTGGTGGTATATGGACTCGGATCAGTGGTGGTATATGGACTCAGAGAAATAGCAGATAAGCTGTGGTGGTATATGGTAGGGGCGATGATGATGGTGCGGCGGCGGCGTGACAACTTGTGAACAGAACTCGAAACTCTAAAGAACTAGACGCTAAGACCAGCAACTTGACACGACGATGCAACCGCAAATTCAACAAAGCAAATACAGAAAAGATTATGCAATGGCTCAGATTGGTTTGGATATGATGAACTAACCCTAAATTTTTTTTTTTGGCTTTTTCCTGGACTGTAGGTATGAAGAACAGACTCGATCTAAACTACGAAAAACTGTAAATCTCACCGAGCAACCTGGAACTCTGATACCACTTGATAGAGGCGAGGGTGTCCCGATCTTTCGATGAGATGATAGCTATCGTTTTTGGTGGAGTAGACTTTGACGACCCGACTACGAACGTGCGAGGACGTCGCGCCTTAGCAATCGCTAAACCAACTCCGAGAGGTTATTGACCATGCCGGAGCACAATCAACCTGACCACGAGGGTCTATCTCCTGCAAGCAAACGAAGAACAAGCAAGAAACTAAGATTTGCAATCTGGATATTGCGAATATAAGATGAAAGCTTTATTGATCAAGGTGGGGTTCTGTGACGTCTTGGTCTGGTCGTTGAACACAAACGAAGTACGCGAAGTTGCAGCTATGGCGAACTCTTAATCTAAACAAAACCCAAAGTCTAAACGGTGCCCTAAGGGCTGTATATATGGCGGAAGAGGAGGGGATTTCGTGGCCCTTGAAGGAGGGGTCCGAAACCAACCCTATCTCTTGTTTCCCCACACATACGGACTCTAAAAACAGCCTATACTCAAGTATTTCGAAATTACATGGGCCTGGCCCAATAATAAGGTGACGCAGCACCTATAATAGCCTTTGGACGAAATTTATGAAGTGACATCTTGTATATTTCGTCCAAGGCTTCCTGCACTCATTATGGTGGCTTCAAAGTCCTGAAATCATTACTTGTAACTCCGTTCTTGTTCCCCTTGTGTGTATGCCATCATCTCCATGCTTGAACTTGCTCCAAGGTTCCTCTTTCTTGTCCAAGCTAGGCCCTTCATTTGTAAGCAAAACAAATGTATCCAATTTAGGCAGCATCATATTCTCATGAACTTTAGAATCATTACCAAGAAACGAAAGTACCTGATATTTTAATTGGCGTGCGCGAGCTCTAGTAATTGGTCCAGTATGTATACAAGCAGGGGCTGTGGGTGTAACAATGGTATTGATGTCCTCATCAACCTCTTAAGAATTATTGATATAGTAATACTTCTTGCCATCTCCATTCATTTCTTGGTCCCCGTGTTGTCTCTAACCGGAATACCGACATTTGAACTATGATGGGGGCATTCAAAACTTCTAGCAACCATATTGCTTTGAAGTGAATGGCCGATAATTTCATTCTAAGTCTTTTGGTTATTGAATCACCATTCTAACATCGATCGTGCTACTTGGTCCATATTTCCAGGTGTACTTTCGATCAATGTTTAATTGTGGATGTTCTCCTCGAACATACTTCATTATATATTTTGGTGTGTCCAATGCTATCACCTTGTTCACTTAATGGTGGAAACCCATGTCTTTGGAAATGTCGATGAATTTTTGTTGAGCCCGTCGACCACATCCTCATCTTTTCCTTGCTAAAATTGTATGACTTATTTTATAAGTTGTTTTCGATGGATCCTTTGTATATTCAAAGTTTGACCTTTACCCGATGACCATGTCAATGCTATCCCGAAGCATGATTGTGGTATTCAAACATGAACAAGAACATTGGCAACATAATACTAAAAGTTTCTTGACCAATTTTAAAAAACCACTGTATGGGTAACATCATGAATTTCCTCGCCCCTTTTTCCTAAATGATAGAGGCGAGGGTGTCCCGATCTTTCGATGAGATGGTAACTATCGATTTGGTGGAGCCGACTTTGACGATCCGACTACAAACATGCACGACGTTGCGCCTTAGCAATCGCTAAACCAATCTCCTGAGGTTACTGACGATGCTAGAAGCACGATCAACCTGACCACGAAGGTCTATTCCTGCACGCAATCGAAGAACAAGCAAGAATATGATAATGCAATCTGAATATTGCGAATATAGATGAAGTATTGATAATAGTGGGGATCCGAAAGCGGTCTTGGTCTGGTCGTTGGACACAAACGAAGTACACGAAGTTGCAATGGCTAACTTTTAACTAAACAAATCCCAAGGAAAAAGCTACTAGATGGATCTACTTATATAGGAGTAAGGGGTGGCGGCCAAGGAAGTGGGAGGACGTCCCAAGGCAGCCTAAAACTAACCCTAGGTCGTACAAGGCTCATGGGCCCAAGTGGAGGTGATGCAACACCTTTGGACTTGTAGTTTGACTCGGATTCTGCTACAGTGTCAGATTGTTTCATCGATAACTCATAGCTCCGGATGAATTTTAAGGTGAATCCAATTGGGTTGGAAAGAGCACGAAATCTACTTTCCAACAAAAAAAGAATCACCCAATTCGGAGTCCGTATGAAAAAGTTCTTGGCGTTTTGAGTCAGGTATGTCTGTGCAGTCCGAATCTGAATCCAGAACGTGAGAGACTTGGACTCTATCTTCTCTTGGCCCAAAAGTGACGTGAGAGGACTTTTTGAACAGCACCTAAACTTCTCGTTTTCCCTTATCTTCATATGTGAATTGTACAAATGTCTCATACACCTGCAATTAGACATGGCACAAAAGTTTGTGAAGTATTTTTGTCCTGGATGACACAAATAAATTATTGCATAGTTTGCATTAGAAATCACCTCACAAATATACATGTATGCAATATTTTTGGTCGTATCCAAGGTATTCATGTCCTCATCATCCTCCACTTCTTGAAAACAAAGCCGTCCTCGGCGTTGCTTAATCTGAAATGTGGCTAATAAAAGAGACAAGGTGTACATGTTGTATATGTATATGTCATCCATTTTTACTTCCCTTGATTTTTGCACATATGACACATGTATACATGAGTAACTTTCATAGTTCATAAAATGTAAAGCCAAAATATTATCACAAGTATTAGAAGACATGAAAATATTGCAACTCAATTTGCACATATAAGTGAAGCTCTTATTCATATCAAAGGATTGACAATGTTCATCATTAAACCATCCCAACATTGGTGAATAAACCTTACTTGCATCAAATTTACATGCTACTACATGCTTAAATAAGCAAACATGCAATAAGTCTTTTGACACAAAATCATCACCAAGATTAGAGGTCATATCAAAAGGATTAAACATTGTTTCTTTTGCATCAACAGTTAATTCATTGGGTGCACTCAAAATTGTTGATACTTCAACTCTTTGATCACATGACGCATTCATGACAGTAACACGATTCTCTAAAATAGTTGGTGTGCTCAAATCAATAGGTAACACAACACATGATGTATTCAAGTTAACTAGGCATGCATCATTCTCATGTGAAAGTTGAAAATCTGTACCTTTGTCATTACCTCTTATGATCAACTCAGATGATGTAGGCACTCTTGGAGGTGATGTGTCACATGATGGAGATGATGTAGTCCTCGCAACAATGGATGTGGTTGTCATAGTACGCCTAGTAGTTGAAGAAACATCTGTATCAACACTTGGAATGTGCACCGTACGCTTGTTCTCCTTGTGGCCAACACGTCGTTTTATTTCCTGTTCAGCTTTGCAAGCAAGACGAAACAAATGGTCCATAGGATAACACTCTTCATGAATTAGAATCTCTTGAATATCACAGTTTAATCCTCCCCAAAATCTATCCATAAAATCTTCTTCACTTTCTTCTAAAAATGAGTGCAATAATGTAGTTTGTAAATCATCATAGTATTTTGTTACCGTGTCAGTGCCTTGTTTTAAATGTTGTAATTTTTTAATCATGCCACGAGTATAATAAACATCAACGAATCTATCTCTCATGACAAGTTTTAAATCATCCCAAGTAGTAGGTATAAGATCAGGGTTTAACCGACAATATTCACTCCACCAAACTAAAGCAAAGCTACTAAAAGTACTAACCGCAGCTTGAAATTTTTCACGCTCATCAAAATTATGGGAAGCAAATATAGCATTTATTTCGTACTCCCATTCAATATATAAATCAGGCCTAAAACGACCAGTAAATGGTGGCATGGAAACTTTAACCTGATTATGTGCATTCTGATGTAATTGCTCCTCTTGTGGCGGTTGTTGTATTTTCTTAGGTGATGGCAAATCTCCCACGATCGATGAAGCCCAAGAACTAACAACTCCGGAACCTGCCATGATTAGTAGAAACAAAAAAAAAATCGAGAATAATGTTCCTATGAACTACTAGGATGTGGTGGTAAAGCGCTCACAGTAAAGCAAATATCAATATCTTACAAGTTCTTACCATGCAGCAGGTGGTGACGGGCAACCAGCGGTGTCAAATAACTCCGAAGATTGAGTAAAGCGATTGCCAGGTGAACGTATGTATACACGGTGTAGAAATATATGGAGCTGGGTTGGCTATATATGGTAGCAAAAGATTAGCAATAATCAATTCAGAGATGCAATGTTGAATAAACGCTCAACGACGATACTGTGCTGGTCCTAGGCTAGACCGGACTAGAGACGCGAGCCTAGAACACTAATGAGGTCACGGCGTAGCACAACTAGCATCAATAAAGGATATGAAGTAGCTCTGGATAGCAAGATATAAGTGAAGATCACAATGGCAGTAAAGATAATGATGAGAAACAACTACCAAGTAGCATATACCAACAATTCTCTCTCCAACTTTACTCTATAAAAGTGTGTGCCAATTTTATGATAATTTTTCTCAAGAATGGCACTGACTCAAGCTTTCAAATGCAAAAGAATCACTCAATTCCGAGTTGATATGAGGAGTCAAAAAATTTTAAAACTGGCCTGAAAAACTGGAACAAGCTGTGTTCGCGAACTTCGGAGGGCAAAAAGACCTATTTAGAAGCCGATTTGAGGTGTCAAATATTGAACTAGCTTCCGCAACTATTTAGATGCGGCTCGTCGCTAGCTTTAATTTGAGTACTCACGGAGCCAAAACAGACTTCGTATGAAAAAGATATGCCTGTTTTACTGAACACTGCGCAAAATAGATTCCAATCCGAATTCAGCTACGAGATTGAGTCTAGATAGATCCGAATTTTGTTTTTTTTTCTTCTCTCTTTTTTTTCACACTTTTTTCTTTTTCTTTCTCTCTTTTTTTTTCTCTAACTTTTTTTTTTACTTTTTTTTCTCTCTTTTTTCTCTCTCCCTCTTTCCAAAACAAACTAGATAAGATGTAGATTGGATCAAGCACAGATGTGAACGACCTCAACTATGATTATGACAATGAACAGTGGGTAGCACGATGTGGAAATTGATGGATGGGATGGTGGACAGCGGAAGGAATAACGATGCAGCGGCGGCGTGACTAATGTGAACAGAACTCGAAACTCTAAACGAACTAGACACTAAGACCAGCAACTGAACACGACGATGCAACCGATAATTCAATAATGCAAACAATGAAAAGAAAATTGCAAAGGCTCAGACTGGCTTGGACAAAGGATGAATAGATCTAACTTTTTTTTTGTGGCTTTTTCTTGAACAATAGGTAAGAAAATAAATCCAATCTAGGGAAAACTGGAAATTCTCACCGAGCAACCTGAAAACTGATACCACTTGATAGAGGCGAGGGTGTCCCGATCTTTCGATGAGATGGTAACTATCGATTTGGTGGAGCCGACTTTGACGATCCGACTACAAACGTGCACGACGTTGCGCCTTAGCAATCGCTAAACCAATCTCCTGAGGTTACTGACGATGCTGGAAGCACGATCAGCCTGACCACGAAGGTCTATTCCTGCACGCAATCGAAGAACAAGCAAGAATATGATAATGCAATCTGAATATTGCGAATATAGATGAAGTATTGATAATGGTGGGGATCCGAAAGCGGTCTTGGTCTGGTCGTTGGACACAAACGAAGTACACGAAGTTGCAATGGCTAACTTTTAACTAAACAAATCCCAAGGAAAAAGCTACTAGATGGATCTACTTATATAGGAGTAAGGGGTGGCGGCCAAGGAGGTGGGAGGACGTCCCAAGGCAGCCTAAAACTAACCCTAGGTCGTACAAGGCTCATGGGCCCAAGTGGAGGTGATGCAACACCTTTGGACTTGTAGTTTGACTCGGATTCTGCTACAGCGTCAGATTGTTTCGTCGATAACTCATATCTCCGGATGAATTTTAAGGTGAATCCAATTGGGTTGGAAAGAGCACGAAATCTACTTTCCAACAAAAAAAGAATCACCCAATTCGGAGTCCGTATGAAAAAGTTCTTGGCGTTTTGAGTCAGGTATGTCTGTGCAGTCCGAATCTGAATCCAGAACGTGAGAGACTTGGACTCTATCTTCTCTTGGCCCAAAAGTGACGTGAGAGGACTTTTTGAACAGCACCTAAACTTCTCGTTTTCCCTTATCTTCATATGTGAATTGTACAAATGTCCCATACACCTGCAATTAGACATGGCACAAAAGTTTGTGAAGTATTTTTGTCCTGGATGACACAAATAAATTATTGCATAGTTTGCATTAGAAATCACCTCACAAATATACATGTATGCAATATTTTTGGTCGTATCCAAGGTATTCATGTCCTCATCACTAAATGGTTATCTACTTGTTGTCCTGTCATGTATATCATGCTCTGCTTACCCTTGGGAAGGATATGCTCCCAATACTTGTGTATAAGCACATTTTCCTTTCCATTGGTCTGTTTAATCTGAAAATCACAATTTCCTTTCCATTGTTTCGTTTAACCTTCTTGTAATCTAACTTATCTGAGCAGTGATAATTCCCTGCTTATGTAAACACCTCGGTGTACAACTCTGTCAGCAAGACCATGTTACTTTTGTTGATGACATTCCGGTAACCCCCGATGGACGAGCAAGAAAATGGTTCTCTTCGTCCCTCGTCCTTGGTACCAATGCTGTTGCCAACATAACTGACAGTCTATCCTCCGACAGGCCTTGCTATCATGACCGTGCAAGATGTCAGCGCCCTTCCTACTTTTAACCCACATGGTGGGCCCATAACCCATAGTCCACATGATCAAAACCTGACTCTCCTATACACCCCTTGTTTCCAAAGTTATTCCTCATGCTTGGCTTTGTATGTAGATCACGAGCCACCTTCCTAGAGATGATCTATTCTGGTTTCAGTCGCAATACCTATTCTATTGCTCTGAACCCCCTTCACACTCTACTTCAGGCATCGAATGATTGCTTAGCCGTTTGAGACTTTCGTACCCTCTTATAGTGCTCTCGATGTGTTTCAAGTAATCAACTCGAGAGATACTTTATGCTTCTTTCCCTGAGTTAACCATCCGATGCTCAATCTTGTTAAAATCCGTCCTTATAGAGTTTTTTCCTCTCATCCTTTTGTAAGTACGGTGAAGATCCTGAAGGAAGGACGACAACTTCATCATGATGCATTGATGCAGAGAAATGGAGACGTCAACGCAATGGATTGACCTCTTCGGGAAGAGCAACCAAGAACGAGAAGATCCGTTAGAATTTTGTAACAAGAACTTTCCCCTTACTCCACCTCTTAAATCTCGGGATGAGATTTCTTATAGTGGAGGAGACTTGTAACACCCCCAGTGTCAAGCTACAATAATCACACAGTAATGATGCCAAGTCATCAAAAATAATTTTTTGCTAATCATCATCTTATTCCAAACCGACCTCAAATTCAAATACAAATACAAATAGCAAGTCAAATTATTATTTCTTAAAACTGTAAAACTAACATGTTCGCATCGTTATATAAATTCCTTTGAGCATTTGTCATGTTGACACCAACATTATTTACCTACAAATTAGTCCCTAGCAACAATTTTTATGGACCAACATCACCTTTTTATTCCAGCTAAAGTCAAAACTAAATTCAAAATAATTCAAAGTGGCCTTAAACTTTGTGAGCTAATACAAAATATTACCTAGTAATTATGTGCCAAGTTTCAATGTGAACAAAGTCATTTGGTAATAAACTAAAATGCAAAGATGAGACTAAAGTTGAAAACATAAAAGAAAATGCAAATAAAAAAAGAGAAAAGACCTAAACTAATATTGTCCAACTGGGCTCCAGTGTGCACATGGCCCAGCCCACCACCTTGTCATCCACAACCTACAGTGGAGGCAGAGGGCGTGGAGGCCATCTGCCATGGCGTCGGCCACGTGCCGGACATCCATAGCCTCCCACTTGCCTGCAAAAGCCGCGCAGGCCTCCCCCGTGTGACCTAGACCCCATCTGTCCCCTTTTCCCTGTGCCGTTCCCCCCACTCTCTGCCTCGTTCGCCCGAGCGCGGTCGTCGACGCGCCGCCGTCAATCCCGCGGCCACCAGCGACCCCGCGCCGCACGGAGATGTCCAGGAGAACCGCGGTGCTCCTCTTCTTCATCTACGTAGAAGAACTCGAGCCGAGGACCAACAAAGCGCTAGATCGGCACCATCTCCTACCTCCGGTCGTCGCCGTTAGCCGCGTCGATCCGCTCGCCCTCGACCCCTCTGGCTTCATCGAGCCCTCCTCGAGCTTCACTCTGAGTTGCACCTCCGATTCCCCCTCGTTCCTGCTCTTCTGCCGCCATAACCCGTCCCCTCCATGCTCGGCCGCCGCCCCCGGAGTGTCGCGTTCACCGAGCCCTGCGAGCCCCTGGCCGCGCCCGCACCGTGGCCGTCGTGCGACCATGCCTCGCTGGCCGCGCGCTGCTCGTGCGCCTGTGCATCACGCACGTGCGCCCAGCCCGGCTTGCCTGCTCGCCGCTGCCCTCGCTGCAGCGCTGCTGCTGTTGCTTCTGCGCTGCTGTTGCCACTACCTGCACTGCTGCTTTTGCTGCTCACCGCCGCTACTAGCTGCTGCTCGCCGTCGCTGTTAGCTGCTGCCGGGCTGCCGCTCCAGCCGCCGCATGCAGCTCGCCCTACTTGCTGCCCGGTCCGCTGTGCCCGCACCACCTGTTGCCGCCTCGCTAACGCGCCGCTACCGACCGACCACGCCCACAGCATTGCCCTGCTATGTGTGCGCGCGCGTACACAGGTTCCCCCCTGTGGCCGGCTCGGCCACTATATGTGGGGCCGGCCGACTTAATTAGGGGGCTAATTTCCCTTTGAAAGTTAATTCCCCTTAATCCCCACTTACCACCGGGCTCCACATGCTAACTAAAAGAAAATTACCCCCTGTTAAAATTTTACACTCAACGATAGGTGGGTCCCATATGACCCTGTTGACTGGTCAACAACTGTTAACTGTTGACCAGTCAACTGTTGACTACTGAGTCAGCAGTTGACCAGGCCCACCTGTCAGCCTCTCTGGCTGTGTACCCGCTAGGTGCACCTAGCATTTTTGCTAATTATTTTCGAATAATAATAAATCCAGATTGTTGATAAAATTTTGAAAAATCATATAAATTGATCCGTAACTCAGATGAAAATAATTTATATATGAAAATTGCTCAGAAAAATAAGACGAATCCGAATATGCTATCCACATACCTGTCACACCCGTCCAACACTGCAAACATGGAACCTTCCCCTCCGGATCATCTGGCCGATAGATGACTAGAGCTGAGAAAATATTCCCGGATATTTTCTCTCTCCGTCTATAACACTTAGCACTGCGTTAGGTCACCCCTAGCATGACATACTATCATGTCATGCTTTCTATTACATTTGTTTGCTCTGTTATTTATTTGTTTCCCCTCCGTTGCTTCTTTTCGGTAGACCCCAATACGGCGGTAGACTCCGAGACTGCTGATGATCTGGTGATCGTCTACTTCGTTGAGGATCCGAGTCTGTCTGCAGAGCTTCCACGCAAGCAAAACCCCCTTGACCATTCCTATATCACCCATTCCATTCTCTCTCATGCTTGCATTAGCTTTTGCTACTGTATTTGATTGCTCCTTGATATGTCTCCATCGTATCTACTTTTCCAAACACTTTTGCTCTTGTTTTGGACTGTAATTTGCATGATTTGAATTAAACTAACCCAGACTGGCGTTGTTTTCAGTAGAATTGCCATGGTGTTGTTTTTTGCGCAAAAATCAAAGTTCTCGGATTGACCTGAAAATTACGGAGAATATTTGTGGAATATTTAAAAATTATTGGCAGAAGAATATACCAGAGGGGGCCCACCCAGGAGCCACCAGCTCAGGGGGCGCGCCCTCCGAGCTTGTGGGCCCCCTAGACCTCCGGCAACCCTAACTCCAACTCCATATATCATATTCGCGAAGAAAAAATCAGAGAGAAGGATTCATCGCGTTTTACAATACAGAGCTGCCGCCACCTCCTGGTCTTCATCAGGAGGGCTGATCTGGAGTCCGTTCGGGGCTCGGAGGGTGGAATTCATCGTCGTCATCATCAACCTTCCTCCATTGCCAATTTCATGATGCTCACCGCCGGGAGTGAGTAATTCCTTCGTAGGCTTGCTGGACGGTGATGGGTTGGATGAGATTTATCATGTAATCAAGTTAGTTTTGTTAGGGCTTGATCCCTAGTATCCACTATGTTCTGAGATTTATGTTGCTATGACTTTGCTATGCTTAATGCTTGTCACTAGGGCCCGAGTGCCATGATTTCAGATCTGAACCTATTATGTTTTCATGAATATATTTGTGTTCTTGATCCTATCTTGCAAGTTATGTCAGAAACGGGGCTCCGGGGACCCAAGAAAGGTTCGAACTCTGGGGTGTGCTCACAGAACTCGACTAAGCTCCGGCCCTGCCCGCTACCTCATGGCGATGCCCCCGCGTGCTCGAGCTAAAGGGAAAAGAACACAGACGACGCAGTTTACCTAGGTTCGGGTCACCTTGCGGTGTAAGACCCTACTCCTGCTTTGTGTGGATTACCTCGCGGGGGAGGATGAGTTTGAGGGTACAAGGAAGATGAATTGCCTCGGGAGGGCTCAGGATTCGACCCCTCTCTACGGTGGCATCTAGCCTATACGTATACTGGCCTTGGTCCTCTCCCCCCCCCCAAAAAAAACTCTAGGTGGGAAGGGTTGCCACAACGGCCAAATGCAAAGGGGGACAATAGTACAACTTATCCTGACTAAAGGTGGTCTCTGCCTACTAAAGCTTCCTGCCATGACGCGTCTATGGGCTCCGTGATGACCTTCATCTTGGCGACCCTGTTGTCCTGGTCTTCTAGCACTGAAGAGGCAACCTTTGGGGATTGCTTTGGGAACCGGCGAGCCTTCCTGCTCTCTTAGCACGGAAGAGGAAAGCTTCACCATCCGTGCCTGCTGGCACAGCTCCTGGCACCGCTCGTCGTGGCTTGCGTCACCCACGTGCAGCGCGAGGCGGGACTTGGCGACCTCGGAGATATCTGCCTTGCGAGGGGCCTCGGGAGGCCACCCTGCATGAGGCCCTCGGGAGCTCTTGACGACCCTTGCTGAAGTTCCCCCCGCGAGGTGGAGGCCCTCGTGAGGACCTTGCTCATGAAGCCTTGAAGGTGGGCCGTGCCGGGCCCACTCCATGCGCCGTGCTCGGACCGCAGGTAGACAGGCCTGGGTACCCCCAGTCGCACGGGCCCGACAGTAGCTCCCGGACCTGCGGCGTGCATGACTCCGCATGTTGAGGGAGGTGGCGAAATGGCACGGGCGCCAACCGCCTATAGGCCAGGCGTGACGCGTGGTGCACGGCAGGGCGTGGGATGCCTCCACTCGCCCACGATGCCTCGGCAACTGCCCAGGCTGACATAAAGCTTGCATGCAATGCATGGCTATCATTGCCCCTCCTGCTGCTCCTGCTTTCCTACGCCTCACGAGATTCCTCATGATCCAATCTCAGGTGTGGATCCTCCCTCACCTTGCTTGCGGATGTGACTCCTGATGGCACCGGGCAGCAAGAAGGCGAAGTCCAAGGCTCCCAGCGTGAGCTCGCCTCCCGTCGGGCCAGTGCTCTGGCCCTCCTCAAACGCCAAAGAGGAGGATCTGGGCCTGGTACTCCCGCTGATAGCTAGCGAGGGGAACAAAGGACAGGAAACTAAGATCTGGCCAGGCTCGTAAGCCCGGAGCAACCTGGCGGAGTCCGTCTACCCCTTCTTCCTCCACAGCATCTACGCCGGGTTGGTCCCGCCTTTCTCTGATTTCTTCTATGCCATCCTTTCCATTACCAAATCCACGCCCTCCACCTTCAGCCCAACTCCATTCTTCTCCTGGCCATCTTCCCCTTCTACTGCGAGGCCTTCGTGGGCATGAGGCCCTCGATGGCGCTCTTCCGTCACTTCTTCAGCTTGCTGTTCACCACTCAGGACCAGCGATCCGCGTGCGTCTCCTTTGTTGACGTACATGACGGGAACTCCCTCCTGAGAGCTAGGAGAAAGGTGGAAGGCTACCGGCAATGCTGGGTCTTCATGGACGCGCGCCGCATCAACCCGCTCCTAATGACTCCGGCAGCGCAGCCCGAACAGACCCCCGGATGGGGCCACGAAAAGCTCACTGACCCCAGAGCGAAGCCCATCTTGAAGAGGATAGCCATGCATGGGAAGACAAAGCTGATGGGGGCGATGATCATCAAAGAGTTCCTGGGGCAGCGTATCACGCCGCTCCAAGCGCATTCGCGACCCATGTGGGAGTTCTCTGATGCGGGGGACGGGATGAGGCTTTACGCCATCGGCCTGACAACCGGGGAGCTGGATGTGGCCCTGGCGGCCCTACTTGCCCACATCCCTGGGGACCCTCCTGAGGATGCGGCCCCGCTGTACAACCATGACAACCAGAAGGAGCTGCTTGAGGGGATGCCCACCTTCGATGAGTCGGGGCTCGCACCAAGCGACCGTGCTGGCCCACATGGGGGACCTCCGACCATGGTGATGCCCTCCGACAAAAGCAATAGCGGTGGGATTCGGAGGAGACAAAAGAGGACGACCTCGGGAGGGCACCGGGGCACACCCATCGTCAGCTCCTCCTCGACCTCGAGGACGATGACGCCACTGACGAGCCTCCTCCTGCGGACTCCCCGTGTGCCGCTGGGGCGGCCGGGGAAACGGCTCTTGTTCCGTCGACCGCACAACCACCAATCATGGTGGTCCCCATCGGGGCGGCTGAGCCCCCGTTAACTCAGGCCCCTCAGGGGAATTCTCGCACCTCCCCGGGAAACGGTATTGCGGCGGGGCTCGCTGAGGGTCGCCCTGACGGCCCCCGAGGTAGTGCTAGGGAAGGATGGCAGCACGTCGGCCATCCTTGCGTTGCGCACCCATGATTGGTCCGCCCGTGCTAACCCCTTGCCTGCACAGGAGTCTGGGCAGCAACGAGGAGGTGAAGAAGAAGAAGGTGGCCCAGGGGCGAAGGTGACCTCCGCCCCAAAGGCAGCCTCGACGCTTGGCCACGACTTCGGCGGGCACGGGGGCAGCCCCCAGCGCCTCTCAAGTGCCGCAGAAGGGTCCAGCCACCCAGACCGCGATGGCTCAGCCCTTGGGAAAGGATGTGGTGCCTCAGCCCCCACTGGCGGTCCTCACGCCTGCCGCTGAGAGCGACGCAGGGCGCGCCGTGGCGCAACCTCTAGCCGTGCCCACACCCGGAGTTCAGCGGGCCAGTGCGTCATCCTCCCAGGGGCGCTGTGGGAGCTGAGTGTGGGGAAGAGCATGGAGCCCCCGGCGCCCCAGGCGAAAAGACGCCGGGGCTTCTTTGGCAGTGGTGACAATGAGTGCGGAGGCGCTGGCCCCTCGCCAGGCTCTTGCGCTTGTGAACTGCGACACCATGATCAGGCGTGTGGCCTTGGCTGACGCCCGGATCACACTTGACCGGCTCGGGGCAGACCTCCAGGACGCCGAAGGGCGCCTCGCCAAGGAGCACCTGAAGCTCGCCTTAGGGTGGCGCCAGCTTGAGATGGCTACCATGGAGGCCCGGGGCCGGGCCGAGGCCACCGCTGCGGAGAACGGGAAGGAAACCACCAAGGCAAGGGCAGCATGTGACAGCGCGCTTGCTGAGGCAAGGGCAGCCGCCAAGCGCTGCAGCAAAGCAGAAGCCAGCCTAAAGGCGCTACAGGACGAACGGACCGCGTAGGCATAGCAACTCCAGTTGCGGGAGGATGCCCTCAAGACCCGCGGGGCGACGCTCACGGATCGCGACTCCGAGTTGGCGAGGGCGGCGACTGAGCAGGCCACGGAGCGGAAGTGCCTGGAGGAGTTGCAACGTCAGGCGCCCGACGCCCCAGAGGCCCACACCAAGCACGTCTCCGAGACCAATGCCAAGCTCGATGCCAGGGAGAAGAAGCTCCAAGAGGACGCCGATGTGAAGGCGGCCATGGACCGTGCCGCCTTCTCTTCGCTCGAGCTCAGGGCCCACAAAGCGCTGGGCTCCATATGCGGGGAGAGGTTTGAGGCCCAGCTCGTAGCCCCCGACCCCGGTTATGCCGAGCTTTCCTCCAAGCTCGTGGAAGAGCTTGAGGGTGTGACTCTGAAGGTGGACGGCATCCTGGAGTAGGAATGCCGCGACCTATTCTCCGTGGAGGCGACGCGCGTCTTCAGCCACCTCCTCCTTCGCAACCCCAGCTTCAACTTTGGCGAGGTGATAACCCCCGTTCCCGCGGAGTCTCGCGGCGACCTGGCGGAAGCCATTGAGAGCCACATGAGCGTGCTTCTCGGGAAGTTCACCTGCAGCGGAGATGCTGAGCCCAGCGAGGTAGTCAATGGCGACGGTAACCCCTCTTCCTGAATTTTCCTTTTATCGTCCTGCAACAGACTGTTCCCACCTTGCAGAGGCATAAGACGATGGTTTAATTCGAGAGATTCCCAATGTTTGTAATAACCATTTGTGACCCGTGGATTTTCTTTCCGTCTTTCCTTTTGCTTGCTTTTTGCTCTGCATCGGCAGGGCCCAACCCCGTGCGGACCTCAGCCGTCGCTGGGACATCAGGCCGCGATGCCTAGACGAGACCAGGAGGTGAGGGGCTCTAGGGATTAGTGAAGGCTCCTGAGGCGCGATGCTCGGGAGCCCCCCTTTGACGTGCAAGCGGCTTGCTAGGGTAAAACGCTACCTGAGGATAACCTGTCGTGGGGGCTTCATCCCGGACGACGCGCACTCGCAAGCTTGCACTTGGGCATCACAAAAGGAGACCAGACGCCAAGGGCCTTGGTTGGGTGACGTCGCGCGGGAGCAGGCCCGCGAGCCAGAGCTCGGTCCCTTTGGTTTTTTAGCGCTACTGGGACTGACCCGAGCACAGGCACCGTGTCCAGCCACTGCTCGCGTGAAGCTCAGGTGGAGCTATGAGTGTATGCTGCAGAAAAGTTGAGCGGCAGCCGCAATGGGCACGGGCCATCCCGAGGTTAATGTGGCCCGCGGGGCGCCCTCAGTTGTTTATCCACCAGCGTGGAGCATGGGGCTTCCACTTGGGCGTGGGCACGATCGTGGTTCGATCGTTCCGCCAGCACGGAGCATGGGGCTTACACTTGGGTGTGGGCGGGAGCTCTATTTCAGAGTCTCCGAGGCGTGTACAGCCCTGTCTTCTTTGTACGCGCAGGAGCCATGGAAGAACTGGAGGTACCAAGGCGATAAGCATCGGGACCCCATTCTCCGCTTGCAGCTGGGCTGCATTAGGCTCTGGGCCATTGTAAATCTGTTGTGACCTCCGGAGGCGGCTTCGCGGGGGAGCCTCGCAAAGGCGCCTCGGCAGTACCTGCATGTTTGCGGGTCCAGCGACGTGGGGGTGACGCGCGTTAGTCGTTCGTCTTGAGGCCATCGCATGCGGAAGTTGGACACCAAGGACCCAAAGGAGGTGACGTGCACGGGTTCGGTCCGCCAGACAAAGCTCGGTCACTTGGATTTATCGATGCTGCAGGGACAGACCCGAGCACAGACGCCATGTCGGATTTCCTCATGGAATGATCACAGGAGGAGTCGCCGGACGCGCGGCACCCGAGGTGGCAAAGCACGAGGCTCACAATTGTATAACTTGGGTCGCGCCCTCACTTGCCTGCTCGCGATGGTCCCATGAGAGGGTGAGACACCAAGGACCTCTGGAGGTGATGTGCACGGGAGCTGGCCCGCGAGACACAGCTCGGTAGCTTGGATTTATCAGCGCTACAGGGACGGACCCGAGCACAGACGCCGTGTCTAGCCCCTAGTCATGGGACGATCGAGAGCAAGTTCGCGAGAGTGCGGCCATTTCATGGTGTCGAAGCATCAATCACGTAATTAAAGCTGGTGAGAAAACTTCATCAAAGCATAATCAAATTTGGTACATGACCAAAAACGACGTGGTTGCAGGGGTGGACCCTGACCAGCCTGAGGATGATGCAGTTGTTGGGGAATGTTGCATGAAAAAAAATCTACGCACACGCAAGATCTATCCATGGAGATGCATAGCTACAAGAGGGGATAGTATGTCTACGTACCCTCGTAGACCGTTTAGCGGAAGCGTTTATCAATGCGGTTGATGTAGTCGAACACCTTCACGATCCAACCGATCAAGTGCCGAACATATGACACCTCCACGTTCAGCATACGTTCAGCTCGATGACGTCCTCGCCTTCTTGATCCAGCAAGACGGGCGAAGTAGTAGATGAGTTCCGGCAGCACGACGGCGTGGTAACGATGGTGATGCAACTATCTCCGCAGGGCTTCGTCGAGCACTACGAAAATATGACCGAGGATGAAGTAGAGGGAGAGGGGCGCCGCACACGGCTAGGGAATCGTGGTGTCTGTTGCCCCTCTCCCTCCTCTCACATATATAGGTGGAGGGGGAGAGGAGGCAGCCCTAGGGAGCCCCCAAGTGGCCGGCGGCTTCCCTAGAGGCCTGCCTAGCCGCGCCCCCTTCCATATTTGGACATGGGGGGGAAACGAAAGGGGGGCTGGCTGCCTTAGGGCGCCTCCCCCTTCCTTTCCCTCCATCCTTGGCGCGTGGGCAGGGGTGGAGGGGTACGCCAGCCCCCTTGTGGGCTGGTGTGCTTCCCCCCTTGGCCCATAAGGCCCACCACTTACCGGTGGCCTCCCGGAACCCCTTCCGTCACTCCGATAAATACCTGGTACTTACGAAACCTTTTCGGTGACCAAATACTACCGTCCTATATATCAATCTTTACCTCCGGACCATTCCGGAGCTCCTCGTCATGTGCATGATCTCATCCAGGACTTCCGAACAACATTCGGTCATCAACTCACATAACTCATATAAGACTATATCGTCAATGAAAGTTAAGTGTGCGGACCCTACGGGTTTGAGAATGATGTAGACATGACCGAGACACCTCTCCGGTCAATAACCAATAGCGGGACCTGGACGCCCATATTGCTTGCCATTCTTCTTGAAGTTCCCTTTCTTTCCCTTGCCTTTTTTCTTGAAACTAGTGGTCTTGTTAACCATCAACACTTGATGCTCCTTCTTGATTTTTACCTCCGCGGCCTTAAGCATTGCGAAGAGCTCGGGAATCGTTTTCATCATCCCTTGCATATTATAGTTCATCACGAAGCCTTTGTGGCTTGGTGGCAGTGATTGAAGAACTCTGTCAATAACACTCTCAACTGGTAGATCAATTCCCAGCTGAGTCAAGTGGTTATGATACACAGACATTTTGAGTATGTGTTCACTGACAGAACTGTTCTCCTCCATCTTATAGCTATAGAACTTGTTGGAGACTTCATATCTCTGAACCTTGGCATTAGCTTGAAATATAAACTTCAGCTCGTGGAACATCTCATATGCTCCATGGCATTCAAAACATCTTTGAAGTCCCGCTTCTAAGCCGTAAAGCATGGCACACTAAACTTTTGAGTAGTCAGATCGAGCCTGCCAGACGTTCATAACATCTACAGTAGCTCCTGCAGCAGGTCTGTCACCTAGCGGTGTATCATGGATATAATTCTTCTGTGCAACAATGAGGATAAACCTCAAGTAAGGGACCCAGTCCGTGTAGTTGCTACCATCATCTTTCAACTTAGCTTTCTCTAGGAATGCATTAAAGTTCAGGGGAACAGTAGCACGGGCCATTGATCTACAACATAGATATACAAATACTATCAGGACTAAGTTCATGATAAATTAAGTTCAATTAATCAAATTACTAATGAACTCCCACTTAAATCAACATCCCTCAAGTTGTCTAAGTGATACATGATCCAAACACTACCGGAATCAGGCAGTTTGCCGTCTGCCATGGCTGACGGCAAAGGCATGTCTGGCGGACGGCAAAGGCCTTTGCCGTCAGCCAGCAGACGGCAAAGAACGTCACCCCGTCCGGCTGAACGAGCTACGGTAAAGGGCACTTTGCCGTCTGCTGGCAGACGGCAAAGATGCAAAGGTCTTTGCCATCTGCCAGCAGACGGCAAAGGGCATGGACGGCAGACGTGGCAGCTTAGGTCCGTTAAGGGGTTAACGGCGTGCTTTGCCGTCTGCTGGCAGACGGCAAAGACCTTTGCATCTTTGCCGTTTGCCAGCAGACGGCAAAGTGCCCAAATAGGCCAGCCCAGATGCCCACTAGGTAGCTGCCATGTGGCATTCTTTGCCGTCAGTGAATGAAATATGCCCTAGAGGCAATAATAAAGTTATTATTTATTTACTTATTTCATGATAAATGTTTATTATTCATGCTAGAATTGTATTAACCGGAAACATAATACATGTGTGAATACATAGACAAACAGAGTGTCACTAGTATGCCTCTACTTGACTAGCTCGTTGATCAAAGATGGTTATATTTCCTAACCATAGACATGAGTTGTCATTTGATTAACGGGATCACATCATTAGGAGAATGATGTGATTGACTTGACCCATTCCGTTAGCTTAGCACTTGATCGTTTAGTATGTTGCTATTGCTTTCTTCATGACTTATACATGTTCCTATGACTATGAGATTATGCAACTCCCGTTTACCGGAGAAACACTTTGTGTGCTACCAAACGTCACAACGCAACTGGGTGATTATAAAGGTGCTCTACATGTGTCTCCGAAGGTACTTGTTGAGTTGGCGTATTTCGAGATTAGGATTTGTCACTCCGATTGTCGGAGAGGTATCTCTGGGCCCACTCGGTAATGCACATCACTATAAGCCTTGCAAGCATTGTAACTAATGAGTTAGTTGCGGGATGATATATTACGGAACGAGTAAAGAGACATGCCGGTAACGATATTGAACTAGGTATTGAGATACCAACGATCGAATCTCGGGCAAGTAACATACCGATGACAAAGGGAACAACGTATGTTGTTATGCGGTTTGACTGATAAAGATCTTCGTAGAATATGTGGGAGCCAATATGAGCATCCAGGTTCCGCTATTGGTTATTGACCGGAGACGTGTCTCGGTCATGTCTACATAGTTCTCGAACCCGTAGGGTCCGCACGCTTAAAGTTTGGTGACAATCGGTATTATGAATTTATGTGATTTGATGACCGAAGTTTGTTCGGAGTCCTGGATGAGATCGGGGACATGACGAGGAGTCTTGAAATGGTCGAGAGGTAAAGATCGATATATTGGAAGGCTATATTCGGACATCGGAAAGGTTCCGAGTGATTCGGGTATTTTTCGGAGTACCGGAGAGTTACGGGAATTCGTATTGGGCCTTAATGGGCCATACGGGAAAGGAGAGAAAGGCCTCAAGGGTGGCTGCGCCCCTTCCTCATGGACTGGTCCGAATTGGACTAGGGAAAGGGGGCGCCCCCATCCTTCCTTCTCCTTCTCCCTTCCCCTTTTCCTATTCCATGTGGGAGGTGGAATCCTACTAGGACTAGGGAGTCCTAGTAGGACTCCACACCTTGGGCGCGCCCTGTGAGGGCCGGCCTCCTCCTCCCTCCATCCTTTATATACGTGGCCAGGGGGCACCCCATAGACACAACAATTGATCATTGATCTCTTAGCCGTGTGCGGAGCCCCTCTCCACCATAATCCACCTCGATCATATCGCAGCGGTGCTTAGGCGAAGCCCTGCGTCGGTAGCATCATCATCACCATCACCACGCCGTCGTGCTGACGAAACTCTCCTGTGAAGCTTTGCTGGATCGGAGCTCGCGGGACGTCATCGAGTTGAACGTGTGCTGAACTCGGAGGTGCCGTGCGTTCGGTACTTGGATCGGTCGGATCGTGAAGACGTACGACTACATCAACCGCGTTGTGCTAACGCCTCCGCTTTCGGTCTACGAGGGTATGTGGACACACTCTCTGATAGAGGCGGGGGTGTCCCGATCTTTCGATGAGATGATAGCTATCGATTTGGTGGAGTCGACTTTGATGATCCGACTACAAACGTGCACGACGTTGCGCCTTGGCAATCGCTAAACCAATCTCCCGAGGTTACTGGCGATGCTGAAAGCACGATCAGCCTGACCACGAAGGTCTATTCCTGCACGCAATCGAAGAACAAGCCAGAATATGATAATGCAATCTGAATATTGCGAATATAGATGAAGTATTGATAAAGGTGGGGATCCGAAAGCGGTCTTGGTCTGGTCGTTGGACACAAACGAAGTACACGAAGTTGCAATGGCTAACTTTTAACTAAACAAATCCCAAGCAAAAAGCTACTAGATGGATCTACTTATATAGGAGCAAGGGGTGGCGGCCAAGGAAGTGGGAGGACGTCCCAAGGCAGCCTAAAACTAACCCTAGGTCGTACAAGGCCAATGGGCCCAAGTGGAGGTGATGCAACACCTTTGGACTTGTAGTTTGACTCGGATTCTGCTGCAGTGTCAGATTGTTTCATTGATACCTCAACGCTCCGGACGAATTTTAAGGTGAATCCAATTGGGTTGGAAAGAGCACGAAATCTACTTTCCAACAAAAAAAGAATCACCCAATTCGGAGTCCGTATGAAAAAGTTCTTGGCGTTTTGAGTCAGGTATGTCTGTGCAGTCCGAATCTGAATCCAGAACGTGAGAGACTTGGACTCTATCTTCTCTTGGCCCAAAAGTGACATGAGAGGACTTTTTGAACAGCACCTAAACTTCTCTTTTTCCCTTATCTTCATATGTGAATTGTACAAATGTCCCATACACCTGCAATTAGACATGGCACAAAAGTTTGTGAAGTATTTTTGTAGTGGATGACACAAATAAATTATTGCATAGTTTGCATTAGAAATCACCTCACAAATATACATGTATGCAATATTTTTGGTCGTATCCAAGGTAGTCATGTCCTCATCATCCTCCCCTTCTTGAAAACAAAGCCGTCCTCGGCGTTGCTTAATCTGAAATGTGGCTAACAAAAGAGACAAGGTGTACATGTTGTATATGTATATGTCACCCATTTTTACTTCCTTTGATTTTTGCACATATGACACATGTATAAATGAGAAACTTCCATAGTTCATAAAATATAATAAAGCCAAAATATTATCACAAGATGTAGAAGGCATGAAAATATTGCAACTCAGTTTGCACATATAAGTGAAGCTCTTATTCATATCAAAAGATTGACAATGTTCATCATTAAACCATCCCAACATTGGTGAATAAACCTTACTTGCATCAAATTTACATGCTACAACATGCTTAAATAAGCAAACATGCAATAAGTCATTTGACACAGAATCATCACCAATATTAGAGGTCATATCAAAATGATTAAACATTGGTTCTTTTGCATCAACAGTTAATTCAATGGGTGCACTCAAAAATGTTGGTATTTCAGCTGTTTGATCACATGATGCATTCATGACAGTAACACGATTCTCTAAAATATTCAAATCAATAGGTAACTCAACACATGATGTATTCAAGTTAACTAGGCATGCATCATTCTCATGTGAAAGTGGAAAATATGTACCTTTGTCATTACCTCTTATGATCAACTCAGATGATGTAGGCACTCTCGGTGGTGATGTGTCACATGGTGGAGATGATGTAGTCATCGCAACAACGGATGTGGTTGTCATAGTACGCCTAGTAGTTGAAGAAACATCTGTATCAACACTTGGAATGTGCACCGTGCGCCTGTTCTCCTTGTTGGCAACACGTCGTTTTATTTCCTGTTCAGCTTTGCAAGCAAGACGAAACAAATGGTCCATAGGATAACACTCTTCATGAATTAGTATCTCTTGAATATCACGGTTTAATCCTCCCCAAAATCTATCCATAAAATCTTCTTCACTTTCTTCTAAAAATGAGTGCAACAAGGTAGTTTGTAAATCATCATAATATTTTGTTACGGTGTCACTACCTTGTTTTAAATGTTGTAGTTTTTTAACCATGCCACGAGTATAAT
Source organism: Thinopyrum elongatum (assembly GCA_011799875.1). Lineage (NCBI taxonomy): Eukaryota > Viridiplantae > Streptophyta > Magnoliopsida > Poales > Poaceae > Thinopyrum > Thinopyrum elongatum. The sequence goes on along the minus strand of CM022303.1, from coordinate 385,155,881 downwards.
GAACATCTACGAATCTATCTCTCATGACATGTTTTAAACCATCCCAAGTAGTAGGTATATAATCAGGGTTTAACCGACAGTATTCACTCCACCAAACTAAAGCAAAGCTACTGAAAGTACTAACCGCGGCTTGAAATTTTCCACGCTCATCAAAATTATGGGAAGCAAATATAGCATTAATTTCATACTCCCATTCAATATATAAATCAGGCCTAAAACGACCAGTAAATGGTGGCATGGAAACATTAACCTGATTATGTGCATTCTGATGTTGTTGCTCCTCTTGTGACGGTTGTTGTATTTTCTTAGGTGATGGCAAATCTCCCACGATCGATGAAGCCCAAGAACTAACAACTCCGGAACCTACCATGATTAGTAGAAACAAAAAAAAATCAAGAATAATGTTCCTATGAACTACTAGGATGTGGTGGTAAAGCGCTCACAGTAAAGCAAATATCAATATCTTACAAGTTCTTACCATGCAGCAAGTGGTGACGGGCAACCAGCGGTGTCAAATAACTCCGAAGATTGAGTAAAGCAATTGCCAGGCGAATGTACGTATACACGGTGTAGAAATATGTGGAGCTGGGTTGGCTATATATGGTAGCAAAAGATTAGCAATAATCAATTCAGAGATGCAATGTTGAATAAACGCTCAACGACGGTACTGTGCTGGTCCTAGGCTAGACCGGACTAGAGACGCGAGCCTAGAACACTAATGAGGTCATGGCATAGCACAACTAGCATCAATAAAGGATATGAAGTAGCTCTGGACAGCAAGATATAAGTGAAGATCACAATGGCAGTAAAGATAATGATGAGAAACAACTACCAAGTAACATATACCAACAATTCTCTCTCCAACTTTACTCTATAAAAGTTTGTGCCAATTTTATGATAATTTTTCTCAAGAAAGGCACTGACTCAAGCTTTCAAATGCAAAAAGAATCACTCAATTCCGAGTTGATATGAGGAGTCAAAAAATTCTAAAACTGGCCTGAAAAACTGGAACAAGCTGTGTTCGCGAACTTCGGAGGGCAAAAAGATCTATTAGAAGCCGATTTTGAGGTGTCAAATATTGAACTAGCTTCTGCAACTATTTAGATGCTGCTCGTCGCTAGATTTAATTTGAGTACTCACGGAGCCAAAACAGACTTCGTATGAAAAAGATATGCCTGTTTTACTGAACACTGCGCAAAACAGATTCCAATCCGAATTCAGCTACGAGATTGAGTCTAGATAGATCCGAATTTTGTTTTTTTTTTCTCTCTCTTTTTTTCTCACACTTTTTTTTCTTTTTCTTTCTCTCTTTTTTTTCTCTGACTTTTTTTTTACTTTTTTTCTCTTTTTTTTCTCTCTCCCTCTTTCCAAAACAAACTAGATAAGATGTAGATTGGATCAAGCACAGATGTGAACGACCTCAACTATGATTATGACAATGAACAGTGGGTAGCACGATGTGGAAATTAATGGATGGGATGGTGGACAGTGGAAGGAATAACGATGCAGCGGCGGCGTGACTAATGTGAACAGAACTCGAAACTCTAAACGAACTAGACACTAAGACCAGCAACTCGACACGACGATGCAACCGATAATTCAACTATGCAAGCAATGAAAAAAAAATTGCAAAGGCTCAGACTGGCTTGGACAAAGGATGAATAGATCTAACTTTTTTTTGTGGCTTTTTCTTGGACAATAGGTAAGAAAATAAATCTAATCTAGGGAAAACTAGAAATTCTCACCGAGCAACCTGAAAACTGATACCACTTGATAGAGGCGGGGGTGTCCCGATCTTTCGATGAGATGATAGCTATCGATTTGGTGGAGTCGACTTTGACGATCCGACTACAAACGTGCACGACGTTGCGCCTTGGCAATCGCTAAACCAATCTCCCGAGGTTACTGGCGATGCTGAAAGCACGATCAGCCTAACCACGAAGGTCTATTCCTGCACGCAATTGAAGAACAAGCAAGAATATGATAATGCAATCTGAATATTGCGAATATAGATGAAGTATCGATAAAGGTGGGGATCCGAAAGCGGTCTTGGTCTGGTCGTTGGACACAAACAAAGTACACGAAGTTGCAATGGCTAACTTTTAACTAAACAAATCCCAAGCAAAAAGCTACTAGATGGATCTACTTATATAGGAGCAAGGGGTGGCGGCCAAGGAGGTGGGAGGACGTCCCAAGGCAGCCTAAAACTAACCCTAGGTCGTACAAGGCCAATGGGCCCAAGTGGAGGTGATGCAACACCTTTGGACTTGTAGTTTGACTCGGATTCTGCTGCAGCGTCAGATTGTTTCATTGATAACTCAACGCTCCGGAAGAATTTTAAGGTGAATCCAATTGGGTTGGAAAGAGCATGAAATCTACTTTCCAACAAAAAAAGAATCACCCAATTCGGAGTCCGTATGAAAAAGTTCTTGGCGTTTTGAGTCAGGTATGTCTGTGCAGTCCGAATCTGAATCCAGAACGTGAGAGACTTGGACTCTATCTTCTCTTGGCCCAAAAGTGACGTGAGAGGACTTTTTGAACAGCACCTAAACTTCTCTTTTTCCCTTATCTTCATATGTGAATTGTACAAATGTCCCATACACCTGCAATAAGACATGGCACAAAAGTTTGTGAAGTATTTTTGTCGTGGATGACACAAATAAATTATTGCATAGTTTGCATTAGAAATCACCTCACAAATATACATGTATGCAATATTTTTGGTCGTATCCAAGGTAGTCATGTCCTCATCACTCTCCCCTCTCGTTGCTATGCATCACCTTGATCCTGTGTGTGCGTAGGAAATTTTTTGAAATTACTACATTTCCCAACAGTGGCATCCGAGCCTGGTTTTATGCGTAGATGTTATATGCACGTGTAGAACACAAGTGAGTTGTGGGCGATACAAGTCATACTGCTTACCAGCATGTCACACTTTGGTTCGGCGGTATTGTTGGATGAAGCGGCCCGGACCGACATTACGCGTACGCTTACGCGAGACTGGTTTTACCGCCGTGCTTTGCACACAGGTGACTAGCGGGTGTCAGTTTCTCCAACTTTAGTTGAACCGAGTGTGGCTACGCCCGGTCCTTGTGAAGGTTAAAACAGCACTAACTTGACGAACTATCGTTGTGGTTTTGATGCGTTGGTAAGAACGGTTCTTGCTCAGCTCGTAGCAGCCACGTAAAACTTGCAACAACAAAGTAGAGGACGTCTAACTTGTTTTTGCAGGGCATGTTGTGATGTGATATGGTCAAGACATGATGCTATATTTTATTGTATGAGATGATCATGTTTTGTAACTGAGTTATCGGCAACTGGCAGGAGCCATATGATTGTCGCTTTATTGTATGCAATGCAATCGCCCTGTAATTGCTTTACTTTATCACTAAGCGGTAGCGATAGTCGTAGAAGCAATAGTTGGAGAGACGACAACGATGCTACGATGGAGATCAAGGTGTCATGCCAGTAACGATGGTGATCATGACGGTGCTTCGGAGATGGAGATCACAAGCACAAGATGATGATGGCCATATCATATCACTTATATTGATTGCATGTGATGTTTATCCTTTATGCATCTTATTTTGCTTTGTTTGACGGTAGCATTATAAGACGATCTCTCACTAATTTTCAAGGTAAAAGTGTTCTCCCTGAGTATGCACTGTTGCCAAAGTTTGTCATGCCGAGACACCACGTGATGATCGGGTGTGATAAGCTCAGCATTCATCTACAACGGGTGCAAGCCAGTTTTTGCACACGCAGAATACTCGGGTTAAACTTGACGAGCCTAGCATATGCAGATATGGCCTCGGAACACTGAGACCGAAAGGTCGAGCGTGAATCATATAGTAGATATGATCAACATAGTGATGTTCACCATTGAAAACTACTCCATTTCACGTGATGATCGGTTATGGTTTAGTTGTTTTGGATCACGTGATCACTTAGATGATTAGAGAGATGTCTATCTAAGTGGGAGTTCTTGAGTAATATGATTAATTGAACTTAAATTTATCATGAACTTAGTCCAGGTAGTATTTGCAAATTATGTTGTAGATCAATAGCTCGCGTATAGCTCCACTGTTTTATTTTTGATATGTTCCTGGAGAAAACTAAGTTGAAAGATGATAGTAGCAATGATGCGGACTAGTTCCGTGATCTGAGGATTATCCTCATTGCTGCACAGAAGAATTATGTCCTTGATGCACCGCTAAGTGACAGACCTATTGCAGGAGCAGATGCAAACGTTATGAACGTTTAGCAAGCTCGATATGATGACTACTTGATAGTTTAGTGCGCCATGTTTTACGGCTTAGAATCGGGACTTCAGAAACGTTTTGAACACCACGGAGCATATGAGATGTTCCAAGAGCTGAAATCGGTATTTCAGACTCATGCCCGTGTCGAGAGGTATGAGACCTCTGACAAATATTTTGCCTACAAGATGGAGGAGAATAGCTCAACCAGTGAGCATGTGCTCAGAATGTCTGAGTACTACAGTTGCTTGAATCAAGTGGGAGTTAATCTTCCAGATAAGATAGTAATTGACAGAATTCTCTAGTCACTATCACCAAGTTACTGGAACTTCATGATGAACTATAATATGCAAGGGATGACAAAAACGATTCCCGAGCTCTTTGTGATGCTGAAATCAACGAAGGTAGAAATCAAGAAAGAGCATCAAGTGTTGATGGTTAACAAGACTACTAGTTTCAAGAAAAGGGGCAAAGGGAAGAAGGGGAACTTCAAGAAGAATAGCAAGCAAGTTGCTACTCCCGGGAAGAAGCCCAAGTCTGGACCTAAGCCTGAAACTGAGTGCTTCTACTGCAAAGCGACTGGTCACTGGAAGCGGAACTGCCCCAAGTATTTGGCGGATAAGAAGGATGGCAAAGTGAACAAAGGTATATTTGATATACATGTTATTGATGTGTATTTTACTAGTGTTCATAGTAGCCCCTGGGTATTTGATACCGGTTCAGTTGCTATGATTAGTAACTCGAAACAGGTGTTGCAAAATGAACAGAGACTAGTTGAGGATGAGGTGACGATGTGTGTTGGAAGAGATTCCAAGGTTGATAAGATCACCATCGCACACTCCCTCTATTTTTGGGATTAGTGTTGAACCTAAATAAATGTTATTTGGTGTTTGCGTTGAGCATGAATATGATTGGATCATGTTTATTGCAAAATAAATGTTATTTGGTGTTTGCGTTGAGCATGAATATGATTGGATCATGTTTATTGCAATACGGTTATTCATTTAAGTCAGAGAATAATTGTTGTTATGTTTACATGAATAAAAACCTTCTATGGTCATACACCCAATGTAAATGGTTTATTGAATCTCGATCGTAATGATACACATATTCATAATATTGATGCCAAAAGATGCAAAGTTGATAATGATAATGCAACATATTTTGTGGCACTGCCGTTTAGGTCATATTGGTGTAAAGCGCATGAAGAAACTCCATTCGGATGGAATTTTGGAATCACTTGATTATGAATCATTTGATGCTTGCGAACCATGCCTCATGGGCAAGATGACTAAGACTCCGTTCTCCGGAACAATGGAGCGAGCTAAATGACTTATTGGAAATAATACATATCGATGTATGCGGTCCGATGAGTGTTGAGGCTCACGGCGGGTATCGTTATTTTCTGACCTTCACAGATGATTTGAGCAGATATGGGTATATCTACTTGATGAAACATAAGTCTGAAACATTTGAAAAGTTCAAAAGAATTTCAGAGTGAAGTAGAAAATCATCGTAACAAGAAAATAAAGTTTCTATGATCTGATCGCGGAGGCAAATATTTGAGTTACGAGTTTGGTCTTCATTTAAAACAATGTGGAATAGTTTCGCAACTCACGCCACCTGGAACACCACAGCGTAATGGTGTGTCCGAACATCGTAACCGTACTTTATTAGATATGGTGCGATCTATGATGTCTCTTACCGATTTACCACTATCATTTTAGGGTTATGCATTAGAGACAGTTGCATTCATGTTTAATAGGGCACCATCTAAATCCGTTGAGACGACACCGTATGAACTGTGGTTTGCCAAGAAACCTAAGCTGTCGTTTCTTAAAGTTTGGGGTTGCGATGCTTATGTGAAAAAGCTTCAGCCTGATAAGCTCGAACCCAAATCGGAGAAGTGCGTCTTCATAGGATACCCAAAAGAAACTGTTGGGTACACCTTCTATCACAGATCCGAAGGCAAGATATTTGTTGCTAAGAATGGATCCTTTCTAGAGAAGGAGTTTCTCTCGAAAGAAGTGAGTGGGAGGAAAGTAGAACTTGATGAGGTAGTAGTACCTTCTCTTGAATTGGAAAGTAGTTCATCACAGAAATCAGTTCCAGTGATGCCTACACCAATTAGTGAGGAAGCTAATGATGATGATCATGAAACTTCAGATCAAGTTACTACAGAACCTCGTAGGTCAACCAGAGTACGTTCCGCTCCAGAGTGGTACGGTAATCCTGTTCTGGAAGTCATGTTACTAGACCATGACAAACCTACGAACTATGAGGAAGCGATGATGAGCCCAGATTCCGCGAAATGGCTTGAGGCCATGAAATCTGAGATGGGATCCATGTATGAGAACAAAGTATGGACTTTGGTTGACTTGCCCGATGATCGGCAAGTCATTGAGAATAAATGGATCTTCAAGAGGAAGACAGACACTGATAGTAGTGTTTCTATCTACAAAGCTCTAATTGTCGCAAAAGGTTTTCGACAAGTTCAAGATGTTGACTACGATAAGATTTTCTCACTCGTATCGATGCTTAAGTCTGTCCGAATCATGTTAGCAATTGCCGCATTTTATGAAATCTGGCAAATGGATGTCAAAACTACATTTCTTTAATGGATTTATTAAAGAAGAGTTGTATATGATGCAACCAGAACGTTTTGTCAATCCTAAAGGTGCTAACAAAGTGTGCAAGCTCCAGCGATCCATCTATGGACTGGTGCAAGCATCTCGGAGTTGGAATATACGCTTTGATAAGGTGATCAAAGCATATGGTTTTATACAGACTTATGGTGAAGCCTGTATTTACAAGAAAGTGAGTGGGAGCTCTGTAGCATTTCTGATATTATATGTGGATGACATATTGCTGATTAGAAATGATATAGAATTTCTGGATAGCATAGAAGGATACTTGAATAATAATTTTTCAATAAAAGACCTCGGTGAAGCTGCTTAAGTATTGAGCATCAAGATCTATAGGGATAGATCGAGACGCTTAATAAGACTTTCACAAAGCACATACCTTGACAAAGTTTTGAAGGAGTTCAAAAAGTATCAGTCAAAGAAAGAGTTCTTACCTGTATTCAAGGTATAAAGTTGAGTAAGACTCAAAGCAACACCACAACAGAAGATAGAGAGAGAATGAAAGTCATTCCCTATGCCTCAGCCATAGGTTCTATAAAGTATGCTATGCTGTGTAACAGATCTATTGTATACCCTACATTGAGTTTGGCAAGGGAGTACAATAGTGATCTAGGAGTAGATCACTGGACAGCGGTTAAAATTATCCTTAGTGGAATAAGGATATGTTTCTCGATTATGGAGGTGCCAAAAGGTTTGTCGTAAAGGGTCACGTCGATACAAGTTTTGACACTGATCCAGATGACTCTAAGTCTCAATCTGGATACATATTGAAAGTTGGAGCAATTAGCTAGAGTAGCTCCGTGCGGAGCATTGTTGACATTGAAATTTGCAAAATACATACGGATCTGAATTTGGCAGACCCATTGACTAAACTTCTCTCACAAGCAAAACATGATCACACCTTAGTACTCTTTGGGTGTTAATCACATGGTGATGTGAACTAGATTGTTGACTCTAGTAAACCCTTTGGGTGTTGGTCACATGACAATGTGAACTATGGATATTAATCACATGGTGATGTGAACTGTTGGTGTTAAATCACATGGCGATGTGAACTGGATTATTGACTCTAGTGCAAGTGGGAGACTAAAGGAAATATGCCCTAGAGGCAATAATAAAGTTATTATTTATTTCCTTATTTCATGATAAATGTTTATTATTCATGCTAGAATTGTATTAACCGGAAACATAATACATGTGTGAATACATAGACAAACAGAGTGTCACTAGTATGCCTCTACTTGACTAGCTCGTTGATCAAAGATGGTTATGTTTCCTAACCATAGACATGAGTTGTCATTTGATTAACAGGATCACTTCATTAGGAGAATGATGTGATTGACTTGACCCATTCCGTTAGCTTAGCACTTGATCGTTTAGTATGTTGCTATTGCTTTCTTCATGACTTATACATGTTCCTATGACTATGAGATTATGCAACTCCCGTTTACCGGAGGAACACTTTGTGTGCTACCAAACGTCACAACGTAACTGGGTGATTATAAAGGTGCTCTACAGGTGTCTCCGAAGGTACTTGTTGAGTTGGCGTATTTCGAGATTAGGATTTGTCACTCCGATTGTCGGAGAGGTATCTCTGGGCCCACTCGGTAATGCACATCACTATAAGCCTTGCAAGCATTGTAACTAATGAGTTAGTTGCGGGATGATATATTACGGAACGAGTAAAGAGACTTGCCGGTAACGAGATTGAACTAGGTATTGAGATACCGACGATCGAATCTCGGGCAAGTAACATACCGATGACAAAGGGAACAACGTATGTTGTTATGCGGTTTGACCGATAAAGATCTTCATAGAATATGTGGGAGCCAATATGAGCATCCAGGTTCCGCTATTGGTTATTGACCGGAGACGTGTCTCGGTCATGTCTACATAGTTCTCGAACCCGTAGGGTCCACACGCTTAAAGTTCGGTGACGATCGGTATTATGAGTTTATGTGATTTGATGACCGAAGTTTGTTCGGAGTCCCGGATGAGATCGGGGACATGACGAGGAGTCTCGAAATGATCGAGAGGTAAAGATCGATATATTGGAAGGCTATATTCAGACATCGGAAAGGTTCCGAGTGATTCGGGTATTTTTCGGAGTACCGGAGAGTTACGGGAATTCGTATTGGGCCTTAATGGGCCATACGGGAAAGGAGAGAAAGGCCTCAAGGGTGGCTGCGCCCCTTCCCCATGGACTGGTCCGAATTGGACTAGGGAAAGGGGGCGCCCCCTTCCTTCCTTCTCCTTCTCCCTTCCCCTTTTCCTATTCCATGTGGGAGGTGGAATCCTACTAGGACTAGGGAGTCCTAGTAGGACTCCACACCTTGGGCGCGCCCTGTGAGGGCCGGCCTCCTCCTCCCTCCATCCTTTATATACGTGGCCAGGGGGCACCCCATAGACACAACAATTGATCATTGATCTCTTAGCCGTGTGCAGTGCCCCCCTCCACCATAATCCACCTCGATCATATCGCAGCGGTGCTTAGGCGAAGCCCTGCGTCGGTAGCATCATCATCACCATCACCACGCCATCGTGCTGACGAAACTCTCCTGTGAAGCTTTGCTGGATCGGAGCTCGCGGGACGTCATCGAGTTGAACATGTGCCGAACTCGGAGGTGCCGTGCGTTCGGTACTTGGATCGGTCGGATCGTGAAGACGTACGACTACATCAACCGCGTTGTGCTAACGCTTCCGCTTTCGGTCTACGAGGGTACGTGGACACACTCTCCCCTCTCGTTGCTATGCATCACCTTGATCCTGTGTGTGCGTAGGAATTTTTTGAAATTACTACGTTTCCCAACAGTCAGCTCGCAGACGGCAAAGGCCTTTGCATCTTTGCCGTCTGCCAGCAGACGACAAAGTGCCCAAATAGGCCAGCCCAGATGCCCACTAGGTAGCTGCCACGTGGTATTCTTTGCCGTTAGCTGGCAAACGGCAAAGAGGCAAAGGTCTTTGTCGTCTGCTAGCTGACGGCAAAGATGCAAAGGTCTTTGCCGTCTGCCAGCAGACGGCAAAGATGCAAAGGTCTTTGTCGTCTGCAAGCAGACGGCAAAGCAACCATATAGGCCAGCCCAGTGCCCCCAGGTTGCACAGGTAGCTGCCACGTGGCAACTTTGCCGTCTGCTGGCTGATGGCAAAGCTCTTTGCCGTCTGCTGGCAGACGGCAAAGAGCCTGTATAGCCCCTGTTTTTTCTGTTTTTTCTTAAATTCATTCAATTTCACAGAATTTCACAGATATATATATATATATACAAATTTTGAAAATACTTTCAACAAGCATACCAACACATATCCAACAACAAGTTTCTAACAACATATCCAACAACTAGTTTCCAACAACATATCTAACAACAAGTTTCCAACAACATATCCAACAACAAAGTTCATCGTACAAAATCAAAACAAAAAGGAAGCACAAGGAGAAGAGTAGACTCCATCAACGCAAGCTTCCTCATCTAAAGCAAATCTGCAAATTGGGAAAGAAGAAAGTTAGAAGAAGAAGAAGAAGACTAGCTAGAAGAAAAAGAAGAAGAAGAAGAAGAAGATTTTTTCTTCTCTTTCTTTTTCACCTCTCCTCTTCTTTATCTTCTTCTTCTTCTAACTAAGGTAGGTAAAAATGCCATTTTTTAGCATAGCTAGGTAAAAATGCTAAGTGTAGGTCATTTTAGAGCTAAGGTAGGTAAATAGGTCATTTTGGAGCTTAGTAAGGTTATTATGTCATTTTCGAGGAAAATAAGCTAAGTCTATGTCATTTTGGAGGTAACCAAGATTATCATGCCATTTTTGACCTAAGTATGCTAAGTATGTCATAAATGAACTAAAGAAGCTAAGTATAGGTCATTTTTGAGCTAACTAAGCATTTTTCTTCATTTTGGAGGACAAAATGGTAAGTGTAGGTCATTTTAGAGCTATCCTAGTTAAAATTGGTCATTTTGGAGCTAGGTAAGGTTATTTTGTCATTTTGGAGGAAATAAACTAATTATATGATAGTTTGGAGCTAAACCAAGGTTATTATGCCATTTTTTACCTAAGTAAGCTATTATGTCATAATGAACTAGGTAAGCTAAGTATAGATCATTATTGAGCTATCCTAGGTAGATATGCCTTTTTTAGCTCTAAGCATATCAAGTCATTTAGGAGGAAAAAAATGCTAAGTTATATTCATTTTATAGCTATCCTAGGTAAAGTATGTCATTTTGGAGTAAGTAAGGTTATTATGTCATTTTCGAGGAAAATAAGCTAAGTATAGGTCATTTTCGAGCTAAACCAGTTATTATGCCTTTTTTACCTAAGTAGCTAATTAGGTCATAAATGAACTAGGTAAGCTAGTATAGATCATTATTGAGCTATCCTAGGTAGTTATGCCTTTTTTAGCTAACTAAGCATATCAAGTCATTTTGGAGGAAAAAATGCTAAGTATAGGTCATTTTATGGCTATCCTAGGTAAGTATGTCATTTTGGAGCTAAGTAAGGTTATTATGTCATTTTCAGGAAAATAGCTAAGTATAGTTCATTTTGGAGCTAACCAGGTTTATTACTGCCATTTTTTACCTAAGTAAGCTAATTATGTCATAAATGAACTAGCTAAGCTAAGTATAGATCATTATTGAGCTATATCCTAGGTAGTTATGCCATTTTTTAGCTAACTAAGCATATCAAGTCATTTTGGAGGAAAAAATGCTAAGTATAGGTCATTTTATAGCTATCCTACGTAAAATATGTCATTTTGGAGCTAAGTAAGGTTATTATGTCATTTTCGAGGAAAATAAGCTAAGTATAGGTCATTTTGGAGCTAAATAGGTCATTTCTTAAGCTAAGTATGCATTTGTTAAGCAAAACACTTGGGAAAACTTACCATCATCACGGAGGTGAAGGACCGGTTGGGTTTGCGCCAGTGCCAGACGGAGAAGGACCGGTCGGGGTTGCGCCAATGGTAGACGGAGAAGGATCGGTCGATGCTTGTCGAGAGGCATGCTGCACCAAAGATCATTTGCAATGTCTTGTTAGCATGATACAACTCAAATGTGAATACTAGTAACTAATGACCATTCAAATGAAACTCACCGTGGGCGCTATACCAATCTGGGGCATCGGCGGAGGGGTCTGACCGTTGTTCTGGCACATGGTCTGCACATTTTGTTTTCACGAGTCAGTCATATTAGTTAGTAATGAAACGAACATTACGTGCATGATTTGGCTAATATGCAGGAGAAGCTTACCACGAGGAGCTCGTATAGGGCCCGGTGAGACGCGTCGTTCCGGTTCCTCTCCTTCTCCAACAGCCTAGCCATCCTATCCTCCATTTCCCTCTCCCTCTCCGCCGCCTGCTTGTTTGCCTCCGCCAGAAGCTCCTGGGCCCTAGCCTCGATGGCGAGCTCCATTGGCCGTGGATGAGGCCTTATCTCAGGATCGGAGCTCGTTTGGCGCTTCTTGATCTCCGGGAGAGTGCGAGGACAACGTATCAGTCCATCCCCAATGGCTATCGAGCCATGGGGCCTCCCGCCACCAGATATCATCACCAGCTCTGGATCAAAAGGTTGCTTGCTTGGGTTGAAGTCCTCCCCTTTCCTCGCCTTCCCCTCGTCTCTGTACCTCACGAGCTTGTGGTGGGAGGAGATGTTGGTGAAGCTCTTTGGATGATCGAGGTCCGACTCAGAGAATGCATTGACCTTCTTGTACTTTGCAGTATGGGCCATGGCATAGAGGTCGAACACCTCTGGCACCTCCGTCTTGTTGTGTCGGTCCTAAAAGAGAGGAACAAAATATTAGTTAAGGGCTCAAGCTAGCATGAAGAATGAAATTGCATGAACCATGAAGCAAACCACATACCCAGTTATCCCCGAACTCATATAGGTTGCAGCTCCCTTGATGGTGTGGCACACTAACCATTTTGGCACTGTTATCCTTGGCCTTGTTGTGGTCGGCTAGCCATTGGGGAGAGCACCACTGATAGAGGAGGGGGTGTCCCGATCTTTCGATGAGATGATAACTATCGATTTGGTGGAGTCGACTTTGACGATCCGACTACAAACGTGCACGACGTTGTGCCTTAGCAATCGCTAAACCAATCTCCCGAGGTTACTGACGATGCTGAAAGCACGATCAGCCTGACCACGAAGGTCTATTCCTGCACGCAATCGAAGAACAAGCAAGAATATGATAATGCAATCTGAATATTGCGAATATAGATGAAGTATTGATAAAGGTAGGGATCCGAAAGCGGTCTTGGTCTGGTCGTTGGACACAAACGAAGTACACGAAGTTGCAATGGCTAACTTTTAACTAAACAAATCCCAAGCAAAAAGCTACTAGATGGATCTACTTATATAGGAGCAAGGGGTGGCGGCCAAGGAGGTGGGCGGACGTCCCAAGGCAGCCTAAAACTAACCCTAGGTCGTACAAGGCCAATGGGCCCAAGTGGAGGTGATGCAACACCTTTGGACTTGTAGTTTGACTCAGATTCTGCTACAGCGTCAGATTGCTTCGACGACAACTCAACGCTCCAGATGAATTTGAAGGTGAAACCAATTGGGTTAGAAAGAGCACGAAATCTACTTTCCAACAAAAAAAGAATCACCCAATTCGGAGTCCGTATGAAATAGTTCTTGGTGTTTTGAGTCAGGTATGTCTGTGCAGTCCGAATCTGAATCCAGAATGTGAGAGACTTGGACTCTATCTTCTCTTGGCCCAAAAGTGACGTGATATGACTTTTTGAACAGCACATAAACTTCTCTTTTTCCCTTATCTTCATATGTGGATTGTACAAATCTCCCATACACCTGCAATTAGACATGGCACAAAAGTTTGTGAAGTAATTTTGTCTTGGATGACATAAATAAATTATTGCATAGTTTGCATTAGAAATCACCTCACAAATATACATGTATGCAATATTTTTGGTCGTATCCAAGGTAGTCATGTCCTCATCATCCTCCCCTTCTTGAAAACAAAGCCGTCCTCGGCGTTGCTTAAGCTGAAATGTGGCTAACAAAAGAGACAAGGTGTACATGTTGTATATGTATATGTCATCCAGTTTTACTTCCCTTAGTTTTTGCATATATGACACATGTATACATGAGTAACCTTCATAGTTCATAAAATCTAAAGCCAAAATATTATCACAAGTATTAGAAGACATGAAAATATTGTAACTCAATTTGCACATATAAGTGAAGCTCTTATTCATATCAAAGGATTGACAATGTTCATCATTAAACCATCCCAACATTGGTGAATAAACCTTACTTGAATCAAATTTACATGCTACAACATGCTTAAATAAGCAAACATGCAATAAGTCATTTGACATAGAATCATCACCAAGATTAGAGGTCATATCAAAATGATTAAACATTGGCACAATTATTTTCAAACGTATTTGATCCAAATCTGATTTATTCCCTGATTCACATGGTTCTTTCATATTAATAGTTAATTCAATGGGTCCACTCGAAATTGTTGATCTTTTAGTTGTTTGGTCACATGGCAAAGTCAAATTATCAACATAGTCCTCTAAAATAGGTGGTGTGATCAAAGTAGTGGGTAGCTGATCAGATGGTGCATTTAAATTGACAAGGCATTCCTCATTCTCATGTAGAGGTGGAAGATCAGTACCTTTGTCATTACCTCTTATGATCAACTCAGGTGATGTAGCCACTCTCGGGGGTGATGTGTCACATGGTGGTGGTGATGTAGTCCTCACAACAATGGATGTGGTTGTCAAAGTACAACTAGTAGTTGAAGGAACAACCGTATCAACTCTTGGAATATGCACCGTGCGCTTGTTCTCCTTGTGGCCAACACGTCGTTTTATTTCCTGTTCAGCTTTGCAAGCAAGACGAAACAAATGGTCCATAGGATAACACTCTTCATGAATTAGAATCTCTTGAATATCACGGTTTAATCCTCCCCAAAATCTATCCATAAAATCTTCTTCACTTTCTTCTAAAAATGAGTGCAACAATGTAGTTTGTAAATCATCATAATATTTTGTTACCGTGTCAGTGCCTTGTTTTAAATGTTGTAATTTTTTAATCATGCCACGAGTATAATAAACATCAACGAATCTATCTCTCATGACAAGTTTTAAATCATCCCAAGTAGTAGGTATAAGATCAGGGTTTAACCGACAATATTCACTCCACCAAACTAAAGCAAAGCTACTAAAAGTACTAACCGCAGCTTGAAATTTTCCACGCTCATCAAAATTATGGGAAGCAAATATAGCATTTATTTTGTACTCCCATTCAATATATAAATCAGGCCTAAAACGACCAGTAAATGGTGGCATGGAAACATTAACCTGATTATGTGCATTCTGATGTAATTGCTCCTCTTGTGGCGGTTGTTGTATTTTCTTAGGTGATGGCAAATCTCCCACGATCGATGAAGCCCAAGAACTAACAACTCCGGAACCTGCCATGATACCACTTGATAGAGGCGGGGGTGTCCCGATCTTTCGATGAGATGGTAACTATCGATTTGGTGGAGCCGACTTTGACGATCCGACTACAAACGTGCACGACGTTGCGCCTTAGCAATCGCTAAACCAA
Source organism: Thinopyrum elongatum (assembly GCA_011799875.1). Classification (NCBI taxonomy): domain Eukaryota; kingdom Viridiplantae; phylum Streptophyta; class Magnoliopsida; order Poales; family Poaceae; genus Thinopyrum; species Thinopyrum elongatum. The sequence continues at coordinate 385,140,416 of CM022303.1, read as the reverse complement.
TCTCCTGAGGTTACTGACGATGCTGGAAGCACGATCAACCTGACCACGAAGGTCTATTCCTGCACGCAATCGAAGAACAAGCAAGAATATGATAATGCAATCTGAATATTGCGAATATAGATGAAGTATTGATAATGGTGGGGATCCGAAAGCGGTCTTGGTCTGGTCGTTGGACACAAACGAAGTACACGAAGTTGCAATGGCTAACTTTTAACTAAACAAATCCCAAGGAAAAAGCTACTAGATGGATCTACTTATATAGGAGCAAGGGGTGGTGGCCAAGGAGGTGGCAGGACGTCCCAAGGCAGCCTAAAACTAACCCTAGGTCGTACAAGGCTCATGGGCCCAAGTGGAGGTGATGCAACACCTTTGGACCTGTAGTTCGACTCGGATTCTGTTGCAGCGTCAGATTGTTTCATCGAGAACTCAACGCTCCGGACGAATTTGAAGGTGAATCCAACTGGGTTGGAAAGAGCACGAAATCTACTTTCCAACAAAAAAAGAATCACCCAATTCGGAGTCCGTATGAAATAGTTCTTGGCGTTTTGAGTCAGGTATGTCTGTGCAGTCCGAATCTGAATCAGGAACGTGAGAGACTTGGACTCTATCTTCTCTTGGCCCAAAAGTGACGTGAGAGGACTTTTTGAACAGCACCTAAACATCTCTTTTCCCCTTATCTTCATATGTGGATTGTACAAATGTCCCATACACCTGCATTTAGACATGACACAAAAGTTTGTGAAGTATTTTTGTCCTGGATGACATAAATAAATTATTGCATAGTTTGCATTAGAAATCACCTCACAAATATACATGTATGCAATATTTTTGGTCGTATCCAAGGTAGTCATGTCCTCATCATCCTCCCCTTCTTGAAAACAAAGCCGTCCTCGGCGTTGCTTAAGCTGAAATGTGGCTAACAAAAGAGACAAGGCGTACATGTTGTATATGTATATGTCATCCAGTTTTACTTCCCTTAGTTTTTGCATATATGACACATGTATACATGAGTAACCTTCATAGTTCATAAAATCTAAAGCCAAAATATTATCACAAGTATTAGAAGACATGAAAATATTGTAACTCAATTTGCACATATAAGTGAAGCTCTTATTCATATCAAAGGATTGACAATGTTCATCATTAAACCATCCCAACATTGGTGAATAAACCTTACTTGAATCAAATTTACATGCTACAACATGCTTAAATAAGCAAACATGCAATAAGTCATTTGACACGGAATCATCACCAAGATTAGAGGTCATATCAAAATGATTAAACATTGGCACAATTATTTTCAAACGTATTTGATCCAAATCTGATTTATTCCCTGATTCACATGGTTCTTTCATATTAATAGTTAATTCAATGGGTCCACTCGAAATTGTTGATCTTTTAGTTGTTTGGTCACATGGCAAAGTCAAATTATCAACATAGTCCTCTAAAATAGGTGGTGTGATCAAAGTATTGGGTAGCTGATCAGATGGTGCATTTAAATTGACAAGGCATTCCTCATTCTCATGTAGAGGTGGAAGATCAGTACCTTTGTCATTACCTCTTATGATCAACTCAGCTGATGTAGCCACTCTCGGGGGTGATGTGTCACATGGTGGAGGTGATGTAGTCCTCACAACAATGGATGTGGTTGTCAAAGTACAACTAGTAGTTAAAGGAACAACCGTATCAACTCTTGGAATATGCACCGTGCGCTTGTTCTCCTTGTGGCCAACACGTCGTTTTATTTCCTGTTCAGCTTTGCAAGCAAGACGAAACAAATGGTCCATAGGATAACACTCTTCATGAATTAGAATCTCTTGAATATCACGGTTTAATCCTCCCCAAAATCTATCCATAAAATCTTCTTCACTTTCTTCTAAAAATGAGTGCAATAATGTAGTTTGTAAATCATCATAGTATTTTGTTACCGTGTCAGTGCCTTGTTTTAAATGTTGTAATTTTTTAATCATGCCACGAGTATAATAAACATCAACGAATCTATCTCTCATGACAAGTTTTAAATCATCCCAAGTAGTAGGTATAAGATCAGGGTTTAACCGACAATATTCACTCCACCAAACTAAAGCAAAGCTACTGAAAGTACTAATCGCAGCTTGAAATTTTCCACGCTCATCAAAATTATGGGAAGAAAATATAGCATTAATTTTGTACTCCCATTCAATATATAAATCAGGTCTAAAACAACCAGTAAATGGTGGCATGGAAACATTAACCTGATTATGTGCATTCTCATGTTGTTGCTCCTCTTGTGACGGTTGTTGTATTTTCTTAGGTGGTGGCAAATCTCCCACGATCGATGAAGCCCAAGAACTAACAACTCCGGAACCTGCCATGATTAGTAGAAACAAAAAAAATCGAGAATAATGTTCCTATGAACTACTAGGATGTGGTGGTAAAGCGCTCACAGTAAAGCAAATATCAATATCTTACAAGTTCTTACCATGCAGCACATGGTGACGGGCAACCAGCGGTGTCAAATAACTCCGAAGATTGAGTAAAGCGATTGCCAGGCGAACGTATGTATACATGGTATAAAAATATGTGGAGCTGGGTTGGCTATATATGGTAGCAAAAGATTAGCAATAATCAATTCAGAGATGCAATGTTGAATAAACGCTCAACGACGGTACTGTGCTGGTCCTAGGCTAGACCGGACTAGAGACGCGAGCCTAGAACACTAATGAGGTCACGGCGTTGCACAACTAGCATCAATAAAGGATATGAAGTAGCTCTGGACAGCAAGATATAAGTGAAGATCACAATGGCAGTAAAGATAATGATGAGAAACAACTACCAAGTAGGATATACCAACAACTTTGTCTCCAACTTTCCTCTGGAAAAGTTTTTGCGAATTTTCTGATAATTTTTCTCAAGAATGGCACTGACTCAAGCTTTCAAACGCAAAAAGAATCACTAAATTCCGAGTTGATATGAGGAGTCAAAAAATTCTAAAACTGGCCTGAAAAACTGGAACAAGCTGTGTTCGCGAACTTCGGAGGGCAAAAAGACCTATTTAGAAGCCGATTTTGAGGTCTCAAATATTGAACTAGCTTCTGCAACTATTTAGATGCGGCTCGTCCCTAGCTTTAATTTGAGTACTCACGGAGCCAAAACAGACTTCGTACGAAAAAGATATGCCTGTTTTACTGAACACTGCGCAAAACAGTTTCCAATCCGAATTCAGCTACGAGATTGAGTCTAGATAGATCCGAATTTTGTTTTTTTTTTCTGCTCTCTTTTTTTCCTCACACTTTTTTTCTTTTTCTTTCTCTCTTTTTTTTCTCTGACTTTTTTTTTTACTTTTTTTTTCTCTCTTTTTTTTCTCTCTCCCTCTTTCCAAAACAAACTAGATAAGATGTAGATTGGATCAAGCACAGATGTGAACGACCTCAACTATGATTATGACAATGAATGGTGGGTAGCACGATTTGGAAATTGATGGATGGGATGGTGGACAGCGGAAGGAATAACGATGCAGCGGCGGCGTGACTAATGTGAACAGAACTCGAAACTCTAAACGAACTAGACACTAAGACCAGCAACTCGACACGACGATGTAACCGATAATTCAACTATGCAAGCAATGAAAAGAAAATTGCAAAGGCTCAGACTGGCTTGGACAAAGGATGAATAGATCTAACTTTTTTTTTGTGGCTTTTTTTTGGACAATAGGTAAGAAAATAAATCTAATCTAGGGAAAACTGGAAATTCTCACCGAGCAACCTGAAAACTGATACCACTTGATAGAGGAGGGGGTGTCCCGATCTTTCGATGAGATGATAACTATCGATTTGGTGGAGTCGACTTTGATGATCCGACTACAAACGTGCACGACGTTGTGCCTTAGCAATCGCTAAACCAATCTCCCGAGGTTACTGACGATGCTGAAAGCACGATCAGCCTGACCACGAAGGTCTATTCCTGCACGCAATCGAAGAACAAGCAAGAATATGATAATGCAATCTGAATATTGCGAATATAGATGAAGTATTGATAAAGGTGGGGATCCGAAAGCGGTCTTGGTCTGGTCGTTGGACACAAACGAAGTACACGAAGTTGCAATGGCTAACTTTTAACTAAACAAATCCCAAGCAAAAAGCTACTAGATGGATCTACTTATATAGGAGCAAGGGGTGGCGGCCAAGGAGGTGGGCGGACGTCCCAAGGCAGCCTAAAACTAACCCTAGGTCGTACAAGGCCAATGGGCCCAAGTGGAGGTGATGCAACACCTTTGGACTTGTAGTTTGACTCGGATTCTGCTACAGCGTCAGATTGCTTCGACGACAACTCAACGCTCCAGATGAATTTGAAGGTGAAACCAATTGGGTTAGAAAGAGCACGAAATCTACTTTCCAACAAAAAAAGAATCACCCAATTCGGAGTCCGTATGAAATAGTTCTTGGTGTTTTGAGTCAGGTATGTCTGTGCAGTCCGAATCTGAATCCAGAATGTGAGAGACTTGGACTCTATCTTCTCTTGGCCCAAAAGTGACGTGATATGACTTTTTGAACAGCACATAAACTTCTCTTTTTCCCTTATCTTCATATGTGGATTGTACAAATCTCCCATACACCTGCAATTAGACATGGCACAAAAGTTTGTGAAGTATTTTTGTCTTGGATGACATAAATAAATTATTGCATAGTTTGCATTAGAAATCACCTCACAAATATACATGTATGCAATATTTTTGGTCGTATCCAAGGTAGTCATGTCCTCATCAACCACTCATCCATCAACGCCTCCCAACAGTCCATCCTATCCGCACACCATCTCGGGGGCACCTAAGTTAGTCAAGATAAAATTCAGCGCTACGCCTACGAATCAAATCAAGGAAACTAAGTACAAGGCCTTAAGAATAGGTAATTACCTTCATGTACTTATCCTTACTCAGAAACTTGCCGCGGCACTTCGTCTTGGACCTCTTAATACCAATCGAGGCGTAGTAGTCTCCAACAGCCTGCACCCAAGCCTCGTGCCGTAAGCTCTGAAGTAGGCGCTTGCACTCGGCTTCGAGAACCTTAGCCGCTGTCAGTTCTTTGCCGTCTGTTTTTTGTAAGCAGATGGCAAAGACCTTCTTTGCCGTCCGCTAGCAGATGGCAAAGAGCTGACTGATGGCAAATTCCCTGTTTCCAGTAGTGAAATCAACTAACCCATGTCCGATCATCACGTGAGATGGGGTAGTCATCAATGGTGAACATCTCTATGTTGATCATATCTACTATATGACTCACGTTCGACCTTTCAGTCTCCAGTGTTCCGAGACCATGTCTGTACATGCTAGGCTCGTCAAGTTTAACCCAAGTATTCTGCATGTGCAAAAACTGGCTTACACCCGTTGTATGTGAACGTAGAGTCTATCACACCCGATCATCACGTGGTGCTTCAAAATGATGAACTTTAGCAACAGTGCATACTCAGTGAGAACACTTTTATATTGAAATTAAGTGAAGGGACCATATTATAGTGCTATCGACGTTCTAAGCAAAATAAGATGCATAAAGGATATGATATGGCCATCATCATCTTGTGCTTTTGATCTCCATCTCCAAAGCATCGGCATGATCTCCATCGTCACCAGCTCAACACCTTGATCTCCATCGTTGCATCAGGGTCGTCTCGCCAACTATTGCCTCTACAACTATTGCTAACGCATAGCGATAAAGTAAAGCAATTACACGGCGCTTGCATTTCATACAATAATTAAGAGACAACCCTAAGGCTCCTGCCGGTTGTCGATATTACAAAACATGATCATCTCATACAACAATGTATATCACATCATGTCTTGACCATATCACATCACAACATACCTTGCAAAAACAAGTTAGACGTCCTCTACTTTGTTGTTGCAAGTTTTACATGGCTGCTACGGGCAACTAGCAAGAACCGTTCTTACCTACGCAAAACCACAACGGTGATTATCAAGTTTGCTGTTTTAACCTTCTTCAAGGACCGGCCGTAGTCAAATTTGATTCAACTAATGTAGGAGAAACAGACACCCTCCAGCCACCTTTATGCAAAACAAGTTGCATGTCAGCCGGTGAAACTGGTATCATGTGCGTGGACATGTAAGGTTGGTCCGGGCTGCTTCATCCCACAATGGCGTCGAATCAAAATAAGATGTTGGTGGTAAGCAGTATGAACCTCACCGCCCACAACTCCTTGTGTTCTATTCGTGCATATCATCTACACATAGACCTGGCTCATGATGCCAATGTTGAGGAACGTTGCATGGAAAACAAAAAAAATCTACGCACACACAAGATCTATCCATGGAAATGCATAGCTACGAGAGGGGAGAGTATGTCTGCGTACCCTCGTAGATCATTTAGCGGAAGCGTTTATCAACGCGGTTGATGTAGTCGAACACCTTCACGATCCAACCGATCAAGTACAGAACGTACGACACCTCTGCGTTCAGCTCAAGTTCAGCTCGATGACGTCCTCGCCTTCTTGATCCAGCAAGATGGGCAAAGTAGTAGATGAGTTCGGGCAGCACGACGGCGTGGTGATGGTCGTGATGCAACTATCTTCGTAGGACTTCACCGAGCACTACGAAAATATGACCGAGGATAAACTAGAGGGGGAGGGGCGCCACACACGGCTAGGGAATCATGGTGTATGTTGCCCCTCTCCATCCTCTCATATATATAGGTGGAGGGGGGAGAGGAGGCAGCCCTAGGGAGCCCCCAAGTGGCTGGCGGCTACCCTAGAGGCCTGCCTAGCCGCGCCCCTTTCCATATTTGACATGAGGGGAAAGGAAAGGTGTGTTGGCTGCCTTAGGGCACCTCCCCCTTCCTTTCCCTCCCTCCTTGGTGCGTGGTCAGGGGTGGACAGGCGCGACAGCCCCCTTGTGGGCTGGAGTGCTTCCCCCTTGGCCCATAAGGCCCACCGCTTACCGGTGGCCTCCCGGAACCCCTTCCGGCACTCTGATAAATACCCGGTACTTCCGAAACCTTTCCGGTGACCAAATACTACCGTCCTATATATCAATCTTTACCTCCGGACCATTCTGGAGCTCCTCGTCATGTTCGTGATCTCATCTGGGACTTCCGAACAACATTTGGTCATCAACTCACATAACTCATATAATACTATATCGTCAACGAAAGTTAAGCGTGCGAACCCTATGGGTTCGAGAATGATGTAGACATGACCGAGACACCTCTCAGGTCAATAACTAATAGCAGGACCTGGATGCCCATATTGGTTCCTACATATTCTACGAAGATCTTTATTGGTCGAACCTTTATGACAACATACGTAATTCCCTTTGTCTGTCGGTATGTACTTGCCCGAGATTCGATCGTCGGTATCTTCATACCTAATTCAATCTCATTACCGGCAAGTCTCTTTACTCGTTCGTAATACATCATCTCGTAACTAACTTCTTAGTCATTTTGCTTGCCAGCTTCTTATGATGTGTATTACCGAGAGGGCCCATAGATACCTCTCCGATACACGGAGTGACAAATCCCAATCTCGATTCATGCCAACTCAATAGATACCTTTGGAGATACCTGTAGAGCATCTTATGATCACCCAGTTACGTTGTGACATTTGATAGCACACAAGGTATTCCTCCGGTATCCGAGAGTTGCATGATCTCATGGTCAAAGGAATATGTATTTGACATTAAGAAAGAAGTAGCAATAAACTGAATGATCATATGCTATGCTAACGGTTGGCTCTTGTCCATCACATCATTCTCCTAATGATGTGATCCCGTTATCAAGTGACAACACATGTCTATGGTTAGGAAACCTTAACCATCTTTTGATCAACGAGCTAGTCTAGTAGAGGCTCACTAGGGACACAATATTTGTTTATGTATTCACACATGTATTTAAGTTTCCGGTCAATATAATTCTAGCATGAATAATAAACCTTTATCATGAATAAGGAAATATAATAATAACAATTTTATTATTGCCTCTAGGGCATATTTCCATCAGCAGCCCGGGGGACGCCCTTAATTGAACAAACCGAAAAGTCACCCGGTAATCATGCTGCTGCGGGAGCGTCGGGGTGGTTGGTGAAGCGCGTTGCAGGGGATTTCTCTTCAAGGGCCGAGCGGCTCCTGAGGCATTGGAGGTTCACGAGAGGCCGAAGCCTTGCGAGACGCCAATGCGAGCCGTGCAAAGCGTTGGTAGGTGGTGCCCATGTTTGGTAGACCGAAAGGCATGCGGACGTAGTTGGTGGCGACGCCCCTGCTCCGGCCAATGCATGATGGCCAGAAGATGTCCTAGGAGCTGGCCCAGTTGAGACCCGTGACGTTGACACACACACGTAGCTCGCTGCCCGCGTCGGGAGTGGTGACCGAGCCGTTGGGTTGCGCAGGGCGGCGCTCACCGTGTATGGCTAGCACTTCCTGTAGCTTGTGGATTTCTTGGGTGATGAACTCCTGTGCCCCTGGCGCCTGGCGCCACATTCCTTGCTCGTGTGGGCGCGCGCCGAGGCACGCCTCCAAGTGGTGCCTGAGCACCTCCCTTGTAGCACTGGTCAAGTCAGACACCCTCCAAATGGAAGCCCCCGAGCCTGCCCTGAGGGAGGCATCGGGTGCTGATAGAGGCGAGGGTGTCCCGATCTTTCGATGAGATGACAGCTATCATTTTTGGTGGAGTAGACTTTGATGATCCGACTACGAACGTGTGAGGACATCGCGCCTTAGCAATCGCTAAACCAACTCCGAGAGGTTATTGACCACGCCGGAGCACAATCAACCTGACCACAAGGGTCTATCTCCTGCAAGCAAACGAAGAACAAGCAAGAAACTAAGATTTGCAATCTGGATATTGCGAATATAAGATGAAAGCTTTATTGATCAAGGTGGGGTTCTGTGACGTCTTGGTCTGGTCGTTGAACACAAACGAAGTACGCGAAGTTGCAGCTATGGCGAACTTTTAATCTAAACAAAACCCAAAGTCTAAACGGTGCCCTAAGGGCTGTATATATGGAGAAAGAGGGGGGGAATTTCGTGGCCCTTGAAGGAGGGGTCCGAAACCAACCCTATCTCTTGTTTCCCCACACATACGGACTCTAAAAACAGCCTATACTCAAGTATTTCGAAATTACATGGGCCTGGCCCAAAAATAAGGTGGCGTAGCACCTAAAATAAGCTATGGACGAAATTTATGAAGGGGCATCTTGTATATTTCGTCCATGTCCTTGTAGGTCATCACAGAGGCTTCAAAGTGCTTAAATATGCACTAGAAACGCCATTCTGGATCCCTTCACGCACGCCTTCATCTCCATGCTTGATCCTGCTCCAGTGTTCATCCCTCTTGTCCATGCTAGGCCCTTCATTAGTAATCAATACAAATGTATCCAATTTAGGAAGCATCATATTCTCATGAACATTAGAATCATTACCAAGAAACGAAAGTACCTGATAATTTAATTGGCGTGCGCGAGCTCTAGTAATTGGTCCAGTATATGTAGCAGTAGGAGCTATGGGTGTAACAACGGTATTGATGTCCTCATCATCCTCCCCTTCTTGAAATGAAGTCGTCCTCGACGGAAGTTCATTTTCCTCACCCAAATAAGGCTTCAAATCTGCAATGTTAAAAGTGGGACTAACCCCAAAATCTGCAGGCAGCTCAAGTTTGTATGCATTATCATTTATTTTCTCTAACACCTTAAAAGGACCATCAGCACGTGGCATTAGCTTTGACTTGCGCAAATCCGGAAACCTATCCTTACGCAAATGTAACCAAACAAGATCTCCAGGTGCAAAGACAACATGTTATCTACCCTTATCTCCAACAAGTTTATATTTAGCATTCATGCGCTCAATATTTTCCTTAGTTAACTCATGCATTTTTAAGATCAATTCAGCACGTTGTTTAGCATCAAAATTAACCTTCTCCGAAGATGGAAGAGGCAACAAATCAATGGGTGCACGAGGTAGGAAACCATACACAATTTCAAAAGGGCACATCTTAGTAGTAGAATGCAAGGAACGATTATAAGCAAATTCAATATGAGGCAGGCATTCTTCCCACATTTTCTTATTATTCTTCAAAACAGCCCTAAGCATAGTAGACAATGTTCTATTGACTACTTCAGTTTGTCCATCAGTTTGGGGGTGACAAGTAGTACTAAAAAGCAGTTTAGTCCCCAACTTAGCCCATAAACATCTCCAAAAGTGGCTAAGAAATTTAGTATCACGATCTGAAACAATAGTATTTGGCACACCATGCAAGCGAATAATTTCACGAAAGAACAAATCAGCAACATTAGCAGCATCATCGGTTTTATGACATGGTATGAAGTGTGCCATTTTCGAGAACCTATCCACGACAACAAATATGCTATCCCTCCCCTTCTTTGTTCGAGGTAAACCCAAAACAAAGTCCATAGATATATCCTCCCATGGAACACTAGGTACAGGCAAAGGCATATATAAACCATGAGGATTGAGTCGTGACTTAGCTTTTTGACATGTAGTGCAGCGAGCAACAAAGCGCTCAACATCCCGTCTCATCTTTGGCCAAAAGAAATGTGTTGCAAGTACATCCTCCGTCTTCTTTACGCCAAAGTGTCCCATTAATCCTCCTCCTTGCGCGTCCTGTAACAACAAAAGACGAACAGAGCTAGCTGGAATGCATAGCTTGTTAGCACGAAAAACAAATCCATCGTTAACGACGAACTTGTTCCATGTTCTCCCTTCTTTACAATTCTGCAATACATCTTTAAATTCAGCATCATGCACATATTGATCTTTGATGGTCTCCAAACCAAATATTTTAAAGTCAAGTTGTGAAAGCATAGTATCACGACGAGACAAAGCATCAGCAATAACATTTTCTTTACCCTTCTTGTGTTTAATGACATAAGGGAAAGTCTCAATGAATTCAACCCATTTAGCATGTCTACGGTTCAGTTTGGCTTGACTTTTAATATGTTTCAAAGATTCATGATCAGAATGAATAACAAATTATTTGGGCCATAAATAATGTTGCCATGTTTCCAAAGTCCGAACAAGAGCATATAATTCTTTATCATAAGTAGAGTAATTCAGACTAGGCCCACTCAATTTTTCAGAAAAGTATGCAACAGGTTTGCCATCTTGTAATAACACACCTCCTAATCCAATTCCACTAGCATCACATTCAAGCTCAAAAGTCTTATTAAAATCAGGAAGTTGGAGTAAAGGAGCATGTGTTAACTTATCTTTCAACACCATGAAGGCTTCCTCCTGTGCGGTACCCCAAACAAAAGGCACATCCTTCTTTGTAAGCTCATTGAGAGGTGCAGCAATGGTACTGAAATCTCTCACAAAACGCCTATAGAAACCAGCGAGGCCAAGGAAACTCCTCACTTGTATGACTGTTTTGGGCTGCGGCCAACTCTCAATAGCTTCAATCTTGGCTTTATCAACTTTAATTCCCTGTGGAGTAACAACATAGCCAAGAAAAGATACTCGGTCGGTGCAAAAGGTGCACTTCCCAAGGTTACCAAACAAACGTGCATCACGTAGAGCAATAAAAACAGCACGTAAATGTTCCAAATGTTCCTCCAAAGATCTGCTATAAATCAATATATCATCAAAGTAAACTACCACAAATCATCCAATGAAAGCACGTAAAACTTCATTCATTAATCTCATGAAAGTACTAGGTGCATTAGTTAACCCAAAAGGCATGACTAACCACTCATATAAACCGAACTTAGTTTTAAATGCTGTTTTCCATTCATCTCCCAATTTCATACGAATTTGATGGTATCCACTACGCAAATCAACTTTGGAGAATATTGTAGAGCCACTCAATTCATCAAGCATATCATCTAGCCTAGGAATAGGATGACGATAATGAATAGTAATATTATTAATGCCTCTACAATTAACACACATACGCGACGTACCATCCTTTTTTGGCACTAGTATAATAGGAACAGCACAAGGACTAAGAGATTCGCGTATATAACCTTTGTCGAGCAGCTCCTGTACTTGACGCATAATCTCCTTCGTCTCCTCTGGATTGGTACGGTATGGCGCACGGTTTGGCAAGGAAGCACCGGGAATTAAGTCAATCTGATGCTCAATCCCGCGAATAGGTGGTAATCCCGGTGGCACGTCTTGTGGAAAGACGTCGGCGAACTCCTGCAAAATGTTAGTGACAGCAGGAGGCAAAGAGAAAGGCACGTCCTCGAATGAAAATAATGCCTCTTTGCACACAAAAGCATAGCAAACAAATTTGCTTAAATCTAGCTCATCAATATCAGATTTGGTGGCAAGTGAACACGCATTTTTCAATTTAATTTCAGAAGCAACACTAGATGGTTTATTATTAGGCTTCATTTGTTGCTCAAATTCTTTTGCCACAATCTGATTTTCACTTTTATTTTTCTCCTGTTTTGCTTTACTAGCTCTATTAATATCATCTTTCAAAATAGAATCAGGAGTCATAGGAAGCAAAGTAATATGTTTATCCTTATGAACAAGAGTATACTGATTGTTTCTACCATGGTGTACAGAATTTTTATCAAATTGCCATGGTCTACCAAGTAATAAGGAACATGCTTGCATGGGTACCACATCACAATCAACATAATCAGCATATGTAGAGATACTAAAATGCACACGAACAGTACGTGTTACCTTAACCTTGCCGCTGTTGTTGAACCATTGGATATAGTAAGGATGTGGATGTGGTCTTGTGGTGAGAGATAGCTTCTCCACCATCTCCATGCTAGCCAAGTTGTTGCAGCTCCCTCCATCTATGATGACGCGAACAGAACATTCCTTCACAACTCCCTTTGTATGGAACAAATTATGCCTCTGATTTTGCTCAGCTTGTGTGACCTGCACACTCAAAACACGTTGAGCAACTAAACATTCATACCTGTCAGCGTCTTCAGGAGCCATGTATTGTGTCTCATGATCAGAATCATCTCCACCGTGTTCTTCACTTGTAATAAGAGCCAAAGTCTCCTCATCATAGTCACTAGCGGACTCATACCCACCATCCTCAGTAGCAATCATAACACTCTGGCATAATGACCTCTTCCCTTACAACGACGACAAATAATATCATGTGTGTGCCCTGTTGATGCCATAGATGAAGAAGAGCTCTGGGCAGGCCCAGAAGGTGTACTCTTGGCAGATGGTGGTGGTGGTGCCTGTTTTCTTGTATCTCGGTTGGAGTTGGCGGCTGAAGTCAGTGGTGCTGCAGTAGGACGTGTGGGAGTAGAGGAGGCACGCGGTGTCCATGATGAAGATCGACCTGCAGAAAAATTAGTTCGCGCCAATGCCTGTCGATCCTGCACTTCACGTTCAGCTTTACAAGCAAGATGGAATAAACGAGTGATATTATTATACTCCTTATACTCTAGAATGGTCTGAATCTCTCTATTTAATCCACCCATGAAATGTGCAAGCATAGCTTCATTCTCCTCAACAATACCACATCTAATCATGCCAGTTTGTAATTCCTGATAATATTCTTCTACAGAATTTTTTCCTTGTCTTAAGCGCTGCAATTTTTGAAGTAATTCACGTTGATAATATGGTGGAACCCAACGAGTACGCATAGCAGTTTTCAAAGCAGCCCACGTAGCTGGAATAGGATATAATCTACAATGTTCAGACCACCATACACATGCAAAACTAGTGAAAGCACAAACAGCAGCAGCAACACGTCGTTCCGCGGGATATTGTAAACATGTAAAACGTTGTTCAGTTTCTAACTCCCAAGTAAGATATATATCAGGAACATATCTACCCTCGAATGGTGGAATATTCAATTTTAATTTAGGAAGATGGTCATGATCTCGTACCTGAAGTGGTGGTGCAGACCTACCATTGCGATTATTTGCATGTGGACGACCTGGTGCTGGTGGTTGCACGTAGTTATGATTTTGATCAACCTCATCCTCATAATCGCCCGCGTAATCATCCTCCTCCTCGGCACCAGCAGCAGCAGGAGTAGGAGCCAAAGAAGCATCAACAGTAGGTACAGCAGCACCAGAAGTTTGGCCATCCTCAAGAGGAACACGCTTCGCTCGTCCGAACTGATTTGGAAGGGGGCGTTGTTGTTGTCGTTGCAGAGGTGCGACAGGTGCAGCCGGTGGTGGTTGGGGAAGACGCGTGAGCAATTCATTAAACTTGTTATCCAGCTTTGTGATAGAGGCGAGGGTGTCCCGATCTTTCGATGAGATGATAGCTATCGTTTTTGGTGGAGTAGACTTTGACGATCCGACTACGAACGTGCGAGGACGTCGCGCCTTAGCAATCGCTAAACCAACTCCGAGAGGTTATTGACCACGCCGGAGCACAATCAACCTGACCACGAGGGTCTATCTCCTGCAAGCAAACGAAGAACAAGCAAGAACCTAAGATTTGCAATCTGGATATTGCGAATATAAGATGAAAGCTTTATTGATCAAGGTGGGGTTCTGTGACGTCTTGGTCTGGTCGTTGAACACAAACGAAGTACGCGAAGTTGCAGCTATGGCGAACTTTTAATCTAAACAAAACCCAAAGTCTAAACGGTGCCCTAAGGGCTGTATATATGGAGGAAGAGGAGGGGATTTCGTGGCTCTTGAAGGAGGGGTCCGAAACCAACCCTATCTCTTGTTTCCCCACACATACGGACTCTAAAAACAGCCTATACTCAAGTATTTCGAAATTACATGGGCCTGGCCCAATAATAAGGTGACGCAGCACCTATAATAGCCTCTGGACGAAATTTATGAAGTGACATCTTGTATATTTCGTCCAAGGCTTCCTGCACTCATTATGGTGGCTTCAAAGTCCTGAAATCATCACTTGTAACTCCGTTCTTGTTCCCCTTGTGCATGCCATCATCTCCATGCTTGAACTTGCTCCAAGGTTCCTCTTTCTTGTCCCAGCTAGGCCCTTCATTTGTAAGCAAAACAAATGTATCCAATTTAGGCAGCATCATATTCTCATGAACTTTAGAATCATTACCAAGAAACGAAAGTACCTGATATTTTAATTGGCGTGCGCGAGCTCTAGTAATTGGTCCAGTATGTATAGAAGCAGGGGTTGTGGGTGTAACAATGGTATTGATGTCCTCATCACAACTCCCTTTGTATGGAACAAATTATGCCTCTGATTTTGCTCAGCTTGTGTGACCTGCACACTCAAAACACGTTGAGCAACTAAACATTCATACCTGTCAGCGTCTTCAGGAGCCATGTATTGCGTCTCATGATCAGAATCATCTCCACCGTGTTCTTCACTTGTAATAAGAGCCAAAGTCTCCTCATCATAATCACTAGCGGACTCATACCCACCATCCTCAGTAGCAATCATAACACGCGGAGATTGGCATTCTCTCGCATAATGACCTCTTCCCTTACAACGACGACAAATAATATCATGTGTGTGCCCTGTTGATGCCATAGATGAAGAAGAGCTCTGGGCAGGCCCAGAAGGTGTACTCTTGGCAGATGGTGGTGGTGGTTCCTGTTTTCTTGTATCTCGGTTGGAATTGGCGGCTGAAGTCAGTGGTGCCGCAGTAGGACGTGTGGGAGTAGAGGAGGCACGCGGTGTCCATGATGAAGATCGACCTGCCGAAAAATTAGTTCGCGCCAATGCCTGTCGATCCTGCACTTCACGTTCAGCTTTACAAGCAAGATGGAATAAACGAGTGATATTATTATACTCCTTATACTCTAGAATGGTCTGAATCTCTCTATTTAATCCACCCATGAAACGTGCAAGCATAGCTTCATTCTCCTCAACAATACCACATCTAATCATGCCAGTTTGTAATTCCTGATAATATTCTTCTACAGAATTTTTTCCTTGTCTTAAGCGCTGCAATTTTTGAAGTAATTCACGTTGATAATATGGTGGAACCCAATGAGTACGCATAGCAGTTTTCAAAGCAGCCCACGTAGCTGGAATAGGATATAATCTACAATGTTCAGACCACCATACACATGCAAAACTAGTAAAAGCACAAACAGCAGCAGCAACACGTCTCTCCTCGGGATATTGTAAACATGTAAAACGTTGTTCAGTTTCTAACTCCCAAGTAAGATATATATCAGGAACATATCTACCCTCAAATGGTGGAATATTCAATTTCAGTTTAGGAAGATGGTCATGATCTCGTACCTGAGCTGGTAATGCAGCCCTACCATTGCGATTATTGGCATGTGGACGACCTGGTGCTGGTACGTAGTTCTGATTTTGATCAACCTCATCCTCGTAATCGCCCGCATAATCGTCCTCCTCAGCGGCAACAGGAGCCATAGAAGCATCAACAGTAGGTGCAGCGGCACCAGAAGTTTGACCAGGCTCAAGGGGAACGCGTTGTGCTTGTCCCACTTGATTTGGAAGCCGACGTTGTTGTTGTTGTAGAGGTGCGACAGGTGCAGCCGGCGGTGGTTGTGGAAGACGCGCGAGCAATTCATTAAACTTGTTATCGAGCTTTGTTTCGAACGTCTTCTCAATTCCATCTATCTTCTCCATGGCCTCTTCAAATCTGTTTAGCACATCTTGCACCTGTCCACTCATCATTTGCTGAAATTTATCATGAAGTTGTTTGTTCGTCATGTTCTCCCAATCAGTCTCATCGGCTTGTGATCCTGCCATGGTTAGCAGCAATAGAAACACACAAGAATATGATCCTATAGACTACTACGAAGTGGTGGTGGTGGTGTATCACAAAACCGTCAAGCGAATCTCAAATGCTTACCAGTTCTTACCCAGCAGCAGGTGGTGATCGGCAACCGTTGTAGTCAAAACTCTTAAAGATTGGACAGAGCGATTGCCAGGTGGTGTCAAACGCACGACGTAGATGTATGTGGTGCTGGGAAGGCTTATGATATGGTAGCAAAAATGTCAGCAATAATCAATTCAGAGATGCAAAGTTGAATAAACGCTCAACGACGATACTGTGCTGGTCCTAGGCTAGACCGTACTAGAGACGCGAGCCTAGAACACTAACAAAATCACGGCGCGGCACGTAAACAAGGGAAGAGCATACTCTAAAAAAAATTCGTTTTTTTTTGGCGCTGTTTTTTTTTTGCGCTCCTTTTTTTTTGCAAAAAATCACTATAATGGCGAGTGTCTCAAAACTCTTCCCAAGTCAAACTAACAGGATTGGCACGAATTTTTTTTTTCGAAAATCAGGGCAGCGACGACGAAAAAGTGCGACAAAAAATCACTATGATGGCAAGTGTCTCAAAACGCTCCCTGGGACCTAAAAATAGGATAGGGAAAAAATATTTTTGACTGCCAAAATTTTGGCCTAAAAACTGCCCGGGGGTCTCCAGATTTTTTTTTCCGAAACCTACTCCGGCAAGGAAACACGAATCGGAAACTAGATGGATCTCGAAAACAAACCTAATATGAAAAGAACTCGGATTGGTGGTGGATATATGGTGGTGGATATATGGTGGTGGTATATGGTAGCGGTGGTGGTATATGGATACGGATCGGTGGTGGTATATGGATACAGATCAATGATGGTATATGGATTCAGAGCGGTGGCAGATAAGCGGTGGTGGTAGATGGCAGGGGTGATGATGATGGTGCGGCGGCGGCGTGACAACTTATGACCAGAACTCGAAACTCTAAAGGACTAGACGCTAAGACCAGCAACTAGACACGACGATGCAACCGCAAATTCAACAAAGCAAAAACCCTAAAAAGATTATGCAAAGGCTCAGATTGGTTCGGATATGATGAACTAACCCTATTTTTTTTTGGCTTTTTCATGGACTGTAGGTATGAAGAAAAGACTCGATCTAAACTACGAAAAACTGTAAAATCTCACCGAGCAACCTGAAAATCTGATACCACTTGATAGAGGCGAGGGTGTCCCGATCTTTCGATGAGATGATAGCTATCGTTTTTGGTGGAGTAGACTTTGACGATCCGACTACGAACGTGCGAGGACGTCGCGCCTTAGCAATCGCTAAACCAACTCCGAGAGGTTATTGACCACGCCGGAGCACAATCAACCTGACCACAAGGGTCTATCTCCTGCAAGCAAACGAAGAACAAGCAAGAAACTAAGATTTGCAATCTGGATATTGTGAATATAAGATGAAAGCTTTATTGATCAAGGTGGGGTTCTGTGACGTCTTGGTCTGGTCGTTGAACACAAACAAAGTACGCGAAGTTGCAGCTATGGCGAACTTTTAATCTAAACAAAACCCAAAGTCTAAACGGTGCCCTAAGGGCTGTATATATGGAGAAAGAGGGGGGGAATTTCGTGGCCCTTGAAGGAGGGGTCCGGAACCAACCCTATCTCTTGTTTCCCCACACATACGGACTCTAAAAACAGCCTATACTCAAGTATTTCGAAATTACATGGGCCTGGCCCAAAAATAAGGTGGCGTAGCACCTAAAATAAGCTATGGACAAAATTTATGAAGGGGCATCTTGTATATTTCGTCCATGTCCTTGTAGGTCATCACGGAGGCTTCAAAGTGCTTAAATATGCACTAGAAACGCCATTCTGGATCCCTTCACGCACGCCTTCATCTCCATGCTTGATCCTGCTCCAGTGTTCATCCCTCTTGTCCATGCTAGGCCCTTCATTAGTAATCAATACAAATGTATCCAATTTAGGAAGCATCATATTCTCATGAACATTAGAATCATTACCAAGAAACGAAAGTACCTGATAATTTAATTGGCGTGCGCGAGCTCTAGTAATTGGTCCAGTATATGTAGCAGTAGGAGCTGTGGGTATAACAACGGTATTGATGTCCTCATCAGGTGCACCTTCCTATGCAGGAGGGAGGCAAGCCCTGATAGCTGGGGCGGAGCTCTGGGCACTGCCAGCTGTCGACTGCTTCTTTGCTTCGGGACGGCTCTTGGGGAGGAGCTACTTCTTCTTTGCGGGGGCAGCCTCGGGAGGCGCTGCATCGCCTTCAGCATCGGAGTTTTCGGCCGCGGCGGCCCGATAGGCATGCTCGAGGGAGCAGACCGCGTCCTTCTTGTCACAAGCGACAGTGATGACGCAGCTACAACCAGGCATCTTGAGGACGTTGTAGCCGTGGTGGGTTGCTGCCATGAACTTGGCAAGCGCGGGGTACCCCATGATGGCATTGTACGGGAGGCCGATGTGGGCCATGTCAAAGTCAATCAGCTCGGTGCGGTAGTTGTCGCGGGTGCGGAAGGTGACTAGAAGGTGCACCTGCCCCAAGGGAGTGGTCGACCCGTCCGTCACCCCCGAGAAGGGCTTGGTGGGCATTAGCTGGTCGTAGGGCACCTGGAGCATCTCAAAGTTCATGATGGAGATCACGTTGAGGCCGGCGCCAGTGGTGGCCGATACGTTCTTGATGGTGGGAGTGCATAGCATGGGGAGCGCGCCAGTGGTGGCCGAGCACCTGAGGTGATCCTTGGAGTCAAAGGTGATGGCGTACTGCGACCACTTGAGGGGCTGCGCTGCCTCGAGCCTCGGGAGGGCAGCGTTCACCTTGCGAGAGAACTGCTTGAAGAGGCGGTTTGACGCGGGAGCCTGAGCTCCGCCGAGGATGCAGGCTATCGCATAAGGCTCCTGGTAGCCCCTAGCCCCCTCGTCTTGCTGGTTGTTGTCGTTCCTCCTGGGGGGGCGGCGACAGTGGTGGAAGTCCTGTGTTGTCTTGAGGGCGTGCCTCACGAGGCTGATCACGCCAGGCGCCATCGCGAGGCTGGACGCGCCAGGTGCCGTCGCGAGGCAGGACACGCTAGCCACCCTCGCGAGGCTGGTCGCGCCAGCCTTGGCGGGGGTTGCTGTGACGCCCCGTGACGGATGCTCCAGATGCCTTCCTTTTATTCTCGTTGTTATCGTGTGTTTATTTTGTTTGTTGCATTATCATAATTGTTTTGCATATTTCATTCCTATATGTTTGTGCCATGATCATGTTGAGTGCCTTGTCATATCTTTGCTTCTTGCACCATGCTCATTTCACTTGTTATGCCATGTGTTTGCATTGTGCCTCTTGCCATTATATTGCATTGTGCCATCCTATGTTGTGGTACTCATCTTGTTGTACTTGCACTATGTTTGTCAATGTTGCTTGCTCTATGCATATGCATCATCACCTCCTTCCTTATGCTTTCTTTCATTTTTGGCAAGTGACCTTTTCCCCTCCTCCATAAATGTTCATTCTTTCCCTATTAATCTTACACCACGTCAAAAACCTCTCTGTCAATTTTCAGCTCATTTGGGTTTGATTTGGTTGGGTTCAAAAATGGCTCAAGTTTGAATTTAATTCAAACTTGAATTATTTTTCTATCTATAAAAATTGCCAAGTCCATTTATTCAAATTGTTCATAATGCAAGGACTCCAGCTATATTCTCGTCACTCTCTCACGCCTTCCCTTTATCTCTGAGCTTTTCTCCCTTATTTTCTGTTTGAGGAAATTGAGAAAAGAAAGAATCAGAGGGGGGAGAGAGCCCAGCACCAGCAGCAGCAGAGTGGTTGGTGCCTCGCCCTTGTAACTAGGAGGTCCTGGAATCAAGTCCTAGGCGCTCCAGCAATTTTGCTCTGTTTCCTTTTAAAAATTTTCTGCACACACACACTCGTCTGCTTCGGGCCAGATCTGCTGCTGGGCTTCCACAGTGCGTAACATTCGGCCCGCATCTATTTTTTTTCTTTCTGTTCGCTGCGATTTGTCTAATTCCAAGTGCATGCATATTTATAGAAAATGTCATATCTTGCATTGCTCATATATAAATAACCGTGCATCGGATTAAAACAAACTTTATATATATAATGTTTAGAATTTTATGTACTTTCATAATATGCAATGTTCATCCATGATAAAAATGATTAAAATTCTTGTTTGCATTGTTTTGCACAAATGATATGTTTAAATGGTTTATTTCGTATCTAAATAACTGTAGCTCTGAATTAAATGTTTTTTATATGTAAATGTGGTGAAAAAATGCGTAGATTAACATGGTGCACTTTAACTTGTTGTTTAACAACTTTAACATAATGTTTTGTTCAAAACAGTACCAAATTCGAAATTTGCATATGGGGACTTTTCGGAATTTTTATGTGTTGTTTCCGGCCTCATTTAAACTTGCTTTAGTATGGGGTTCTTAATACATCATCCTTTGCCATGAGTAACAACATTTAATCTTGACATGCATCATACTTGATTATGCATCATGTCATGTTTATGCTTGTTTGTTTACCATGTTGCTTGCTTCTTTTCGGTTGTGCTTCTTCTCGATAGTTCCGGTAACGTGCGATTGTGATGATTCATTCGACTATATTGGTTCGTCTACTTCATGGACTCGATCTTCTTTCGAGCAGGATTTCAGGCAAGATGTCGGTGTACTAAGTATTGGGCCACTAGTACCCCTTACTTGTGCACGGGCAGTTGTAGCCGTCCTCGCGGCAAGGCTTGCCGGGATCAACTCGAGGTCGATTTAAGTCATCAAGGAAATCATCAAGTCAGAGATCTGAGAATCAGCAAATAAGCAAAGCTGGAAATCGAAGGCCAGCCTCCCCGGCAAGATCCTTGCCGGGATGGCCTGTGGAGCCCGGCAAGCCTCGGCGCCCGGCAAGGCTTGGTTCCCAGCAAAGCTCGGCGCCCGGCAAGCCCTGGCGCCCGGCAAGGATTGGTGCCCGGCAAGGATCGGCGCCTGGCGAGATTCTGCCACTATGCCACCGCTCCAGCACAGCGACAAAGCCTGACATTTTGGGTCCTTCTCTGGATGCGTGGCAACGCGCCAGTGGAGGAGAGCTTAAGCGGTGCTGATGGGATGGCCTCTTTTTCCATCCCCAAGAAAGTGAGGACACCTAAACGGACACCTCACGGTGCATTAAATGCGTTCGTCCTAATCCGTCAGGGGTTAGGTATGATACCCTGTAGCTACTTTACACCTCAGTGTATGTACATTTTGCCACTGTGGAGACCCCTTTGAGCATATAAAAGGAGGCCCAAGGCAACTGCTACAGAGGAGGAGAATTTCTGGCCAATTCTGCATGCGTAGCTGCTCTTTGAACGTACTGTTCATTGCGAGCGCTCCTGAAGGCTGGGCTCAAGAACATCAATAAGAACACAAAGCAGGAGTAGGGTTTTACGCTGATCAGCGGCCCGAACCTGGGTAAAAACTTACCGCGTCGATCACTGGTTCTGCTCTTTGCGTATACCTCTCCCCCCGCCGAATCGTAAAGGGATCTCTCGGGATCCCATAGGTGTCGTACCCCGACACAAGATGACCATTACCTTGGATATCACTACTATCTTTGATTTGCTAGTTGTCTCGATGCCATCGCTATGTCGCGCTACCTACCACTTGTTTGTCCAGCCTGCCAAATTGCCATGATAAACCTCTAACATTTTCACCCTCCCAGCAAACCGTTGTTTGGCTATGTTACCGCTTTGCTCAGCCTCTCTTATAGCGTTGCTAGTTGCAGGTGCAGTTTCAGGTTGTTCCATGTTGGAACATGGATATCATGGGATATCACAATATCTTTTATTTAATTAATGCATCCATATAATTGGTAAAGGATGGAAGACTCGGCCTTTTGCCTGGTGTTTTGTTCCACTCTTGCCGCCCTAGTTTCTGTCATACTGGTGTTATGTTCCTTGATTTGCGTACCTAACACAGTCGGGGATTATGGCCCCCCCCTTGATAGTTCGCTTTGAATAAAACTCTTCCAGCAAGGCCCAACTTTAGTTTTACCATTTGCCTAATAACAACTAAAACTTGCATAGGGACTTTCCGGACCCCGAGGATAATTAATCAACAACCCGGGCCAGTGCTCCTCATAAGTGTTGGTCCAAAACAGAGCACCTTCCAGCGCCCCCTTGGCAACTTGGGTCTCAGCGACCGTAAGCTTAGCTTATCCGATCGTGGCCTAAGACAAGATACGCGCGGCTCCTATCGGGGTGTCGGCACGTTGAGAGGTTGATGAGGACATCAATACCATTGTTACACCCACAGCCCCTACTGCTATACATACTGGACCAATTACTAGAGCTCGCGCACGCCAATTAAATTATCAGGTACTTTCGTTTCTTGGTAATGATTCTAATGTTCATGAGAATATGATGCTGCCTAAATTGGATACATTTGTTTTGCTTACAAATGAAGGGCATAGCTTGGACAAGAAAGAGGAACCTTGGAGCAAGTTCAAGCATGGAGATGATGGCATGCGCAAGGGGAACAAGAACGGAGTTACAAGTGATGATTTCAGGACTTTGAAGCCACCATAAGGAGTGCAGGAAGCCTTGGACGAAATATACAAGATGCCACTTCATAAATTTCGTCCAGAGGCTATTATAGGTGCTGCGTCACCTTATTATTGGGCCAGGCCCATGTAATTTCGAAATACTTGAGTATAGGCTATTTTTAGAGTCCGTATGTGTGGGGAAACAAGAGATAGGGTTGGTTTCGGACCCCTCCTTCAAGGGCCACGAAATCCCCCCCTCTTCCTCCATATATACAGCCCTTAGGGCACCGTTTAGACTTTGGGTTTTGTTTAGATTAAAAGTTCGCCATAGCTGCAACTTCGCGTACTTCGTTTGTGTTCAACAACTAGACCAAGACGTCACAGAACCCCACCTTGATCAATAAAGCTTTCATCTTATATTCGCAATATCCAGATTGCAAATCTTAGTTTCTTGCTTGTTCTTCGTTTGCTTGCAGGAGATAGACCCTTGTGGTCAGGTTGATTGTGCTCCGGCGTGGTCAATAACCTCTCGGAGTTGGTTTAGCGATTGCTAAGGCGCGACGTCCTCGCACGTTCGTAGTCGGATCGTCAAAGTCTACTCCACCAAAAATGATAGCTATCATCTCATCGAAAGATCGGGACACCCTTGCCTCTATCAAGTGGTATCAGATTCCCAGGTTGCTCTGTGAGATTTACAGTTTTTCGTAGTTTAGATCGAGTCTGTTCTTCATACCTACAGTCGAGGAAAAAGCCAAAAAAAAATTAGGGTTAGTTCATCATATCCGAACCAATCTGAGCCTTTGCATAATCTTTTTAGGGTATTTGCTTTGTTGAATTTGCGGTTGCATCGTCGTGTCAAGTTGCTGGTCTTAGCGTCTAGTTCTTTAGAGTTTCGAGTTCTGTTCACAAGTTGTCACGCCGCCGCCGCACCATCATCATCGCCCCTACCATATACCACCACAGCTTATCTGCTATTTCTCTGAGTCCATATACCACCACCGATCCGAGTCCATACCACCACCGATCCGAGTCCATATACCACCACCAATCCGAGCCCACATATACTACCGTCATATACCATCACCAGTCCGAGTTCCACCAGATTCATCTCTGCCACAAGTCCTAGTCCGAGTCCAGTATTTATTCCTTTATTTTAGAGTTCCAGATCACGCGATACTACGAGTCGTGAACAAGTCGGATTCCCCAATTTTCGTGCTACCCGCAGAAGAAAAATAGTTCCAGTTTCAAAAAAAAAAAAACTAAGTCTGGAAAATTCTGGCTAGGCAGTTTTTAGACCATTTGTAGACTTTTTCAAAAAAAAAATTTGTTGCGGAGCAAAAAAAAAAAAAAAGAGGAAAAAAAAAGTGCAAAAAAAAAAAGAAAAAAAAAATTCAGAGTGTGCTCCTCCCTTGTTTACGTGCAGCGCCGTGTGTTTTGTTAGTGTTCTAGGCTCGCGTCTCTAGCACGGTCTAGCCTAGGACCAGCACCAGTACCGTCGTGAGAGTTTATTCAACATTGCATCTCTGAATTGATTATTGCTGACCCTTTTTGCTACCATATCATAAGCCTTCCCAGCTCCACATACATCTACATCGTGCGTTTGACCCCACCTGGCAATCGCTCTGTCCAAGTCTGAGAGTTTTGACTACAAAGGTTGCCGATCACCACCTGCTGCTGGGTAAGAACTGGTAGAATTTGAGATTTGCTTGACGGATTTGTGACCCACACACACCCACCACACCACTTCTTCTAGTAGTATTGTAGGATCATATTTCTTGTGTGTTTCTATTGCTGCTAACCATGGCAGGATCCACAGCCGACGAGATTGACTGGAGAGGAGACATGACGAACAAGGAGTTGCATGATAATTTCAGCAAATGATGAGTGGCCAGGTGGAGATGGTGCTAAACAGATTTGAAGAGGCCATGGAGAAGAAGATGGCATGGAGAAGTCGTTCGAGACAAGCGGATAACAAGTTTAATGAATTGCTCACGCGTCTTCCCCAACCACACCGGCTCCTGCACCGTCGCACCTCTGCAACGACAAACAACAACGCCCCCTTCCAAATCAGTTCGGACGAGCGAAAGCGTCTCTTGAGGATGGCCAAACTTCTGGTGCTGCTGTACCTACTGTTGATGCTCTTGGCTCCTGTCCTGCTTGCTGTCCGAGGAGGAGGATGATTACGCGGGCGATATGAGGATGAGTTTGATCAAAATCATAACTACGTGCAACCACCAGCACCAGTGTCGTACCACATGCAAAATCGCAATGGTAGGCCTGCACCACCACTTCAGGTACGAGATCATGACCATCTCTCAAATTAAAATTGAATATTCCACCATTCGAGGGTAGATATGTTCCTGTATATATCTTACTTGGGAGTTAGAAACTGAACAACGTTTTTACATGTTTACAATATCCCGAGGAAACGACGTGTTGCTGCTGACTGTTTGTGCTTTCACTAGTTTTGCATGTGTATGGTGGTCTGAACATTGTAGATTATATCCATCCAGCTACGTGGGCTGCTTTGAAACTGCTATGCGTACTCGTTTGGGTTTCCACCATATTATCAACGTGAATACTTCAAAATTTGGCAGCGCTAAGACAAGGAAAAACATTCTGTAGAAGAATATGTATCAGGAATTACAAAACTGGCATGATTAGATGTGGTATTGTTTGAGGAGAATGAAGCTATGCTTGCACGTTTCATGGGTGGATTAATAGAGAGATTCAGACCATTCTAGAGTATAAGGGATAATAATATCACTCGTTATTCCATCTTGCTTGTAAAAGCTGAACGTGAAGTGCAGGATCGACAGGCATTGGCGCGAACTAATTTTTCTGCAGGTCGATCTTCATCATGGACACCGCGTGCCTCCTCTACTCCCACACGTCCTACTGCGGCACCACTGACTTCAGCCGCCAATTCCAACCGAGATACAAGAAAACAGGCACCACCACCACCATCTGCCAAGAGTACACCTTCTAGGCCTGCCCAGAGCTCTTCTTCATCTATGGCATCAACAGGGCACACACATGATATTATTTGTCGTCGTTGTAAGGGAAGAGGTCATTATGCGAGAGAATGCCAATCTCCGCGTGTTATGATTGCTACTGAGGATGGTGGGTATGAGTCCGCTAGTGATTATGATGAGGAGACTTTGGCTCTTATTACAAGTGAAGAACACGGTGGAGATGATTCTGATCATGAGACGCAATACATGGCTCCTGAAGACGCTGACAGGTATGAATGTTTAGTTGCTCAACGTGTTTTGAGTGTGCAGGTCACACAAGCTAAGCAAAATCAGAGGCATAATTTGTTCCATACAAAGGGAGTTGTGAAGGAACGTTCTGTTCGTGTCATCATAGATGGAGGGAGCTGCAACAACTTGGCTAGCATGGAGATGGTGGAGAAGCTATCTCTCACCACAAGACCACATCCACATCCTTACTATATCCAATGGTTCAACAACAGCGGCAAGGTTAAGGTAACACGTACTGTTCGTGTGCATTTTAGTATCTCTACATATGCTGATTATGTTGATTGTGATGTGGTACCCATGCAAGCATGTTCATTATTACTTGGTAGACCATGGCAATTTGATAAAAATTCTGTACACCATGGTAGAAACAATCAGTATACTCTTGTTCATAAGGATAAACATATTACTTTGCTTCCTATGACTCCTGATTCTATTTTGAAAGATGATATTAATAGAGCTAGTAAAGCAAAGCAGGAGAAAAATAAGAGTGAAAATCAGATTGTGGCAAAAGAATTTGAGCAACAAATGAAGCCTAATAATAAACCATCTAGTGTTGCTTCTGAAATTAAATTGAAAAGTGCATGCTTACTTGCCACCAAATCTGATATTGATGAGCTAGATTTCAGCAATTCTGTTTGCTATGCTTTTGTGTGCACAGAGGCGTTATTTTCATTCGAGGACGTGCCTTCCTCTTTGCCTCCTGCGGTCACTAACATTTTGCAGGAGTTCGCTGACGTCTTTCCACAAGACGTGCCACCGGGATTACCACCTATTCGCGGGATTGAGCATCAGATTGACTTAATTCCCGGTGCTTCGTTGCCAAACCGTGCGCCATACCATACCAATCCAGAGGAGACGAAGGAGATTATGCGTCAAGTACAGGAGCTGCTCGACAAAGGTTATATACGCGAATCTCTTAGTCCTTGTGCTGTTCCTATTATACTAGTGCCAAAAAAGGATGGTACATCGCGTATGTGTGTTGATTGTAGAGGCATTAATAATATTACTATTCACCATCGTCATCCTATTCCTAGGCTAGATGATATGCTTGGTGAATTGAGTGGCTCTACAATATTCTCCAAAGTTGATTTGCGTAGTGGATACCATCAAATTCGTATGAAATTGGGAGATGAATGGAAAACAGCATTTAAAACTAAGTTCGGTTTATATGAGTGGTTAGTCATGCCTTTTGGGTTAACTAATGCACCTAGTACTTTCATGAGATTAATGAACGAAGTTTTACGTGCTTTCATTGGACGATTTGTGGTAGTCTATTTTGATGATATACTGATTTATAGCAGATCTTTGGAGGAACATTTGGAACATTTACGTGCTGTTTTTATTGCTTTACGTGATGCACGTTTGTTTGGTAACCTTGGGAAGTGCACCTTTTGCACCGACCGAGTATCTTTTCTTGGCTATGTTGTTACTCCACAGGGAATTGAAGTTGATAAAGCCAAGATTGAAGCTATTGAGAGTTGACCACAGCCCAAAACAGTCACTCAAGTGAGGAGTTTTCTTGGACTCGCTGGTTTCTATAGGCGTTTTGTGAGAGATTTCAGCACCATTGCTGCACCTCTCAATGAGCTTACAAAGAAGGATGTGCCTTTTGTTTGGGGTACCTCACAGGAAGAAGCCTTCACGGTATTGAAAGATAAGTTGACACATGCTCCTTTACTCCAACTTCCAACGTGTTTTGAGTGTGCAGGTCACACAAGCTGAGCAAAATCAGAGGCATAATTTGTTCCATACAAAGGGAGTTGTGAAGGAACGTTCTGTTCGCGTCATCATAGATGGAGGGAGCTGCAATAACTTGGCTAGCATGGAGATGGTGGAGAAGCTATCTCTCACCACAAGACCACATCCACATCCTTACTATATCCAATGGTTCAACAACAGCGGCAAGGTTAAGGTAACACGTACTGTTCGTGTGCATTTTAGTATCTCTACATATGCTGATTATGTTGATTGTGATGTGGTACCCATGCAAGCATGTTCATTATTACTTGGTAGACCATGGCAATTTGATAAAAATTCTGTACACCATGGTAGAAACAATCAGTATACTCTTGTTCATAAGGATAAACATATTACTTTGCTTCCTATGACTCCTGATTCTATTTTGAAAGATGATATTAATAGAGCTAGTAAAGCAAAGCAGGAGAAAAATAAGAGTGAAAATCAGATTGTGGCAAAAGAATTTGAGCAACAAATGAAGCCTAATAATAAACCATCTAGTGTTGCTTCTGAAATTAAATTGAAAAGTGCATGCTTACTTGCCACCAAATCTGATATTGATGAGCAAGATTTCAGCAATTCTGTTTGCTATGCTTTTGTGTGCAAAGAGGCGTTATTTTCATTCGAGGACGTGCCTTCCTCTTTGCCTCCTGCGGTCACTAACATTTTGCAGGAGTTCGCTGACGTCTTTCCACAAGACGTGCCACCGGGATTACCACCTATTCGCGGGATTGAGCATCAGATTGACTTAATTCCCGGTGCTTCGTTGCCAAACCGTGCGCCATACCGTACCAATCCAGAGGAGACGAAGGAGATTATGCGTCAAGTACAGGAGCTGCTCGACAAAGGTTATATACGCAAATCTCTTAGTCCTTGTGCTGTTCCTATTATACTAGTGCCAAAAAAGGATGGTACATCGCGTATGTGTGTTGATTGTAGAGGCATTAATAATATTACTATTCGTTATCGTCATCCTATTCCTAGGCTAGATGATATGCTTGATGAATTGAGTGGCTCTACAATATTCTCCAAAGTTGATTTGCGTAGTGGATACCATCAAATTCGTATGAAATTGGGAGATGAATGGAAAACAGCATTTAAAACTAAGTTCGGTTTATATGAGTGGTTAGTCATGCCTTTTGGGTTAACTAATGCACCTAGTACTTTCATGAGATTAATGAACGAAGTTTTACGTGCTTTCATTGGACGATTTGTGGTAGTTTACTTTGTTGATATATTGATTTATAGCAGATCTTTGGAGGAACATTTGGAACATTTACGTGTTGTTTTTATTGCTCTACGTGATGCACGTTTGTTTGGTAACCTTGGGAAGTGCACCTTTTGCACCGACCGAGTATCTTTTCTTGGCTATGTTGTTACTCCACAGGGAATTGAAGTTGATAAAGCCAAGATTGAAGCTATTGAGAGTTGGCCGCAGCCCAAAACGGTCACACAAGTGAGGAGTTTCCTTGGCCTCGCTGGTTTCTATAGGCGTTTTGTGAGAGATTTCAGTACCATTGCTGCACCTCTCAATGAGCTTACAAAGAAGGATGTGCCTTTTGTTTGGGGTACCGCATAGGAAGAAGCCTTCACGGTGTTGAAAGATAAGTTAACACATGCTCCTTTACTCCAACTTCCTGATTTTAATAAGACTTTTGAGCTTGAATGTGATGCTAGTGGAATTGGATTAGGAGGTGTGTTATTACAAGATGGCAAGCCTGTTGCATACTTTTCTGAAAAATTGAGTGGGCCTAGTCTGAATTACTCTACTTATGATAAGGAATTATATGCTCTTGTTCGGACTTTGGAAACATGGCAACATTATTTATGGCCCAAAGAATTTGTTATTCATTCTGATCATGAATCTTTGAAACATATTAAAAGTCAAGCCAAACTGAACCGTAGACATGCTAAATGGGTTGAATTCATTGAGACTTTCCCTTATGTCATTAAACACAAGAAGGGTAAAGAAAATGTTATTGCTGATGCATTGTCTCGTCGTTATACTATGCTTTCACAACTTGACTTTAAAATATTTGGTTTGGAGACCATCAAAGATCAATATGTGCATGATGCTGAATTTAAAGATGTATTGCAGAATTGTAAAGAAGGGAGAA
The DNA here is from genome assembly GCA_011799875.1 of Thinopyrum elongatum. Classification (NCBI taxonomy): domain Eukaryota; kingdom Viridiplantae; phylum Streptophyta; class Magnoliopsida; order Poales; family Poaceae; genus Thinopyrum; species Thinopyrum elongatum. The sequence continues at coordinate 385,110,163 of CM022303.1, read as the reverse complement.
CATGGAACAAGTTCGTCGTTAACGATGGATTTGTGTTTCGTGCTAACAAGCTATGCATTCCAGCTAGCTCCGTTCGTCTTTTGTTGTTGCAGGAGGCGCATGGAGGAGGATTAATGGGACACTTTCGCGTAAAGAAGACGGAGGATGTACTTGCTACACATTTCTTTTGGCCAAAGATGAGACGGGATGTTGAGCGCTTTGTTGCTCGCTGCACTACATGTCAAAAAGCTAAGTCACGACTCAATCCTCATGGTTTATATATGCCGTTGCCTGTACCTAGTGTTCCATGGGAGGATATATCTATGGACTTTGTTTTGGGTTTACCTCGAACAAAGAAGGGGAGGGATAGCATATTTGTTGTCGTGGATAGGTTCTCGAAAATGGCACACTTTATACCATGTCAAAAAAGCAATGATGCTGCTAATGTTGCTGATTTGTTCTTTCGTGAAATTATTCGCTTGCATGGTGTGCCAAATACTATTGTTTCAGATCGTGATACCAAATTTCTTAGCCACTTTTGGAGATGTTTATGGGCTAAGTTGGGGACTAAACTGCTTTTTAGTACTACTTGTCACCCCCAAACTGATGGACAAACTGAAGTAGTCAATAGAACTTTGTCTACTATGCTTAGGGCTGTTTTGAAGAATAACAAGAAAATGTGGGAAGAATGCTTGCCTCATATTGAATTTGCTTATAATCGTTCGTTGCATTCTACTACTAAGATGTGCCCTTTTGAAATTGTATATGGTTTCCTACCTCGTGCACCTATTGATTTGTTGCCTCTTCCATCTTCGGAGAAGGTTAATTTTGATGCTAAACAACGTGCTGAATTGATCTTAAAATGCATGAGTTAACTAAGGAGAACATTGAGCGTATGAATGCTAAATATAAACTTGCTGGAGATAAGGGTAGAAAACATGTTGTGTTTGCACCTGGAGATCTTGTTTGGTTACATTTGCGTAAGGATAGATTTCCTGATTTGCGCAAATCAAAGCTAATGCCACGTGCTGATGGTCCTTTTAAGGTGTTAGAGAAAATAAATGATAATGCATATAAACTTGAGCTGCCTGCAGATTTCGGGTTAGTCCCACTTTTAACATTGCAGATCTGAAGCCTTATTTGGGTGAGGAAGATGAGCTTCCGTCGAGGACGACTTCATTTCAAGAAGGGGAGGATGATGAGGACATCAATACCATTGTTACACCCACAGCCCCTGCTTCTATACATACTGGACCAATTACTAGAGCTCGCGCACGCCAATTAAAATATCAGGTACTTTCGTTTCTTGGTAATGATTCTAAAGTTCATGAGAATATGATGCTGCCTAAATTGGATACATTTGTTTTGCTTACAAATGAAGGGCCTAGATTGGACAAGAAAGAGGAACCTTGGAGCAAGTTCAAGCATGGAGATGATGGCATGCACAAGGGGAACAAGAACGGAGTTACAAGTGATGATTTCAGGACTTTGAAGCCACCATAATGAGTGCAGGAAGCCTTGGACGAAATATACAAGATGTCACTTCATAAATTTTGTCCAGAGGCTATTATAGGTGCTGCGTCACCTTATTATTGGGCCAGGCCCATGTAATTTCGAAATACTTGAGTATAGGCTGTTTTTAGAGTCCGTATGTGTGGGGAAACAAGAGATAGGGTTGGTTTCGGACCCCTCCTTCAAGGGCCACGAAATCCCCTCCTCTTCCTCCATATATACAGCCCTTAGGGCACCGTTTAGACTTTGGGTTTTGTTTAGATTAAAAGTTCGCCATAGCTGCAACTTCGCGTACTTCGTTTGTGTTCAACGACCAGACCAAGACGTCACAGAACCCCACCTTGATCAATAAAGCTTTCATCTTATATTCGCAATATCCAGATTGCAAATCTTAGTTTCTTGCTTGTTCTTCGTTTGCTTGCAGGAGGTAGACCCTCGTGGTCAGGTTGATTGTGCTCCGGCGTGGTCAATAACCTCTCGGAGTTGGTTTAGCGATTGCTAAGGCGCGACGTCCTCGCACGTTCGTAGTCGGATCGTCAAAGTCTACTCCACCAAAAACGATAGCTATCATCTCATCGAAAGATCGGGACACCCTCGCCTCTATCAAACAAGTTCGTCGTTAACGATGGATTTGTGTTTCGTGCTAACAAGCTATGCATTCCAGCTAGCTCTGTTCGTCTTTTGTTGTTGCAGGAGGCGCATGGAGGAGGATTAATGGGACACTTTGGCGTGAAGAAGACGGAGGATATACTTGCTACACATTTCTTTTGGCCAAAGATGAGACGGGATGTTGAGCGTTTTGTTGCTCGCTGCACTACATGTCAAAAAGCTAAGTCACGACTCAATCCTCATGGTTTATATATGCCTTTGCCTGTACCTTGTGTTCCTTGGGAGGATATATCTATGGACTTTGTTTTAGGTTTACCTCGAACAAAGAAGGGGAGGGATAGCATATTTGTTGTCGTGGATAGGTTCTCGAAAATGGCACACTTTATACCATGTCATAAAAGCGATGATGCTGTTAATGTTGCTGATTTGTTCTTTCGTGAAATTATACGCTTGCATGGTGTGCCAAATACTATTGTTTCAGATCGTGATACTAAATTTCTTAGCCACTTTTGGAGATGTTTATGGGTTAAGTTGGGGACTAAACTGCTTTTTAGTACTACATGTCACCCCCAAACTGATGGACAAACTGAAGTAGTCAATAGAACATTGTCTACTATGCTTAGGGCTGTTTTGAAGAATAACAAGAAAATGTGGGAAGAATGCTTGCCTCATATTGAATTTGCTTATAATCGTTCATTGCATTCTACTACTAAGATGTGTCCTTTTGAAATTGTGTATGGTTTCCTTCCTCGTGCACCAATTGATTTGTTGCCTCTTCCACCTTCGGAGAAGGTTAATTTTGATGCTAAACAACGTGCTGAATTGATCTTAAAAATGCATGAGTTAACTAAGGAGAACATTGAGCGTATGAATGCTAAATATAAACTTGCTGGAGATAAGGGTAGAAAACATGTTGTGTTTGCACCTGGAGATCTTGTTTGGTTACATTTGCGTAAGGATAGATTTCCTGATTTGCGCAAATCAAAGCTAGTGCCACGTGCTGATGGTCCTTTTAAGGTGTTAGAGAAAATAAATGATAATGCATATAAACTTGAGCTGCCTGCAGATTTTGGGGTTAGTCCCACTTTTAACATTGCAGATCTGAAGCCTTATTTGGGTGAGGAAGATGAGCTTCCGTCGAGGACGACTTCATTTCAAGAAGGGGAGGATGATGAGGACATCAATACCATTGTTACACCCACAACCCCTGCTTCTATACATACTGGACCAATTACTAGAGCTCACGCACGCCAATTAAAATATCAGGTACTTTCGTTTCTTGGTAATGATTCTAAAGTTCATGAGAATATGATGCTGCCTAAATTGGATACATTTGTTTTGCTTACAAATGAAGGGCCTAGCTTGGACAAGAAAGAGGAACCTTGGAGCAAGTTCAAGCATGGAGATGATGGCATGCACAAGGGGAACAAGAACGGAGTTACAAGTGATGATTTCAGGACTTTGAAGCCACCATAATGAGTGCAGGAAGCCTTGGACGAAATATACAAGATGTCACTTCATAAATTTCGTCCAGAGGCTATTATAGGTGCTGCGTCACCTTATTATTGGGCCAGGCCCATGTAATTTCGATATACTTGAGTATAGGCTGTTTTTAGAGTCCGTATGTGTGGGGAAACAAGAGATAGGGTTGGTTTCGGACCCCTCCTTCAAGGGCCACGAAATCCCCTCCTCTTCCTCCATATATACAGCCCTTAGGGCACCGTTTAGACTTTGGGTTTTGTTTAGATTAAAAGTTCGCCATAGCTGCAACTTCGCGTACTTCGTTTGTGTTCAACAACCAGACCAAGACGTCACAGAACCCCACCTTGATCAATAAAGCTTTCATCTTATATTCGCAATATCCAGATTGCAAATCTTAGTTTCTTGCTTGTTCTTCGTTTGCTTGCAGGAGATAGACCCTTGTGGTCAGGTTGATTGTGCTCCGGCGTGGTCAATAACCTCTCGGAGTTGGTTTAGCGATTGCTAAGGCGCGACGTCCTCGCACGTTCGTAGTCGGATCGTCAAAGTCTACTCCACCAAAAACGATAGCTATCATCTCATCGAAAGATCGGGACACCCTCGCCTCTATCAGAGGTCTTGCTGGTTTTGTTTTACCATTGTCGAAATGTCTTGTGCACCGGGATTCCGAGTTCGGTCGGGTTGTCCCGAGATGGAGATTTTCCTCCGTGGATCATGAGAGTTTATAATGGACTAAGTTGGGACACCCCTGCAGGGTTAAATATTTTCGAGAGCCGTGCCCATGGTTATGTGGCAGAATTTGACACTAAAGCCAAATTAAAATACACCAACCGCGTGCGTAACCATGACCGTCTCTTTTCGAGGGAGTTCGGGAAGAGAACATGGTGGGGTTATGTTTGACTCGTAAGTAGTTCAGGATCATTTATTGATCATCACTAGTTGCGGCTATTATGCGTAGTTTACTCTTCTTACTCTTGTACTCGTAAGTTAGCCACCATACAATGCTTAGTGTTGCTGCAACCTCACCACTTATCCATTCCATACCCATTAAGCTTTGCTAGTCTTGATACCCATGGTAATGGGATTGCTGAGTCCTCGTGGCTCAGAGATTACTACAACAACAGATGCAGGTACAGGTAATGCGATGATATGACGCGAGAGCGATGCTTGCTTGTTTTGGAGTTCTTCTACTTCTTCTTCGATCGAGGGATAGGTTCCTAGTCAGCAGCCTGGGCTAGCAGGGTGGATGTCGTTCGTGTTTATCGTTTGTTTCATCTCTAGTCGGATGTTGCTTTTTTGTATGGTGCTTCCTGTGTATTGATGTATTCATCTAGGGATTGTATGCCTTTGTATGTATCCCCATTTGTGTTGTATATGGTACGATGTAATGATATCCACCTTGCAAAAGCGTCGTCAATATGCGCTTCTATCCTTGGTGGGACCTTCGAGTTCCTCTCGGATAGGATCGCATATTGGGCGCTACAGTTGCCGTTGCGGTTGTCCCACCGGCCGCCACCGTAGCCGCCTCCACGGCCAAAGCCACGGTCATTGCGGTCGGGGCGACCGCTCAAGCACTCGTCGCGAAGCGCCTTGAGCTCCTGACAGTTGTCGGTGTTGTGGGTGCGCACGTTGTGGTAGACACAGAACAAGCGGCTTCTCCCTTCGGGCTCTCCACGGTCACGGCCGCGTTTCTGCTCGGGCTCCGCTGCCAGCACGGCAGGGCCCTTGCGCTCGACCTCCTTGCCCTTGGCCTTCCGTTGTCGGGCGCAACGTCCGGGTCATTGTGGAGGAAGAGGCGGCCCTCTTCGGCCTTGGCGCACTTGTCCGCGAGGTTGAACATTTCCAGTGTCGTGCTCAATTTGTTGTTCATGGTGAGCTTTTCACACATGCGGACGTCCTTGACGCCGTTGGTGAATGCCATGATGATGGATTCGTCCAAGGCGCGCGAGATCCTGTGGCACACCTGGCTGAAACATTGAATGTACTTGCGGAGGGTCTCGTCGGGGTGCTGCTTCACGCGTCGCAGGTCCGTTAAGGTGAGGGCGCGGTTATAGGTGCCCTTGAAGTTGGCGACGAACACCTCGCAGAGATCGCTCCACGAAGAGATGGACTCCTCAGGCAGGTTCATGAACAAAGAGTGTGCTCCATCCTTCAGGGCCATGGGGATCCAGTTCGCCATGACCTTGTCGTCTCTGTTCGCTGTCTCGATACTTGGCACATAAAGCTGAAGGAACTCTGTGCGGTCGCGGATGTCGACATAGCATGGCGGCAGATCCGGCTTGAACTTGACAGGCGAAACCACCCGACGCAGCTCGCGGGTGAAGGCCCGGCAGCCCGTGGTACTCATGGGCACGCCTCGCGTGTGGGCGGCGTGGTTCTGACGGCCTGCCGTCGTGACCTCCTGGACGGCTCGGTCCTGGTGCTCCTGCCGCTGCTCAAGGAGCACGCATGCATCTGGCAGCGCGCGGTGGATGATCTGGCAGCTGGCCTCATCCTGGGTCGGCGCAGGCGCTCCGCGCGGTAGGTCGCGCTGCCGTGCATCGTGCCGAGGCTCGGTGTTATCACTACGCAGGGGAGGAGGCGGAGGTGCGCCATGCGCCACGTCCCCAGCGCGAGATGGCAGAGGATGGAGCGAGTGGGAGAGAGCCAGGTCCTCACCTGTGGCATTGACGAGCTCGGTGATGCGGCCGAGCCAAATGTCGTAGCCTTCGTCGGTCGGACAGTAGTGCAGAAGCTCGCGCGCCATGAGCAGCGTGGCCTGCGCATTCACCGGCCCGCTGCAAGCGTGGGAGGACGAGGCCATAGCCGGGGTGAGCAAAGGCATAGCGGTGCGGCCGTCTACCTGCCCGGAAGGGTGCACGGAGGAATCTTGCTGCTCGTGGGCAGCAGGGTCAGTGGCAGTGTTGGCCGCGGCCGAGGTGGAGTGGCGGCGGTCGCCGTGGCCAGCGGGCTCTGTCTAGGCGACGTGAGCTGCTCGACGCTCGACACGGACACGATGAGCGTCGGCCATGGGGATGCGAAGCAGGAACCAAAGCGAAGTGGAAGAACTCAGCCACACCACCACCTAGCGCGCCAAATGTCGGAAACGGGGCTCCCGGGACCCAAGAAAGGTTCGAACTCTGGGGTGTGCTCACAGAACTCCACTAAGCTCCGACCCGCTGCCCTCTACCTCACAGCGATGCCCCGGCGTGCTTGAGCTAAAGGGAAAAGAACATGGACGAGGCAGTTTACCTAGGTTCGGGCCACCTTGCGGTGTAAGACCCTACTCCTGCTTTGTGTGGATTGCCTCGCGGGGGAGGATGAGTATGAGGGTACAAGGAAGATGAACTGCCTTGGGAGGGCTCAGGATTCGACCCCTCTCTACGGTGGCATCTAGCCTATACTTATATTGGCCTTGGTCCTCTTCCCCCCTCCCCCCAAAACTCTAGGCGGGAAGGGTTGCCACAACGGCCGAATTCAAAAGGGGGCAGTAGTACAACTTATCCTGACTAAAGGTGGTCTCTACCTGCTAAAGCTTCCTGCCATGATGCGTCTATGGGCTCCGTGATGACCTCCGTCTTGGCGACCCTGCTGTCCTGGTCTTCTAGCACGAAGAGGCAACCTTTGGGGATTGCTTTGGGAATCGGTGAGCCGTCCTGCTCCCTTAGCACGGAAGAGGAAAGCTTCACCATCCGTGCCTATTGGCATAGCTCCTGGCGCCGCTCGTCATGGCTCGCGTCACCCACGTGCAGTGTGAGGCACGACTTGGCGACCTCGGAGATATCTGCCTTGCGAGGGGCCTCGGGAGGCAGCTTCGGGAGGCCACCGTGCATGAGGCCCTCGGGAGCTCTTGACGACCCTTGCTAAAGTTCCCCTCATGAGGCGGAGGCCCTCGCGAGGGCCTTGCTCGTGAAGCCTTGAAGGTGGGCTGCGCCGGGCCCACGCCATGCGTTGTGCCCGGACCGCAGGCAGACGGGCCTGGGTACCCCCAGTCCCACGGGCCCGTCAAGTTATATGCACCTATTACGAGTTATGATTTACATACCCCAAGGTGACAATAATTGGGATTCTTTCCGGTGATTACCGTAGTTTGAGGAGTTCATGTATTCACTAAGTGCTAATGCTTTGTTCCGGTTCTCTATTAAAAGGAGGCCTTAATATCCCTTAGTTTCCTTATAGACCCCGCTGCCACGGGAGGGCAGGACAAAAGATGTCATGCAAGTTCTTTTCCGTAAGCACGTATGACTATATACGGAATGCATGCCTACATTACATTGATGAATTGGAGCTAGTTCTATGTCGCTCTAGGTTATAACTGCTACATGATGAATGCCATCCAACACAATTATCCATTGCTGATCAATGCCTATGCTTTTCATATATTGATCTTTGCTAAGTTACTTTCGCTGTTGCTGCTATTAAGATCACTACAAAACTGCTACTGCTTCTGTTAGTACTGTTACCATTACTATCAAACCACCATACTACTTTCTATTGATCAACTTGCTGCAGATATTAAGTCTTTCAGGTGTGGTCAAATTGACAACTCAACTGCTAATACTTGCGAATATTCTTTGGCTCCCCTTGTGTCGAATCAATAAATTTGGGTTGAACACTCTACCTTCAAAAACTGTTGCGATCCCCTATACTTGTGGGTTATCAAGACCTTTTTCTGGCGCCGTTGCCGGGGAGCATAACTCTATTTGTTGATTCACTTGGGATTTATATCTATTGATCACTATGAAGAATCTAAAAGATAATAGAACCAAGATCGTTCCCTCTAAGACAAGGGGAGGTAAGGAACTGCCATCTAGCTCTGCACTTGATTCACCTTCTATTTTGAGTAAACTTGCAACACCACCACCTGCTATTAATCCTGATATGTCGCAATTAATTGATGATGCTACTTCTTCTATGAATGATACTTATGATGATGCTAGTACTTTTCCTGATAAGACTGCCACTCGGTGAATTTCTAGATGAACAACTTGTTGGAGCTAAAGAAATTGAGAATCCTGAAACTGATGAAATTATTGAAACTGAAACTTTTGAAAGACCAATTAGACCTAGCTATCCTAGATATGAATTGCCTAATATACCTGAGGGTTATGTTATGGATGGAGAGGTAGCTAGGGACTTTCTTTCTTGTAAGGATAGAGATCTTAAGAAATTACTAGTCAAGTTGAAAGAAAAATCTTTGAATGCTAGAATGAAATATGATCCCAAGTTTGCTACTTCACCTATCTTTGTTACTGATAAGGGTTATGAATTCTCTGTTGATCCTGAGTTAATTACTTTGGTTGAATCTGATCCTTTACATGGTTATGAATCTGGAACTATTGTGGCACATCTTACTAAACTGAATGATACAGCCACCCTATTTGCTCATGAGGAAAAAAATCGCTACTACTATATTCATAAGTTGTTTCCTTTCTCATTAAAGGGTGATGCTAAGATATGGTTTAATTCTCTTGCTCCTGGTTGTGTGCGTAGTCCCCAGGATATGATATATTACTTCCCTGAGAAACAAGCTGCTTTACAGGAAATATTTAACTTTGTGCAAATTGAAGAAGAGAATCTCCCTCAAGCTTGGGGGAGGCTTCTCCAATTACTTAATGCTTTGCCTGATCATCCTCTCAAGAAAAATGAAATACTTGATATCTTTTATAATGGACTAACCTATGCTTCTAGGGACCACCTAGATAGTTGTGTTGGTTGTGTTTTCAAGGAAAGAACTGTTGAACAAGCTGAAGAACTATTGAATAATATATTGAGTAGTGATAATGATTGGACTCTTCCTGAACCACCACATAAGCTAACTCTGAAGAAGATAGATATTCTATTTATCAGTCCTGAAGATATGCAAGAGGCAAAGAAACCTATGAAACAAAAAGGTATTAAAGCTGAAGATGCCAAGAATTGACCACCTATTGAAGAAATACATGGTCTCGATATCCCGACACAGGTAGTAGAGGTAAATTCTCTATATAGATTTGATGAAGGTGATATTCCTTATACTAATTCTGCTAGTCAACGCTTAGATGAATTGGATAACTTTATAGTTAAACAAGAAAAATTTAGTGCATATGTTAGTAGAAAATTGAAACGAAATGCTTATATGATTGAACGCTTGAGTGAATTTATGTTTAGAACTGTTAATGATGTTAGGGGTGTGAGTAAACATGCATCCATGATAAAAACTCAAGTAGAACAAGTCATCAAGTCACAAAATGATTTTCTTAATGAGATGAACAATAAGATGAATGATCATGCTGTCAGAGTTATGACTAGGGGTGGTAAAATGACTCAGGAACCTTTGTATCCTGAAGGTCACCCTAAAAGAATTGAGCAAGATTCTCAAAGAATTAATACTGATGCACCCAGTCCATCCAAAAAGAAAAACAAAGATGATAGGACTTTGCATGCCTCTAGTGAACCTACTATAGACACACCTGAGAATCCAAATGATATTTCTATTTTTGATGCTGAAACACAATCTGGTGATGAACATGAACCTAGTAATAATGATAATGATGATGTTCATGTAGATGCTCAACCTAATAATGATAATGATGTGGAAATAGAACCTGTTGTTGATCTTGATAACCCACAACCTAAGAATAAAAGATATGATAAGAGAGACTTCATTGCTAGGAAACATGGTAAATAAAGAGAACCATGGGTTCAGAAACCCATGTCTTTTCCTCCTAAAGCTCCAAAGAATAAAGATGAAGAAGAATTTGAGCGCTTTGTTGAAATGCTTAGACCTGTCTTTTTGCGTCTTCGTTTGACTGATATTCTGAAAATGTCCCCTTATACTAAGTATATGAAAGATATTGTCACAAATAAAAGAGAGATACCGGAAGCTGAAATTTCCACCATGCTTGCTAATTATTCATTTAAGGGTGGAATACCAAAGAAACTAGGAGACCCGGGAATACCAACTATACCATGCTCCATTAAAAGAAATTATGTTAAAACTGCTTTATGTGATCTAGGAGCCGGTGTTAGTGTTTTGCCTTTTTCTTTATACCATAGACTTGAGTTGAATAATTTGACACCAACTGAAATCTCTTTGCAAATGGCTGATAAATCAACTGCTATACCCATCGGTATTTGTGAGGATGTGTCTATCATAGTTGCAAATGTTACTATCTTAACGGACTTTGTTATTCTTGATATACTCGAGGACGATAGTAAGTCGATCATCCTTGCACTGGTACCGTATCGTGCTATATAAATGGTTTTAAACCCCTTTCCGCAACGGCATTTGGAACCATCGCCTAGTGAGTGACTGCAATAGGGGGGGTCCTTCCCACACGACCTAGAAACCGTCGGGGATAGGCAAGCGGCTACTGACGATCGCCATAGAATAAACGTATGAGAAGCCGCCCCAGTCCCACACGTTACATCTCGACGTTACGTTTCTGATCAGAGAGACATCCCAAACAATTATGCCACTATAGTCGTGTGAAAAAGGTGGACATCAACATTTAATCTACCGATATGTTTGTGATAGGTACGTTATCGCACACGGTTCAAGAATGTAAAATGTGTGCGGTGCCTCTACTAACGCAAACGTGTCCATTTTCATAACTGTGTGAGATTGGTATTCCTATCACACACTCACACTGGTTTGAAACCGCGTGTGCGTTCGTCGGGCATCACAAATGTTTCACGTCAAAGAACCGTCTGTTCTCTATTTTTCATCACACACGCTGTTTTCTTTCTAACCGTGTGCACATTATTTTATTCGCTCCTGTATAATTTTATTTTTCCCTGTAATTTATTATTCGAATTGGAAATTTTGAAATATGAAACATGCAATTCAAATTCTCAGCATAATGGTTCAACAACGAATCCATAAATAAAATTGTCAGTACAATATGTTTAGTAATTATAGGATTAGACAGCAATTAACTATGATGAACCACAATATTTAGAGGCGGTAAAGGTGAAGAGACAAGTGTAAATCATTTTGACTGCCGATGGTGTTGAAGAAGCAGAATGCCCATAATGTACCTTCCTGCATGCCATAGTCACGAACAACTTTTGTCCAACCCCTTGTGACGATCGCCCGCCCATCCTTCACCGCCTTCAGGAAGACTTCTAGAGCATTATCATGGTAGCATGAATTATATACTTTAACCTTAGTTGCCTCCACTCCGGTCATGTAGTTTCCAAGGTAATCATCAGTAAATAGCTTCGGAAACGACTGAAAAGAGAAAAATATCAGATACTAAGGTCTAATAGAGTAACTTGTTGTGGGCAGGGGGAAAAGGCAACACATTACTTATCATCCTAAAGTTCACTGTTGTCTTGGACAAAGTGTAAATAAAGAGCTTAATTCCCATCACCCGTTTCATTCGCCTAACAATCTTTCTTAGTTTCCTCACTTGACGCTTGTTCATGAATATCTCATTGCCCCATACGCAAAAGGGATCGAAGCGTGGATCAGTACTGCTCATATATGTACCTACAAGCAACCAGTAAATGTTAGAAGTTAAACTGAGATTGCACAAATGATGTAAAATACAACTACCTACGTTCATAAGTACAAGTATTTTTAGAGATTTCAATATGAACTACATACGGATGTATATAGAATTATAGATATAGTTTAGATTAGAATCTAGATTCACTCATTTTGCTCCTTATGTAGTCTATATTGGAATCTTTAGAAATACTTATATTTAGGAACATATGGTGTATAAGACATAGGATGCAGCTAACCTCGACGGCAAACAACAGTATCGCCCATTGTAGCCCTGTGTAAGTACATGGAAAGCCAATGTTAACTACAACAGGGTTAACATCCACCAAAAATAGCAAATGGTAATAAAACGACAGCATCTGTAGTGATATCTTCATTGCGAAAGAGTAGCACGGTAGCAAAGGGACGGATTAAAAAATGGATACAACTGTTAATTGCAACAGGCTTAACAGCATCCTAAGTCATGTTTTGTAAGTTTGTAGCCATTGAAATACTACTGTTTGAAAATGGATACAACTGTTAATTGCAACAGGCTTAATAGCCATTGAAACCGGTACTGATAAAAATGCAATTGGCAGAGTTAAAAATCACAAGGCAGGTGCTGCCAGAGCAGAGAATGGCCCAGTTGTCTCTAAAAAGGTAGGGAAAATAGCTAAAACTTGTTAGTCATGTTTACTACAACATGCTTAATACATCGATCGTACAAAACATAGCCATTAATTGCAACTAGTATTGGTAAGATTGAACTGGTGAGTTCATACTTGGTAAGTCCTGAGAGGTAGTTGCTGGGGCACTTCATCTTGGCCAGAGCCCGCCAAAAGTCAGAGGCGGCAGAGGCGAGCTCTTCCTCCGGGTCGAAGCGTGGATCAGTGCCGCCGACATGTGTACCTACAAGAAGCAAGTAAATGTTAGAAGCCAAGCTGCAATTGCACAAATGATGTAAAATACTGTAAGACATGGGATGCAGCTAACCTCGATGGCAAATAATAGCATCGCCCGTTATGGCCCTGCGTAAGTACATGGAAGGCATGTTAAGTACAATAGGGTTAGCATCCACCAAAAATAGCAAATGGGCAGCATCTCTAGTATATCTTCATTGTGGAGAGTAGCACGGTAGCAAAGGGACAGATTAAAAAATGGATACAACTGTTAATTGCAACAGGCTTAACAGCATCCTAAGTCATGTTTTGTAAGTTTGTAGCCATTGAAATACAACTGTTTAAAAATGGATACAACTGTTAATTGCAACAGGCTTAATAGCCATTAAAACCGGTACTGATAAAAATGCAATTGGCAGAGTTAAACATCACAAGGCAGGTGCTGCCAGAGCAGAGAATGGCCCAGTTGTCTATAAAAAGGTAGGGAAAGTAGCTAAAACGTGTTAGGCATGTTTACTACAACATGCTTAATACATCGACCGTACAAAACATATCCATTAATTGCAACTGGTATTGGTAAGATTGAACTGGTGAGTACATACTTGGTAAGTCCTGAGAGGTAGTTGCTGGGGCACTTCATCTTGGCCAAAGCCCGCCCAAAGTCAGCGGCGGCGGAGGCGAGTTGTTCCTCTGGGTCAAAGCGTGGATCAGTGCCACTGACATGTGTACCTACAGGCAACCAGTAAATGGAAGAAGCTAAACTACAATTGCACAAATGATGTGAAATACTGTAAGACATGGGATGCAGCTAACCTCGACGGCAAACAACAGCATCAGCCGTTATGACCCTGCATAAGTACATGGACAGGCATTTTAAGTACAACAGGGTTAGCATCCACCAAAAATAGCAAATGGGCAGCATCTCTAGTGATATCCTGAGTCATGTATTGTAAGTTTGTTGCTAGTATTGGTGAAATTGAGCTGGACAGTTAATACTTGAACATCGCATAGTGTGCAGTACTGAAATAAACAAGGCACGAACATGCTTAATACATCAACCGTACAAAACATAGCCATTGCAAGTGGTATTGGTAAGATTTAGCTAGTCCGATCATACCTGTTAAGTCCTGGGGGGTAGTCACTGGGGCACTTCATCTGGGCCAGAGCCTGCACCATGTCGGCTGCGGCAGAGGCGAGGTGTTCCTCCGGGTCAACACGCACAGCGGCCATCGCGCCATGGACCACCATCAGCTCCTCGACCTCCACGTGATATGTGGTTGGGCTTGCACGGTGATGCTCTGGAGGTAGGGCGGTGGGGATTTGGAGGCATGAGGATGTTTCGCAGGCACCATTTAAGCAATCAGGCCGGGGCCGTGATAGAGATCAGTGGGTTACTTGACTGCATCCGAGCAGAATGTAGATGTGGTTGAAGCTGTGGTTGCGGCGGCGGCGGTTTGAGCTATCGGTAGGGGGTGGGGGGACGGGGAGATATTGAGGAAATTTGATTGGTGGGGATGTGGTTGGAGGAATAAATTCTGAAATCACGCGCCTAATGAAAATTTCACTGCGAAACTTGAAACTTGGGCGGGGGAAACACAAAACGCAGACGAAGCGCGTAAAATACTCGTGTGTAAGAAAAGAGAAAATTAGCAGATCCCGTCTCCAAAAAAATGTACATGTGTAGTTGATTTTTTCGGTCAATGGTACACCTGGTTTATTAGGAAACATCGCACAGGTAACTGACTTATGGATCCTTAATGCAAAAAAACGCACACGGGTACGCCATAGAAACCGTGTGTTTTGTGATCTTCTAATAATTCTTATATCTATTAGCATCTCCAACCGCACCTAATTTCAAAATTCTCTTTCATTGTATCAGGATTATTCAATGTACATGAACGAGGCAAGGTGATACCCGATGAGCAATCATCGGTTTATGAAATGCAATCAAGTGTCAACCTGCCTCGCTCACGTAGCCAGATTTGATCCTATGCAACAAGAGAGAAGATTGCTGCCATTCGCCGGCGCGGCAATTTAAGCCGGTGTGCGGCCAACTCGCGCGGCGAGGTGGGACTAAAAACCAGCTGCGGTCATCTCTAGTCTCCTCCGGTGGCTGCGAGTGGACGTTTCGGTAGTATTTGGGGCCGGGGTGCGGCTACAAAACTTCAGTGAACACATGCTAATCAACGCTTAAAGCCCTCAAAGGATGCGCTTACCGATATTGTACGTTAATAATAGATAGTACAAACTTAAAGTACTACTGGTAATTTGCTCTAATACTACGGGCGACACACGCACTAACTACTTCTCACATGCTGCCATCGGGGCATGCTGGCCAGACCCCGGCGTTCTCCTTCCCGGCCTTGTAGGCGGTAGCCACCGTTCTTCGATCTCCGCCAAGCTCTCCTCAGCATGACGTGCGGCCTCTTCTTTCTTGCGGCGGCGGGACTCTCTTTTCTTGACTGCTTTCTGCCTTTTCCGCTTCTTCTGTGCGGCTTTGGCCACCTCTAGATCCACCACCCATTCGGCCATGGCAGCCTCAAAGTCCGCCCACGTAACTGTGTGGCCGCCGCCGGCGATGAACTCGGCGCGGCAAGATGCCATCGCGTCCTTACCATGTGTGCGGTCATGGGCGGCGAGGAACGCGGCGCGGCGGGATGCCATCGCTTCCTTACTAGTTACTGTGCGCCGCGGTGCCATGAACGACGCTTGGAGAGAGCTCTGGGAGGGACCGGGCAGCCGTACAGTGCGGTGGTTTTTAAGAGTTCAACGACAAACGACAAAGGAAATTTGGCTTCCCTTACAATTTAGCTCATTCACTATCGCACACGGTTCATCTCCCTCGCCTCCGGAAATAGTGTGCGCTGAGCCTATTGTGTGTTGCGTTATGATTGGCCGAAACCCCAGCCACGCGGATTGCGCGTGTGAACCGTAGGATGCGCCGCGATCGAACGGCAATTCACGTCCCTCACATCACACCCCTGCAGCTGTAGCTGGATTGGATTTATATGCGCTAAATGCCTAGAAAATGCACATAATCCCCTAAATATGGTAAATGAGCCCGAAAAAATGCCAAATTTGAACAAGGTGATTTGCAGGGTGTATGTTCGTCGTAGAAAAAAACTCCAGGGCAAAGAACGAAGAAAATTTGGATTCTCCTTCAATCTTGGTGATTTCCCTCTCGAAAGCATGGAGCTTCCTCGGTGATGGTTTGATTTATGAAGGGGTGCATGACGACATAAGCCAAACCTTCTCAAATTTTTACCAGGGCATGGTGAGGCCATACGATGGCACCATGCCAGGCGTCATGTTTTTGAAGCATTTATTTCATTTTTTATTATAGTTGAAAACCCAATAAACAAACGTTTGTGGTTGACTATTGCCACACATTTCATCGAAATATCTGCCCATTCCTTGTAAAAGGCATGAGAATTTACTAAATGGCACGAGCATGGTTTTCCAGGCCGTTCTTGTGCACCCTTTCATGCATCGATTGTTTGAACTTGAATTATGTGCATTAATGCCTAGAAAATGCACATAATCCCCTAAATATGGTAAATGAACTCGGAAAAGTGCCAAATTTGAACACGGTGGTTTGCAGGGTGTATGTTCATCGTAGAAAAAAACTCATGGACAAAGGACAAAGGAAATTTGGATCCCCCTTCAATCTTGGTGATTTCCCCCTCGAAACCATGAAACTTCCTTGGTAATGGTTTGATTTATGAAAGGCGTGCATGACGACATAAGGCAAACATTCTCAAATTTTTACCAGGGCACGGTGAGGCCATACCATGGCACCACGCCAGGCGCCATGTTTTCCAAGCATGTATTTATTTTTTGTATAGTAGTTAACCCAGTAAATGACGCGTTTATGGTTGACTATTGCGACACATTTCCTCGAAATATCTACCCATTCATTGTAAAAGGCATGAGAATGTACTAAATAGCACGAGCAAGGTTTTCCAGACCGTTCTTGTGCACCTTTTCATGCACCGATTATTCGAATTTTAATTATGTGCATTAATGCCTAGAAAATGCATGTAATCCCCTAAATATGGTAAATGAGCCCGGAAAAATGTCAATTTTGAACATGTTGCATTGGAGGCGGTATGTTGATCGTTGGAAAAAAACTGAATGACAAACTAGGACGGAAATTTGGATTCCCCTTCAATCTTGGTGATTTCCCTCTCGAAAGCATGGAACCTCCTCGGTGATGGTTCGATTTATGAAGGGCGTGCATGATGACATAAATCAAACCTTCTCAGCTTTTTACCAGGGCACGGTGAGGCCATACCATGGCACCATGCTAGGCGTCATGTTTTTCAAGCACGTATTTCATTTTTCTATAGTTGATAACCCAGTAAATGACGCGTTTGTGGTTGACTATTGCCACGCATTCCCTTGAAATCTCTGCCCATTCCTTGTAAAAGGCTTGAGAATTTAATAAATACCACGAGTATGGTTTTTCCAGACCGTTCTTGTGCACCTTTTCATGCACCGATTGTTCGAATTTGAATTATGTGCCTTAATGCCTAGAAAATGCACATAATCCCCTAAATATTGTAAATGAACCCGGAAAAGTGCCAAATTTGAACACGGTGATTTGCAGGGTTTATGTTCATCGTAGAAAAAAAACTCATGGACAAAGGACAAAGGAAATTTGGATACCCTTCAATCTCGGTGATTTACTATCGCACACGATTCATCTCCGTCGCCTCTGCGAACCATCTGTGTTCACCCACACATGCAAAAGGAAAAAAGAAAACCCTCGCCCACTTCATCCCCACCCACTCGCTACGGACTCCTCCGCAACTCTGCACCTCATCAACTTCTATCGCGGCGGCCACCCTAAGCTCGACGGCTGTTGTCGGCGGGCGGAGGTCGTGCTCCAAACGCACAGGATTTCGCCCCTACCGCTTTCTGCCGCCTATCTGTAGTTCTGCACCGACATTCTAGACTCTGGTCGATTGGGGTTTTCTGCAGGATTGGGCCAGGGATTTTTCTCATGGAGAAGGTAATCAACTTAGCGAAATATTCACTAATCTCTTGTTGCAATCCGTTCGTCGTTGTTAATCAACCGGCGGAAATCGCCGTGGATTCACTTTTGTTCTAGCTAATTCGTGTGTGTTCATTCATGTGTCCACAGTGCGAGCACAAATCGGGCAAGTGTGGTCGCGGCCAGTCAGAAACGAAGTTCTATCTCACCATTTCGGATGACTTCAGGGAGCGCTCGGTATGTTCAATCTCAACCTACCACGGTCGGCATGCCTAAATTTGTGAACATATACCATCTGTTGCTACATTTGGATAAAAGGTACGGTGCCACGTGTAGCATAGATGTCGAAGTCGATTCCCCCCCCCTATATTAGGCAAATATATGATGTATTGTTCATTCAGTTAGTCTCATATTTGCATCAAATCTTTGTTACATTATCTATTTTTAATTATATATTTTCGTACTTTGCTTTCATCTATATATTGATCTGTTCTATCAGTTACTCCCATAGTTGCATCTTGCTCTGTTATTTCAATATATCTAATTTACGATCTTAATTTTCATTTCAAGCAGTACATCCCTTGCTTTGCAAGAACATGAGTAGAAGGAAATCTTGGGCTTTACTTTGTTGATGACTCCATGGATGTCATATTGACAACGCAGCATGGATTTACAATGACGGTCAGCGTAAAACCTGATAAAGATGGTCACTTCTATTTTGATGCGGACCTTTGGAGAAAAATGTCTAAGTGTTATGAACTGAAAGCTGGCAATAAAATTCTAGTACGTGCACCACAGCCTGGTCTAATTAACATGAATGTTTACTTCCCCAACGTCATCAGCCGATCAAAGTCTGATCAAGGTTAGTGTCCTTTCAACTATCTCCATGCTGGCATATTACTTAGCAAAATCGGGGTATTTGTTCTGACTAATTGATCACTATTTAAGCAACCAATTGTGATTTCATTTTCTGACTCCGTTCCTAGGCAGTAACAAATTCTATTTACCAATTTATGCGCACTATATATTCTTCTGCCATGTTCTGAATAAATAATACCTTTCCACCTTTTAAGCAGGATATGTTGGATGCATAGTGAATGATTTGTATGTTACTAAGCGTACCAAATTTCACTAGAAGGACTTGAAGCATGTCATAAACTTTATTGATAATCTGACAGAGATAGCACAGCGTATGAACGCTGGATTTTGGATAGGATTAATTATACCTATGGTGCACACATTGAACAACACCAATTGTGTGCACAAAACGCTGGTAAAAAGTCTTATTTTAATGTTGATGGTCATAAACTATATATATCTTCAACGATATGTTACAATTGATTTCTATTCTACATGTCAACAGAAATTGCCCGCTGTAGCAGTTCCTGGATCGATTTCCCGGCGTGGTCGAATTACACTTGTGCCTGCTAATAACGCCAAAGTGATTGCAAGGTACTGCATTTCCTGCAGAAATGGAACCATTCAAATTAACAAGTTCTCGCTTGTCGTGGCAATGCATCCATATTGGAAAATTGGAGACACTGTTCTACTCATGCTTTACCAAGGCACATGAGGGTTCTTCCTTTTCATTGACGAGATGCCGAGTCGCCGTGATAAAGCTGCTTCCAGCGGATAGTTGTGGTTGTTGGCCCTCAGCCTCTTAAAATGTGCTAGCTGTTACTATGTTAAGTATGTAGATATGGACCATATGGTTGTTGGCCCTCAGCCTCTTAAAATGTGATAGTTGTTACTATGTTAAGTATGTAGATATGGACCATATGGTTGTCAAAACCGTGTTACGAAGATCCTCTTTTTGTCAAATAGTGTAACCACTATATATATGTTACTCAAATGTTGTTAGCCAAGTTCTTAAATTTTCATGGAAAGTATTAGTATCGTACACAGTTCATTGAGTTTAAGCATGTGCCCGATGTCCAGAAGGCATATGCATATTAACTGTCCATATTGCAAATTCACACACGTGTTAACATAAGGAAACGTATGTGTAACTTACTAATCATCGCACACGAGTACTCGCAGACGCATCGTGTGCGATACTCCTAGCCACCGCAAGCAACTAGTTTGCATTTTTCAAAGTTTTTGGTACACACAGAATCGCACATGAACTAACTGTAGTAACCGTCTGTGTTGTAATTTCTCATCGCAAACAGTTCATCCGAGTCGGCTGTTTGCCGTGTATCACACACATCTTGTTTACACGACTCATTTGTGTTCTTTTGGCTCATCGCAAACAGTTCATCTATGTGAACTGTATGCGGCATATCACACACATCTTGTTAAGTTGAACCGTTTCTGTTGTGTTCCCTAATCGAAAATAGTTCGTCCAAGTGAACCGTATGCCGTATATCACACACACTTTGATCTGGCTAACCGTTTCTGTTGCACTCCCTAATAGCAAATAGTTCATCGGAGTGAACTGTATGCCGTATATCGCACACACATTGATATGGTTGCCCGTTTCTGTTGTTCTGCCTCATCGCAAACAGTTCGGATGGATCAACCGTGTGCCCTGCATCACACACGCAACTAAAATCGGAACCGTGTTTGATGGCTCTGCCATCGCAAACGTTTTGCATCTTTTTTGATGTTTTTTTACATCACCGTTTGCGATTAATGCATCGCACACAGTTTCGTCAAAGGGTCTCTGATCGTAGTGTCGCGTTAGTAGCATCCTGTAGTAGTGTTGGTAGACCCTTTTTGAATACTGTAGGGGCTGTTATTGATTGCAATAAAGGCAATGTCACTTTTCATGTCAATGGTAATGAGCATACGGTACACTTTTCGAAGAAACAACCTCAAGTGAATAGTATCAATTCTATTGAAAAAAAGTCAACAATTGCTATTGGGGGTTTTGAATTCCCTATTCATACTGTCAAAAAAAGATATGAAATTCTTATTGTTGGGAACATGCATATCCCCATGGAGGTAACCTAGTGTTATACGAAGATTCTCCGGTTTCATGTCATTCGGAAGAAGTTTGTTAATAAGACTTGATCAACCTTATTAATGGATTCCTTTTGACGGGCATATGTCGATGAATTTAGTAAACACAACTTTTTGTATCCACTTTTTACTTTTTGTTATTTAGAATTAATAAAGTAGAAATGCCATGTTTATACTGTTTTCTGAATTACCCGTGCAATAAAAAATGACTCAAAAATAAAAGTTCTCCAAATGCCCTGAAAATTTAATATGATTTTTGATACGTATCCAACGTATCTATAATTTTTGATTGTTCCATGCTGTTATATAATCATTCTTGTTTGTTTTACAATCATTTTATAGCAACTTTATATAATTTTTGGGACTAACATATTGACATAGTGCCCAGTGCCAGTTGCTGTTTTTTGCTTGTTTTTTACTTCGCAGAAAATCAATACTAAACGGGGTCCAAACGCAGCGAAACTTTTTGGAGTTTTTTTTTGGCCCAGAAGACACAAGTTGGGCCAAGGAAGTACCAGAGGGGGGCTCCGAGGGGAGCACAACCCACCTGGGCGCGCCTGGGGGCCCAGGCGAGCCCTGGTGGGTTGTGCCCACCTCGGCCGCCTCCCGCACCGCCTCTTTGCTCTATAATTACCCCAATATTCCAAAACCCTAGGGGAGTCGACGAAAAACAATTCCAGCCGCCGCAGGTTTCAGAAACCACAGATCCAATCTAGACACCATCACGGAGGGGTTCATCATCCTCATTGGTGCCTCTCCGATGATGCGTGAGTAGTTCATTGTAGACCTACGGGTCCGTAGTTATTAGCTAGATGGCTTCCTCTCTATCTTTTGATTCTCAATACAATGGTCTCTTGGAGATCTATTTGATGCAACTCTTTTTGCGGTGTGTTTGTTGGGATCCGATGAACTTTGAGTTTATGACCAGATCTATATTTTTATCCATGAAAGTTATTTGAGTTTCTTTGATCTCTTATATGCATGATTACTTATAGCCTTGTATTTCTTCTTCAAATCTTTGGTTTAGTTAGGCCGACTAGATTGATTTTTCTTGCCATGGGAAGAGGTGCTTTGTGATGGGTTCAATCTTACGGTGCTCAATCCCAGTGACAGAAGGGGAAATGACATGTATGTATCGTTGCTATTAAGGATAACAAGATGGGGTCTATTCCTACATGAATAGATCTTGTCTACATCATGTCATTGTTCTTATTGCATTACTCCATTTCTCCATGAACTTAATACACTAGATGCATGCTGGATAGCGGTCGATGTGTGGAGTAATAGTAGTAGATGCAGGCAAGAGTCGGTCTACTAATCTTGGACGTGATGCCTATATAATGATCATTGCCTGGATATTGTCATAATTATTTGAAGTTCTATCAATTGCCCAACAGTAATTTGTTTACCCACCGTATGCTATTTTTCTCGAGAGAAGCCACTAGTGAAATCTACGGCCCCTGGGTCTCTTCTTTATCATATTTGCCTTCGAGATCTATTTTTATTCGCTTTTATTTTCTGTTCTATTATTCCAAAAACCCAAAAATACCTTGCTGCAATTTATTGTTATTTATTTTATCTCGCATTCCCGCAAGATCTATTTATCCAAACAACTGCAATTTCACCTATCTTTTTACCCGGGAGGGATTGACAACCCCTCTTTTACGTAGGGTTGCAAGTATTTGTTCTTTGTGTGCAGGTACCATTTACGTAGTGTTGCGTGGTTCGATAACCTTGGTCTCATCACTAAGGGAAATACCTACCGTAGCTATGCTGCACCATCCCTTCCTCTTTGGGGAAATACCGACGTAGTTCAAGCGACATCAAAAGGAATTTCTGGCGCCGTTGCTGGGGATACATCATCAACATCTACCAGGTTCCAAATCACAAATCTCATCTCCTTGCAATTTACATTATTTTCCATTTGCCTCTAGTTTTCATCTCCCCCACTTCACAAAAAATTGCCATTTTATTCGCCCTCTTTTTCATTCGTCGTTTTCTAGTTAGATCTCTTATTTGCTTGAACTTGTCACCATGACTGACTTTGGTATGGCAGAAATAGATGATGGCCTAACTCCTAAAATTGGAAGATCTGGCAATCTGGATGCTAAAACTTTTGTTTTGGGGCAAGGGAATGTTATGGGAAAAGAACATATCCAAGAATTTTTCAATTGTGTTGGAAATTTAAATCTTGATGATGCTCCTATACTTAAAAGGACTAAATCCCATGCGGAAGCTATTTCAGCACTAGTTCTGAAACTTGAAAATAAATTTATCTGTACCCATCCTACCTTGCAAAGATTGTTTTATGAGCTACCCGTTATAAAGAATCCTAAAGCTAAAAAGTTGGCCACCCTTGTTCTTATGAATGAATTTGATCACATAGTACAGGAGCCTAGGGATTTTTTTTATTTTTATGGTATGAGCAGTGAAAAACCGGTGATAAATGAGATCCTTTATAATAGTGATTATATGTTGAGACATTTGCTTGGGAATGATCAAATTTTTTATGAGCATCTTAAAAAGGAAATTCCCATTTTAGATATAATCCAACAAGTTTTCAATGATGTCAATCAACACTATTCTTTGGATTGTTACCGGAAATCAAAGAGGATATGATGATAAGCAGCTTGATAGTGCTAAAGTTTCGATGGATAATGTGTTTTACGTTGTTTTTACAAACCTCTTGACAAAAACACCTCTAAGGAAATTAAGGAAAAGGATGACAAAACTTGAATCTATGCTTTATGCCTAGATAAGGGCATAAAACGATAGCGCTTGTTGGGAGGCAACCCATTGACTAAATTTATTTTTGTCTTTTTCTTTCTGTTCTTGAGTGTTTGCAAAATTATGCTACAGTTATGATTGTGTTTTTTTTGTTTTAATTAGTGTTTGTGCCAAGTAAAGCCTTTGAGATAGCTTTGATGATAGTTGATTTGATCTTGTTGGAAAACAGAAAATTTTGCATCCAGAAAAATAATTTTTTAAAATTGCAAAAGCGACAAAAATTCTGAATTTTTTACAAAAGATTGATATACAAATTGCCTCTGTTGTCCTAATTTTTCAGAATTTTTTGAGTTACAGAAGTATGAGAACAATTCGCATCTTTACAGACTGTTCTGTTTTTGATAGATTCTGTTTTCTTTGCATTGTGTGCTTATTTTGATGAATCTATGGTTTGTATTGGAGAGTATAAGCCATGGTAAAGTTAGAATACAGTAGATATAATGCAATAACAAATTTTTAATGGGTTTTCTATAGTACTTAAATTAAAGATTAGTTTTCTTATACTAACGGATCTCACGAAGGTTTTGTTGAGTTTTGTGTGATTGAAGTTTTCAAGTTTTGGGTGAGATCACGATGGATGAAGGAATAATGAGTAAGAAGAGCCTAAGCTTGGGGATGCCCATGGCACCCAAGCCATTGTCCAAAGAGAAGCAAGCAACTAAGCTTGGGGATGCCCGAGTGGCATCCCCTCTTTCTTCTAACGACCATCGGTATTTTACTTGGAGCTATATTTTTATTCATCACATATCATGAGTTTTGCTTGGAGCGTCTTGTATGATATGAGTCTTTGCTTGTTTTGCTTTTTAGTTTGAGTCATCTATCCTTGCTGGACACAACTATTTGAGAGAGCCAAAATTATGCTATGATTTGTTAGAATTGCTCTCTATGCTTCACTTAAATCTTTTTGAGCTATGGAATTGCTCTAGTGCTTCACTTATATTATTTTGAGAGAAGAAAATTTTTATGCTCATGTTCTTCACTTAGATTTGTTTGAGCTATCAAAAGCAACATATGAAATTAGTCCCAAAGTGATAGATATTCAAGAGGGATATAATAAAAACTTTCATGAAGATCATTGGACAAAATAAACTTGATTCTTTGTAATAGTTTTGTGATATGATGATATAATATGTGAGTCATGTTGATGAGTAATTATGCTTTAGTCAGAATATTGGTGTTAAGGTTTGTGATTCCCTATGCAAGCACAAAAGTCAATAGTTATGCAATGAAATTATATCCAACTTGTGGTGCATTATTCGGTGTTAGTTATGCTTAATGCTCGCTTATGAGATTTTTCGTTTCTTGGTTGGATGCTTCTCAATCTTTTGCTAGCCTTCACTTGTACTAAGTACGAATACTACTTGTGCATCCAAAATCCTTAAACCCGTTTTGCCATATGAGTCCACTATACCTACCTATATGCGGTATTCTTTTGCCGTTCTAAGCAAATTTGTATGTGCCATCTCTAATCTTCAAAATAAATTTCCTTTTTGTGTGCTCGTACCGCTCATGAAACGGTAGGGGGTGGCTGATATTTTTCCATGCTAGATGTGTTATTCTCAAGATGAGTGTTTATTCACTTGTCATTGCACGAAAGTACGGCAAAGGTATTAGGGATGCCCAGTCCCGAAATGAAAAATGAATTTACTTTATGTTGTCAAATAATAAATTCCTTGGAAAGTGTTAGTATGGACGGCACCCGTGGATTCGGTTAGCCGTGGAATGTGAAAGTATGGTGAAAAAATGAATAAACTTTATTTTCTGTTTGGGAACTGCCTATGATATATCTAGCATGGAAAGTATTGGGAACTACTCGATCGTTTTCGTTGACAGGAAAAGCATGCCACCCAAAATGTTTTTATCTCTATCTTTTTCGCTTTGAGCTCTGGCACCTCTACAAATCCCCACTTCCCTCTGCGAAGGGCCTTTCTATTTACTTTATGCAATTTTTATTTTGAGTCTCCATCTTCTCTTATAAAGCACCAACTAAGGGGCACTATGATCGTACTTGAGCATTGGGTGTAGCTAATATGCGAGTGCGTTTCATGAATGGATCAATGATTGAGCATGATGGGCTAGGGATAACTTGCTTTAGTGTTGATATTTTGAAAGACATGGTTGCTTGTTGATATGCTTGAGTATTGAAATCTTCATGTCAAAACTAGACTATTGCTTTGAATCATATAAAAGTCCAAATGTCCATGCTACAAAAGAAAAGAATATGTGATGAACATGTTAGGCAGCATTCCACATCAAAAATTCCGTTTTTATCATTTACCTACTCGAGGACGAGCAGGAATTAAGCTTGGGGATGCTGATACGTCTCCAACATATCTATAATTTTTTATTGTTCCATGCTGTTATATTATCATTCTTGGATGTTTTACAATCATTTTATAGCAACTTTATATCATTTTGCGAGTTGCTGTTTTTTGCTTGTTTTTTACTTCGCAGAAAATTAATACCAAACAGAGTCCAAACACAGCGAAACTTTTTGGAGATCTTTATTTGGACCAGAAGACACAAGTTGGTCCAAGGAAGTACCAGAGGGGGGCTCCGAGGGGAGCACAACCCACCTGGGCGTGCCTGGGGGCCTAAGCGCGCCCTGGTGGGTTGTGCCTACCTCGGTCGCCTCCCGCACCGCCTCTTTGCTCTATAAATACCCCAATATTCCAAAAACCCCGATGAGGACATCAATACCATTGTTACACCCACAGCCCCTGCTTCTATACATACTGGACCAATTACTAGAGCTCGCGCACGCCAATTAAAATATCAGGTACTTTCGTTTCTTGGTAATGATTCTAAAGTTCATGAGAATATGATGCTGCCTAAATTGGATACATTTGTTTTGCTTACAAATGAAGGGCCTAGCTTGGACAAGAAAGAGGAACCTTGGAGCAAGTTCAAGCATGGAGATGATGGCATGCACAAGGGGAACAAGAACGGAGTTACAAGTGATGATTTCAGGACTTTGAAGCCACCATAATGAGTGCAGGAAGCCTTGGACGAAATATACAAGATGTCACTTCATAAATTTCGTCCAAAGGCTATTATAGGTGCTGCGTCACCTTATTATTGGGCCAGGCCCATGTAATTTCGAAATACTTGAGTATAGGCTGTTTTTAGAGTCCGTATGTGTGGGGAAACAAGAGATAGGGTTGGTTTCGGACCCCTCCTTCAAGGGCCACGAAATCCCCTCCTCTTCCTCCATATATACAGCCCTTAGGGCACCGTTTAGACTTTGGGTTTTGTTTAGATTAAAAGTTCGCCAAAGCTGCAACTTCGCGTACTTCGTTTGTGTTCAACGACCAGACCAAGACATCACAGAACCCCACCTTGATCAATAAAGCTTTCATCTTATATTCGCAATATCCAGATTGCAAATCTTAGTTTCTTGCTTGTTCTTCGTTTGCTTGCAGGAGATAGACCCTCGTGGTCAGGTTGATTGTGCTCCGGCGAGGTCAATAACCTCTCGGAGTTGGTTTAGCGATTGCTAAGGCGCGACGTCCTCGCACGTTCGTAGTCGGATCGTCAAAGTCTACTCCACCAAAAACGATAGCTATCATCTCATCGAAAGATCGGGACACCCTCGCCTCTATCAAGTGGTATCAGATTTCCAGGTTGCTCGGTGAGATTTTACAGTTTTTCGTAGTTTAGATCGAGTCTGTTCTTCATACCTACAGTCCACGAAAAAGCCAAAAAAAATTTAGGGTTAGTTCATCATATCCGAACCAATCTGAGCCTTTGCATAATCTTTTTAGGGTTTTTGCTTTGTTGAATTTGCGGTTGCATCGTCGTGTCTAGTTGCTGGTCTTAGCGTCTAGTCCTTAGAGTTTCGAGTTCTGTCACAGTTTGTCACGCCGCCGCCGCACCATATACCACCACCGCTGCCATATACCACCACCGCTGCCATATCCTACCACCGCTACCATATACCATCACCGCTGGCATATTCTACCACCATATATCCACCACCAATCCGAGTTCTTTTTATATTAGATTTGTTTTCGAGACCGATCTATTTTCCGATTCGTGTTTCCTTGCCTGAGTAGGATTCGGAAAAAAAAATTTGGAGACCCCCGGGCAGTTTTTAGGCCAAAATTTTGGCAGTCAAAAATATTTTTTCCCTATCCCATTTTTAGGTCCCAGGGAGCGTTTTGAGACACTCGCCATCATAGTGATTTTTTGTCGCACTTTTTCGTCGTCGCTGCCCTGATTTCCGAAAAAAAAAATTGTCAAAAAAAAATTTCATGCCAATCCTGATAGTTTGACTTGGGAAGAGTTTTGAGACACTCGCCATTATAGTGATTTTTTTTGCAAAAAAAAAAGGAGCGCAAAAAAAAAGAGCGCAAAAAAAACCAATTTTTTTTAGAGTGTGCTCTTCCCTTGTTTATGTGCCGCGGCGTGATTTTGTTAGTGTTCTAGGCTCGCGTCTCTAGTACGGTCTAGCCTAGGACCAGCACAGTACCGTCGGTGAGCGTTTATTCAACTTTGCATCTCTGAATTGATTATTGCTGACCCTTTTTGCTACCATATCATAAGCCTTCCCAGCACCACATACATCTACGTCGTGCGTTTGACACCACCTGGCAATCGCTCTGTCCA
The DNA here is from genome assembly GCA_011799875.1 of Thinopyrum elongatum. NCBI lineage: Eukaryota > Viridiplantae > Streptophyta > Magnoliopsida > Poales > Poaceae > Thinopyrum > Thinopyrum elongatum. The sequence continues at coordinate 385,081,878 of CM022303.1, read as the reverse complement.
ATCTTTAAGAGTTTTGACTACAACGGTTGCCGATCACCACCTGCTGCTGGGTAAGAACTGGTAAGCATTTGAGATTCGCTTAACGGTTTTGTGATACACCACCACCACCACTTCCCAGTAGTCTGTAGGATCATATTCTTGTGTGTTTCTATTGCTGCTAACAATGGCAGGATCACAAGCCGATGAGACTGATTGGGAGAACATGACGAACAAACAGCTACATGATAAATTTCAGCAAATGATGAGTGGACAGGTGCAAGATGTGCTAAACAGATTTGAAGAGGCCATGGAGAAGATAGACGGAATTGAGAAGACGTTCGAAACAAAGCTCGATAACAAGTTTAATGAATTGCTCGCGCGTCTTCCACAACCACCGCCGGCTGCACCTGTCGCACCTCTACAACGACAACAACGTCGCCTTCCAAATCAAGTGGGACGAGCACAGCGCGTTCCCCTTGAGCCTGGTCAAACTTCTGGTGCCGCTGCACCTACTGTTGATGCTTCTATGGCTCCTGCTGCCGCTGAGGAGGACGATTATGCGGGCGATTACGAGGATGAGGTTGATCAAAATCAGAACTACGTGCAACCACCACCACCAGGTCGTCCACATGCAAATAATTGCAATGGTAGGGCTGCATTACCAGCTCAGCTACGAGATCATGACCATCTTCCTAAACTGAAATTGAATATTCCACCATTTGAGGGTAGATATGTTCCTGATATATATCTTACTTGGGAGTTAGAAACTGAACAACGTTTTACATGTTTACAATATCCCGAGGAGAGACGTGTTGTTGCTGCTGTTTGTGCTTTTACTAGTTTTGCATGTGTATGGTTGTCTGAACATTGTAGATTATATCCTATTCCAACTACTTGGGCTGCTTTGAAAACTGCTATGCATACTCGTTGGGTTCCACCATATTATCAACGTGAATTACTTCAAAAATTGCAGCGCTTAAGACAAGGAAAAAATTCTGTAGAAGAATATTATCAGGAATTACAAACTGGCATGATTAGATGTGGTATTGTTGAGGAGAATGAAGCTATGCTTGCACGTTTTATGGGTGGATTAAATAGAGAGATTCAGACCATTCTAGAGTATAAGGAGTATAATAATATCACTCGTTTATTCCATCTTGCTTGTAAAGCTGAACGTGAAGTGCAGGATCGACAGGCATTGGCGCGGACTAACTTTTCTGCAGGTCGACCTTCATCGTGGACACCGCATGCATCCTCTACTTCCACACATTCTATTGCACCGACACCTCCATCAGCTGCCACCTCCAGCCGTGATACAAGGAAGCAGGCACAACCACCACTATCTGCCAAGAACACACCTACCGGGCCTGCACAGAGTTCTTCTTCTTCCATGGCATCAACAGGGCATACAAGTGATATTATTTGTCGTCGTTGTAAGGGAAGAGGTCATTATGCGAGAGAATGCAAATCTCAGCGTGTGATGATTGCTACCGAGGATGGTGGGTATGAGTCCGCTAGTGACTATGATGAGGAGACTTTGGCTCTCATTACACGTGAAGAACACGGTGGAGATGATTCTGAACAAGAGACGCAATACATGGCTCCTGAAGACGCTGACAGGTATGAATGTTTAGTTGCTCAACGTGTTTTGAGTGTGCAGGTCACAAAAGCTGAGCAAAATCAGAGGCATAATTTGTTCCTTACAAAGGGAGTTGTGAAGGAACGTTCTGTTCGCGTCATCATAGATGGAGGGAGCTGCAACAACTTGGCTAGCATGGAGATGGTGGAGAAGCTCTCTCTCACCACAAGACCACATCCACATCCTTACTATATCCAATGGTTCAACAACAGCGGCAAGGTTAAGGTAACACGTACTGTTCGTGTGCATTTTAGTATCTCTACGTATGCTGATTTTGTAGATTGTGATGTGGTACCCATGCAAGCATGTTCCTTATTACTTGGTAGACCATGGCAATTTGATAAAAGTTCTGTACACCATGGTAGAAACAATCAGTATACTCTTGTTCATAAGGATAAACATATTACTTTGCTTCCTATGTCTCCTGATTCTATTTTGAAAGATGATATTAATAGAGCTAGTAAGGCAAAACAGGAGCAAAATAAGAGTGAAAATCAGATTGTGGCAAAAGAATTTGAGCAACAAATGAATCCTCATAATAAACCATCTAGTGTTGCTTCTGAAATTAAATTGAAAAGTGCATGTTTACTTGCCACCAAATCTGATATTGATGATCTAGATTTCAGCAAATCTGTTTGCTATGCTTTTGTGTGCAAAGAGGCATTATTTTCATTCGAGGACATGCCTTCCTCTTTGCCTCTTGCTGTTACTAACATTTTGCAGGAGTTCGCCGACGTCTTTCCACAAGATGTGCCTCCGGGATTACCACCTATTCGAGGGATTGAGCATCAGATTGACTTAATTCCCGGTGCATCGCTACCCAACCGTGCACCATACCGTACTAATCCAGAGGAGACGAAGGAGATTATGCGTCAAGTCCAGGAGTTGCTCGACAAAGGTTATATATGCGAATCCCTTAGTCCTTGTGCTGTTCCTATTATTCTAGTGCCGAAAAAGGATGGTACATCGCGTATGTGTGTTGATTGTAGAGGCATTAATAATATTACTATTCGTTATCGTCATCCTATTCCTAGACTAGATGATATGCTTGACGAATTGAGTGGCTCTACAATATTCTCCAAAGTTGATTTGCGTAGTGGATACCATCAAATTCGTATGAAATTGGGGGATGAATGGAAAACAGCATTTAAAACAAAGTTTGAATTATATGAGTGGTTAGTCATGCCTTTTGGGTTAACTAATGCACCTAGTACTTTCATGAGATTAATGAACGAAGTTTTACATGCTTTCATTGGACGATTTGTGGTAGTCTATTTTGATGATATACTGATTTATAGCAGATCTTTGGAGGAACATTTGGAACATTTACGTGCTGTTTTTATTGCTTTACGTGATGCACGTTTGTTTGGTAACCTTGGGAAGTGCACCTTTTGCACCGACCGAGTATCTTTTCTTGGCTATGTTGTTACTCCACAGGGAATTGAAGTTGATAAAGCCAAGATTGAAGCTATTGAGAGTTGGCCACAGCCCAAAACGGTCACTCAAGTGAGGAGTTTTCTTGGACTCGCTGGTTTCTATAGGCGTTTTGTGAGAGATTTCAGCACCATTGCTGCACCTCTCAATGAGCTTACAAAGAAGGATGTGCCTTTTGTTTGGGGTACCTCACAGGAAGAAGCCTTCACGGTATTGAAAGATAAGTTGACACATTCTCCTTTACTCCAACTTCCTGATTTTAATAAGACTTTTGAGCTTGAATGTGATGCTAGTGGAATTGGATTAGGAGGTGTTTTATTACAAGATGGCAAACCTGTTGCATACTTTTCTGAAAAATTGAGTGGGCCTAGTCTGAACTATTCTACTTATGATAAAGAATTATATGCTCTTGTTCGGACCTTAGAAACATGGCAACATTATTTATGGCCCAAAGAATTTGTTATACATTCTGATCATGAATCTTTGAAACACATTAAAAGTCAAGCAAAACTGAACCGTAGACATGCTAAATGGGTTGAATTTATTGAGACTTTCCCTTATGTCATTAAACACAAGAAGGGTAAAGAAAATGTTATTGCTGATGCATTGTCTCGTCGTTATACTATGCTTTCACAACTTGACTTTAAAATATTTGGTTTGGAGACCATCAAAGATCAATATGTGCATGATGCTGAATTTAAAGATGTATTGCAGAATTGTAAGGAAGGGAGAACATGGAACAAGTTCATCGTTAACATGGAACATGGAACATGGATCAAGTGGTATCAGTTTTCAGGTTGCTCGGTGAGAATTTCCAGTTATCCCTAGATTAGATTTATTTTCTTACCTATTGTCCAAAGAAAAAGCCACAAAAAAAGTTAGATCTGTTCATCCTTTATCCAAGCCAGTCTGAGCCTTCGCATTTTTCTTTTCAGTGCTTGTATAGTTGAATTATCGGTTGCATCGTCGTGTCGAGTTGCTGGTCTTAGTGTCTAGTTCGTTTAGAGTTTCGAGTTCTGTTCACATTAGTCACGCCACCGCTGCATCATTATTCCTTCCGCTATCCACCATCCCATCCGTCAATTTCCACCACGTACTACCCATCGTTCATTGTCATAATCATAGTTGAGGTCGTTCACATCTTTGCTTGATCCAATCTGCATCTTATCTAGTTTGTTTTGAAAAGAGGGAGAGAGAAAAAAAAAGACAGAAAAAAAAGAGAGAGGAAAAAAAGGTAAAAAAAGTCAGAGAAAAAAAGAGAGAAAGAAAAAGAAAAGAAAAAGTGTGAGAAAAAAAAAGAGAGAAGAAAAAAAAAAACGCAAAATTCGGATCTATCTAGACTCAATCTCGTAGCTGAATTCGGATTGGAATCTGTTTTGCGCAGTGTTCAGTAAAACAGGCATATCTTTTTCATACGAAGTCTGTTTTGGCTTCGTGAGTACTCAAATTAAAGCTAGCGACAAGCCGCATCTAAATAGTTGCAGAAGCTAGTTCAATATTTGACACCTCAAAATCGGCTTCTAAATAGGTCTTTTTTCCCTCCGAAGTTCGCGAACACAGCTTATTCCAATTTTTTAGGCCAGTTTTAGAATTTTTTGACTCCTCATATCAACTCGGAATTGAGTGATTCTTTTTGCATTTGAAAGCTTGAGTCAGTGCCTTTCTTAATTCCCGGTGCTTCGTTGCCAAACCGTGCGCCATACCGTACCAATCCAGAGGAGACGAAGGAGATTATGCGTCAAGTACAGGAGTTGCTCGACAAAGGTTATATACGCGAATCCCTTAGTCCTTGTGCTGTTCCTATTATTCTAGTGCCGAAAAAGGATGGTACATCGCGTATGTGTGTTGATTGTAGAGGCATTAATAATATTACTATTCGTTATCGTCATCCTATTCCTAGACTAGATGATATGCTTGATGAATTGAGTGGCTCTACAATATTCTCCAAAGTTGATTTGCGTAGTGGATACCATCAAATTCGTATGAAATTGGGGGATGAATGGAAACAGCATTTAAAACAAAGTTTGGATTATATGAGTGGTTAGTCATGCCTTTTGGGTTAACTAATGCACCTAGTACTTTCATGAGATTAATGAACGAAGTTTTACGTGCTTTCATTGGACGATTTGTGGTAGTCTATTTTGATGATATACTGATTTATAGCAGATCTTTGGAGGAACATTTGGAACATTTACGTGCTGTTTTTATTGCTTTACGTGATGCACGTTTGTTTGGTAACCTTGGGAAGTGCACCTTTTGCACCGACCGAGTATCTTTTCTTGGCTATGTTGTTACTCCACAGGGAATTGAAGTTGATAAAGCCAAGATTGAAGCTATTGAGAGTTGGCCACAGCCCAAAACGGTCACTCAAGTGAGGAGTTTTCTTGGACTCGATGGTTTCTATAGGCGTTTTGTGATAGATTTCAGCACCATTGCTGCACCTCTCAATGAGCTTACAAAGAAGGATGTGCCTTTTGTTTGGGGTGCCTCACAGGAAGAAGCCTTCACGGTATTGAAAGATAAGTTGACACATGCTCCTTTACTCCAACTTCCTGATTTTAATAAGACTTTTGAGCTTGAATGTGATGCTAGTGGAATTGGATTAGGAGGTGTTTTATTACAAGATGGCAAACCTGTTGCATACTTTTCTGAAAAATTGAGTGGGCCTAGTCTGAACTATTCTACTTATGATAAAGAATTATATGCTCTTGTTCGGACCTTAGAAACATGGCAACATTATTTATGGCCCAAAGAATTTGTTATACATTCTGATCATGAATCTTTGAACCACATTAAAAGTCAAGCAAAACTGAACCGTAGACATGCTAAATGGGTTGAATTTATTGAGACTTTCCCTTATGTCATTAAACACAAGAAGGGTAAAGAAAATGTTATTGCTGATCCATTGTCTCGTCGTTATACTATGCTTTCACAACTTGACTTTAAAATATTTGGTTTGGAGACTATCAAAGATCAATATGTGCATGATGCTGAATTTAAAGATGTATTGCAGAATTGTAAGGAAGGGAGAACATGGAACAAGTTCGTCGTTAACGATGGATTTGTGTTTTGTGCTAACAAGCTATGCATTCCAGCTAGCTCTGTTCGCCTTGTGTTGTTGCAGGAGGTGCATGGAGGAGGATTAATGGGACACTTTGGCGTGAAGAAGACGGAGGATATACTTGCTACACATTTCTTTTGGCCAAAGATGCGACGGGATGTTGAGCGTTTTGTTGCTCGCTGCACTACATGTCAAAAAGCTAAGTCACGACTCAATTCTCATGGTTTATATATGCCTTTGCCTGTACCTAGTGTTCCTTGGGAGGATATATCTATGGACTTTGTTTTAGGTTTACCTCGAACAAAGAAGGGGAGGGATAGCATATTTGTTGTCGTGGATAGGTTCTCGAAAATGGCACACTTTATACCATGTCATAAAAGCGATGATGCTGTTAATGTTGCTGATTTGTTCTTTCGTGAAATTATACGCTTGCATGGTGTGCCAAATACTATTGTTTCAGATCGTGATACTAAATTTCTTAGCCACTTTTGGAGATGTTTATGGGCTAAGTTGGGGACTAAACTGCTTTTTAGTACTACATGTCACCCCCAAACTGATGGACAAACTGAAGTAGTCAATAGAACATTGTCTACTATGCTTAGGGCTGTTTTGAAGAATAACAAGAAAATGTGGGAAGAATGCTTGCCTCATATTGAATTTGCTTATAATCGTTCATTGCATTCTACTACTAAGATGTGTCCTTTTGAAATTGTGTATGGTTTCCTTCCTCTTGCACCAATTGATTTGTTGCCTCTTCCATCTTCGGAGAAGGTTAATTTTGATGCTAAACAACGTGCTGAATTGATCTTAAAAATGCATGAGTTAACTAAGGAGAACATTGAGCGTATGAATGCTAAATATAAACTTGCTGGAGATAAGGGTAGAAAACATGTTGTGTTTGCACCTGGAGATCTTGTTTGGTTACATTTGCGTAAGGATAGATTTCCTGATTTGCGCAAATCAAAGCTAATGCCACGTGCTGATGGTCCTTTTAAGGTGTTAGAGAAAATAAATGATAATGCATATAAACTTGAGCTGCCTGCAGATTTTGGGGTTAGTCCCACTTTTCACATTGCAGATCTGAAGCCTTATTTGGGTGAGGAAGATGAGCTTGCGTCGAGGACGACTTCATTTCAAGAAGGGGAGGATGATGAGGACATCAATACCATTGTTACACCCACAGCCCCTGCTTCTATACATACTGGACCAATTACTAGAGCTCGCGCACACCAATTAAAATATCAGGTACTTTCGTTTCTTGGTAATGATTCTAAAGTTCATAAGAATATGATGCTGCCTAAATTGGATACATTTGTTTTGCTTACAAATGAAGGGCCTAGCTTGGACAAGAAAGAGGAACCTTGGAGCAAGTTCAAGCATGGAGATGATGGCATGCACAAGGGGAACAAGAACGGAGTTACAAGTGATGATTTCAGGACTTTGAAGCCACCATAATGAGTGCAGGAAGCCTTGGACGAAATATACAAGATGTCACTTGATAAATTTCGTCCAGAGGCTATTATAGGTGCTGCGTCACCTTATTATTGGGCCAGGCCCATGTAATTTCGAAATACTTGAGTATAGGCTGTTTTTAGAGTCCGTATGTGTGGGGAAACAAGAGATAGGGTTGGTTTCGGACCCCTCCTTCAAGGGCCACGAAATCCCCTCCTCTTCCTCCATATATACAGCCCTTAGGGCACCGTTTAGACTTTGGGTTTTGTTTAGATTAAAGTTCGCCATAGCTGCAACTTCGCGTACTTCGTTTGTGTTCAACGACCAGACCAAGACGTCACAGAACCCCACCTTGATCAATAAAGCTTTCATCTTATATTCGCAATATCCAGATTGCAAATCTTAGTTTCTTGCTTGTTCTTCGTTTGCTTGCAGGAGATAGACCCTCGTGGTCAGGTTGATTGTGCTCCGGCGTGGTCAATAACCTCTCGGAGTTGGTTTAGCGATTGCTAAGGCGCGACGTCCTCGCACGTTCGTAGTCGGATCGTCAAAGTCTACTCCACCAAAAACGATAGCTATCATCTCATCGAAAGATCGGGACACCCTCGCCTCTATCAAACAAGTTCGTCATTAACGATGGATTTGTGTTTCGTGCTAACAAGCTATGCATTCCAGCTAGCTCTGTTCGTCTTTTGTTGTTGCAGGAGGCGCATGGAGGAGGATTAATGGGACACTTTGGCGTGAAGAAGACGGAGGATATACTTGCTACACATTTCTGTTGGCCAAAGATGAGACGGGATGTTGAGCGTTTTGTTGCTCGCTGCACTACATGTCAAAAAGCTAAGTCACGACTCAATCCTCATGGTTTATATATGCCTTTGCCTGTACCTAGTGTTCCTTGGCAGGATATATCTATGGACTTTGTTTTAGGTTTACCTCGAACAAAAAAGGGGAGGGATAGCATATTTGTTGTCGTGGATAGGTTCTCGAAAATGGCACACTTTATACCATGTCATAAAAGCGATGATGCTGTTAATGTTGCTGATTTGTTCTTTCGTGAAATTATACGCTTGCATGGTGTGCCAAATACTATTGTTTCAGATCGTGATACTAAATTTCTTAGCCACTTTTGGAGATGTTTATGGGCTAAGTTGGGGACTAAACTGCTTTTTAGTACTACATGTCACCCCCAAACTGATGGACAAACTGAAGTAGTCAATAGAACATTGTCTACTATGCTTAGGGCTGTTTTGAAGAATAACAAGAAAATGTGGGAAGAATGCTTGCCTCATATTGAATTTGCTTATAATCGTTCATTGCATTCTATTACTAAGATGTGTCCTTTTGAAATTGTGTATGGTTTCCTTCCTCGTGCACCAATTGATTTGTTGCCTCTTCCATCTTCGGAGAAGGTTAATTTTGATGCTAAACAACGTGCTGAATTGATCTTAAAAATGCATGAGTTAACTAAGGAGAACATTGAGCGTATGAATGCTAAATATAAACTTGCTGGAGATAAGGGTAGAAAACATGTTGTGTTTGCACCTGGAGATCTTGTTTGGTTACATTTGCGTAAGGATAGATTTCCTGATTTGCGCAAATCAAAGCTAATGCCACGTGCTGATGGTCCTTTTAAGGTGTTAGAGAAAATAAATGATAACGCGTATAAACTTGAGCTGCCTGCAGATTTTGGGGTTAGTCCCACTTTTAACATTGCAGATCTGAAGCCTTATTTGGGTGAGGAAGATGAGCTTCCGTCGAGGACGACTTCATTTCAAGAAGGGGAGGATGATGAGGACATCAATACCATTGTTACACCCACAGCCCCTGCTTCTATACATACTGGACCAATTACTAGAGCTCGCGCACGCCAATTAAATTATCAGGTACTTTCGTTTCTTGGTAATGATTCTAAAGTTCATTAGAATATGATGCTGCCTAAATTGGATACATTTGTTTTGCTTACAAATGAAGGGCCTAGCTTGGACAAGAAAGAGGAACCTTGGAGCAAGTTCAAGCATGGAGATGATGGCATGCGCAAGGGGAACAAGAACGGAGTTACAAGTGATGATTTCAGGACTTTGAAGCCACCATAAGGAGTGCAGGAAGCCTTGGACGAAATATACAAGATGCCACTTCATAAATTTCGTCCAGAGGCTATTATAGGTACTGCGTCACCTTATTATTGGGCCAGGCCCATGTAATTTCGAAATACTTGAGTATAGGCTATTTTTAGAGTCCGTATGTGTGGGGAAACAAGAGATAGGGTTGGTTTCGGACCCCTCCTTCAAGGGCCACGAAATCCCCCCCTCTTCCTCCATATATACAGCCCTTAGGGCACCGTTTAGACTTTGGGTTTTGTTTAGATTAAAAGTTCGCCATAGCTGCAACTTCGCGTACTTCGTTTGTGTTCAACGACCAGACCAAGACGTCACAGAACCCCACCTTGATCAATAAAGCTTTCATCTTATATTCGCAATATCCAGATTGCAAATCTTAGTTTCTTGCTTGTTCTTCGTTTGCTTGCAGGAGATAGACCCTCGTGGTCAGGTTGATTGTGCTCCGGCGTGGTCAATAACCTCCAGGAGTTGGTTTAGCGATTGCTAAGGCGCGACGTCCTCGCACGTTCGTAGTCGGATCGTCAAAGTCTACTCCACCAAAAACGATAGCTATCATCTCATCGAAAGATCGGGACACCCTCGCCTCTATCACTACATGTCAAAAAGCTAAGTCACGACTCAATCCTCATGGTTTATATATGCCTTTGCCTGTACCTAGTGTTCCTTGGGAGGATATATCTATGGACTTTGTTTTAGGTTTACCTCGAACAAAGAAGGGGAGGGATAGCATATTTGTTGTCGTGGATAGGTTCTCGAAAATGGCACACTTTATACCATGTCATAAAAGCGATGATGCTGTTAATGTTGCTGATTTGTTCTTTCGTGAAATTATACGCTTGCATGGTGTGCCAAATACTATTGTTTCAGATCGTGATACTAAATTTCTTAGCCACTTTTGGAGATGTTTATGGGCTAAGTTGGGGACTAAACTGCTTTTTAGTACTACATGTCACCCCCAAACTGATGGACAAACTGAAGTAGTCAATAGAACATTGTCTACTATGCTTAGGGCTGTTTTGAAGAATAACAAGAAAATGTGGGAAGAATGCTTGCCTCATATTGAATTTGCTTATAATCGTTCATTGCATTCTACTACTAAGATGTGTCCTTTTGAAAGTGTGTATGGTTTCCTTCCTCGTGCACCAATTGATTTGTTGCCTCTTCCATCTTCGGAGAAGGTTAATTTTGATGCTAAACAACGTGCTGAATTGATCTTAAAAATGCATGAGTTAACTAAGGAGAACATTGAGCGTATGAATGCTAAATATAAACTTGCTGGAGATAAGGGTAGAAAACATGTTGTGTTTGCACCTGGAGATCTTGTTTGGTTACATTTGCGTAAGGATAGATTTCCTGATTTGCGCAAATCAAAGCTAATGCCACGTGCTGATGGTCCTTTTAAGGTGTTAGAGAAAATAAATGATAATGCATATAAACTTGAGCTGCCTGCAGATTTTGGGGTTAGTCCCACTATTAACATTGCAGATCTGAAGCCTTATTTGGGTGAGGAAGATGAGCCTCCGTCGAGGACGACTTCATTTCAAGAAGGGGAGGATGATGAGGACATCAATACCATTGTTACACCCACAGCCCCTGCTTCTATACATACTGGACCAATTACTGGAGCTCGCGCACGCCAATTAAAATATCAGGTACTTTCGTTTCTTGGTAATGATTCTAAAGTTCATGAGAATATGATGCTGCCTAAATTGGATACATTTGTTTTGCTTACAAATGAAGGGCCTAGCTTGGACAAGAAAGAGGAACCTTGGAGCAAGTTCAAGCATGGAGATGATGGCATGCACAAGGGGAACAAGAACAGAGTTACAAGTGATGATTTCAGGACTTTGAAGCCACCATAATGAGTGCAGGAAGCCTTGGACGAAATATACAAGATGTCACTTCATAAATTTCGTCCAGAGGCTATTATAGGTGCTGCGTCACCTTATTATTAGGCCAGGCCCATGTAATTTCGAAATACTTGAGTATAGGCTGTTTTTAGAGTCCGTATGTGTGGGGAAACAAGAGATAGGGTTGGTTTCGGACCCCTCCTTCAAGGGCCACGAAATCCCCTCCTCTTCCTCCATATATACAGCCCTTAGGGCACCGTTTAGACTTTGGGTTTTGTTTAGATTAAAAGTTCGCCATAGCTGCAACTTCGCGTACTTCGTTTGTGTTCAACGACCAAACCAAGACGTCACAGAACCCCACCTTGATCAATAAAGCTTTCATCTTATATTCGCAATATCCAGATTGCAAATCTTAGTTTCTTGCTTGTTCTTCGTTTGCTTGCAGGAGATAGACCCTCGTGGTCAGGTTGATTGTGCTCCGGCGTGGTCAATAACCTCTCGGAGTTGGTTTAGCGATTGCTAAGGCGCGACGTCCTCGCACGTTCGTAGTCGGATCGTCAAAGTCTACTCCACCAAAAATGATAGCTATCATCTCATCGAAAGATCGGGACACCCTCGCCTCTATCAAACCCTAGGGGAGTCGACGAAAAACAATTCCAGCCGCCGCAAGTTCCAGAAACCACAGATCCAATCTAGACACCATCATGGAGGGGTTCATCATCCTCATTGGTGCCTCTCCGATGGTGCGTGAGTAGTTCATTATAGACCTACGGGTCCGTAGTTAGTAGCTAGATGGCTTCCTCTCTCTCTTTTGATTCTCAATACAATGGTCTCTTGGAGATCTATTTGATGTAACTCTTTTTGCGGTGTGTTTGTTGGGATCCGATGAACTTTGAGTTTATGATCAGATCTATATTTTTATCCATGAAAGTTATTTGAGTTTCTTTGATCTCTTATATGCATGATTACTTATAGCCTCGTATTTCTTCTTCGAATCTTTGGTTTAGTTAGGTCGACTAGATCGTTTTTTCTTGCCATGGGAAGAGGTGCTTTGTGATGGGTTCGATCTTACGATGCTCAATCCCAGTGACAGAAGGGAAAATGACACGTGTGTATCATTGCTATTAAGGATAACAAGATGGGGTCTATTCCTACATGAATAGATCTTGTCTACATCATGTCATCGTTCTTATTGCATTACTCCGTTTCTCCATGAACTTAATACACTAGATGCATGCTGGATAGCGGTCGATGTGTGGATTAATAGCAGTAGATGCAGGCAGGAGTCGGTCTACTAATCTTGGACGTGATGCCTATATAATGATCATTGCTTGGATATCATCATAATTATTTGAAGTTCTATCAATTGCCCAACAGTAATTTGTTTACCCGCCGTATGCTATTTTTCTCGAGAGAAGCCACTAGTGAAACCTACGGCCCCCGGGTCTCGTCTTTATCATATTTGCCTTCGATATCTATTTTTATTCGCTCTTATTTTTAGTTCTATTATTCCAAAAACCCAAAAATACCTTGCTGCAATTTATTGTTATTTATTTTATCTCGCATTCCCGCAAGATCTATTTATCCAAACTACTACAATTTTACCTATCTTTTTACCCGGGAGGGATTGACAACCCCTCTTTTACGTCGGGTTGGAAGTATTTGTTATTTGTGTGCAGGTACCGTTTACGTAGTGTTGCGTGGTTCTCCTACTGGTTCGATAACCTTGGTCTCATCACTGAGGGAAATACCAACCGTAGCTGTGCTGCATCATCCCTTCCTCTTTTGGGAAATACCGACGTAGTTCAAGTGACATCAATTTTTTCTACAAAAATATAAAAAATAGTGGCACTAAACACACCCCAGGGGGTGCACCTGTGAGCCAGAAGCTCGCAGGGTGCGCCCACCCCTGGGTGCGCCCAGCAAGCTTGTAGGGCCCACGTAGGCCCCCTCACTTATTGCTGCCACCCATGTTCTTCTTCTTCCTCCAGAAAAAATCACAAACTTGTTCAAACCCGTGTTCTTGCCCATCTTGCTGGCATTTTCAATCTCCTTGCTCGGAACTCCGTTTCTGAAACTGTTTTGGGGGATTGTTCATCGGTTTGTGACTCCTCCAATGGTCCAATTAGTTTTTTAATAGTGGGTTATTATTTGCACATTTAGCTACTGTTGTTGACCATGTTCTTGAGCTTGCATGTTAAATTTATATGGTTCAAACTAGTTTTGGTGCCTGATATGGCCTCCAGACATGTGTAGGAGTAGTTGCTATCGATTTTGTTGAGTTTGGTTCACTTTTATTTTGAGTTACTAAAAATTTCAGAAATTTTCAGAGAAAAGAAAAACCATGAGGAGGTGGTTAAGGGGCTCATCAAGTCAGAATTATAAGGAAACTCCGAAGGAAAAGCCCAAGTACCACCTTCCTCGTGCAGCGGAGGTTCGACCGTGTGAGTGGCTGAGCGACACATTTTTTAAGGAAGCGGGAATTTATGAGGATTTCTATTACTTGGCAAACAATGCCGGCATCATTCCCTTCCTCAAAGATAAGTGTGATCAAACCTCCTACTCACTAATACCTTCATGCAAAGTTTTCGCTTTTATCCTAGGAAGGAACCTCCCATGGTAGAATTTAACTTGTATGATGTGCCTAAGGAAATGACATTATATGATTTTTGTAATGTTTGCAAAATACCTTATGAGGGCAGACATAGTTATCCACGTCGTAGAGACATGGAAGATTTCATCTCTGAAACTACTGTGGGAGAGGAGAGAGGAGCGTCGGAAGCGAGAGTGGCTAGTTTACATTTTTCCCGTTTTACGTTACTATGCATTATTAGCCGGGAGATGTTTGATCGGTCGGTGGGAGAGTGGATCGCTCAGTGCGCCTGACCTTGCTATTTTGTGCCATGCTTTATATGCTGATAGAACTTTTAGTCTAGGCGCCATGGTTGCTCGACGGTTACACACAAACCGTTCGAAGGGTATTATTTACGGTGGTATCTATGCCTCCCGCCTTGCTGCACATTTTGAGATTCCTGTTAGACATGATGTGGCGGAGGAGATGCTGCTACCCACTAAATGTTTAGACTATGCTAGTATGGTAGCGCATCATTTTATTGACAAAGATAATCACAGGAGGCTTCTTTACAACTGTTAGGGCTTATTTCTCCCTAAGTGGTTTTGGTGATTGATGACAATGTGTTCGCGGACTAATCGTGTGCATTGAGCATTTCAGACTTTCAAGCATATGGCACAAGATGATTCGAGCCCCTCGGAGTTTCTAGTGAAGACGATTTTCTTTCCTACGCTTCTTTTCTGGTGGACTTGAGTCGAAGGGAAAACCATACTATCAAGAGGGGGCCCGCTTCGGATAGGTTCGGGTGGAATCAACACGTACACACTCATATTGCACCCATCGCCACTTTTCGCTTCATTGGAGTTGTCCATCATTTGTGCTGAAGAAGTGGTGGAGAGCTGCAAGAGGTAGTACCGCAGCCAGCAGCGGTAGTATCGCTTATAGGCAGTAGTACCGCTGCTAGTCCCGCTCGTACTACCGCTCGTGGTTGGGGCCTCGATTTTTCATGTCGGGTTTCACAGTAGTGCCTCAGGGTATCTACCGTGCTACCTATTTGCCCCTGGAGACCAAGCGGAAGTAGGAGCGGTAGTAGAGGCGGTAGTACCGCCCTACCACCGCTGCTACTACCGCCCATTCCTCTGTTCTCCCCTTTTCCTTGATACGTCTCCAACATATCTATATTTTTTTATTGGATGTTTTATATGCATTATGCTATTTTATATTATTTTTGGGACTAACCTATTAACCTAGAGCCTAGTGCCAATTTTTGTTTTTTCTTGTTTTTGAGTTTTACACAAAAGGAATATCAAATGGAGTCCAAACGGAATAAAAATTTACGATGATTTTTCTTGGACCAGAAGACATCCATGGAGCTTGGAGAGGGGGTCAGAAGATGGCCGAGGAGGCCACAAGCCTGCTAGGTGCGCCCTTGGCGGGCGCGCCCTGAGGGCTTGTGGGCCCCTCAGGGCTCTCCTAACCCTAATTCTTGCTCTATAAATTCCCAAATATTCCCAAACCACCAGAGGCGTCCACCAAAATACTTTTCCACTGTCGCAATCCTCTGTTCCCGTGAGATCCCATCTTGGGGCCTTTTCTGGCGATCTGCCGGAGGGGGATTCAATCACGGAGGGCCTCTACATCAACCTTGCTGCCCTTCCGATGACGCGTGAGTAGTTTTGATAGAGGCGAGGGTGTCCCGATCTTTCGATGAGATGATAGCTATCGTTTTTGGGGGAGTAGACTTTGACGATCCGACTACGAACGTGCGAGGACGTCGCGCCTTAGCAATCGCTAAACCAACTCCGAGAGGTTATTGACCACGCCGGAGAACAATCAACCTGACCACGAGGGTCTATCTCCTGCAAGCAAACGAAGAACAAGCAAGAAACTAAGATTTGCAATCTGGATATTGCGAATATAAGATGAAAGCTTTATTGATCAAGGTGGGGTTCTGTGATGTCTTGGTCTGGTCGTTGAACACAAACGAAGTACGCGAAGTTGCAGCTATGGCGAACTTTTAATCTAAACAAAACCCAAAGTCTAAACGGTGCCCTAAGGGCTGTATATATGGAGGAAGAGGAGGGGATTTCGTGGCCCTTGAAGGAGGGGTCCGAAACCAACCCTATCTCTTGTTTCCCCACACATACGGACTCTAAAAACAGCCTATACTCAAGTATTTCGAAATTACATGGGCCTGGCCCAATAATAAGGTGACGCAACACCTATAATAGCCTCTGGACGAAATTTATGAAGTGACATCTTGTATATTTCGTCCAAGGCTTCCTGCACTCATTATGGTGGCTTCAAAGTCCTGAAATCATCACTTGTAACTCCGTTCTTGTTCCCCTTGTGCATGCCATCATCTCCATGCTTGAACTTGCTCCAAGGTTCCTCTTTCTTGTCCAAGCTAGGCCCTTCATTTGTAAGCAAAACAAATGTATCCAATTTTTGTGTTTCGTGCTAACAAGCTATGCATTCCAGCTAGCTCCGTTCGTCTTTTGTTGTTGCAGGAGGCGCATGGAGGAGGATTAATGGGACACTTTGGCGTGAAGAAGACGGAGGATATACTTGCTACACATTTCTTTTGGCCAAAGATGAGACGGGATGTTGAGCGTTTTGTTGCTCGCTGCACTACATGTCAAAAAGCTAAGTCACGACTCAATCCTCATGGTTTATATATGCCTTTGCCTGTACCTAGTGTTCCTTGGGAGGATATATCTATGGACTTTGTTTTAGGTTTACCTCGAACAAAGAAGGGGAGGGATAGCATATTTGTTGTCGTGGATAGGTTCTCGAAAATGGCACACTTTATACCATGTCATAAAAGCGATGATGCTGTTAATGTTGCTGATTTGTTCTTTCGTGAAATTATACGCTTGCATGGTGTGCCAAATACTATTGTTTCAGATCGTGATACTAAATTTCTTAGCCACTTTTGGAGATGTTTATGGGCTAAGTTGGGGACTAAACTGCTTTTTAGTACTACATGTCACCCCCAAACTGATGGACAAACTGAAGTAGTCAATAGAACATTGTCTGCTATGCTTAGGGCTGTTTTGAAGAATAACAAGAAAATGTGGGAAGAATGCTTGCCTCATATTGAATTTGCTTATAATCGTTCATTGCATTCTACTACTAAGATGTGTCCTTTTGAAATTGTGTATGGTTTCCTTCCTCGTGCACCAATTGATTTGTTGCCTCTTCCATCTTCGGAGAAGGTTAATTTTGATGCTAAACAACGTGCTGAATTGATCTTAAAAATGCATGAGTTAACTAAGGAGAACATTGAGCGTATGAATGCTAAATATAAACTTGCTGGAGATAAGGGTAGAAAACATGTTGTGTTTGCACCTGGAGATCTTGTTTGGTTACAGTTGCGTAAGGATAGATTTCCTGATTTGCGCAAATCAAAGCTAATGCCACGTGCTGATGGTCCTTTTAAGGTGTTAGAGAAAATAAATGATAATGCATATAAACTTGAGCTGCCTGCAGATTTTGGGGTTAGTCCCACTTTTAACATTGCAGATCTGAAGCCTTATTTGGGTGAGGAAGATGAGCTTCCGTCGAGGACGACTTCATTTCAAGAAGGGGAGGATGATGAGGACATCAATACCATTGTTACACCCACAGCCCCTGCTTCTATACATACTGGACCAATTACTAGAGCTCGCGCACGTCAATTAAAATATCAGGTACTTTCGTTGTACCAAGAAACGAAAGTACCTGATATTTTAATTGACGTGCGCGAGCTCTAGTAATTGGTCCAGTATGTATAGAAGCAGGGGCTGTGGGTGTAACAATGGTATTGATGTCCTCATCATCCTCCCCTTCTTGAAATGAAGTCGTCCTCGACGGAAGCTCATCTTCCTCACCCAAATAAGGCTTCAGATCTGCAATGTTAAAAGTGGGACTAACCCCAAAATCTGCAGGCAGCTCAAGTTTATATGCATTATCATTTATTTTCTCTAACACCTTAAAAGGACCATCAGCACGTGGCATTAGCTTTGATTTGCGCAAATCAGGAAATCTATCCTTACGCAAATGTAACCAAACAAGATCTCCAGGTGCAAACACAACATGTTTTCTACCCTTATCTCCAGCAAGTTTATATTTAGCATTCATACGCTCAATGTTCTCCTTAGTTAACTCATGCATTTTTAAGATCAATTCAGCATGTTGTTTAGCATCAAAATTAACCTTCTCCGAAGATGGAAGAGGCAACAAATCATTTGGTGCACGAGGAAGGAAACCATACACAATTTCAAAAGGACACATCTTAGTAGTAGAATGCAATGAACGATTATAAGCAAATTCAATATGAGGCAAGCATTCTTCCCACATTTTCTTGTTATTCTTCAAAACAGCCCTAAGCATAGTAGACAATGTTCTATTGACTACTTCAGTTTGTCCATCAGTTTGGGGGTGACATGTAGTACTAAAAAGCAGTTTAGTCCCCAACTTAGCCCATAAACATCTCCAAAAGTGGCTAAGAAATTTAGTATCACGATCTGAAACAATAGTATTTGGCACACCATGCAAGCGTATAATTTCACGAAAGAACAAATCAGCAACATTAACAGCATCATCGCTTTTATGACATGGTATAAAGTGTGCCATTTTCGAGAACCTATCCACGACAACAAATATGCTATCCCTCCCCTTCTTTGTTCGAGGTAAACATAAAACAAAGTCCATAGATATATCCTCCCAAGGAACACTAGGTACAGGCAAAGGCATATATAAACCATGAGGATTGAGTCGTGACTTAGCTTTTTGACATGTAGTGCAGCGAGCAACAAAACGCTCAACATCCCGTCTCATCTTTGGCCAAAAGAAATGTGTAGCAAGTATATCCTCCGTCTTCTTCACGCCAAAGTGTCCCATTAATCCTCCTCCATGCGCCTCCTGCAACAACAAAAGACGAACGGAGCTAGCTGGAATGCATAGCTTGTTAGCACGAAACACAAATCCATCGTTAACGACGAACTTGTTCCATGTTCTCCCTTCCTTACAATTCTGCAATACATCTTTAAATTCAGCATCATGCACATATTGATCTTTGATGGTCTCCAAACCAAATATTTTAAAGTCAAGTTGTGAAAGCATAGTATCACGACGAGACAATGCATCAGCAATAACATTTTCTTTACCCTTCTTGTGTTTAATGACATAAGGGAAAGTCTCAATAAATTCAACCCATTTAGCATGTCTACGGTTCAGTTTTGCTTGACTTTTAATGTGTTTCAAAGATTCATGATCAGAATGTATAACAAATTCTTTGGGCCATAAATAATGTTGCCATGTTTCTAAGGTCCGTACAAGAGCATATAATTCTTTATCATAAGTAGAATAGTTCAGACTAGGCCCACTCAATTTTTCAGAAAAGTATGCAACAGGTTTGCCATCTTGTAATAAAACACCTCCTAATCCAATTCCACTAGCATCACATTCAAGCTCAAAAGTCTTATTAAAATCAGGAAGTTGGAGTAAAGGAGCATGTGTCAACTTATCTTTCAATACCGTGAAGGCTTCTTCCTGTGAGGTACCCCAAACAAAAGGCACATCCTTCTTTGTAAGCTCATTGAGAGGTGCAGCAATGGTGCTGAAATCTCTCACAAAACGCCTATAGAAACCAGCGAGTCCAAGAAAACTCCTCACTTGAGTGACCGTTTTGGGCTGTGGCCAACTCTCAATAGCTTCAATCTTGGCTTTATCAACTTCAATTCCCTGTGGAGTAACAACATAGCCAAGAAAAGATACTCGGTCGGTGTAAAAGTGATAGAGGCGAGGGTGTCCTGATCTTTCGATGAGATGATATCTATCGTTTTTGGTGGAGTAGACTTTGACGATCCGACTACGAACGTGCGAGGACGTCGCGCCTTAGCAATCGCTAAACCAACTCCGAGAGGTTACTGACCACGCCGGAGCACAATCAACCTGACCACGAGGGTCTATCTCCTGCAAGCAAACGAAGAACAAGCAAGAAACTAAGATTTGCAATCTGGATATTGCGAATATAAGATGAAAGCTTTATTGATCGAGGTGGGGTTCTGTGACGTCTTGGTCTGGTCGTTGAACACAAACGAAGTACGCGAAGTTGCAGCTATGGCGAACTTTTAATCTAAACAAAACCCAAAGTCTAAACGGTGCCCTAAGGGCTGTATATATGGAGGAAGAGGAGGGGATTTCGTGGCCCTTGAAGGAGGGGTCCGAAACCAACCCTATCTCTTGTTTCCCCACACATACGGACTCTAAAAACAGCCTATACTCAAGTATTTCGAAATTACATGGGCCTGGCCCAATAATAAGGTGACGCAGCACCTATAATAGCCTCTGGACGAAATTTATGAAGTGACATCTTGTATATTTCGTCCAAGGCTTCCTGCACTCATTATGGTGGCTCCAAAGTCCTGAAATCATCACTTGTAACTCCGTTCTTGTTCCCCTTGTGCATGCCATCATCTCCATGCTTGAACTTGCTCCAAGGTTCCTCTTTCTTGTCCAAGCTAGGCCCTTCATTTGTAAGCAAAACAAATGTATCCAATTTAGGCAGCATCATATTCTCATGAACTTTAGAATCATTACCAAGAAACGAAAGTACCTGATATTTTAATTGGCGTGTGCGAGCTCTAGTAATTGGTCCAGTATGTATAGAAGCAGGGGCTGTGGGTGTAACAATGGTATTGATGTCCTCATCATCCTCCCCTTCTTGAAATGAAGTCGTCCTCGACGGAAGCTCATCTTCCTCACCCAAATAAGGCTTCAGATCTGCAATGTTAAAAGTGGGACTAACCC
Source organism: Thinopyrum elongatum (assembly GCA_011799875.1). Lineage (NCBI taxonomy): Eukaryota > Viridiplantae > Streptophyta > Magnoliopsida > Poales > Poaceae > Thinopyrum > Thinopyrum elongatum. The sequence goes on along the minus strand of CM022303.1, from coordinate 385,060,976 downwards.
CAAAATCTGCAGGCAGCTCAAGTTTATATGCATTATCATTTATTTTCTCTAACACCTTAAAAGGACCATCAGCACGTGTCATTAGCTTTGATTTGCGCAAATCAGGAAATCTATCCTTACGCAAATGTAACCAAACAAGATCTCCAGGTGCAAACACAACATGTTTTCTACCCTTATCTCCAGCAAGTTTATATTTAGCATTCATACGCTCAATGTTCTCCTTAGTTAACTCATGCATTTTTAAGATCAATTCATCACGTTGTTTAGCATCAAAATTAACCTTCTCCGAAGATGGAAGAGGCAACAAATCAATTGGTGCACGAGGAAGGAAACCATACACAATTTCAAAAGGACACATCTTAGTAGTAGAATGCAATGAACGATTATAAGCAAATTCAATATGAGGCAAGCATTCTTCCCACATTTTCTTGTTATTCTTCAAAACAGCCCTAAGCATAGTAGACAATGTTCTATTGACTACTTCAGTTTGTCCATCAGTTTGGGGGTGACATGTAGTACTAAAAAGCAGTTTAGTCCCCAACTTAGCCCATAAACATCTCCAAAAGTGGCTAAGAAACTTAGTATCACGATCTGAAACAATAGTATTTGGCACACCATGCAAGCGTATAATTTCACGAAAGAACAAATCAGCAACATTAACAGCATCATCGCTTTTATGACATGGTATAAAGTGTGCCATTTTCGAGAACCTATCCACGACAACAAATATGCTATCCCTCCCCTTCTTTGTTCGAGGTAAACCTAAAACAAAGTCCATAGATATATCCTCCCAAGGAACACTAGGTACAGGCAAAGACATATATAAACCATGAGGATTGAGTCGTGACTTAGCTTTTTGACATGTAGTGCAACGAGCAACAAAACGCTCAACATCCCGTCTCATCTTTGGCCAAAAGAAATGTGTAGCAAGTATATCCTCCGTCTTCTTCACGCCAAAGTGTCCCATTAATCCTCCTCCATGCGCCTCCTGCAACAACAAAAGACGAACGGAGCTAGCTGGAATGCATAGCTTGTTAGCACGAAACACAAATCCATCGTTAACGACGAACTTGTTCCATGTTCTCCCTTCCTTACAATTCTGCAATACATCTTTAAATTCAGCATCATGCACATATTGATCTTTGATGGTCTCCAAACCAAATATTTTAAAGTCAAGTTGTGAAAGCATAGTATAACGACGAGACAATGCATCAGCAATAACATTTTCTTTACCCTTCTTGTGTTTAATGACATAAGGGAAAGTCTCAATGAATTCAACCCATTTAGCATGTCTACGGTTCAGTTTGGCTTGACTTTTAATATGTTTCAAAGATTCATGATCAGAATGAATAACAAATTCTTTGGGCCATAAATAATGTTGCCATGTTTCCAAAGTCCGAACAAGAGCATATAATTCCTTATCATAAGTAGAGTAATTCAGACTAGGCCCACTCAATTTTTCAGAAAAGTAAGCAACAAGTTTGCCCTCTTGTAATAAAACACCTCCTAATCCAATTCCACTAGCATCACATTCAAGCTCAAAAGTCTTATTAAAATCAGGAAGTTGGAGTAAAGGAGCATGTGTCAACTTATCTTTCAATACCGTGAAGGCTTCTTCCTGTGAGGTACCCCAAACAAAAGGCACATCCTTCTTTGTAAGCTCATTGAGAGGTGCAGCAATGGTGCTGAAATCTCTCACAAAACGCCTATAGAAACCAGCGAGGCCAAGGAAACTCCTCACTTGTGTGACCGTTTTGGGCTGCGGCCAACTCTCAATAGCTTCAATCTTGGCTTTATCAACTTCAATTCCCTGTGGAGTAACAACATAGCCAAGAAAAGATACTCGGTCGGTGCAAAAGGTGCACTTCCCAAGGTTACCAAACAAACGTGATAGAGGCGAGGGTGTCCCGATCTTTCGATGAGATGATAGCTATCGTTTTTGGTGGAGTAGACTTTGACGATCCGACTACGAACGTGCGAGGACGTCGCGCCTTAGCAATCGCTATACCAACTCCGAGAGGTTATTGACCACGCCGGAGCACAATCAACCTGACCACGAGGGTCTATCTCCTGCAAGCAAACGAAGAACAAGCAAGAAACTAAGATTTGCAATCTGGATATTGCGAATATAAGATGAAAGCTTTATTGATCAAGGTGGGGTTCTGTGACGTCTTGGTCTGGTCGTTGAACACAAACGAAGTACGCGAAGTTGCAGCTATGGCGAACTTTTAATCTAAACAAAACCCAAAGTCTAAACGGTGCCCTAAGGGCTGTATATATGGAGGAAGAGGGGGGGGATTTCGTGGCCCTTGAAGGAGGGGTCCGAAACCAACCCTATCTCTTGTTTCCCCACACATACGGACTCTAAAAATAGCCTATACTCAATTATTTCGAAATTACATGGGCCTGGCCCAATAATAAGGTGACGCAGCACCTATAATAGCCTCTGGACGAAATTTATGAAGTGACATCTTGTATATTTCGTCCAAGGCTTCCTGCACTCATTATGGTGGCTTCAAAGTCCTGAAATCATCACTTGTAACTCCGTTCTTGTTCCCCTTGTGCATGCCATCATCTCCATGCTTGAACTTGCTCCAAGGTTCCTCTTTCTTGTCCAAGCTAGGCCCTTCATTTGTAAGCAAAACAAATGTATCCAATTTAGGCAGCATCATATTCTCATGAACTTTAGAATCATTACCAAGAAACGAAAGTACCTGATATTTTAATTGGCGTGCGCGAGCTCTAGTAATTGGTCCAGTATGTATAGAAGCAGGGGCTGTGGGTGTAACAATGGTATTGATGTCCTCATCATCTTTTTTTTTTTTGCACTTTTTTTTTTGCTCCGCAACAATTTTTTTTCGAAAAAGTCTACAAATGGTCTAAAAACTGCCTAGCCAGAATTTTCCAGACTTAGTTTTTTTTTTTGAAACTGGAACTATTTTTCTTCTACGGGTAGCACGAAAATTGGGGAATCCGACTTGTTCACGACTCGCAGTATCGCGTGATCTGGAACTCTAAAATAAAGGAATAAATACTGGACTCGGACTAGGACTGGTGGCAGAGATGAATATGGTGGAACTCGGACTGGTGATGGTATATGACGGTAGTATATGTGGACTCGGATTGGTGGTGGTATATGGACTCGGATCGGTGGTGGTATATGGACTCAGAGAAATAGCAGATAAGCTGTGGTGGTATATGGTAGGGGCGATGATGATGGTGCGGTGGCGGCGTGACAACTTGTGAACAGAACTCGAAACTCTAAAGAACTAGACGCTAAGACCAGCAACTTGACACGACGATGCAACCGCAAATTCAACAAAGCAAAAACCCTAAAAAGATTATGCAAAGGCTCAGATTGGTTCGGATATGATGAACTAACCCTAATTTTTTTTTGTGGCTTTTTTTTTGGACAATACGTAAGAAAATAAATCTAATCTAGGGAAAACTGGAAATTCTCACCGAGCAACCTGAAAACTGATACCACTTGATAGAGGCGAGGGTGTCCCGATCTTTCGATGAGATGGTAACTATCGATTTGGTGGAGCCGGCTTTGACGATCCGACTACAAACGTGCACGACGTTGCGCCTTAGCAATCGCTAAACCAATCTCCTGAGGTTACTGACGATGCTGGAAGCACGATCAACCTGACCATGAAGGTCTATTCCTGCACGCAATCGAAGAACAAGCAAGAATATGATAATGCAATCTGAATATTGCGAATATAGATGAAGTATTGATAATGGTAGGGATCCGAAAGCGGTCTTGGTCTGGTCGTTGGACACAAACGAAGTACACGAAGTTGCAATGGCTAACTTTTAACTAAACAAATCCCAAAGTCTAAACGGTGCCCTAAGGGCTGTATATATGGAGGAAGAGGAGGGGATTTCGTGGCCCTTGAAGGAGGGGTCCGAAACCAACCCTATCTCTTGTTTCCCCACACATACGGACTCTAAAAACAGCCTATACTCAAGTATTTCGAAATTACATGGGCCTGGCCCAATAATAAGGTGACGCAGCACCTATAATAGCCTCTGGACGAAATTTATGAAGTGACATCTTGTATATTTCGTCCAAGGCTTCCTGCACTCATTATGGTGGCTTCAAAGTCCTGAAATCATCACTTGTAACTCCGTTCTTGTTCCCCTTGTGCATGCCATGATCTCCATGCTTGAACTTGCTCCAAGGTTCCTCTTTCTTGTCCAAGCTAGGCCCTTCATTTGTAAGCAAAACAAATGTATCCAATTTAGGCAGCATCATATTCTCATGAACTTTAGAATCATTACCAAGAAACGAAAGTACCTGATATTTTAATTGGCGTGCGCGAGCTCTAGTAATTGGTCCAGTATGTATAGAAGCAGGGGTTGTGGTTGTAACAATGGTATTGATGTCCTCATCAGATCTGCTATAAATCAGTATATCATCAAAATAGACTACCACAAATCGTCCAATGAAAGCACGTAAAACTTCGTTCATTAATCTCATGAAAGTACTAGGTGCATTAGTTAACCCAAAAGGCATGACTAACCACTCATATAATCCAAACTTTGTTTTAAATGCTGTTTTCCATTCATCCCCCAATTTCATACGAATTTGATGGTATCCACTACGCAAATCAACTTTGGAGAATATTGTAGAGCCACTCAATTCATCAAGCATATCATCTAGTCTAGGAATAGGATGACGATAACGAATAGTAATACTATTAATGCCTCTACAATCAACACACATACGCGATGTACCATCCTTTTTCGGCACTAGAATAATAGGAACAGCACAAGGACTAAGGGATTCGCGTATATAACCTTTGTCGAGCAACTCCTGTACTTGACGCATAATCTCCTTCGTCTCCTCTGGATTGGTACGGTATGGCGCACGGTTTGGCAACGAAGCACCGGGAATTAAGTCAATCTGATGCCCAATCCCGCGAATAGGTGGTAATCCCGGTGGCACGTCTTGTGGAAAGACGTCAGCGAACTCCTGCAAAATGTTAGTGACCGCAGGAGGCAAAGAGGAAGGCACGTCCTCGAATGAAAATAACGCCTCTTTGCACACAAAAGCATAGCAAACAGAATTGCTGAAATCTAGATCATCAATATCAGATTTGGTGGCAAGTAAGCATGCACTTTTCAATTTAATTTCAGAAGCAACACTAGATGGTTTATTATTAGGCTTCATTTGTTGCTCAAATTCTTTTGCCACAATCTGATTTTCACTCTTATTTTTCTCGTGTTTTGCTTTACTAGCTCTATTAATATCATCTTTCAAAATAGAATCAGGAGTCATAGGAAGCAAAGTAATATGTTTATCCTTATGAACAAGAGTATACTGATTGTTTCTACCATGGTGTACAGAATTTTTATCAAATTGCCATGGTCTACCAAGTAATAATGAACATGCTTGCATGGGTACCACATCACAATCAACATAATCAGCATATGTAGAGATACTAAAATGCACACGAACAGTACGTGTTACCTTAACCTTGCCGCTGTTGTTGAACCATTGGATATAGTAAGGATGTGGATGTGGTCTTGTGGTGAGAGATAGCTTCTCCACCATCTCCATGCTAGCCAAGTTATTGCAGCTCCCTCCATCTATGATGACGCGAACAGAACGTTCCTTCACAACTCCCTTTGTATGGAACAAATTATGCCTCTGATTTTGCTCAGCTTGTGTGACCTGCACACTCAAAACACGTTGGAAGTTGGAGTAAAGGAGCATGTGTCAACTTATCTTTCAATACCGTGAAGGCTTCTTCCTGTGAGGTACCCCAAACAAAAGGCACATCCTTCTTTGTAAGCTCATTGAGAGGTGCAGCAATGGTGCTGAAATCTCTCACAAAACGCCTATAGAAACCAGCGAGTCCAAGAAAACTCCTCACTTGAGTGACTGTTTTGGGCTGTGGTCAACTCTCAATAGCTTCAATCTTGGCTTTATCAACTTCAATTCCCTGTGGAGTAACAACATAGCCAAGAAAAGATACTCGGTCGGTGCAAAAGGTGCACTTCCCAAGGTTACCAAACAAACGTGCATCACGTAAAGCAATAAAAACAGCACGTAAATGTTCCAAATGTTCCTCCAAAGATCTGCTATAAATCAGTATATCATCAAAATAGACTACCACAAATCGTCCAATGAAAGCACGTAAAACTTCGTTCATTAATCTCATGAAAGTACTAGGTGCATTAGTTAACCCAAAAGGCATGACTAACCACTCATATAATCCAAACTTTGTTTTAAATGCTGTTTTCCATTCATCCCCCAATTTCATACGAATTTGATGGTATCCACTATGCAAATCAACTTTGGAGAATATTGTAGAGCCACTCAATTCATCAAGCAAATCATCTAGTCTAGGAATAGGATGACGATAACGAATAGTAATATTAGTAATGCCTCTACAATCAACACACATACGCGATGTACCATCCTTTTTCGGCACTAGAATAATAGGAACAGCACAAGGACTAAGGGATTCGCGTATATAACCTTTGTCGAGCAACTCCTGGACTTGACGCATAATCTCCTTCGTCTCCTCTGGATTAGTACGGTATGGTGCACGGTTGGGTAGCGATGCACCGGGAATTAAGTCAATCTGATGCTCAATCCCTCGAATAGGTGGTAATCCCGGAGGCACATCTTGTCGAAAGACGTCGGCGAACTCCTGCAAAATGTTAGTAACAGCAGGAGGCAAAGAGGAAGGCATGTCCTCGAATGAAAATAATGCCTCTTTGCACACAAAAGCATAGCAAACAGATTTGCTGAAATCTAGATCATCAATATCAGATTTGGTGGCAAGTAAACATGCACTTTTCAATTTAATTTCAGAAGCAACACTAGATGGTTTATTATGAGGATTCATTTGTTGCTCAAATTCTTTTGCCACAATCTGATTTTCACTCTTATTTTGCTCCTGTTTTGCCTTACTAGTTCTATTAATATCATCTTTCAAAATAGAATCAGGAGACATAGGAAGCAAAGTAATATGTTTATCCTTATGAACAAGAGTATACTGATTGTTTCTACCATGGTGTACAGAACTTTTATCAAATTGCCATGGTCTACCAAGTAATAAGGAACATGCTTGCATGGGTACCACATCACAATCAACAAAATCAGCATACGTAGAGATACTAAAATGCACACGAACAGTACGTGTTACCTTAACCTTGCCGCTGTTGTTGAACCATTGGATATAGTAAGGATGTGGATGTGGTCTTGTGGTGAGAGAGAGCTTCTCCACCATCTCCATGCTAGCCAAGTTGTTGCAGCTCCCTCCATCTATGATGACGCGAACAGAACGTTCCTTCACAACTCCCTTTGTATGGAACAAATTATGCCTCTGATTTTGCTCAGCTTTTGTGACCTGCACACTCAAAACACGTTGAGCAACTAAACATTCATACCTGTCAGCGTCTTCAGGAGCCTTGTATTGCGTCTCTTGTTCAGAATCATCTCCACCGTGTTCTTCACGTGTAATGAGAGCCAAAGTCTCCTCATCATAGTCACTAGCGGACTCATACCCACCATCCTCGGTAGCAATCATCACACGCTGAGATTTGCATTCTCTCGCATAATGACCTCTTCCCTTACAACGACGACAAATAATATCACTTGTATGCCCTGTTGATGCCATGGAAGAAGAAGAACTCTGTGCAGGCCCGGTAGGTGTGCTCTTGGCAGATAGTGGTGGTTGTGCCTGCTTCCTTGTATCACGGCTGGAGGTGGCAGCTAATGGAGGTGTCGGTGCAATAGAATGTGTGGAAGTAGAGGATGCTCCAACTTCCTGATTTTAATAAGACTTTTGAGCTTGAATGTGATGCTAGTGGAATTGGATTAGGAGGTGTTTTATTACAAGATGGCAAACCTGTTGCATACTTTTCTGAAAAATTGAGTGGGCCTAGTCTGAACTATTCTACTTATGATAAAGAATTATATGCTCTTGTTCGGACCTTAGAAACATGGCAACATTATTTATGGCCCAAAGAATTTGTTATACATTCTGATCATGAATCTTTGAAACACATTAAATGATAGAGGCGAGGGTGTCCCGATCTTTCGATGAGATGATAGCTATCGTTTTTGGTGGAGTAGACTTTGACGATCCGACTACGAACGTGCGAGGACGTCGCGCCTTAGCAATCGCTAAACCAACTCCGAGAGGTTATTGACCATGCCGGAGCACAATCAACCTGACCACGAGGGTCTATCTCCTGCAAGCAAACGAAGAACAAGCAAGAAACTAAGATTTGCAATCTGGATATTGCGAATATAAGATGAAAGCTTTATTGATCAAGGTGGGGTTCTGTGACGTCTTGGTCTGGTCGTTGAACACAAACGAAGTACGCGAAGTTGCAGCTATGGCGAACTTTTAATCTAAACAAAACCCAAAGTCTAAACGGTGCCCTAAGGGCTGTATATATGGAGGAAGAGGAGGGGATTTCGTGGCCCTTGAAGGAGGGGTCCGAAACCAACCCTATTTCTTGTTTCCCCACACATACGGACTCTAAAAACAGCCTATACTCAAGTATTTCGAAATTACATGGGCCTGGCCCAATAATAAGGTGACGCAGCACCTATAATAGCCTCTGGACGAAATTTATGAAGTGACATCTTGTATATTTCGTCCAAGGCTTCCTGCACTCATTATGGTGGCTTCAAAGTCCTGAAATCATCACTTGTAACTCCGTTCTTGTTCCCCTTGTGCATGCCATCATCTCCATGCTTGAACTTGCTCCAAGGTTCCTCTTTCTTGTCCAAGCTAGGGCCTTCATTTGTAAGCAAAACAAATGTATCCAATTTAGGCAGCATCATATTCTCATGAACTTTAGAATCATTACCAAGAAACGAAAGTACCTGATAATTTAATTGGCGTGCGCGAGCTCTAGTAATTGGTCCAGTATGTATAGAAGCCGGGGCTGTGGGTGTAACAATGGTATTGATGTCCTCATCATCCTCCCCTTCTTGAAATGAAGTCGTCCTCGACGGAAGCTCATCTTCCTCACCCAAATAAGGCTTCAGATCTGCAATGTTAAAAGTGGGACTAACCCCAAAATCTGCAGGCAGCTCAAGTTTATATGCATTATCATTTATTTTCTCTAACACCTTAAAAGGACCATCAGCACGTGGCATTAGCTTTGATTTGCGCAAATCAGGAAATCTATCCTTACGCAAATGTAACCAAACAAGATCTCCAGGTGCAAAAACAACATGTTTTCTACCCTTATCTCCAGCAAGTTTATATTTAGCATTCATACGCTCAATGTTCTCCTTAGTTAACTCATGCATTTTTAAGATCAATTCAGCACGTTGTTTAGCATCAAAATTAACCTTCTCCGAAGATGGAAGAGGCAACAAATCAATTGGTGCACGAGGAAGGAAACCATACACAATTTCAAAAGGACACATCTTAGTAGTAGAATGCAATGAACGATTATAAGCAAATTAAATATGAGGCAAGCATTCTTCCCACATTTTCTTGTTATTCTTCAAAACAGCCCTAAGCATAGTAGACAATGTTCTATTGACTACTTCAGTTTGTCCATCAGTTTGGGGGTGACATGTAGTACTAAAAAGCAGTTTAGTCCCCAACTTAGCCCATAAACATCTCCAAAAGTGGCTAAGAAATTTAGTATCACGATCTGAAACAATAGTATTTGGCACACCATGCAAGCTTATAATTTCACGAAAGAACAAATCAGCAACATTAACAGCATCATCGCTTTTATGACATGGTATAAAGTGTGCCATTTTCGAGAACCTATCCACGACAACAAATATGCTATCCCTCCCCTTCTTTGTTCGAGGTAAACCTAAAACAAAGTCCATAGATATATCCTCCCAAGGAACACTAGGTACAGGCAAAGGCATATATAAACCATGAGGATTGAGTCGTGACTTAGCTTTTTGACATGTAGTGCAGCGAGCAACAAAACGCTCAACATCCCGTCTCATCTTTGGCCAAAAGAAATGTGTAGCAAGTATATCCTCCGTCTTCTTCACGCCAAAGTGTCCCATTAATCCTACAATTCTGCAATACATCTTTAAATTCAGCATCATGCACATATTGATCTTTGATGGTCTCCAAACCAAATATTTTAAAGTCAAGTTGTGAAAGCATAGTATAACGACGAGACAATGCATCAGCAATAACATTTTCTTTACCCTTCTTGTGTTTAATGACATAAGGGAAAGTCTCAATAAATTCAACCCATTTAGCATGTCTACGGTTCAGTTTTGCTTGACTTTTAATGTGTTTCAAAGATTCATGATCAGAATGTATAACAAATTCTTTGGGCCATAAATAATGTTGCCATGTTTCTATGGTCCGAACAAGAGCATATAATTCTTTATCATAAGTAGAATAGTTCAGACTAGGCCCACTCAATTTTTCAGAAAAGTATGCAACAGGTTTGCCATCTTGTAATAAAACACCTCCTAATCCAATTCCACTAGCATCACATTCAAGCTCAAAAGTCTTATTAAAATCAGGAAGTTGGAGTAAAGGAGCATGTGTCAACTTATCTTTCAATACCGTGAAGGCTTCTTCCTGTGAGGCACCCCAAACAAAAGGCACATCCTTCTTTGTAAGCTCATTGAGAGGTGCAGCAATGGTGCTGAAATCTCTCACAAAACGTCTATAGAAACCAGCGAGTCCAAGAAAACTCCTCACTTGAGTGACCGTTTTGGGCTGTGGCCAACTCTCAATAGCTTCAATCTTGGCTTTATCAACTTCAATTCCCTGTGGAGTAACAACATAGCCAAGAAAAGATACTCGGTCGGTGCAAAAGGTGCACTTCCCAAGGTTACCAAACAAACGTGCATCACGTAAAGCAATAAAAACAGCACGTAAATGTTCCAAATGTTCCTCCAAAGATCTGCTATAAATCAGTATATCATCAAAATAGGCTACCACAAATCGTCCAATGAAAGCACGTAAAACTTCGTTCATTAATCTCATGAAAGTACTAGGTGCATTAGTTAACCCAAAAGGCATGACTAACCACTCATATAATCCAAACTTTGTTTTAAATGCTGTTTTCCATTCATCCCTCAATTTCATACGAATTTGATGGTATCCACTACGCAAATCAACTTTGGAGAATATTGTAGAGCCACTCAATTCATCAAGCATATCATCTAGTCTAGGAATAGGATGACGATAACGAATAGTAATATTATTAATGCCTCTACAATCAACACACATACGCGATGTACCATCCTTTTTCGGCACTAGAATAGTAGGAACAGCACAAGGACTAAGGGATTCGCGTATATGACCTTTGTCGAGCAACTCCTGTACTTGACGCATAATCTCCTTCGTCTCCTCTGGATTGGTATGGTATGGCGCACGGTTTGGCAACGAAGCACCGGGAATTAAGTCAATCTGATGCTCAATCCCGCGAATAGGTGGTAATCCCGGTGGCACGTCTTGTGGAAAGACGTCAGCGAACTCCTGCAAAATGTTAGTGACCGCAGGAGGCAAAGAGGAAGGCACGTCCTCGAATGAAAATAACGCCTCTTTGCACACAAAAGCATATTAAACAGAATTGTTGAAATCTAGATCATCAATATCAGATTTGGTGGCAAGTAAGCATGCACTTTTCAATTTAATTTCAGAAGCAACACTAGATGGTTTATTATTAGGCTTCATTTGTTGCTCAAATTCTTTTGCCACAATCTGATTTTCACTCTTATTTTTCTCCTGTTTTGCTTTACTAGCTCTATTAATATCATCTTTCAAAATAGAATCAGGAGTCATAGGAAGCAAAGTAATATGTTTATCCTTATGAACAAGAGTATACTGATTGTTTCTACCATGGTGTACAGAATTTTTATCAAATTGCCATGGTCTACCAAGTAATAATGAACATGCTTGCATGGGTACCACATCACAATCAACATAATCAGCATATGTAGAGATACTAAAATGCACACGAACAGTACGTGTTACCTTAACCTTGCCGCTGTTGTTGAACCATTGGATATAGTAAGGATGTGGATGTGGTCTTGTGGTGAGAGATAGCTTCTCCACCATCTCCATGCTAGCCATGTTGTTGCAGCTCCCTCCATCTATGATGACGCGAACAGAACGTTCCTTCACAACTCCCTTTGTATGGAACAAATTATGCCTCTGATTTTGCTCAGCTTTTGTGACCTGCACACTCAAAACACGTTGAGCAACTAAACATTCATACCTGTCAGCGTCTTCAGGAGCCATGTATTGCGTCTCTTGTTCAGAATCATCTCCACCGTGTTCTTCACGTGTAATGAGAGCCAAAGTCTCCTCATCATAGTCACTAGCGGACTCATACCCACCATCCTCGGTAGCAATCATCACACGCTGAGATTTGCATTCTCTCGCATAATGACCTCTTCCCTTACAACGACGACAAATAATATCACTTGTATGCCCTGTTGATGCCATGGAAGAAGAAGAACTCTGTGCAGGCCCGGTAGGTGTGCTCTTGGCAGATAGTGGTGGTTGTGCCTGCTTCCTTGTATCACGGCTGGAGGTGGCAGCTGATGGAGGTGTCGGTGCAATAGAATGTGTGGAAGTAGAGGATGCACGCGGTGTCCACGATGAAGGTCGACCTGTAGAAAAGTTAGTCCGCGCCAATGCCTGTCGATCCTGCACTTCACATTCAGCTGTACAAGCAAGATGGAATAAACGAGTGATATTATTATACTCCTTATACTCTAGAATGGTCTGAATCTCTCTATTTAATCCACCCATAAAACATGCAAGCATAGCTTCATTCTCCTCAACAATACCACATCTAATCATGCCAGTTTGTAATTCCTGATAATATTCTTCTACAGAATTTTTTCCTTATCTTAAGCGCTGCAATTTTTGAAGTAATTCACGTTGATAATATGGTGGAACCCAACGAGTACGCATAGCAGTTTTCAAAGCAGCCCAAGTAGTTGGAATAGGATATAATCTACAATGTTCAGACCACCATACACATGCAAAACTAGTAAAAGCACAAACAGCAGCAGCAACACGTCTCTCCTCGGGATATTGTACACATGTAAAACGTTGTTCAGTTTCTAACTCCCAAGTAAGATATATATCAGGAACATATCTACCCTCAAATGTTGGAATATTCAATTTTAGTTTAGGAAGATGGTCATGATCTCGTACCTGAGCTGGTAATGCAGCCCTACCATTGCGATTATTTGCATGTGGACGACCTGGTGGTGGTGGTTGCACGTAGTTCTGATTTTGATCAACCTCATCCTCGTAATCGCCCGCATAATCGTCCTCCTCAGCGGCAGCAGGAGCCATCGAAGCATCAACAGTAGGTGCAGCGGCACCAGAAGTTTGACCAGGCTCAAGGGGAACGCGCTGTGCTCGTCCCACTTGATTTGGAAGGCGACGTTGTTGTTGTTGCAGAGGTGCGACAGGTGCAGCCGGCGGTGGTTGTGGAAGACGCGCGAGCAATTCATTAAACTTGTTATCGAGCTTTGTTTCGAACGTCTTCTCAATTCCGTCTATCTTCTCCATGGCCTCTTCAAATCTATTTAGCACATCTTGCACCTGTCCACTCATCATTTGCTGAAATTTATCATGTAGCTGTTTGTTCGTCATGTTCTCCCAATCAGTCTCATCGGCTTGTGATCCTGCCATGGTTAGCAGCAATATAAACACACAAGAATATGATCCTACAGACTACTGGGAAGTGGTGGTGGTGGTGTATCACAAAACAGTCAAGTGAATCTCAAATGCTTACCAGTTCTTACCCAGCAGCAGGTGGTGATCGGCAACCGTTGTAGTCAAAACTCTTAAAGATTGGACAGAGCTATTGCCAGGTGGTGTCAAACGCACTACGTAGATGTATGTGTTGCTGGGAAGGCTTATGATATGGTAGCAAAAGGGTCAACAATAATCAATTCAGAGATGCAAAGTTGAATAAACGCTCAACGACGGTACTGTACTGGTTCTAGGCTAGACCGTACTAGAGACGCGAGCCTAGAACACTAACAAAATCACGGCGCGGCACATAAACAAGGGAAGAGCACACTCTAAAAAAAATTTAGTTTTTTTTTGCGCTCTTTTTTTTTGCGCTCCTTTTTTTTTTGCAAAAAAAATCACTATAATGGCGAGTGTCTCAAAACTCTTCCCAAGTCAAACTATCAGGATTGGCATGAAATTTTTTTTTTGACAATTTTTTTTTCGGAAATCAGGGCAGCGACGACGAAAAAGTGCGACAAAAAATCACTATGATGGCGAGTGTCTCAAAACGCTCCTTGGGACCTAAAAATAGGATAGGGAAAAAATATTTTTGACTGCCAAAATTTTGGCCTAAAAACTGCCCGGGGGTCTCCAGACTTTTTTTTTTCCGAATCCTACTCAGGCAAGGAAACACGAATCGGAAAATAGATGGGTCTCGAAAACAAATCTAATATAAAAAGAACTCGGATTGGTGGTGGATATATGGTGGTAGAATATGCCAGCGGTGATGGTATATGGCAGCGGTGGTAGGATATGGCAGCGGTGGTGGTATATGGCAGCGGTGGTGGTATATGGTGAGGCGGCGGTGTGACAAACTGTGACAGAACTCGAAACTCTAAGGACTAGACGCTAAGACCAGCAACTAGACACGACGATGCAACCGCAAATTCAACAAAGCAAAAACCCTAAAAAGATTATGCAAAGGCTCAGATTGGTTCGGGTATGATGAACTAACTCTAATTTTTTTTTTGGCTTTTTCGTGGACTGTAGGTATGAAGAACAGACTCGATATAAACTACGAAAAACTGTAAAATCTCATCGAGCAACCTGGAAATCTGATACCACTTGATAGAGGTGAGGGTGTCCCGATCTTTCGATGAGATGATAGCTATCGTTTTTGGTGGAGTAGACTTTGACGATCCGACTACGAACGTGCGAGGACGTCGCGCCTTAGCAATCGCTAAACCCACTCCGAGAGGTTATTGACCACGCCGGAGCACAATCAACCTGACCACGAGGGTCTATCTCCTGCAAGCAAATGAAGAACAAGCAAGAAACTAAGATTTGCAATCTGGATATTGCGAATATAAGATGAAAACTTTATTGATCAAGGTGGGGTTCTGTGACGTCTTGGTCTGGTCGTTGAACACAAACGAAGTACGTGAAGTTGCAGCTATGGCGAACTTTTAATCTAAACAAAACCCAAAGTCTAAACGGTGCCCTAAGGGCTGTATATATGGAGGAAGAGGAGGGGATTTCGTGGCCCTTGAAGGAGGGGTCCGAAACCAACCCTATCTCTTGTTTCCCCACACATACGGACTCTAAAAACAGCCTATACTCAAGTATTTCGAAATTACATGGGCCTGGCCCAATAATAAGGTGACGCAGCACCTATAATAGCCTCTGGACGAAATTTATGAAGTGACATCTTGTATATTTCGTCCAAGGCTTCCTGCACTCATTATGGTGGCTTCAAAGTCCTGAAATCATCACTTGTAACTCTGTTCTTGTTCCCCTTGTGCATGCCATCATCTCCATGCTTGAACTTGCTCCAAGGTTCCTCTTTCTTGTCCAAGCTAGGCCCTTCATTTGTAAGCAAAACAAATGTATCCAATTTAGGCAGCATCATATTCTCATGAACTTTAGAATCATTACCAAGAAACGAAAGTACCTGATATTTTAATTGGCATGCGCGAGCTCTAGTAATTGGTCCAGTATGTATAGAAGCAGGGGCTGTGGGTGTAACAATGGTATTGATGTCCTCATCACTCTTGTTCGGACTTTGGAAACATGGCAACATTATTTATGGCCCAAAGAATTTGTTATTCATTCTGATCATGAATCTGTGAAACATATTAAAAGTCAAGCCAAACTGAACCGTAGACATGCTAAATGGGTTGAATTCATTGAGACTTTCCCTTATGTCATTAAACACAAGAAGGGTAAAGAAAATGTTATTGCTGATGCTTTGTCTCGTCGTTATACTATGCTTGCACAACTTGACTTTAAAATATTTGGTTTGGAGACCATCAAAGATCAATATGTGCATGATGCTGAATTTAAAGATGTATTGCAGAATTGTAAAGAAGGGAGAACATGGAACAAGTTCGTCGTTAACGATGGATTTGTTTTTCGTGCTAACAAGCTATGCATTCCAGCTAGCTCTGTTCGTCTTTTGTTGTTGCAGGAGGCGCATGGAGGAGGATTAATGGGACACTTTGGCGTAAAGAAGACGGAGGATGTACTTGCTACACATTTCTTTTGGCCAAAGATGGGATGGGATGTTGAGCGTTTTGTTGCTCGCTGCACTACATGTCAAAAAGCTAAGTCACGATTCAATCCTCATGGTTTATATATGCCTTTGCCTGTACCTAGTGTTCCTTGGGAGGATATATCTATGGACTTTGTTTTAGGTTTACCTCGAACAAAGAAGGGGAGGGATAGCATATTTGTTGTCGTGGATAGATTTTCGAAAATGGCACACTTTATACCATGTCATAAAACCGATGATGCTGCTAATGTTGCTGATTTGTTCTTTCGTGAAATTATTCGCTTGCATGGTGTGCCAAATACTATTGTTTCAGATCGTGATACTAAATTTCTTAGCCACTTTTGGAGATGTTTATGGGCTAAGTTGGGGACTAAACTGCTTTTTAGTACTACTTGTCACCCCCAAACTGATGGACAAACTGAAGTAGTCAATAGAACTTTGTCTACTATGCTTAGGGCTGTTTTGAAGAATAATAAGAAAATGTGGGAAGAATGCCTGCCTTATATTCAATTTGCTTATAATCGTTCATTGCATTCTACTACTAAGATGTGCCCTTTTGAAATTGTATATGGTTTCCTACCTCGTGCACCCATTGATTTGTTGCCTCTTCCATCTTCGGAGAAGGTTAATTTTGATGCTAAACAACATGCTGAATTGATCTTAAAAATGCATGAGTTAACTAAGGAGAACATTGAGCGTATGAATGCTAAATATAAACTTTCTGGAGATAAGGGTAGAAAACATGTTGTGTTTGCACCTGGAGATCTTGTTTGGTTACATTTGCGTAAGGATAGATTTCCTGATTTGCGCAAGTCAAAGCTAATGCCACGTGCTGATGGTCCTTTTAAGGTGTTTGATGAGGACATGACTACCTTGGATACGACCAAAAATATTGCA
This sequence comes from Thinopyrum elongatum, assembly GCA_011799875.1. Lineage (NCBI taxonomy): Eukaryota > Viridiplantae > Streptophyta > Magnoliopsida > Poales > Poaceae > Thinopyrum > Thinopyrum elongatum. The sequence goes on along the minus strand of CM022303.1, from coordinate 385,043,846 downwards.
TACATGTATATTTGTGAGGTGTATGGGACATTTGTACAATACACATATGAAGATAAGGGGAAAAGAGATGTTTAGGTGCTGTTCAAAAAGTCCTCTCACGTCACTTTTGGGCCAAGAGAAGATAGAGTCCAAGTCTCTCACGTTCTGGATTCAGATTCGGACTGCACAGACATACCTGACTCAAAACGCCAAGAACTTTTTCATACGGACTCCGAATTGGGTGATTCTTTTTTTGTTGGAAAGTAGATTTCGTGCTCTTTCCAACCCAATTGGATTCACCTTAAAATTCGTCCGGAGCGTTGAGTTATCAATGAAACAATCTGATGCTACAGCAGAATCCGAGTCAAACTACAAGTCCAAAGGTGTTGCATCACCTCCACTTGGGCCCATGAGCCTTGTACGACCTAGGGTTAGTTTTAGGCTGCCTTGGGACGTCCTCCCACCTCCTTGGCCACCACCCCTTGCTCCTATATAAGTAGATCCATCTAGTAGCTTTTTCCTTGGGATTTGTTTAGTTAAAAGTTAGCCATTGCAACTTCGTGTACTTCGTTTGTGTCCAACGACCAGACCAAGACCGCTTTCGGATCCCCACCTCTATCAATACTTCATCTATATTCGCAATATTCAGATTGCATTATCATATTCTTGCTTGTTCTTCGATTGCGTGCAGGAATAGACCTTCGTGGTCAGGCTGATCGTGCTTTCAGTATCGTCAGTAACCTCGGGAGATTGGTTTAGCGATTGCTAAGGCGCAACGTCGTGCATGTTTGTAGTCGGATCGTCAAAGTCGTCTCCACCAAATCGATAGTTATCATCTCATCGAAAGATCGGGACACCCCGCCTCTATCAAGTGGTATCAGTTTTCAGGTTGAGTGAATATTGTCGGTTAAACCCTGATCTTATACCTACTACTTGGGATGATTTAAAACTTGTCATGAGAGATAGATTCGTTGATGTTTATTATACTCGTGGCATGATTAAAAAATTACAACATTTAAAACAAGGCACTGACACGGTAACAAAATATTATGATGATTTACAAACTACATTGTTGCACTCATTTTTAGAAGAAAGTGAAGAAGATTTTATGGATAGATTTTGGGGAGGATTAAACCGTGATATTCAAGAGATTCTAATTCATGAAGAGTGTTATCCTATGGACCATTTGTTTCGTCTTGCTTGCAAAGCTGAACAGGAAATAAAATGACGTGTTGGCCACAAGGAGAACAAGCGCACGGTGCATATTCCAAGAGTTGATACGGTTGTTCCTTCAACTACTAGTTGTACTTTGACAACCACATCCATTGTTGTGAGGACTACATCACCTCCACCATGTGACACATCACCCCCGAGAGTGGCTACATCAGCTGAGTTGATCATAAGAGGTAATGACAAAGGTACTGATCTTCCACCTCTACATGAGAATGAGGAATGCCTTGTCAATTTAAATGCACCATCTGATCAGCTACCCACTACTTTGATCACACCACCTATTTTAGAGGACTATGTTGATAATTTGACTTTGCCATGTGACCAAACAACTAAAAGATCAACAATTTCGAGTGGACCCATTGAATTAACTATTAATATGAAAGAACCATGTGAATCAGGGAATAAATCAGATTTGGATCAAATACATTTGAAAATAATTGTGCCAATGTTTAATCATTTTGATATGACCTCTAATCTTGGTGATGATTCTGTGTCAAATGACTTATTGCATGTTTGCTTATTTAAGCATGTTGTAGCATGTAAATTTGATTCAAGTAAGGTTTATTCACCAATGTTGGGATGGTTTAATGATGAACATTGTCAATCCTTTGATATGAATAAGAGCTTCACTTATATGTGCAAATTGAGTTACAATATTTTCATGTCTTCTAATACTTGTGATAATATTTTGGCTTTAGATTTTATGAACTATGAAGGTTACTCATGTATACATGTGTCATATATGCAAAAACTAAGGGAAGTAAAACTGGATGACATATACATATACAACATGTACACCTTGTCACTTTTGTTATCCACATTTCAGCTTAAGCAACGCCGAGGACGGCTTTGTTTTCAAGAAGGGGAGGATGATGAGGACATGACTACCTTGGATACGACCAAAAATATTGCATACATGTATATTTGTGAGGTGATTTCTAATGCAAACTATGCAATAATTTATTTATGTCATCCAAGACAAAAATACTTCACAAACTTTTGTGTCATGTCTAATTGCAGGTGTATGGGACATTTGTACAATACACATATGAAGATAAGGGGAAAAGAGATGTTTAGGTGCTGTTCAAAAAGTCCTCTCACGTCACTTTTGGGCCAAGAGAAGATAGAGTCCAAGTCTCTCACGTTCTGGATTCAGATTCGGACTGCACAGACATACCTGACTCAAAACGCCAAGAACTTTTTCATACGGACTCCGAATTGGGTGATTCTTTTTTTGTTGGAAAGTAGATTTCGTGCTCTTTCCAACCCAATTGGATTCACCTTAAAATTCATCTGGAGCTATGAGTTATTGACGAAACAATCTGACGCAGCAGCAGAATCCGAGTCAAACTACAAGTCCAAAGGTGTTGCATCACCTCCACTTGGGCCCATGAGCCTTGTACGACCTAGGGTTAGTTTTAGGCTGCCTTGGGACGTCCTCCCACCTCCTTGGCCGCCACCCCTTACTCCTATATAAGTAGATCCATCTAGTAGCTTTTTCCTTGGGATTTGTTTAGTTAAAAGTTAGCCATTGCAACTTCGTGTACTTCGTTTGTGTCCAACGACCAGACCAAGACCGCTTTCGGATCCCCACCTTTATCAATACTTCATCTATATTCGCAATATTCAGATTGCATTATCATATTCTTGCTTGTTCTTCGATTGCGTGCAGGAATAGACCTTCGTGGTCAGGCTGATCGTGCTTTCAGCATCGTCAGTAACCTCGGGAGATTGGGTTAGCGATTGCTAAGGCGCAACGTCGTGCACGTTTGTAGTCGGATCGTCAAAGTCGACTCCACCAAATCGATAGCTATCATCTCATCGAAAGATCAGGACACCCCCGCCTCTATCATAATTCATGAAGAGTGTTATCCTATGGACCATTTGTTTCGTCTTGCTTGCAAAGCTGAACAGGAAATAAAACGACGTGTTGGCCACAAGGAGAACAAGCGCACGGTGCACATTCCAAGTGTTGATACAGATGTTTCTTCAACTACTAGACGTACTATGACAACCACATCCATTGTTGTGAGGACTACATCACCTCCACCATGTGACACATCACCCCCGAGAGTGGCTACATCAGCTGAGTTGATCATAAGAGGTAATGACAAAGGTACTGATCTTCCACCTCTACATGAGAATGAGGAATGCCTTGTCAATTTAAATGCACCATCTGATCAGCTACCCACTACTTTGATCACACCACCTATTTTAGAGGACTATGTTGATAATTTGACTTTGCCATGTGACCAAACAACTAAAAGATCAACAATTTCGAGTGGACCCATTGAATTAACTATTAATATGAAAGAACCATGTGAATCAGGGAATAAATCAGATTTGGATCAAATACGTTTGAAAATAATTGTGCCAATGTTTAATCATTTTGATATGACCTCTAATCTTGGTGATGATTCTGTGTCAAATGACTTATTGCATGTTTGATTATTTAAGCATGTTGTAGCATGTAAATTTGATTCAAGTAAGGTTTATTCACCAATGTTGGGATGGTTTAATGATGAACATTGTCAATCCTTTGATATGAATAAGAGCTTCACTTATATATGCAAATTGAGTTACAATATTTTCATGTCTTCTAATACTTGTGATAATATTTTGGCTTTAGATTTTATGAACTATGAAGGTTACTCATGTATACATGTATCATATATGCAAAAACTAAGGGAAGTAAAACTGGATGACATATACATATACAACATGTACACCTTGTCTCTTTTGTTAGCCACATTTCAGCTTAAGCAACGCCGAGGACGGCTTTGTTTTCAAGAAGGGGAGGATGATGAGGACATGACTACCTTGGATACGACCAAAAATATTGCATACATGTATATTTGTGAGGTGTATGGGACATTTGTACAATACACATATGAAGATAAGGGGAAAAGAGATGTTTAGGTGCTGTTCAAAAAGTCCTCTCACGTCACTTTTGGGCCAAGAGAAGATAGAGTCCAAGTCTCTCACGTTCTGGATTCAGATTCGGACTGCACAGACATACCTGACTCAAAACGCCAAGAACTTTTTCATACGGACTCCGAATTGGGTGATTCTTTTTTTGTTGGAAAGTAGATTTCGTGCTCTTTCCAACCCAATTGGATTCACCTTAAAATTCGTCCGGAGTGTTGAGTTATCAATGAAACAATCTGATGCTGCAGCAGAATCCGAGTCAAACTACAAGTCCAAAGGTGTTGCATCACCTCCACTTGGGCCCATGAGCCTTGTACGACCTAGGGTTAGTTTTAGGCTGCCTTGGGACGTCCTCCCACCTCCTTAGCCACCACCCCTTGCTCCTATATAAGTAGATCCATCTAGTAGCTTTTTCCTTGGGATTTGTTTAGTTAAAAGTTAGCCATTGCAACTTCGTGTACTTCGTTTGTGTCCAACGACCAGACCAAGACCGCTTTCGGATCCCCACCTCTATCAATACTTCATCTATATTCGCAATATTCAGATTGCATTATCATATTCTTGCTTGTTCTTCGATTGCGTGCAGGAATAGACCTTCGTGGTCAGGCTGATCGTGCTTTCAGTATCGTCAGTAACCTCGGGAGATTGGTTTAGCGATTGCTAAGGCGCAACGTCGTGCACGTTTGTAGTCGGATCGTCAAAGTCGTCTCCACCAAATCGATAGTTATCATCTCATCGAAAGATCGGGACACCCCGCCTCTATCAGTGTTAGAGAAAATAAATGATAATGCATATAAACTTGAGCTGCCTGCAGATTTTGGGGTTAGTCCCACTTTTAACATTGCAGATTTGAAGCCTTATTTGCGTGAGGAAGATGAGCTTCCGTCGAGGACGACTTCATTTCAAGAAGGGGAGGATGATGAGGACATCAATACCATTGTTACACCCACAGCCCCTGCTGCTATACATACTGGACCATTTACTAGAGCTCGCGCACGCCAATTAAATTATCAGGTACTTTCGTTTCTTGGTAATGATTCTAATGTTCATGAGAATATGATGCTGCCTAAAGTGGATACATTTGTTTTGCTTACGAATGAAGGGCCTAGCTTGGACAAGAAAGAGGAACATTGGAGCAAGTTCAAGCATGGAGATGATGGCATGCGCACGGGAAACAAGAACGGAGTTACAAGTGATGATTTCAGGACTTTGAAGCCACCATAATGAGTGCATGAAGCCTTGGACGAAATATACAAGATGCCACTTCATAAATTTTGTCCAGAGGCTATTATAGGTGCTGCGTCACCTTATTATTGGGCCAGGCCCATGTAATTTAGAAATACTTGAGTATAGGCTGTTTTTAGAGTCCGTATGTGTGGGGAAACAAGAGATAGGGTTGGTTTCTGACCCCTCCTTCAAGGGCACGAAATTCCCCCCTCTTCCTCCATATATACAGCCCTTAGGGCACCGTTTAGACTTTGGGTTTTGTTTAGATTAAAAGTTCGCCATAGCTGCAACTTCGCGTACTTCGTTTGTGTTCAACGACCAGACCAAGACGTCACAGAACCCCACCTTGATCAATAAAGCTTTCATCTTATATTCGCAATATCCAGATTGCAAATCTTAGTTTCTTGCTTGTTCTTCGTTTGCTTGCAGGAGATAGACCCTCGTGGTCAGGTTGATTGTGCTCCGGCGTGGTCAATAACCTCTCGGAGTTGGTTTAGCGATTGCTAAGGCGCGACGTCCTCGCACGTTCGTAGTCGGATCGTCAAAGTCTACTCCACCAAAAACGATAGCTATCATCTCATCGAAAGATCGGGACACCCTCGCCTCTATCACGCCCGCCATTCTTCCCACTTCGTACGGTAGAGCCCCTCTGGATATATCTCTTTATTCCATGCCCTTGGAATCCAGGTGATAGAACCGGAGAGGGCGTCTCCTTTTTCGATACAAGGAATGAAATAGTGGCGAAAGAGGGCTGTGCTGGGGATTACTCCAGCAAAATTTTCACAGAGATGATCAAAGACTGACATGCATGTCACGGCATTCGGCGTGAAATCCAAGAGACGGAAGCCGTATGTGTACATGATGTCATTGAAGAAATTAGAAAACGGAGGGCAGAGCCCGCAATAAAAGTATGCGACAAAGAAAGGGAATTTATCTGGGCCTCCCTCGGAGGAAGCTGGGTTTACGCGAGTTGCGGGATGAGCCTTCGTCTCCCTTCCCCACATGCATAGATACCGATCCTTCAGGGCGCTCGCATTGAGCGTCGGAGCGAAGACGACGTGCTCCTTCCGCATCTTCACCAACTCGCTCTCCTCCGCCTGCGCACCTGAGCCGGCGGCTTTCACCTCTTTGCCCTTGCTCGCTTTGGGCGGCATAGTGACTGAGGAAGCAGGGGCCGAGGGCGATGAGGGAGTGGGGGGTGGCGGATGGATGGGAGAGGCTCTGCTTTGAGTTCGAGGAAGAAGGCGATGGCAGTTTCCAGATTGGAAAGGATGGGAGGTAAATGAACGGCGCCTCTGCGGATTCCTTTTTATGGGGAAGGCATGGAACTGCCTCCTTTCTAATCAATGTGAATGCGCTTTCGTGAGCGCGCTGCTACAGCGGTTGTTCCGCGCACATATCCCGCGTCGTGTATTCAATATGCACCGTGGGGAAGCACGGTAAACGAGATAATTACGACAGCTAACTCCTGCCACGCGTGCCCGTGCACTGTTTGGGCCTAGCCCAAGAACGCCTCGCATCCGTGTATGGCCTAGGCCCGGGGGCTCCTGTCGGTGTACTAAAGTTTGGGTCCTTTAGTACCCCATACTTGTGCACGGACGGTTGTAGCCATGCCAGCGGCAAGGCCTGCCGGGGGACAGCTGGAAGCAAGTGCAAGACCATCAAGAAGGCGTTCAAACCAGTGACCGGAAGACAGAAGCCCAAAGGCCGAATCCCCGGCAAGATCCTTGCCGGGATGGCTTGCGAATCCCCGGCAAGACTTGCACCCAGCAAGATCACGGCGACCAGCCTGTCATTTGGGTTCTGTCCTCCTGGATGCGTGTCATGGCACTAGTGGTGGGCGAGCTTAAGCGATGCTGATGGGACGGGCCCTTTTTCCGTCCCCAAGAAAGTAAGGGACACCTAAACAGACACCTAAACGGAGCATTTAATGCGTTTGTCCTAAATCGTTAGTGATAAGCATGTAAACACTGTATCAACTTTACACCTCTTGTATGTACTGTACGCCATTATTGGTGACCCCTTGGACGTATAAAATGAGGCCCAAGGCGTAGCTACAGGGGGTAGGACTCTCTAGCCCATTCTGCATGCGTAGCTGCTGCTCGAACATACTGTTCATCGCAAGCGCTCCTGAAGCTTGGGCTTAATCACCCACAATAAACTAAAGCAGGAGTAGGGTATTACGCTTCTCAGCGGCCCGAACCTGGGTAAAAATCCCGTTGCGTTGATCATTGGATCTGCTCTTTGTGCATACCTCTCTCCCTGCTGAACTGAAAAAGGGATCCATGCGATCCCATAGGTGTCGTACGCCGGCACAGGTGCAAGAGAAGGAAATCGCAAGCAATGATCTGGGTCGCTACTGTCTCTACTCCTCGATGGATAGCCGGGCGACAAGTTCCTCCATCTCCTTCTTCAAATCCTCACGACTTTGCTTGACAATAGCAACTGATTCCTCCACCTCCAGCTTGCTCTCGATGGGAAGCTTCCTCAAGTCACCCATAACTTCCTTGATGACCGCTTTCAACGTCATCCCCGAGGCACTGTTTTGCTCATGTAGCTTCTTCCATTCGGCGGCCTCCTCCTCCTTCTTTGCGAGCTCCTTGAGGAGCTTTGCATTGTCACCCATGAGTTGCATGACGAGGCCGGTCGCCTTCTCAACCGAGGCATTGCTAATCCAGAGCAGCTTCACCAAGCCGTCGACCTGCTCCTGTTGCTTAATTAGGCCAGCGAGACTGTCGTTGTTGCTGGCCAAGGACTTCAGCACCACCAGCTCGTCATGATCGCCGATGCGGTGAGTGCGCTTGTGAGAGCCCTCGCCTGCCGGTGAGAGCTTGTTCAAGGGCTCTGCTGTGCGCCAGGACATCACTGTTGCGGCTACCACATAGCGGCGGGACCTCTCTAGTGCTTCCACGGCCTTGGTCTTTGCTCCCTGGTTATATGCAACCCGAAACTCCTCCTACCGGTCATGGCGGAATGACTTGACAGGAAAGACCTGTTTTTTTGGGTGATGCGGAGCGGAATTGTGAAGTAATTTTTGAGTGGGTAGTTTTTATAGCCCAGTGCTAAGTGGGAACACGTTTAGGTTTGATCGGTGTGAACAGATTTGCAATTACTTATTGCGTGGTAATCTAGAATGTGACAAGAAACAGGCTCAAAATTTATTGATGGTTCTGGGCTCAAAGCCCCGAAACAGTTCCCGGATGGAGTATGTGGGCCAGCATTCTCGGATGTGTACGTGTCTGCCCACTATCACACACGGTCCAGATATCACCATCGTATCCGATGGATGGGTCGTCGCGCCTCCCACGGGGTGCCAGAAGGTTGACCAGAATTGCAATATGCAGGTGTGGTTGCTCGCCATTGAGGCGGCCACAGCGCGCTCTGATCGCGTTCGTCTGCACGCTTTGCTCGCCATTGAGGCGGCCGCGGTGCGCTCCGCTCTGGCGTCCATGCACGCGTTTTGCTCACCGTTGAGGCAAATTTACAGTGGCAATGGTTAATAATTGTCTTACATATCCAGGATAATTTAAAATGCCGCATGCAGCAACGCCCAAAACACACACAACCTCCATATGCTTAGTGACTTAAAATGTCGATATGCGACATTTGCATACTATTATAATAAAATATAGGCTAAAAGGCTGAGCTGGTGGCCTTGCGATGATGGTCTTCTTGGACTCCATGATCAGCATAGCACCCTTGCAGCCATTCATTCCGAGTGTCCGGACAGGCGGCCACCGTACCCGTCTCTGCCTGCGGACCTGCTGGCGATGGGAGGCTCTTGGGGTTCCTGGTCCTCTTCCAGTAGAGCTTGACAGCGTGCAATCGCATGCATGACACTCCAGTGGAACCACTCCATCTCCATGTCTCTTCACTGGTAGCAAATTCCGTCCATCACCTACATCCTCAAGATATCACGTTGGCGATATTCTACTTCGTCGGGGACGTCAACTCCGCCAAGGATGCGCTCGAGCCTGGCCATCACATCATCGGGATCAAGGTTGACACGGCTGGCGGCGGCAATGATGAGGCCACAGACATGCTGTGTCATAACTGAATCGCAGAGGTCCTCTGCCCATTCTTGGCGGGGCATCAAGCTCTCGATGAGAATCGGTGACGGCGGCTCTTCGGGTGAGTCATCGATCATGCCATCTAGCAGCTCTGGATCTTTTGCACGTTGGATGGCAAACTGCTCATCACACTTCCTCTGCAATATGTCCATTGTGCGCCCAAGGAGTGGCATGGCGATATCGCTGCCAATGGGCCATGGCGCCTATAACGACCGATGAAGCTCTTGCTCTCCGAACTGCTCCAGCCCGTTCTCCCCATCGAAGATGTAACGCAAGAAGGGGTCAACGTCGAAGCTTTCATCATTGCCTGGCATGCTTGGAATAACTAATGGTAGATGGGTGTGGACTAGATCTGCACACAGTGTCGCTACGGTGCATTGTCGCCTAGGTCATATGGAGCAAGCCACTAGCTGGTGGCGGGAAACCGATGAGGGAAGAGGCGGGAAGCATTGGCGTGGATTGCGGGACATGTGTATAACGGCATTAATTTCTGCATTGGGCGTCTCTGTTGGTATAGGTGCTACCTCCGTCGTGGTTTATTGGTCCCCTTCGTATTTTGTACCAAATTTTGACCTTATATTTAACAAAGAAAATAGTAATGCATGCCATTGAAAATAATATTGTTGGGCGGCTATTCCCTGCTATGTTCAACTGCTATATGCAATAATTATGCATGTGCTTGCTCGCCGTTTAGGCAGCCGCATCGTGCTCTACTTGCTGTTTAGGTGCCGAGGCACACTCGGGTTGCATCCCTCCATGCGCTCTGCTCACCGTTTAGGCGCCGAGGCATGCTCGGGTCACGTCTGTGACACCCCTGATTCAGTCATACACTAATCATATAGGCAAACATGTACGATCAAGATCAGGGACTCACGGGAAGATATCACAACACAACTCTAGACACAAATTAAAATAACACAAGCTTTATATTACAAGCCAAGGTCCTCGAGGGCTCCAATACACAAGAGTCAGCGAAAGCAACCATATCTGAGTACAAACATAAGTTAAACAAGTCTGCCTTAAGAAGGCTAGCACAAAAGCAACAACGATAAAAAAGGGAAGGCCTCTTTCCTGGGAGCCTCCTAACTACTCTTGGTCGTCGGTGGCCTCCACGTGGTAGTAGTCACCCTTGGGGTAGTAGTAATAGTCGTGAGTGGCGGCATCTGGCTCCTGGGATCCGTCATCTGATCGCAACAATCGGGTATGGGGGGGGGGAAAGGTAATCGTGAGTACTCATCCAAAGTACTCACAAGACTTACATTAGATCTAAACTAAGTATGCATCAGTTTAAAAGGAATAGGGTTGTTTCTTTGGACTAGACTGCATAAATGCCAAAATAGAGGGAAGGCCTAGCCTATCGAAGACTAGCATCTTCAAGCATCTTGCAGCATCAGAAGAGATAAGAGTAACATATTATAATAGTAATAAGTATGTTGTAACATCGCCCAGAGATCACTTCCTCGACTCCCTGCGAGAAAACGATCCCCGAGCAGCACCCAGTTCTAGTTGTATCGACCGGGATACAATCTGAGCGTTCATTACCATGGACACAGCTATTCGAATAGATTAACTTCCCTGCAGGGGTGCACAAACTTACCCAACACACTTGATCAACTCTGGCCAGACACACCATCAGGTCATGATCGGCCTCGGCCGATCAACACGCCGTAGTCCTACCTAGGCTCAACAAAGAGGCCAGCACACCGGTCTACATCCTAAGCACGTAGGGGTCTTGGGCCCATCACCCTTTGCACTCATGCACGTTGCGAGGGCGGCCGATGAGCAGACCTAGCCCCCGTATACAAGTGAAGGCATAACCAGTCCAACCCGGCGTGTGCCACTCCATCACTGACGACTGAAGAGCTTTCGGCTGATACATACGACGCAGAGTGCCCATACTTATTCCCGTGTGGTGGTTAGTGTGAAAAGGCCAGAGGCCTACTCGGATCACATATCCAAACCGTTAGTGTCTTGGGAGTGCGCGGAGACGATCAATGATCCACGATATGTGGTCCCGTCGCCCCGTCTCACTGACTTACGGCAAGGGCTAAGAATGCCCGGCCGTGCCGCGTAGAAATCTCGCGGGTACCCTCTAGGTCAAGCCGACTTCACATCACTCATCACATTTCTCTCGCGGGTACCCCTCGGGGCCGACCCGACTTCAACATGGTTCTGTGGTAAAGTCAAAGTAACCGTGTGTCCAAAACAGCAAAGGGGAAACCCGAGGAATCAGCCTCGATGGATTCCCACTCGATGTAGCCGTCAAGGTGGACTTGGAGGAATCACCCTCGATGGTCCACACTTGAGGGGTTGCACGACAGAGTCGTTATCGGGAGTGGTGAAGGAGGAATCGCCCTCGAAGACCATGACCGATTAACTACACGACAGAGATCTCATCAGAAGTGCTATACGAGGTATCACCCTCAGCACTCGATAGTAACCCTGCAGTGTCGTACAACTAGTGGGGTGATGTGATGTGTCGGGCTCTGGACGTCGATCACGTTGATCGAGTCATCGGTCATCAAGTGGGGTAACTGGGACAAGGTGAGGGGCCACTGGTGGATCACTAACCAACCTATATTAAGCATATAGGATAAGTAGGTAAGGTACAAAAGCAGATTACAAAAGCAGGCTATGCATCAGAATAGGAGTGATAACCCACAAGTATAGGGGATCGCAACAGTTTTCGAGGATAGAGTATTCAACCCAAATTTATTGATTCGACACAAGGGGAGCCAAAGAATATTCACAAGTATTAGCAGTTGAGTTGTCAATTCAACCACACCTAAAAGACTTAATATCTGCAGCAAGGTGATCAGTAGCAAAGTAGTATGGTGGTTTGATAGTAACGATAATAGTAGTAGCAAAAGCAGTAGCATTTTTGTAGTGATCGTAACCACGACAACAGCGGAAGTAACTTAGCAAACATCAATATATGAAAAGCGTAGGCATTGGATAAGTGATGGATAATTGTGTTGGATGGCATTCATCATGTCGCAGTTATAACCTAGAGCGACACAGAACTAGCTCCAATTCATCAATGTAATGTAGGCATGTATTCTGTATATAGTCATACGTGCTTATGGAAAAGAACTTGCATGACATCTTTTGTCCTACCCTCCCATGGCAGCGGGGTCCATAAGGAAACTAAGGGATATTAAGGCCTCCTTTTAATAGAGAACCGGAACAAAGCATTAGCACTTAGTGAATACATGAACTCCTCAAACTACGGTAATCACAGGAAAGAATCCCAATTATTGTCACCTTGGGGTATGCGGATCATAACTCGTAATAGGTGCATATAACTTGCAAGATAGGATCAAGAACACAAATATATTCATGAAAATATAATAGGTTCAGATATGAAATCATGGCACTCAAGCCCTAGTGACAAGTATTAAGCATAGCAAAGTCATAGCAACATCACTCTCAGAACATAGCGGATACTAGGGATCAAGCCCTAACAAAACTAACTCGATTACATGATAAATCTCATCCAACCCATCACCGTATAGCAAGCCTACGAAGGAATTACTCACTCCCGATGGTGAGCATCATGAAATTGGTGATGGATGAAGGTTGATGATGACGCCGGGGACGGATTCCACCATTCGGAGCCCCGAACGGACTCCAGATCAGCCCTCCCAATGAAGAATAGGAGGTGGCAGCGGCTTCGTATCATAAAACGCGATGAATCCTTCTCTCTGATTTTTTCCTTGGCAAATAGGTATATAGTGAGTTGGAGTTAGGGTTGCCGGAGGTCCAGGGGGCCCACAAGCTCATAGGGCGCGCCTTGGGGGGGGGGGGGGGGGGTTGGGCGCGCCTCCTGAGCTTGTGGCTCCTGGGTGGCCCCCCTCTGGTATATTCTTCCACCAATATTTTTTATATATTTTACAAATATTATCCGTAAATTTTCTGGTCAATCCGACAACTTTGATTTTTGTACAAAAACAACACCATGGCAATTCTGCTGAAAACAGCGGTAGTCCGGGTTAGTTTCATTCAAATCATGCAAATTAGAGTCCAAAACAAGAGCAAAAGTGTTTGGAAAAGTAGATACGATGGAGACATATCAACTCCCCCAAGCTTAAGCCATTGCTTGTCCTCAAGCAATTCAGTTGACAAACTGAAAGTGACAAAGAACTCTGTTTCATCTTGTTGTTGCAAATATGTCTAACCAATGTTCAGGTTTTCAGCAAAGATTATGAACTAACCATATTCATGATAACACTTAGGTATGATATTTACTCATATCAATAGCATAACCAACTAGCGAGCAATAATAAGATATCTCGAATGACAAAACTTTTTTCAAAGCAATCATGATATAATATGACATAATGGTATCTCTCTAGCCCTTTCTGAGACCGCAAAACATAAATGCTGAGCACCTCTGAAGTTCAACCACTGACTAGACATTGTAATTCATGGTAAAAGAGATCCAGTCACACTCATACTCAATATCAACTAAACACAAAGCATAAAAATGACAATAGTGCTCTCCAGTGATGAGGACATCAATACCATTGTTACACCCACAGCCCCTGCTGCTATACATACTGGACCAATTACTAAAGCTCGCGCACGCCAATTAAATTATCAGGTACTTTCGTTTCTTGGTAATGATTCTAATGTTCATGAGAATATGATGCTGCCTAAATTGGATACATTTGTTTTGCTTACAAATGAAGGGCCTAGCTTGGACAAGAAAGAGGAAACTTGGAGCAAGTTCAAGCATGGAGATGATGGCATGCGCAAGGGGAACAAGAACGGAGTTACAAGTGATGATTTCAGGACTTTGAAGCCACCATAATGAGTGCAGGAAGCCTTGGACGAAATATACAAGATGCCACTTCATAGATTTCGTCCAGAGGCTATTATAGGTGCTGCGTCACCTTATTATTGGGCCAGGCCCATGTAATTTCGAAATACTTGAGTATAGGCTGTTTTTAGAGTCCGTATGTGTGGGGAAACAAGAGATAGGGTTGGTTTCGGACCCCTCCTTCAAGGGCCACGAAATGCCCCCCTCTTCCTCCATATATACAGCCCTTAGGGCGCCATTTAGACTTTGGGTTTTGTTTAGATTAAAAGTTCGCCATAGCTGCAACTTCGCGTACTTCGTTTGTGTTCAACGACCAGACCAAGATGTCACAGAACCCCACCTTGATCAATAAAGCTTTCATCTTATATTCGCAATATCCAGATTGTAAATCTTAGTTTCTTGCTTGTTCTTCGTTTGCTTGCAGGAGATAGACCCTCGTGGTCAGGTTGATTGTGCTACGGCGTGGTCAATAACCTCTCGGAGTTGGTTTAGCGATTGCTAAGGCGCGACGTCCTCGCACGTTTGTAGTCGGATCGTCAAAGTCTACTCCACCAAAAACGATAGCTATCATCTCATCGAAAGATCGGGACACCCTCGCCTCTATCAAGTGGTATCAGAGACAGGTTGCTCGGTGAGATTTTAACAGTTTTTCGTAGTTTAGATCGAGTCTGTTCTTCATACCTACAGTCCACGAAAAAGCCAAAAAAAATTAGGGTTAGTTCATCATATCCGAACCAATCTGAGCCTTTGCATAATCTTTTTAGGGTTTTTGCTTTGTTGAATTTGCGGTTGCATCGTCGTGTCTAGTTGCTGGTCTTAGAGTCTAGTCCTTTAGAGTTTCGAGTTCTGGTCATAAGTTGTCACGCCACTGCCGCACCATCATCATCGCCCTTGCCATCTACCACCATTGCTTATCCGCCACCGCTCTGAATCCATATACCATCACCGATCTGTATCCCTATACCACCACCGATCCGTATCCATATACCACCACAGCTACCATATACCACCACCGCTGCCATATACCACCACCATATATCCACCACCAATCCGAGTTCTTTTCATATTAGGTTTGTTTTCGAGATCCATCTAGTTTCCGATTCGTGTTTCCTTGAATGAGTAGGTTTCGGAAAAAAAAAATTTAGGCCAAAATTTTGGCAGTCAAAAATATTTTTTCCCTGTCCTATTTTTAGGTCCCAGGGAGCGTTTTGAGACACTCGCCATCATAGTGATTTTTTGTCGCACTTTTTCGTCGTCGCTGCCCTGATTTCTGAAGAAAAAAATTGTCAAAAAAAATTTCGTGCCAATCCTGTTAGTTTGACTTGGGAAGAGTTTTGAGACACTCGCCGTTATAGTGATTTTTTGCAAAAAAAAAGGAGTGAAAAAAAAAAACAGGAGCGCAAAAAAAAAACGAATTTTTTTTTAGAGTGTGCTCTTCCCTTGCTTACGTGTCGCGCCGTGATTTTGTTAGTGTTCTAGGCTCGCATCTCTAGTACGGTCTAGCCTAGGACCAGCACAGTACCGTCGTTGAGCGTTTATTCAACTTTGCATCTCTGAATTGATTATTGCTGACATTTTTGCTACTATATCATAAGCCTTCCCAGCTCCCCATACATCTACGTCGTGCGTTTGACACCACCTGGCAATCGCTCTGTCCAATCTTTGAGAGTTTTGACTACAACGGTGGCCGATCACCACCTGCTGCTGGGTAAGAACTGGTAAGCATTTGAGATTCGCTTGACGGATTTGTAATACACCACCACCACCACTTCCTAGTGGTCTGCAGGATCAAATTCTTGTGTGTTTCTATTGCTGCTAACCATGGCAGGATCACAAGCCGATGAGACTGATTGGGAGAACATGACGAACAAACTGCTACATGATAAATTTCAGCAAATGATGAGTGGACAGGTACAAGATGTGCTAAACAGATTTGAAGAGGCCATGGAGAAGATAGATGGAATTGAGAAGACATTCGAAACAAAGCTCGATAACAAGTTTAATGAATTGCTCGCGCGTCTTCCACAACCACCGCCGGCTGCACCTGTCGCACCTCTACAACAACAACAACGTCGCCTTCCAAATCAAGTGGGACGAGCACAGCGCGTTCCCCTTGAGCCTGGTCAAACTTCTGGTGCCGCTGCACCTACTGTTGATGCTTCTATGGCTCCTGCTGCCACTGAGGAGGACGATTATGCGGGCGATTACGAGGATGAGGTTGATCAAAATCAGAACTACGTACCAGCACCAAGTCGTCCACATGCCAATAATCGCTATGGTAGGGCTGCATTACCAGCTCAGGTACGAGATCATGACCATCTTCCTAAACTAAAATTGAATATTCCACCATTTGAGGGTAGATATGTTCCTGATATATATCTTACTTGGGAGTTAGAAACTGAACAACGTTTTACATGTTTACAATATCCCGAGGAGAGACGTGTTGCTGCTGCTGTTTGTGCTTTTACTAGTTTTGCATGTGTATGGTGGTCTGAACATTGTGGATTATATCCTATTCCAACTACTTGGGCTGCTTTGAAAACTGCTATGCGTACTCATTGGGTTCCACCATATTATCAACGTGAATTACTTCAAAAATTGCAGCGCTTAAGACAAGGAAAAAATTCTGTAGAAGAATATTATCAGGAATTACAAACTGGCATGATTAGATGTGGTATTGTTGAGGAGAATGAAGCTATGCTTGCACGTTTCATGGGTGGATTAAATAGAGAGATTCAGACCATTCTAGAGTATAAGGATTATAATAATATCACTCATTTATTCCATCTTGCTTGTAAAGCTGAACGTGAAGTGTAGGATCGACAGGCATTGCCGCGAACTAATTTTTCTGCAGGTCGATCTTCATCATGGACACCTTGTGCCTCCTCTACTCCCACACGTTCTACTGCAGCACCACTGACTTCAGCCGCCAATTCCAACCGAGATACAAGAAAACAGGCACCACCACCACCATCTGCCAAGAGTACACCTTATGGGCCTGCCCAGAGCTCTTCTTCATCTATGGCATCAACAGGGCACACACATGATATTATTTGTCGTCGTTGTAAGGGAAGAGGTCATTATGCGAGAGAATGCCAATCTCCGCGTGTTATGATTGCTACTGAGGATGGTGGGTATGAGTCCGCTAGTGACTATGATGAGGAGACTTTGGCTCTTATTACAAGTGAAGAACACGGTGGAGATGACTCTGATCATGAGACGCAATACATGGCTCCTGAAGACGCTGACAGGTATGAATGTTTAGTTGCTCAACGTGTTTTGAGTGTGCAGGTCACACAAGCTGAGCAAAATCAGAGGCATAATTTGTTCCATACAAAGGGAGTTGTGAAGGAACGTTCTCTTCGCGTCATCATAGATGGAGGGAGCTGCAACAACCTGGCTCGCATGGAGATGGTGGAGAAGCTATCTCTCACCACAAGACCACATCCACATCCTTACTATATCCAATGGTTCAACAACAGCGGCAAGGTTAAGGTAACACGTATTGTTCGTGTGCATTTTAGTATCTCTACATATGCTGATTATGTTGATTGTGATGTGGTACCCACGCAAGCATGTTCCTTATTACTTGGTAGACCATGGCAATTTGATAAAAATTCTGTACACCATGGTAGAAACAATCAGTATACTCTTGTTCATAAGGATAAACATATTACTTTGCTTCCTATGACTCCTGATTCTATTTTGAAAGATGATATTAATAGAGCTAGTAAAGCAAAACAGGAGAAAAATAAAAGTGAAAATCAGATTGTGGCAAAAGAATTTGAGCAACAAATGAAGCCTAATAATAAACCATCTAGTGTTGCTTCTGAAATTAAATTGAAAAATGCGTGTTTACTTGCCACCAAATCTGATATTGATGAGCTAGATTTAAGCAAATCTGTTTGCTATGCTTTTGTGTGCAAAGAGGCATTATTTTCATTCGAGGACGTGCCTTCCTCTTTGCCTCCTGCTGTCACTAACATTTTGCAGGAGTTCGCTGACGTCTTTCCACAAGACGTGCCACCGGGATTACCACCTATTCGCGGGATTGAGCATCAGATTGACTTAATTCCTGGTGCTTCGCTGCCAAACCGTGCGCCATACCGTACCAATCCAGAGGAGACGAAGGAGATTATGCGTGAAGTACAGGAGCTGCTCGACAAAGGTTATATACGCAAATCTCTTAGTCCTTGTGCTGTTCCTATTATACTAGTGCCAAAAAAGGATGGTACATCGCGTATGTGTGTTGATTGTAGAGGCATTAATAATATTACTATTCACCATCGTCATCCTATTCCTAGGCTAGATGATATGCTTGGTGAATTGAGTGGCTCTACAATATTCTCCAAAGTTGATTTGCGTAGTGGATACCATCAAATTCGTATGAAATTGGGAGATGAATGGAAAACAGCATTTAAAACTAAGTTCGGTTTATATGAGTGGTTAGTCATGCCTTTTGGGTTAACTAATGCACCTAGTACTTTCATGAGATTAATGAACGAAGTTTTACGTGCTTTCATTGGACGATTTGTGGTAGTTTATTGTGATGATATACTGATTTATAGCAGATCTTTGGAGGAACATTTGGAACATTTACGTGTTGTTTTTATTGCTCTACGTGATGCACGTTTGTTTGGTAACCTTGGGAAGTGCACCTTTTGCACCGACCGAGTATCTTTCCTTGGCTATGTTGTTACTCCACAGGGAATTGAAGTTGATAAAGCCAAGATTGAAGCTATTGAGAGTTGGCCGCAGCCCAAAACGGTCACACAAGTGAGGAGTTTCCTTGGCCTCGCTAGTTTCTATAGGCGTTTTGTGAGAGATTTCAGTACCATTGCTGCACCTCTCAACGAGCTTACAAAGAAGGATGTGCCTTTTGTTTGGGGTACCGCACAGGAAGAAGCTTCCACGGTGTTGAAAGATAAGTTAACACATGCTCCTTTACTCCAACTTCCTGATTTTAATAAGACTTTTGAGCTTGAATGTGATGCTAGTGGAATTGGATTAGGAGGTGTGTTATTACAAGATGGCAAACCTGTTGCATACTTTTCTAAAAAATTGAGTGGGCCTAGTCTGAATTACTCTACTTATGATAAAGAATTATATGCTCTTGTTCGGACCTTAGAAACATGGCAACATTATTTATGGCCCAAAGAATTTGTTATACATTCTGATCATGAATCTTTGAAACACATTAAAAGTCAAGCAAAATTGAACCGTAGACATGCTAAATGGGTTGAATTTATTGAGACTTTCCCTTATGTCATTAAACACAAGAAGGGTAAAGAAAATGTTATTGCTGATGCATTGTCTCGTCGTTATACTATGCTTTCGCAACTTGACTTTAAAATATTTGGTTTGGAGACCATCAAAGATCAATATGTGCATGATGCTGAATTTAAAGATGTATTGCAGAATTGTAAAGAAGGGAGAACATGGAACAAGTTCGTCGTTAACGATGGATTTGTGTTTCGTGCTAACAAGCTATGCATTCCAGCTAGCTCCGTTCGTCTTTTGTTGTTGCAGGAGGCGCATGGAGGAGGATTAATGGGACACTTTGGCGTAAAGAAGACGGAGGATGTACTTGCTACACATTTCTTTTTGGCCAAAGATGAGACGGGATGTTGAGCGCTTTGTTGCTCGCTGCACTACATGTCAAAAAGCTAAGTCACGACTCAATCCTCATGGTTTATATATGCCTTTGCCTGTACCTAGTGTTCCATGGGAGAATATATCTATGGACTTTGTTTTGCGTTTACCTCGAACAAAGAAGGGGAGGGATAGCATATTTGTTGTCGTGGATAGGTTCTCGAAAATGGCACACTTTATACCATGTCATAAAAGCGATGATGCTGCTAATGTTGCTGATTTGTTCTTTCGTGAAATTATTCGCTTGCATGGTGTGCCAAATACTATTGTTTCAGATCGTGATACCAAATTTCTTAGCCACTTTTGGAGATGTTTATGGGCTAAGTTGGGGACTAAACTACTTTTTAGTACTACTTGTCACCCCCAAACTGATGGACAAACTGAAGTAGTCAATAGAACTTTGTCTACTATGCTTAGGGCTGTTTTGAAGAATAACAAGAAAATGTGGGAAGAATGCTTGCCTCATATTGAATTTGCTTATAATCGTTCGTTGCATTCTACTACTAAGATGTGCCCTTTTGAAATTGTATATGGTTTCCTACCTCGTGCACCTATTGATTTGTTGCCTCTTCCATCTTCAGAGAAGGTTAATTTTGATGCTAAACAACGTGCTGAATTGATCTTAAAAATGCATGAGTTAACTAAGGAGAACATTGAGCGTATGAATGCTAAATATAAACTTGCTGGAGATAAGGGTAGAAAACATGTTGTGTTTGCACCTGGAGATCTTGTTTGGTTACATTTGCGTAAGGATAGATTTCCTGATTTACGCAAATCAAAGCTAATGCCACGTGCTGATGGTCCTTTTAAGGTGTTAGAGAAAATAAATGATAACGCATATAAACTTGAGCTGCCTGCAGATTTTGGGGTTAGTCCCACTTTTAACATTGCAGATTTGAAGCCTTATTTGGGTGAGGAAGATGAGCTTCCGTCGAGGACGACTTCATTTCAAGAAGGGGAGGATGATGAGGACATCAATACCATTGTTACACCCACAGCCCCTGCTGCTATACATACTGGACCAATTACTAGAGCTCGCGCACGCCAATTAAAATATCAGGTACTTTCGTTTCTTGGTAATGATTCTAAAGTTCATGAGAATATGATGCTGCCTAAATTGGATACATTTGTTTTGCTTACAAATGAAGGGCCTAGCTTGGACAAGAAAGAGGAACCTTGGAGCAAGTTCAAGCATGGAGATGATGGAATGCACAAGGGGAACAAGAACGGAGTTACAAGTGATGATTTCAGGACTTTGAAGCCACCATAATGAGTGCAGGAAGCCTTGGACGAAATATACAAGATGTCACTTCATAAATTTCGTCCAGAGGCTATTATAGGTGCTGCGTCACCTTATTATTGGGCCAGGCCCATGTAATTTCGAAATACTTGAGTATAGGCTGTTTTTAGAGTCCGTATGTGTGGGGAAACAAGAGATAGGGTTGGTTTCGGACCCCTCCTTCAAGGGCCACGAAATCCCCTCCTCTTCCTCCATATATAGAGCCCTTAGGGCACCGTTTAGACTTTGGGTTTTGTTTAGATTAAAAGTTCGCCATAGCTGCAACTTCGCGTACTTCGTTTGTGTTCAACGACCAGACCAAGACGTCACAGAACCCCACCTTGATCAATAAAGCTTTCATCTTATATTCGCAATATCCAGATTGCAAATCTTAGTTTCTTGCTTGTTCTTCGTTTGCTTGCAGGAGATAGACCCTCGTGGTCAGGTTGATTGTGCTCCGGCGTGGTCAATAACCTCTCGGAGTTGGTTTAGCGATTGCTAAGGCGCGACGTCCTCGCACGTTCGTAGTCGGATCGTCAAAGTCTACTCCACCAAAAACGATAGCTATCATCTTATCGAAAGATCGGGACACCCTCGCCTCTATCACGTTTGTTTGGTAACCTTGGGAAGTGCACCTTTTGCACCGACCGAGTATCTTTTCTTGGCTATGTTGTTACTCCACAGGGAATTGAAGTTGATAAAGCCAAGATTGAAGCTATTGAGAGTTGGCCGCAGCCCAAAACGGTCACACAAGTGAGGAGTTTCCTTGGCCTCGCTGGTTTCTATAGGCGTTTTGTGAGAGATTTCAGCACCATTGCTGCACCTCTCAATGAGCTTACAAAGAAGGATGTGCCTTTTGTTTGGGGTACCTCACAGGAAGAAGCCTTCACGGTATTGAAAGATAAGTTGACACATGCTCCTTTACTCCAACTTCCTGATTTTAATAAGACTTTTGAGCTTGAATGTGATGCTAGTGGAATTGGATTAGGAGGTGTTTTATTACAAGATGGCAAACCTGTTGCATACTTTTCTGAAAAATTGAGTGGGCCTAGTCTGAACTATTCTACTTATGATAAAGAATTATATGCTCTCGTTCGGACCTTAGAAACATGGCAACATTATTTATGGCCCAAAGAATTTGTTATACATTCTGATCATGAATCTTTGAAACACATTAAAAGTCAAGCAAAACTGAACCGTAGACATGCTAAATGGGTTGAATTTATTGAGACTTTCCCTTATGTCTTTAAACACAAGAAGGGTAAAGAAAATGTTATTGCTGATGCATTGTCTCGTCGTTATACTATGCTTTCACAACTTGACTTTAAAATATTTGGTTTGGAGACCATCAAAGATCAATATGTGCATGATGCTGAATTTAAAGATGTATTGCAGAATTGTAAGGAAGGGAGAACATGGAACAAGTTCGTCGTTAACGATGGATTTGTGTTTCGTGCTAACAAGCTATGCATTCCAGCTAGCTCCGTTCGTCTTTTGTTGTTGCAGGAGGCGCATGGAGGAGGATTAATGGGACACTTTGGCGTGAAGAAGACGGAGGATATACTTGCTACACATTTCTTTTGGACAAAGATGAGACGGGATGTTGAGCGTTTTGTTGCTCGCTGCACTACATGTCAAAAAGCTAAGTCACGACTCAATCCTCATGGTTTATATATGCCTTTGCCTGTACCTAGTGTTCCTTGGGAGGATATATCTATGGACTTTGTTTTAGGTTTACCTCGAACAAAGAAGGGGAGGGATAGCATATTTGTTGTCGTGGATAGGTTCTCGAAAATGGCACACTTTATACCATGTCATAAAAGCGATGATGCTGTTAATGTTGCTGATTTGTTCTTTCGTGAAATTATACGCTTGCATGGTGTGCCAAATACTATTGTTTCAGATCGTGATACTAAATTTCATAGCCACTTTTGGAGATGTTTATGGGCTAAGTTGGGGACTAAACTGCTTTTTAGTACTACATGTCACCCCCAAACTGATGGACAAACTGAAGTAGTCAATAGAACATTGTCTACTATGCTTAGGGCTGTTTTGAAGAATAACAAGAAAATGTGGGAAGAATGCTTGCCTCATATTGAATTTGCTTATAATCGTTCATTGCATTCTACTACTAAGATGTGTCCTTTTGAAATTGTGTATGGTTTCCTTCCTCGTGCACCAATTGATTTGTTGCCTCTTCCATCTTCGGAGAAGGTTAATTTTGATGCTAAACAACGTGCTGAATTGATCTTAAAAATGCATGAGTTAACTAAGGAGAACATTGAGCGTATGAGTGCTAAATATAAACTTGCTGGAGATAAGGGTAGAAAACATGTTGTGTTTGCACCTGGAGATCTTGTTTGGTTACATTTGCGTAAGGATAGATTTCCTGATTTGCGCAAATCAAAGCTAATGCCACGTGCTGATGGTCCTTTTAAGGTGTTAGAGAAAATAAATGATAATGCATATAAACTTGAGCTGCCTGCAGATTTTGGGGTTAGTCCCACTTTTAACATTGCAGATTTGAAGCCTTATTTGGGTGAGGAAGATGAGCTTCCGTCGAGGACGACTTCATTTCAAGAAGGGGAGGATGATGAGGACATCAATACCATTGTTACACCCACAGCCCCTGCTGCTATACATACTGGACCAATTACTAGAGCTCGCGCACGCCAATTAAATTATCAGGTACTTTCGTTTCTTGGTAATGATTCTAATGTTCATGAGAATATGATGCTGCCTAAATTGGTTACATTTGTTTTGCTTACAAATGAAGGGCCTAGCTTGGACAAGAAAGAGGAACCTTGGAGCAAGTTCAAGCATGGAGATGATGGCATGCGCAAGGGGAACAAGAACGGAGTTACAAGTGATGATTTCAGGACTTTGAAGCCACCATAAGGAGTGCAGGAAGCCTTGGACGAAATATACAAGATGCCACTTCATAAATTTCGTCCAGAGGCTATTATAGGTGCTGCGTCACCTTATTATTGGGCCAGGCCCATGTAATTTCGAAATACTTGAGTATAGGCTATTTTTAGAGTCCGTATGTGTGGGAAACAAGAGATAGGGTTGGTTTCGGACCCCTCCTTCAAGGGCCACGAAATCCCCCCCTCTTCCTCCATATATACAGCCCTTAGGGCACCGTTTAGACTTTGGGTTTTGTTTAGATTAAAAGTTCGCCATAGCTGCAACTTCGCGTACTTCGTTTGTGTTCAACAACCAGACCAAGACGTCACAGAACCCCACCTTGATCAATAAAGCTTTCATCTTATATTCGCAATATCCAGATTGCAAATCTTAGTTTCTTGCTTGTTCTTCGTTTGCTTGCAGGAGATAGACCCTCGTGGTCAGGTTGATTGTGCTCCGGCGTGGTCAATAACCTCTCGGAGTTGGTTTAGCGATTGCTAAGGCGCGACGTCCTCGCACGTTCGTAGTCGGATCGTCAAAGTCTACTCCACCAAAAACGATAGCTATCATCTCATCGAAAGATCGGGACACCCTCGCCTCTATCAGAAGGGGAGGGATAGCATATTTGTTGTCGTGGATAGGTTCTCGAAAATGGCACACTTTATACCATGTCATAAAAGCGATGATGCTGTTAATGTTGCTGATTTGTTCTTTCATGAAATTATACGCTTGCATGGTGTGCCAAATACTATTGTTTCAGATCGTGATACTAAATTTCTTAGCCACTTTTGGAGATGTTTATGGGCTAAGTTGGGGACTAAACTGCTTTTTAGTACTACATGTCACCCCCAAACTGATGGACAAACTGAAGTAGTCAATAGAACATTGTCTACTATGCTTAGGGCTGTTTTGAAGAATAACAAGAAAATGTGGGAAGAATGCTTGCCTCATATTGAATTTGCTTATAATCGTTCATTGCATTCTACTACTAAGATGTGTCCTTTTGAAATTGTGTATGGTTTCCTTCCTCGTGCACCTATTGATTTGTTGCCTCTTCCATCTTCGGAGAAGGTTAATTTTGATGCTAAACAACGTGCTGAATTGATCTTAAAAATGCATGAGTTAACTAAGGAGAACATTGAGCGTATGAATGCTAAATATAAACTTGCTGGAGATAAGGGTAGAAAACATGTTGTGTTTGCACCTGGAGATCTTGTTTGGTTACATTTGCGTAAGGATAGATTTCCTGATTTGCGCAAATCAAAGCTAATGCCACGTGCTGATGGTCCTTTTAAGGTGTTAGAGAAAATAAATGATAATGCATATAAACTTGAGCTGCCTGCATATTTTGGGGTTAGTCCCACTTTTAACATTGCAGATTTGAAGCCTTATTTGGGTGAGGAAGATGAGCTTCCGTCGAGGACGACTTCATTTCAAGAAGGGGAGGATGATGAGGACATCAATACCATTGTTACACCCACAGCCCCTGCTGCTATGAATACTGGACCAATTACTAGAGCTCGCGCACGCCAATTAAATTATCAGGTACTTTCGTTTCTTGGTAATGATTCTAATGTTCATGAGAATATGATGCTGCCTAAATTGGATACATTTGTTTTGCTTACAAATGAAGGGCCTAGCTTGGACAAGAAAGAGGAACCTTGGAGCAAGTTCAAGCATGGAGATGATGGCATGCGCAAGGTGAACAAGAACGGAGTTACAAGTGATGATTTTAGGACTTTGAAGCCACCATAATGAGTGTAGGAAGCCTTGGACGAAATATATAAGATGCCACTTCATAAATTTCGTCCAGAGGCTATTATAGGTGCTGCGTCACCTTATTATTGGGCCAGGCCCATGTAATTTCGAAATACTTGAGTATAGGCTGTTTTTAGAGTCCGTATGTGTGGGGAAACAAGAGATAGGGTTGGTTTTGGACCCCTCCTTCAAGGGCCACGAAATCCCCCCCTCTTCCTCCATATATACAGCCCTTAGGGCACCGTTTAGACTTTGGGTTTTGTTTAGATTAAAAGTTCGCCATAGCTGCAACTTCGCGTACTTCGTTTGTGTTCAACGACCAGACCAAGACGTCACAGAACCCCACCTTGATCAATAAAGCTTTCATCTTATATTCGCAATATCCAGATTGCAAATCTTAGTTTCTTGCTTGTTCTTCATTTGCTTGCAGGAGATAGACCCTCGTGGTCAGGTTGATTGTGCTCTGGCGTGGTCAATAACCTCTCGGAGTTGGTTTAGCGATTGCTAAGGCGCGACGTCCTCGCACGTTCGTAGTCGGATCGTCAAAGTCTACTCCACCAAAAACGATAGCTATCATCTCATCGAAAGATCGGGACACCCTTGCCTCTATCATCCAGCTGGTGCTTTAATAAGAAGATGATGACTCAGCAATAAAAGTAAATAAATAGACCCTTTGCATAGGGAAGTAGGAATTGCAAAGGTGCCAGAGCTCGAAGCTTTTAAAACAGAGATGAATATAATTTTGGGAGGTATGATTTTATTGTCAACGTAGCGACCGAGAGTTCCCAATATCTTCCATGCTAGACACATTATAGGCGTTTGCCAAACAGAAAGGTAAAGTTTTTACTCCCCCTCCACCAACAAACACAAGCCATGGCTAGCCGAATCCTCGAGTACCCTCCATACCAACAACAATCCGGGGGTGTTTTATTTCATTATTATATTTTGATTTTGGTTTTGATCATAGGATTGGGCATCCCGATTACCAGCCACTTTCTTGTGAATGACAAGCGAATAAACACTCATCATGAGAATAACCCACCTAGCATGGAAGATACTGACCGCCCCCTGTCGCTTCATGAGGGATTTGGGCATACAAAACAGATTATTATTTGAAGATTTAGAGTTTGGCAATGCAAATTTACTTGGAATGGCAGGTAAATACCGCATTAGGTAAGTATGGTGGACTCATATGGAATAACTTTGGGTTTAAGGAAGTGGATGCACAAGCAGTATTCCCGCTTAGTACAAGTGAAGGCTAGCAAATAGATTGAGGAGCGACCAACTAGAGAGCGACAATGGTCATAAATATGCATTGAGATTAATCAACATTGAATACAAGTATGAGTAGGATATAAAACACCATGAACATAAATATCATGGAGGCTTTGTTGGTTTTGATTCAACTACATGCGTGAACATGTGCCAAGTCAAGCCACTCGAATCATTCAGAAGACGATACCATCCTGTCATACTACATCATAACCATTTTAAATGCATGTTGACATGCAAGATAAACCATTATCCACTCCTAGCTATTTAAGCATGGCATGAGTAACTATGATCTCTAATTGTCATTGAAAACATATTTACTCATAATAGGCTGAATCAAGAACGATGAGCTAATCATATTTACAAAAACAAAATAGTTTGAGTTCATACCAGCTTTTCTTCACCTCAATCATTTCATCAAATCTCGTCATTATTGACTTTCACTTGCATGACTGAACGATGTGAATAGTAATAAGAGTGCATGTGCCGTGAACTAAGCTGGAATATGCAAACATTTATTCAAAGGAGAATACAAGGTAATATGGGATCTTTGTTAGATCAACAATAACGCATATGAGAGCCACTCAACATTTTCATTGTGGTCTTCTCCTTACGACCCAAAGAAAAGAAAGAATTTCAAAGAAACACACTGAAATATTTTTGGAGTTTTTGTTTTTCTGAAGCAAGCAAAATGAAAGAAAAATGAAACGAGAAAAACTATTTACACGGGAAAGCTCCCAACAAGAAAAAGAAGAAAGATAAATCTTTTTTGGTTTTCTTTTAATACTACAACTAATTAAACTTGAAAGAAAAACTGAAAAGAAGTGAGAAATATTTTTGGATTTTATCAAAGTTTTTCAAACTCACGAGAAGAAAGCAAAATAAAACTAACATGGATTATACAATGAAAAAGGATGAACACCGACAACTGGAATAAATGTGTGATGCATGATTGTAATGTTGGTGAGAAATACGTACTCTCCCAAGCTTAGGCTTTTGGTCTAAGTTGGTCTATGGCCACGGCTCGAAGTAACCCTCCTTTGGATACTGCGGAGGCTCTTGAGGGTTCCACTAACTAGCGAGCTCCTGTGGCTCCCACTGATAAACAGGCTCCTGGTATGGCTCAGGTACTGGGGGTTGTGTTAGACCCCAGTGTGCGTAGATGTCATCGGGCATAATAGTGTACCTGCCTGAATAAAGATCAAACAAGGAAGGTGCAGGCAAAGTAATAATCTCACGAGTACCCTGACTAAATACTATGTTGTTGAAAGGATCGATATGGTTGACTAGAGGGCGAGGGGTGAATAGGCAACTAACCAATTTTTAACTTTTCTTAACAAATTAGGGTTAACAACAAATAGGTTGGCTAGATATGCGACTAGGTGAGCAACCTATATGATGCTAACAATAACAACAACAAGAGCAAGTAAGATATACAACACAAGTAAAGCTTGCACAAAGTAAAGCTAAGAAATAACCACAAATGGAGCCGATGGAGATGAGGATGTGTTACCAAAGTTCCTTCCCTTTGAGGGGAAGAACGTCTCCATTGGAGCGGTGTGGAGGCACAATGCTCCCCAAGAAGCCACTAGGGCCACCGTATTCTCCTCACGCCCTCACACAATGCGAGATGCCGTGACTCCACTAGTGGTGCCCTTGAAGGCGGCGACCGAACCTTTACAAACAAGGTTTGGGAAATCTCCACAACTTAATTGGAGGCTCCCAACAACACCACGAAGCTTCACCACAATGGAATGTGGCTCCAAGTTGACCTCAACCGTCTACGGTGCTCAAACACCCAAGAGTAACAAGATCCGCAAGGGATTAGTGGGGGGAATCAAATTTCTCTTGTTGGAAGCGTAGATCGGGGCCTTCTCAACCAATCCCTAGAAAATCAACAAGTTTGATTGGCTAGGGAGAGAGATCAGGCGAAAATGAGCTTTGGAGCAATAATGGAGTTTTTGGGAGGAAGAGGTGAGTCTTCTTGGGGAAGAAGACCCCCTTTAATAGTGGGGGACAAATCCAACCGTTATGCACTAATCAGCCCGCAACCAAACGGTACTACCGCTCCAGGAGCGGTACTACCGCTTCCTTCAGGAAGCAGAGGAGAGTGGAGGAACAGGGGAGAACAAAGGAACGGGCGGTAGTAGCAGCGGTGGTAGGGGCGGTACTACCACCTCTACTACCGCTTCTACTTCCGCTTGGTCTCCAGGGGCAAACAGGTAGCACGGTAGAGACCATAAGGCACTACCGTAAAACCCGACACGAAAAATCAAGGCCCCAACCACGAGCGGTAGTAGGAGCGGGACTAGCAGCGATACTACCGCCTATAAGCGGTATTACTGCTGCTGCCCGCAGTACTACCGCTTGCAGCTCTCCACCACTTCTTCAGCACAAACGATGGACAACTCCAAGGAAGCGAAAAGTGGCGATGGGTGCAATATGAGTGTGTATGTGTTGATTCCACCCGAACCTTTCCGAAGCGGACCCCCTCTTGATAGTATGGTTTTCCCTACGACTCAAGTCCATCAGAAAAGAAACGTAGGAAAGAAAACCGTCTTCACTTGAAACTCCAATGGGCTCGAATCGTCTTGTGCCATATGCTTGAAAGACTGAAATGCTCAATGCACACGATTAGTCCGCGAACACGTTGTCATCAATCACCAAAACCACTTAGGGAGAAATAAGCCCTAACAATCTCCCCCTTTTTGCTGGATTGATGACAATGTGGGATTTGCACAAAGGATATAGCAAAGTGGTGTGCAAACCCACAATCTACAAAATATAGACGGGCTCCCCCTAGATGTGTGCACTACTTTAGATATGCTTTGGAATGCAAAGTACACACATATAAGATCCACACTCCCCCTATATTTTATAGACCAAGCAATACTTGCACAGACATAATAAGATGATAGCATGCAAGTAATATCATGTGAGCATATGGATAAGAGCATAATCATAAGATACATCTCACATGCAATTAATAACATGAAGTACTTGACATAAATAGATAGAGATAGGATAGCTCATATGTCTCACACCATATGGTCTTGAACACAAAGGACAACCACAAACCAAAGCAAACGAAAGAGTTCGAGCGAGGAAAGCAACGACAAATAAGAAAAACACACTCGACTCACGACACACTGCAAATCCCTATACTCTCTCCCCCTTTGGAATCGAGACACCAAAAGGGCAGAGAGCACACCTAAGAACGAAGGTGGTAGCAACACTCCAAGACATCACCAATGATAGAGGCGAGGGTGTCCCGATCTTTCGATGAGATGATAGCTATCGTTTTTGGTGGAGTAGACTTTGACGATCCGACTATGAACGTGCGAGGACGTCGCGCCTTAGCAATCGCTAAACCAACTCCGAGAGGTTATTGACCACGCCGGAGCACAATCAACCTGACCACGAGGGTTTATCTCCTGCAAGCAAACGAAGAACAAGCAAGAAACTAAGATTTGCAATCTGGATATTGCGAATATAAGATGAAAGCTTTATTGATCAAGGTGGGGTTATGTGACGTCTTGGTCTGGTCGTTGAACACAAACGAAGTACGCGAAGTTGCAGCTATGGCGAACTTTTAATCTAAACAAAACCCAAAGTCTAAACGGTGCCCTAAGGGCTGTATATATGGAGGAAGAGGAGGGGATTTCGTGGCCCTTGAAGGAGGGGTCCGAAACCAACCCTATCTCTTGTTTCCCCAGACATACGGACTCTAAAAACAGCCTATACTCAAGTATTTCGAAATTACATGGGCCTGGCCCAATAATAAGGTGACGCAGCACCTATAATAGCCTCTGGACGAAATTTATGAAGTGACATCTTGTATATTTCATCCAAGGCTTCCTGCACTCATTATGGTGGCTTCAAAGTCCTGAAATCATCACTTGTAACTCCGTTCTTGTTCCCCTTGTGCATGCCATCATCTCCATGCTTGAACTTGCTCCAAGGTTCCTCTTTCTTGTCCAAGCTAGGCCCTTCATTTGTAAGCAAAACAAATGTATCCAATTTAGGCAGCATCATATTCTCATGAACTTTAGAATCATTACCAAGAAACGAAAGTACCTGATATTTTAATTGGCGTGCGTGAGCTCTAGTAATTGGTCCAGTATGTATAGAAGTAGGGGCTGTGGGTGTAACAATGGTAT
This sequence comes from Thinopyrum elongatum, assembly GCA_011799875.1. NCBI lineage: Eukaryota > Viridiplantae > Streptophyta > Magnoliopsida > Poales > Poaceae > Thinopyrum > Thinopyrum elongatum. The sequence continues at coordinate 385,012,559 of CM022303.1, read as the reverse complement.
TGATGTCCTCATCATCCTCCCCTTCTTGAAATGAAGTCGTCCTCGACGGAAGCTCATCTTCCTCACCCAAATAAGGCTTCAGATCTGCAATGTTAAAAGTGGGACTAACCCCAAAATCTGCAGGCAGCTCAAGTTTATATGCATTATCATTTATTTTCTCTAACACCTTAAAAGGACCATCAGCACGTGGCATTAGCTTTGATTTGCGCAAATGACGAAATCTATCCTTACGCAAATGTAACCAAACAAGATCTCCAGGTGCAAACACAACATGTTTTCTACCCTTATCTCCAGCAAGTTTATATTTAGCATTCATACGCTCAATGTTCTCCTTAGTTAACTCATGCATTTTTAAGATCAATTCAGCACGTTGTTTAGCATCAAAATTAACCTTCTCCGAAGATGGAAGAGGCAACAAATCAATTGGTGCACGAGGAAGGAAACCATACACAATTTCAAAAGGACACATCTTAGTAGTAGAATGCAATGAACGATTATAAGCAAATTCAATATGAGGCAAGCATTCTTCCCACATTTTCTTGTTATTCTTCAAAACAGCCCTAAGCATAGTAGACAATGTTCTATTGACTACTTCAGTTTGTCCATCAGTTTGGGGGTGACATGTAGTACTAAAAAGCAGTTTAGTCCCCAACTTAGCCCATAAACATCTCCAAAAGTGGCTAAGAAATTTAGTATCACGATCTGAAACAATAGTATTTGGCACACCATGCAAGCGTATAATTTCACGAAAGAACAAATCAGCAACATTAACAGCATCATCGCTTTTATGACATGGTATAAAGTGTGCCATTTTCGAGAACCTATCCACGACAACAAATATGCTATCCCTCACCTTCTTTGTTCGAGGTAAACCTAAAACAAAGTCCTCGAATGAAAATAACGCCTCTTTGCACACAAAAGCATAGCAAACAGAATTGCTGAAATCTAGATCATCAATATCAGATTTGGTGGCAAGTAAGCATGCACTTTTCAATTTAATTTCAGAAGCAACACTAGATGGTTTATTATTAGGCTTCATTTGTTGCTCAAATTCTTTTGCCACAATCTGATTTTCACTCTTATTTTTCTCCTGTTTTGCTTTACTAGCTCTATTAATATCATCTTTCAAAATAGAATCAGGAGTCATAGGAAGCAAAGTAATATGTTTATCCTTATGAACAAGAGTATACTGATTGTTTCTACCATGGTGTACAGAATTTTTATCAAGTAATAATGAACATGCTTGCATGGGTACCACATCACAATCAACATAATCAGCATATGTAGATGATAGAGGCGAGGGTGTCCCGATCTTTCGATGAGATGATAGCTATCGTTTTTGGTGGAGTAGACTTTGACGATCCGACTACGAACGTGCGAGGACGTCGCGCCTTAGCAATCGCTAAACCACCTCCGAGAGGTTATTGACCACGCCGGAGCACAATCAACCTGACCACGAGGGTCTATCTCCTGCAAGCAAACGAAGAACAAGCAAGAAACTAAGATTTGCAATCTGGATATTGCGAATATAAGATGAAAGCTTTATTGATCAAGGTGGGGTTCTGTGACGTCTTGGTCTGGTCGTTGAACACAAACGAAGTACGCGAAGTTGCAGCTACGGCGAACTTTTAATCTAAACAAAACCCAAAGTCTAAACGGTGCCCTAAGGGCTGTATATATGGAGGAAGAGGAGGGAATTTTGTGGCCCTTGAAGGAGGGGTCCGAAACCAACCCTATCTCTTGTTTCCCCACACATACGGACTCTAAAAACAGCCTATACTCAAGTATTTCGAAATTACATGGGCCTGGCCCAATAATATGGTGACGCAGCACCTATAATAGCCTCTGGACGAAATTTATGAAGTGACATCTTGTATATTTCGTCCAAGGCTTCCTGCACTCATTATGGTGGCTTCAAAGTCCTGAAATCATCACTTGTAACTCCGTTCTTGTTCCCCTTGTGCATGCCATCATCTCCATGCTTGAACTTGCTCCAAGGTTCCTCTTTCTTGTCCAAGCTAGGCCCTTCATTTGTAAGCAAAACAAATGTATCCAATTTAGGCAGCATCATATTCTCATGAACTTTAGAATCATTACCAAGAAACGAAAGTACCTGATATTTTAATTGGCGTGCGCGAGCTCTAGTAATTGGTCCAGTATGTATAGAAGCAGGGGCTGTGGGTGTAACAATGGTATTGATGTCCTCATCATCCTCCCCTTCTTGAAATGAAGTCGTCCTCGACGGAAGCTCATCTTCCTCACCCAAATAAGGCTTCAGATCTGCAATGTTAAACGTGGGACTAACCCCAAAATCTGCAGGCAGCTCAAGTTTATATGCATTATCATTTATTTTCTCTAACACCTTAAAAGGACCATCAGCACGTGGCATTAGCTTTGATTTGCGCAAATCAGGAAATCTATCCTTACGCAAATGTAACCAAACAAGATCTCCAGGTGCAAACACAACATGTTTTCTACCCTTATCTCCAGCAAGTTTATATTTAGCATTCATACGCTCAATGTTCTCCTTAGTTAACTCATGCATTTTTAAGATCAATTCAGCACGTTGTTTAGCATCAAAATTAACCTTCTCCGAAGATGGAAGAGGCAACAAATCAATTGGTGCACGAGGAAGGAAACCATACACAATTTCAAAAGGACACATCTTAGTAGTAGAATGCAATGAACGATTATAAGCAAATTCAATATGAGGCAAGCATTCTTCCCACATTTTCTTGTTATTCTTCAAAACAGCCCTAAGCATAGTAGACAATGTTCTATTGACTACTTCAGTTTGTCCATCAGTTTGGGGTGACATGTAGTACTAAAAAGCAGTTTAGTCCCCAGCTTAGCCCATAAACATCTCCAAAAGTGGCTAAGAAATTTAGTATCACGATCTGAAACAATAGTATTTGGCACACCATGCAAGCGTATAATTTCACGAAAGAACAAATCAGCAACATTAACAGCATCATCGCTTTTATGACATGGTATAAAGTGTGCCATTTTCGAGAACCTATCCACGACAACAAATATGCTATCCCTCCCCTTCTTTGTTCGAGGTAAACCTAAAACAAAGTCCATAGATATATCCTCCCAAGGAACACTAGGTACAGGCAAAGGCATATATAAACCATGAGGATTGAGTCGTGACTTAGCTTTTTGACATGTAGTGCAGCGAGCAACAAAACGCTCAACATCCCGTCTCATCTTTGGCCAAAAGAAATGTGTATCAAGTATATCCTCCGTCTTCTTCACGCCAAAGTGTCCCATTAATCCTCCTCCATGCGCCTCCTGCAACAACAAAAGACGAACGGAGCTAGCTGGAATGCATAGCTTGTTAGCACGAAACACAAATCCATCGTTAACGACGAACTTGTTCCATGTTCTCCCTTCCTTACAATTCTGCAATACATCTTTAAATTCAGCATCATGCACATATTGATCTTTGATGGTCTCCAAACCAAATATTTTAAAGTCAAGTTGTGAAAGCATAGTATAACGACGAGACAATGCATCAGCAATAACATTTTCTTTACCCTTCTTGTGTTTAATGACATAAGGGAAAGTCTCAATAAATTCAACCCATTTAGCATGTCTACGGTTCAGTTTTGCTTGACTTTTAATGTGTTTCAAAGATTCATGATCAGAATGTATAACAAATTCTTTGGGCCATAAATAATGTTGCCATGTTTCTAAGGTCCGAACAAGAGCATATAATTCTTTATCATAAGTAGAATAGTTCAGACTAGGCCCACTCAATTTTTCAGAAAAGTTTGCAACAGGTTTGCCATCTTGTAATAAAACACCTCCTAATCCAATTCCACTAGCATCACATTCAAGCTCAAAAGTCTTATTAAAATCAGGAAGTTGGAGTAAAGGAGCATGTGTCAACTTATCTTTCAATACCGTGAAGGCTTCTTCCTGTGAGGTACCCCAAACAAAAGGCACATCCTTCTTTGTAAGCTCATTGAGAGGTGCAGCAATGGTGCTGAAATCTCTCACAAAACGCCTATAGAAACCAGCGAGTCCAAGAAAACTCCTCACTTGAGTGGCCGTTTTGGGCTGTGGCCAACTCTCAATAGCTTCAATCTTGGCTTTATCAACTTCAATTCCCTGTGGAGTAACAACATAGCCAAGAAAAGATACTCGGTCGGTGCAAAAGGTGCACTTCCCAAGGTTACCAAACAAACGTGCATCACGTAAAGCAATAAAAACAGCACGTAAATGTTCCAAATGTTCCTCCAAAGATCTGCTATAAATCAGTATATCATCAAAATAGACTACCACAAATCATCCAATGAAAGCACGTAAAACTTCGTTCATTAATCTCATGAAAGTACTAGGTGCATTAGTTAACCCAAAAGGCATGACTAACCACTCATATAATCCAAACTTTGTTTTAAATGCTGTTTTCCATTCGTCCCCCAATTTCATACGAATTTGATGGTATCCACTACGCAAATCAACTTTGGAGAATATTGTAGAGCCACTCAATTCATCAAGCATATCATCTAGTCTAGGAATAGGATGACGATAACGAATAGTAATATTATTAATGCCTCTACAATCAACACACATACGCGATGTACCATCCTTTTTCGGCACTAGAATAATAGGAACAGCACAAGGACTAAGGGATTCGCGTATATAACCTTTGTCGAGCAACTCCTGTACTTGACGCATAATCTCCTTCGTCTCCTCTGGATTGGTACGGTATGGCGCACGGTTTGGCAACGAAGCACCGGGAATTAAGTCAATCTGATGCTCAATCCCGCGAATAGGTGGTAATCCCGGTGGCACGTCTTGTGGAAAGACGTCAGCGAACTCCTGCAAAATGTTAGTGACCGCAGGAGGCAAAGTGGAAGGCACGTCCTCGAATGAAAATAACGCCTCTTTGCACACAAAAGCATAGCAAACAGAATTGCTGAAATCTAGATCATCAATATCAGATTTGGTGGCAAGTAAGCATGCACTTTTCAATTTAATTTCAGAAGCAACACTAGATGGTTTATTATTAGGCTTCATTTGTTGCTCAAATTCTTTTGCCACAATCTGATTTTCACTCTTATTTTTCTCCTGCTTTGCTTTACTAGCTCTATTAATATCATCTTTCAAAATAGAATCAGGAGTCATAGGAAGCAAAGTAATATGTTTATCCTTATGAACAAGAGTATACTGATTGTTTCTACCATGGTGTACAGAATTTTTATCAAATTGCCATGGTCTACCAAGTAATAATGAATATGCTTGCATGGGTACCACATCACAATCAACATAATCAGCATATGTAGAGATACTAAAATGCACACGAACAGTACGTGTTACCTTAACCTTGCCGCTGTTGTTCAACCATTGGATATAGTAAGGATGTGGATGTGGTCTTGTGGTGAGAGATAGCTTCTCCACCATCTCCATGCTAGCCAAGTTGTTGCAGCTCCCTCCATCTATGATGACGCGAACAGAACGTTCCTTCACAACTCCCTTTGTATGGAACAAATTATGCCTCTGATTTTGCTCAGCTTGTGTGACCTGCACACTCAAAACACGTTGAGCAACTAAACATTCATACATGTCAGCATCTTCAGGAGCCATGTATTGCGTCTCATGATCAGAATCATCTCCACCGTGTTCTTCACTTGTAATAAGAGCCAAAGTCTCCTCATCATAATCACTAGCGGACTCATACCCACCATCCTCAGTAGCAATCATAACACGCGGAGATTGGCATTCTCTCGCATAATGACCTCTTCCCTTACAATGACGACAAATAATATCATGTGTGTGCCCTGTTGATGCCATAGATGAAGAAGAGCTCTGGGCAGGCCCAGAAGGTGTACTCTTGGCAGATGGTGGTGGTGGTGCCTGTTTTCTTGTATCTCGGTTGGAATTGGCGGCTGAAGTCAGTTGTGCCGCAGTAGGACGTGTGGGAGTAGAGGAGGCACGGGGTGTCCATGATGAAGATCGACCTGCAGAAAAATTAGTTCGCGCCGATGCCTGTCGATCCTGCACTTCACGTTCAGCTTTACAAGCAAGATGGAATAAACGAGTGATATTATTATACTCCTTATACTCTAGAATGGTCTGAATCTCTCTATTTAATCCACCCATGAAACGTGCAAGCATAGCTTCATTCTCCTCAACAATACCACATCTAATCATGCCAGTTTGTAATTCCTGATAATATTCTTCTACAGAATTTTTTCCTTGTCTTAAGCACTGCAATTTTTGAAGTAATTCACGTTGATAATATGGTGGAACCCAACGAGTACGCATAGCAGTTTTCAAAGCAGCCCACGTAGCTGGAATAGGATATAATCTACAATGTTCAGACCACCATACACATGCAAAACTAGTGAAAGCACAAACAGCAGCAGCAACACGTCGTTCCTCGGGATATTGTAAACATGTAAAACGTTGTTCAGTTTCTAACTCCCAAGTAAGATATATATCAGGAACATATCTACCCTCGAATGGTGGAATATTCAATTTTAATTTAGGAAGATGGTCATGATCTCGTACCTGAAGTAGTGGTGCAGGCCTACCATTGCGATTATTTGCATGTGGACGACCTGGTGCTGGTGGTTGCACGTAGTTATGATTTTGATCAACCTCATCCTCATAATCGCCCGCGTAACAATCCTCCTCCTCGGCACCAGTAGCAGCAGGAGCAGGAGCCAAAGAAGCATCAACAGTAGGTACAGCAGCACCAGAAGTTTGGCCATCCTCAAGAGGAACACGCTTCGCTCGTCCGAACTGATTTGGAAGGGGGCGTTGTTCTTGTCGTTGCAGAGGTGCGACAGGTGCAGCCGGTGGTGGTTGGGGAAGACGCGTGAGTAATTCATTAAACTTGTTATCCAGCTTTGTCTCGAACGACTTCTCCATGCCATCTATCTTCTCCATGGCCTCTTCAAATCTGTTTAGCACATCTCCCACCTGGCCACTCATCATTTGCTGAAATTTATCATGCAACTCCTTGTTCGTCATGTTCTCCCAGTCAATCTCGTCGGCTTGTGATCCTGCCATGGTTAGCAGCAATAGAAACACACAAGAATATGATCCTACAGACTACTAGAAAGTGGTGGTGGTGTGGTGTGGTGTCACAAATCCGTCAAGCAAATCTCAAATTCTTACCAGTTCTTACCCAGCAGCAGGTGGTGATCGGCAACCTTTGTAGTCAAAACTCTCAGAGCTTGGACAGAGCGATTGCCAGGTGGTGTCAAACGCACGATGTAGATGTATGTGGAGCTGGGAAGGCTTATGATATGGTAGCAAAAAGGGTCAGCAATAATCAATTCAGAGATGCAATGTTGAATAAACTCTCAACGACGGTACTGCGCTGGTCCTAGGCTAGACCGTGCTAGAGACGCGAGCCTAGAACACTAACAAAAATCACGGCGCTGCACGTAAACAAGGGAGGAGCGCACTCTGAATATATTTTTTTTGCACTTTTTTTTCCTCTTTTTTCCTCTTTTTTTTTTGCTCCACAACAATTTTTTTTCGAAAAAGTCTACAAATGGTCTAAAAACTGCCTAGCCAGAATTTTCCAGACTTAGTTTTTTTTTAAAAAAAAACTGGAACTATTTTTCTTCTGCGGGTAGCACGAAAATTGGGGAATCCGACTTGTTCACGACTCGTAGTATCGCGTGATCTGGAACTCTAAAATAAAGGAATAAATACTGGACTCGGACTAGGACTGGTGGCAGAGATGAATATGGTGGAACTCGGACTGGTGATGGTATATGACGGTAGTATATGTGGGCTCGGATAGGTGGTGGTATATGGACTCGGATCGGTGGTGGTATCTGGACTCGGATCGGTGGTGGTATATGGTAGGGGCGATGATGATGGTGCGGCGGCGGCGTGACAACTTGTGAACAGAACTCGAAACTCTAAAGAACTAGACGCTAAGACCAGCAACTTGACACGACGATGCAACCGCAAATTCAACAAAGCAAAAACCCTAAAAAGATTATGCAAAGGCTCAGATTGGTTCGGATATGATGAACTAACCCTAATTTTTTTTTGGCTTTTTCCTGGACTGTAGGTACGAAGAACAGACTCGATCTAAACTACGAAAAACTGTAAATCTCACCGAGCAACCTGGGAATCTGATACCACTTGATAGAGGCGAGGGTGTCCCGATCTTTCGATGAGATGATAGCTATCGTTTTTCGTGGAGTAGACTTTGACGATCCGACTATGAACGTGCGAGGACGTTGCGCCTTAGCAATCGCTAAACCAACTCCGAGAGGTTATTGACCACGCCGGAGCACAATCAACCTGACCACGAGGGTTTATCTCCTGCAAGCAAACGAAGAACAAGCAAGAAACTAAGATTTGCAATCTGGATATTGCGAATATAAGATGAAAGCTTTATTGATCAAGGTGGGGTTCTGTGACGTCTTGGTCTGGTCGTTGAACACAAACGAAGTACGCGAAGTTGCAGCTATGGCGAACTTTTAATCTAAACAAAACCCAAAGTCTAAACGGTGCCCTAAGGGCTGTATATATGGAGGAAGAGGAGGGGATTCATGGCCCTTGAAGGAGGGGTCCGAAACCAACCCTATCTCTTGGTTCCCCACACATACTGACTCTAAAAACAGCCTATACTCAAGTATTTCGAAATTACATGGGCCTGGCCCAATAATAAGGTGACGCAGCACCTATAATAGCCTCTGGACGAAATTTATGAAGTGACATCTTGTATATTTCGTCCAAGGCTTCCTGCACTCATTATGGTGGCTTCAAAGTCCTGAAATCATCACTTGTAACTCCGTTCTTGTTCCCCTTGTGCATGCCATCATCTCCATGCTTGAACTTGCTCCAAGGTTCCTCTTTCTTGTCCAAGCTAGGCCCTTCATTTGTAAGCAAAACAAATGTATCCAATTTAGGCAGCATCATATTCTCATGAACTTTAGAATCATTACCAAGAAACGAAAGTACCTGATATTTTAATTGGCGTGCGTGAGCTCTAGTAATTGGTCCAGTATGTATAGAAGTAGGGGCTGTGGGTGTAACAATGGTATTGATGTCCTCATCAACCAATCGTTCTCCTCCTCCTCAGACTCCTCTGCAGTAGGTGTAGGGCCCCAGTGCCCTCATCAGAATCATTCCACGGGCAGTGCACTCTGACCCAAGACTCCTCATCAGTGATCTTCTCCTCGGAGCCATCTGAAACGGTGAGGCCAACCTGCCTCATAATGGCCTTGTCACGACAACATGCCTTCTTTGCATCCACATGAGCCTTGTACTTTCCCTTGGCCTGGAGGCAAAACAGCTTCTTCATCTTGTGCTTGAGCTTCTTAGCCCAAGAGGGCTCCTCTGACGGTGGCTCATAGTCCTGCTTATCATCATCATCATCATCAGACACAACAGTTTCACGCTCTGGCAAAGCAGGAGCAGCCGTCCCCCACTTCTCCTTCTGCCTCAGCTGAATAACATCATGAGACACTAGGTCTCCGGTGATAAGCTCCTCATCCGAAAATGAAGACGCCCATGTCTCCTCAATGATCTACATTAAGTAGGTGCCATAGATGATGCACTTGCGCTCCAAGATCACACAAAAAGTTTTGACCACATGACATGAGAAACATCCAACACCTCCTGAGAGCCCTGCTGCTTCTGGCAGAAGAGAAGTAGGTCCACCAGATAGGAGTGCACCATATCCTGGTTGCCAACACGAGGGAACAGAGTGTTCCTGAAGATCCGATGCAAGATATCCAGAAAGGGCCAGAGCTCATATGAGACATGCCCAGTCTCAGACACCTTCCTGGTAGAGAAAGGCCACAGAGCCTCCTTGTGAGTAGCAGAAGCCTCCCGGTGAGGGCGAAACCCAATTGGGATTTGGGAGCCCTTATCATCATACGAAAAACTCTCCATGAAGATCTTCCATGTAGCAGATAGACGCCGACCATTGGTCATCCAGGTGAGAGTCCTGTCCTCATGGTGCCTAAAGTGCACTGTGGCATAGAATTGGACCACAAGCTCCATATCAAAATCCTTATTGAAAGAGATGATCCTCTTGATATCTAGCTCCTCGCACCCCTGAAGTGAGGCTCTGAAGTAAGGCAAGTCCTTCTCCATGTGAGTGAGACCAACTGACTTGACTTTCACATACAGATTCTTCTTTCCCTTCAACACATCATGGAAGATAGACTGCTGAAACCTGTTCCAAAACATACGATGAACAAATGAAGGATCCTGAGGCTTCCGGTACGGATTGCGCTTACGTGCCAAACCGAACTCCTGAGCAGACATCTGATGAGCGCCCTTGGGCCCCTTGTTCTTGGATGCAGTCACTTTGACTCTCTGTCTTGGCTGCTCACTAGAGCCACTCACAGGCACTGAGCCACTCTTTGGCATGGTGCCACCCACTGGCACATCGGCATAGCGGTAGCGCTTGGAGCCACCGGTATGGGCGGGATTCTTGCGACGAGCCTGATGCCCGAAGCTACTACCACCTGGAACACACACACAAAAACATGAAGGAAGCAAATTGCATAAGCCAAAGAAAAAGAGATACACAAGAGTGAAGGAGGAACGGTAAAAACTGGAAGTTGGCAGCTCAAAGCGGTAGTACCACACCTCCCAGCGGTAGTACTGCTCGAGGCGGATGTCAATGGAGCTGAACACTTCTGCGGAGAGATCCGGTAGTACCGGAGGTGCCACATTCAAATTTTCGCGGTTAAACCTTCAATCTACCTACTCTAGCAGTCTTCTACGCCCTACTTGATAGAGGCGAGGGTGTCCCGATCTTTCGATGAGATGATCGCTATCGTTTTTGGTGGAGTAGACTTTGACGATCCGACTACGAACGTGCGAGGACGTCGCGCCTTAGCAATCGCTAAACCAACTCCGAGAGGTTATCGACCACGCCAGAGCACAATCAACCTGACCACGAGGGTCTATCTCCTGCAAGCAAACAAAGAACAAGCAAGAAACTAAGATTTGCAATCTGGATATTGCGAATATAAGATGAAAGCTTTATTGATCAAGGTGGGGTTCTGTGACGTCTTGGTCTGGTCGTTGAACACAAACGAAGTACGCGAAGTTGCAGCTATGGCGAACTTTTAATCTAAACAAAACCCAAAGTCTAAACGGTGCCCTAAGGGCTGTATATATGGAGGAAGAGGGGGGGATTTCGTGGCCCTTGAAGGAAGGGTCCGAAACCAACCCTATCTCTTGTTTCCCCACACATACGGACTCTAAAAACAGCCTATACTCAAGTATTTCGAAATTACATGGGCCTGGCCCAATAATAAGGTGACGCAGCACCTATAATAGCCTCTGGACGAAATTTATGAAGTGGCATCTTGTATATTTCGTCCAAGGCTTCCTGCACTCATTATGGTGGCTTCAAAGTCCTGAAATCATCACTTGTAACTCCGTTCTTGTTCCCCTTGCGCATGCCATCATCTCCATGCTTGAACTTGCTCCAAGGTTCCTCTTTCTTGTCCAAGCTAGGCCCTTCATTTGCAAGCAAAACAAATGTATCCAATTTAGGCAGCATCATATTCTCATGAACATTAGAATCATTACCAAGAAACGAAAGTACCTGATAATTTAATTGGCTTGCGCGAGCTCTAGTAATTGGTCCAGTATGTATAGCAGCAGGGGCTGTGGGTGTAACAATGGTATTGATGTCCTCATCATCCTCCCCTTCTTGAAATGAAGTCGTCCTCGACGGAAGCTCATCTTCCTCACCCAAATAAGGCTTCAAATCTGCAATGTTAAAAGTGGGACTAACCCCAAAATCTGCAGGCAGCTCAAGTTTATATGCATTATCATTTATTTTCTCTAACACCTTAAAAGGACCATCAGCACGTGGCATTAGCTTTGATTTGCGCAAATCAGGAAATCTATCCTTACGCAAATGTAACCAAACAAGATCTCCAGGTGCAAACACAACATGTTTTCTACCCTTATCTCCAGCAAGTTTATATTTAGCATCCATACGCTCAATGTTCTCCTTAGTTAACTCATGCATTTTTAAGATCAATTCAACACGTTGTTTAGCATCAAAATTAACCTTCTCCGAAGATGGAAGAGGCAACAAATCAATAGGTGCACGAGGTAGGAAACCATATACAATTTCAAAAGGGCACATCTTAGTAGTAGAATGCAACGAACGATTATAAGCAAATTCAATATGAGGCAAGCATTCTTCCCACATTTTCTTGTTATTCTTCAAAACAGCCCTAAGCATAGTAGACAAAGTTCTATTGACTACTTCAGTTTGTCCATCAGTTTGGGGGTGACAAGTAGTACTAAAAAGCAGTTTAGTCCCCAACTTAGCCCATAAACATCTCCAAAAGTGGCTAAGAAATTTGGTATCACGATCTGAAACAATAGTATTTGGCACACCATGCAAGCGAATAATTTCACGAAAGAACAAATTAGCAACATTAGCAGCATCATCGCTTTTATGACATGGTATAAAGTGTGCCATTTTCGAGAACCTATCCACGACAACAAATATGCTATCCCTCCCCTTCTTTGTTCGAGGTAAACCCAAAACAAAGTCCATAGATATATCCTTCCATGGAACACTAGGTACAGGCAAAGGCATATATAAACCATGAGGATTGAGTCGTGACTTAGCTTTTTGACATGTAGTGCAGCGAGCAACAAAGCGCTCAACATCCCGTCTCATCTTTGGGCCAAAAGAAATGTGTAGCAAGTACATCCTCCGTCTTCTTTACGCCAAAGTGTCCCATTAATCCTCCTCCATGCGCCTCCTGCAACAACAAAAGACGAACGGAGCTAGCTGGAATGCATAGCTTGTTAGCACGAAACACAAATCCATCGTTAACGACGAACTTGTTCCATGTTCTCCCTTCTTTACAATTCTGCAATACATCTTTAAAGTCAGCATCATGCACATATTGATCTTTGATGGTCTCCAAACCAAATATTTTAAAGTCAAGTTGTGAAAACATAGTATAACGACGAGACAATGCATCAGCAATAACATTTTCTTTACACTTCTTTTGTTTAATGACATAAGGGAAAGTCTCAATGAATTCAACCCATTTAGCATGTCTACGGTTCAGTTTGGCTTGACTTTTAATATGTTTCAAAGATTCATGATCAGAATGAATAACAAATTCTTTGGGCCATAAATAATGTTGCCATGTTTCCAAAGTCCGAACAAGAGCATATAATTCCTTATCATAAGTAGAGTAATTCAGACTAGGCCCACTCAATTTTTCAGAAAAGTATGCAACAGGTTTGCCATCTTGTAATAACACACCTCCTAATCCAATTCCACTAGCATCACATTCAAGCTCAAAAGTCTTATTAAAATCAGGAAGTTGGAGTAAAGGAGCATGTGTTAACTTATCTTTCAACACCGTGAAGGCTTCTTCCTGTGCGGTACCCCAAACAAAAGACACATCCTTCTTTGTAAGCTCGTTGAGAGGTGCAGCAATGGTACTAAAATCTCTAACAAACCGCCTATAGAAACCAGCGAGGCCAAGGAAACTCCTCACTTGTGTGACCATTTTGGGCTGTGGCCAACTCTCAATAGCTTCAATCTTGGCTTTATCAACTTCAATTCCCTGTGGAGTAACAACATAGCCAAGAAAAGCTATTCGGTCGGTGCAAAAGGTGCACTTCCCAAGGTTACCAAACAAACGTGCATCACGTAGAGCAATAAAAACAGCACGTAAATGTTCCAAATGTTCCTCCAAAGATCTGCTATAAATCAAAATATCATCAAAGTAAACTACCACAAATCGTCCAATGAAAGCACGTAAAACTTCGTTCATTAATCTCATGAAAGTACTAGGTGCATTAGTTAACCCAAAAGGCATGACTAATGATAGAGGCGTGGGTGTCCCGATCTTTCGATGAGATGATAACTATCGATTTGGTGGAGCCGACTTTGACGATCCGACTACAAACGTGCACGACGTTGTGCCTTAGCAATCGCTAAACCAATCTCCTGAGGTTACTGACGATGCTGGAAGCACGATCAGCCTGACCACGAAGGTCTATTCCTGCACGCAATCGAAGAACAAGCAAGAATATGATAATGCAATCTGAATATTGCGAATATAGATGAAGTATTGATAAAGGTGGGGATCCAAAAGCGGTCTTGGTCTGGTCGTTGGACACAAACGAAGTACACGAAGTTGCAATGGCTAACTTTTAACTAAACAAATCCCAAAGTCTAAACGGTGCCCTAAGGGCTGTATATATGGAGGAAGAGGAGGGGATTTCGTGGCCCTTGAAGGAGGGGTCCGAAACCAACCCTATCTCTTGTTTCCCCACACATACGGACTCTAAAAACAGCCTATACTCAAGTATTTCGAAATTACATGGGCCTGGCCCAATAATAAGGTGACACAGCACCTATAATAGCCTCTGGACGAAATTTATGAAGTGACATCTTGTATATTTCGTCCAAGGCTTCCTGCACTCATTATGGTGGCTTCAAAGTCCTGAAATCATCACTTGTAACTCCGTTCTTGTTCCCCTTGTGCATGCCATCATCTCCATGCTTGAACTTGCTCCAAGGTTCCTCTTTCTTGTCCAAGCTAGGCCCTTCATTTGTAAGCAAAACAAATGTATCCAATTTAGGCAGCATCATATTCTCATGAACTTTAGAATCATTACCAAGAAACGAAAGTACCTGATATTTTAATTGGCGTGCGCGAGCTGTAGTAATTGGTCCAGTATGTATAGAAGCAGGGGCTGTGGGTGTAACAATGGTATTGATGTCCTCATCATCCTCCCCTTCTTGAAATGAAGTCGTCCTCGACGGAAGGTCATCTTCCTCACCCAAATAAGGCTTCAGATCTGCAATGTTAAAAGTGGGACTAACCCCAAAATCTGCAGGCAGCTCAAGTTTATATGCATTATCATTTATTTTCTCTAACACCTTAAAAGGACCATCAGCACGTGGCATTAGCTTTGAGTTGCGCAAATCAGGAAATCTATCCTTACGCAAATGTAACCAAACAAGATCTCCAGGTGCAAACACAACATGTTTTCTACCCTTATCTCCAGCAAGTTTATATTTAGCATTCATACGCTCAATGTTCTCCTTAGTTAACTCATGCATTTTTAAGATCAATTCAGCACGTTGTTTAGCATCAAAATTAACCTTCTCCGAAGATGGAAGAGGCAACAAATCAATTGGTGCACGAGGAAGGAAACCATACACAATTTCAAAAGGACACATCTTAGTAGTAGAATGCAATGAACGATTATAAGCAAATTCAATATGAGGCAAGCATTCTTCCCACATTTTCTTGTTATTCTTCAAAACAGCCCTAAGCATAGTAGACAATGTTCTATTGACTACTTCAGTTTGTCCATCAGTTTGGGGGTGACATGTAGTACTAACAAGCAGTTTAGTCCCCAACTTAGCCCATAAACATCTCCAAAAGTGGCTAAGAAATTTAGTATCACGATCTGAAACAATAGTATTTGGCACACCATGCAAGCGTATAATTTCACGAAAGAACAAATCAGCAACATTAACAGCATCATCGCTTTTATGACATGGTATAAAGTGTGCCATTTTCGAGAACCTATCCACGACAACAAATATGCTATCCCTCCCCTTCTTTGTTCGAGGTAAACCTAAAACAAAGTCCATAGATATATCCTCCCAAGGAACACTAGGTACAGGCAAAGGCATATATAAACCATGAGGATTGAGTCGTGACTTAGCTTTTTGACATGTAGTGCAGCGAGCAACAAAACGCTCAACATCCCGTCTCATCTTTGGCCAAAAGAAATGTGTAGCAAGTATATCCTCCATCTTCTTCACGCCAAAGTGTCCCATTAATCCTCCTCCATGCGGCTCCTGCAACAACAAAAGACGAACGGAGCTAGCTGGAATGTGATAGAGGCGAGGGTGTCCCGATCTTTCGATGAGATGATAGCTATCGTTTTTGGTGGAGTAGACTTTGACGATCCGACTACGAACGTGCGAGGACGTCGCGCCTTAGCAATCGCTAAACCAACTCCGAGAGGTTATTGACCACGCCGGAGCACAATCAACCTGACCACGAGGGTCTATCTCCTGCAAGCAAACGAAGAACAAGCAAGAAACTAAGATTTGCAATCTGGATATTGCGAATATAAGATGAAAGCTTTATTGATCAAGGTGGGGTTCTGTGACGTCTTGGTCTGGTCGTTGAACACAAACGAAGTACGCGAAGTTGCAGCTATGGCGAACTTTTAATCTAAACAAAACCCAAAGTCTAAACGGTGCCCTAAGGGCTGTATATATGGAGGAAGAGGAGGGGATTTCGTGGCCCTTGAAGGAGGGGTCCGAAAGCAACCCTATCTCTTGTTTCCCCACACATACGGACTCTAAAAACAGCCTATACTCAAGTATTTCGAAATTACATGGGCCTGGCCCAATAATAAGGTGACGCAGCACCTATAATAGCCTCTGGACGAAATTTATGAAGTGACATCTTGTATATTTCGTCCAAGGCTTCCTGCACTCATTATGGTGGCTTCAAAGTCCTGAAATCATCACTTGTAACTCCGTTCTTGTTCCCCTTGTGCATGCCATCATCTCCATGCTTGAACTTGCTCCAAGGTTCCTCTTTCTTGTCCAAGCTAGGCCCTTCATTTGTAAGCAAAACAAATGTATCCAATTTAGGCAGCATCATATTCTCATGAACTTTAGAATCATTACCAAGAAACGAAAGTACCTGATATTTTAATTGGCGTGCGCGAGCTCTAGTAATTGGTCCAGTATGTATAGAAGCAGGGGTTGTGGGTGTAATAATGGTATTGATGTCCTCATCATCCTCCCCTTCTTGAAATGAAGTCGTCCTCGACGGAAGCTCATCTTCCTCACCCAAATAAGGCTTCAGATCTGCAATGTTAAAAGTGGGACTAACACCAAAATCTGCAGGCAGCTCAAGTTTATATGCATTATCATTTATTTTCTCTAACACCTTAAAAGGACCATCAGCACGTGGCATTAGCTTTGATTTGCGCAAATCAGGAAATCTATCCTTACGCAAATGTAACCAAACAAGATCTCCAGGTGCAAACACAACATGTTTTCTACCCTTATCTCCAGCAAGTTTATATTTAGCATTCATACGCTCAATGTTCTCCTTAGTTAACTCATGCATTTTTAAGATCAATTCAGCACGTTGTTTAGCATCAAAATTAACCTTCTCCGAAGATGGAAGAGGCAACAAATCAATTGGTGCACGAGGAAGGAAACCATACACAATTTCAAAAGGACACATCTCAGTAGTAGAATGCAATGAACGATTATAAGCAAATTCAATATGAGGCAAGCATTCTTCCCACATTTTCTGTTCTATTGACTACTTCAGTTTGTCCATCAGTTTGGGGGTGACATGTAGTACTAAAAAGCAGTTTAGTCCCCAACTTAGCCCATAAACATCTCCAAAAGTGGCTAAGAAATTTCGTATCACGATCTGAAACAATAGTATTTGGCACACCATGCAAGCGTATAATTTCACGAAAGAACAAATCAGCAACATTAACAGCATCATCGCTTTTATGACATGGTATAAAGTGTGCCATTTTCGAGAACCTATCCACGACAACAAATATGCTATCCCTCCCCTTCTTTGTTCGAGGTAAACCTAAAACAAAGTCCATAGATATATCCTCCCAAGGAACACTAGGTACAGGCAAAGGCATATATAAACCATGAGGATTGAGTCGTGACTTAGCTTTTTGACATGTAGTGCAGCGAGCAACAAAACGCTCAACATCCCGTCTCATCTTTGGCCCAAAGAAATGTGTAGCAAGTATATCCTCCGTCTTCTTCACGCCAAAGTGTCCCATTAATCCTCCTCCATGCGCCTCCTGCAACAACAAAAGACGAACGGAGCTAGCTGGAATGCATAGCTTGTTAGCACGAAACACAAATCCATCGTTAACGACGAACTTGTTCCATGTTCTCCCTTCCTTACAATTCTGCAATACATCTTTAAATTCAGCATCATGCACATATTGATCTTTGATGGTCTCCAAACCAAATATTTTAAAGTCAAGTTGTGAAAGCATAGTATAACGACGAGACAATGCATCAGCAATAACATTTTCTTTACCCTTCTTGTGTTTAATGACATAAGGGAAAGTCTCAATAAATTCAACCCATTTAGCATGTCTACGGTTCAGTTTTGCTTGACTTTTAATGTGTTTCAAAGATTCATGATCAGAATGTATAACCAATTCTTTGGGCCATAAATAATGTTGCCATGTTTCTAAGGTCCGAACAAGAGCATATAATTCTTTATCATAAGTAGAATAGTTCAGACTAGGCCCACTCAATTTTTCAGAAAAGTATGCAACAGGTTTGCCATCTTGTAATAAAACACCTCCTAATCCAATTCCACTAGCATCACATTCAAGCTCAAAAGTCTTATTAAAACCAGGAAGTTGGAGTAAAGGAGCATGTGTCAACTTATCTTTCAATACCGTGAAGGCTTCTTCCTGTGAGGTACCCCAAACAAAAGGCACATCCTTCTTTGTAAGCTCATTGAGAGGTGCAGCAATGGTGCTGAAATCTCTCACAAAATGCCTATAGAAACCAGCGAGTCCAAGAAAACTCCTCACTTGAGTGACCGTTTTGGGCTGTGGCCAACTCTCAATAGCTTCAATCTTGGCTTTATCAACTTCAATTCCCTGTGGAGTAACAACATAGCCAAGAAAAGATACTCGGTCGGTGCAAAAGGTGCACTTCCCAAGGTTACCAAACAAACGTGCATCACGTAAAGCAATAAAAACAGCACGTAAATGTTCCAAATGTTCCTCCAAAGATCTGCTATAAATCAGTATATCATCAAAATAGACTACCACAAATCGTCCAATGAAAGCACGTAAAACTTCGTTCATTAATCTCATGAAAGTACTAGGTGCATTAGTTAACCCAAAAGGCATGACTAACCACTCATATAATCCAAACTTTGTTTTAAATGCTGTTTTCCATTCATCCCCCAATTTCATACGAATTTGATGGTATCCACTACGCAAATCTACTTTGGAGAATATTGTAGAGCCACTCAATTCATCAAGCATATCATCTAGTCTAGGAATAGGATGACGATAACGAATAGTAATATTATTAATGCCTCTACAATCAACACACATACGCGACGTACCATCCTTTTTCGGCACTAGAATAATAGGAACAGCACAAGGACTAAGGGATTCGCGTATATAACCTTTGTCGAGCAACTCCTGTACTTGACGCATAATCTCCTTCGTCTCCTCTGGATTGGTACGGTATGGCGCACGGTTTGGCAACGAAGCACCGGGAATTATGTCAATCTGATGCTCAATCCCGCGAATAGGTGGTAATCCCGGTGGCACGTCTTGTGGAAAGACGTCAGCGAACTCCTGCAAAATGTTAGTGACCGCAGGAGGCAAAGAGGAAGGCACGTCCTCGAATGAAAATAACGCCTCTTTGCACACAAAAGCATAGCAAACAGAATTGCTGAAATCTAGATCATCAATATCAGATTTGGTGGCAAGTAAGCATGCACTTTTCAATTTAATTTCAGAAGCAACACTAGGTGGTTTATTATTAGGCTTCATTTGTTGCTCAAATTCTTTTGCCACAATCTGATTTTCACTCTTATTTTTCTCCTGTTTTGCTTTACTAGCTCTATTAATATCATCTTTCAAAATAGAATCAGGAGCCATAGGAAGCAAAGTAATATGTTTATCCTTATGAACAAGAGTATACTGATTGTTTCTACCATGGTGTACAGAATTTTTATCAAATTGCCATGGTCTACCAAGTAATAATGAACATGCATGCATGGGTACCACATCACAATCAACATAATCAACATATGTAGAGATACTAAAATGCACACGAACAGTACGTGTTACCTTAACCTTGCCGCTGTTGTTCAACCATTGGATATAGTAAGGATGCGGATGTGGTCTTGTGGTGAGAGATAGCTTCTCCACCATCTCCATGCTAGCCAAGTTGTTGCAGCTCCCTCCATCTATGATGACGCGAACAGAACGTTCCTTCACAACTCCCTTTGTATGGAACAAATTATGCCTCTGATTTTGCTCAGCTTGTGTGACCTGCACACTCAAAACATGTTGAGCAACTAAACATTCATACCTGTCAGCGTCTTCAGGAGCCATGTATTGCGTCTCATGATCAGAATCATCTCCACCGTGTTCTTCACTTGTAATAAGAGCCAAAGTCTCCTCATCATAGTCACTAGCGGACTCATACCCACCATCCTTAGTAGCAATCATAACACGCGGAGATTGGAATTCTCTGGCATAATGACCTCTTCCCTTACAACGACGACAAATAATATCATGTGTGTGCCCTGTTGATGCCATAGATGAAGAAGAGCTCTGGGCAGGCCCAGAAGGTGTACTCTTGGTAAATGGTGGTGGTGGTGCCTGTTTTCTTGTATCTCGGTTGGAATTGGCGGCTGAAGTCAGTGGTGCCGCAGTAAGACGTGTGGGAGTAGAGGAGGCACGCGGTGTCCATGATGAAGATCGACCTGCAGAAAAATTAGTTCGCGCCAATGCCTGTCGATCCTGCACTTCACGTTCAGCTTTACAAGCAAGATGGAATAAACGAGTGATATTATTATACTCCTTATACTCTAGAATGGTCTGAATCTCTCTATTTAATCCACCCATGAAACGTGCAAGCATAGCTTCATTCTCCTCAACAATACCACATCTAATCATGCCAGTTTGTAATTCCTGATAATATTCTACTACAGAATTTTTTCCTTGTCTTAAGCGCTGCAAGTTTTGAAGTAATTCACGTTGATAATATGGTGGAACCCAACGAGTACGCATAGCAGTTTTCAAAGCAGCCCACGTAGCTGGAATAGGATATAATCTACAATGTTCAGACCACCATACACATGCAAAACTAGTAAAAGCACAAACAGCAGTAGCAACACGTCTCTCCTAGGGATATTGTAAACATGTAAAACGTTGTTCAGTTTCTAACTGCCAAGTAAGATATATATCAGGAACATATCTACCCTCAAATGGTGGAATATTCAATTTCAGTTTAGGAAGATGGTCATGATCTCGTACCTGAGCTGGTAATGCAGCCCTACCATTGCGATTATTGGCATGTGCACGACCTGGTGCTGGTACGTAGTTCTGATTTTAATCAACCTCATCCTCGTAATCGCCCGCATAATCGTCCTCCTCAGCCGCAACAGGAGCCATAGAAGCATCAACAGTAGGTGCAGCGGCACCAGAAGTTTGACCAGGCTCAAGGGGAACGCGCTGTGCTCGTCCCACTTGATCTGGAAGGCGACGTTGTTGTTGTTGTAGAGGTGCAACAGGTGCAGCCGGTGGTGGTTGTGGAAGACGCGCGAGCAATTCATAAAACTTGTTATCGAGCTTTGTTTCGAACGTCTTCTCAATTCCATCTATCTTCTCCATGGCCTCTTAAAATCTGTTTAGCACATCTTGCACCTGTCCACTCATCATTTGCTGAAATTTATCATGTAGCTGTTTGTTCGTCATGTTCTCCCAATCAGTCTCATCGGCTTGTGATCCTGCCAGGGTTAGCAGCAATAGAAACACACAAAAATATGATCCTACAGACTACTGGGAAGTGGTGGTGGTGGTGTATCACAAAACCGTCAAGCGAATCTCAAATGCTTACCAGTTCTTACCCAGCAGCAGGTGGTGATCGGCAACCGTTGTAGTCAAAACTCTTAAAGATTGGACAGAGCGATTGCCACGTGGTGTCAAACGCACGACGTAGATGTATGTGGAGCTGGGAAGGCTTATGATATGGTAGCAAAAATGTCAGCAATAATCAATTCAGAGATGCAAAGTTGAAAAAACGCTCAACGACGGTACTGTGCTGGTCCTAGGCTACACCGTACTAGAGACGCGAGCCTAGAACACTAACAAAATCACGGCGCGGCACGTAAACAAGGGAAGAGCACACTCTAAAAAAAAATTTGTTTTTTTTTTGCGCTCCTTTTTTTTTGCGAAAAAATCACTATAATGGCGAGTGTCTCAAAACTCTTCCCAAGTCAAACTAACAGGATTGGCACGAAATTTTTTTTGACAATTTTTTTTTCAGAAATCAGGGCAGCGACGACGAAAAAGTGCGACAAAAAATCACTATGATGGCGAGTGTCTCAAAACGCTCCCTGGGACCTAAAAATAGGATAGGGAAAAAATATTTTTGACCGCCAAAATTTTGGCCTAAAAACTGCCCGGGGGTCTCCAGCCTCTTTTTTTTTCGAATCCTACTCAGGCAAGGAAACACGAATCGAAAAATAGATGGGTCTCGAAAACAAACCTAATATGAAAAAAAACTCGGATTGGTGGTGGATATATGGTGGTGGTATATGGTAGCGGTGGTGGTATATGGATACGGATCGGTGGTGGTATATGGATACAGATTGGTGATGGTATATGGATTCAGAGCGGTGGCGGATCAACGGTGGTGGTAGATGGCAGGGGCGATGATGATGGTGCGGCGACGGCGTGACAACTTATGACCAGAACTCGAAACTCTAAAAGACTAGATGCTAAGACCAGCAACTCGACACGACGATGCAACCGCAGATTCAACAAAGCAAAAACCCTAAAAAGATTATGCAAAGGCTCAGATTGGTTCGGATATGATGAACTAACCCTATTTTTTTTTGGCTTTTTCGTGGACTGTAGGTATGAAGAACAGACTCGATCTAAACTACGAAAAACTATAAAATCTCACCGAGCAACCTGAAAATCTGATACCACTTGATAGAGGCGAGGGTGTCCCGATCTTTCGATGAGATGATAGCTATCGTTTTTGGTGGAGTAGACTTTGACGATCCGACTACGAACGTGCGAGGACGTCGCGCCTTAGCAATCGCTAAACCAACTCCGAGAGGTTATTGACCACGCCGGAGCACAATCAACCTGACCACGAGGGTCTATCTCCTGCAAGCAAATGAAGAACAAGCAAGAAACTAAGATTTGCAATCTGGATATTGCGAATATAAGATGAAAGCTTTATTGATCAAGGTGGGGTTCTGTGACGTCTTGGTCTGGTCGTTGAACACAAACGAAGTACGCGAAGTTGCAGCTATGGCGAACTTTTAATCTAAACAAAACCCAAAGACTAAACGGTGCCCTAAGGGCTGTATATATGGAGGAAGAGGGGGGGATTTCGTGGCCCTTGAAGGAGGGGTCCGAAACCAACCCTATCTCTTGTTTCCCCACACATACGGACTCTAAAAACAGCCTATATTCAAGTATTTCGAAATTACATGGTCCTGGCCCAATAATAAGGTGACGCAGCACCTATAATAGCCTCTGGACGAAATTTATGAAGTGGCATCTTGTATATTTCGTCCAAGGCTTCCTGCACTCATTATGGTGGCTTCAAAGTCCTGAAATCATCACTTGTAACTCCGTTCTTGTTCCCCTTGCGCATGCCATCATCTCCATGCTTGAACTTGCTCCAAGGTTCCTCTTTCTTGTCCAAGCTAGGCCCTTCATTTGTAAGCAAAACAAATGTATCCAATTTAGGCAGCATCATATTCTCATGAACATTAGAATCATTACCAAGAAACGACAGTACCTGATAATTTAATTGGCGTGCGCGAGCTCTAGTAATTGGTCCAGTATGTATAGAAGCAGGGCCTGTGGGTGTAACAATGGTATTGATGTCCTCATTAGGAGGATATATCTATGGACTTTGTTTTAGGTTTACCTCGAACAAAGAAGGGGAGGGATAGCATATTTGTTGTCGTGGATAGGTTCTCGAAAATGGCACACTTTATACCATGTCATAAAAGCGATGATGCTGTTAATATTGCTGATTTGTTCTTTTGTGAAATTATACGCTTGCATGGTGTGCCTAATACTATTGTTTCAGATCATGATACTAAATTTCTTAGCCACTTTTGGAGATGTTTATGGGCTAAGTTGGGGACTAAACTGCTTTTTAGTACTACATGTCACCCCCAAACTAATGGACAAACTGAAGTAGTCAATAGAATATTGTCTACTATGCTTAGGGCTGTTTTGAAGAATAACAAGAAAATGTGGGAAGAATGCTTGCCTCATATTGAATTTGCTTATAATCGTTCATTGCATTCTACTACTAAGATGTGTCCTTTTGAAATTGTGTATGGTTTCCTTCCTCGTGCACCAATTGATTTGTTGCCTCTTCCATCTTCGGAGAAGGTTAATTTTGATGCTAAACAACGTGCTGAATTGATCTTAAAAATGCATGAGTTAACTAAGGAGAACATTGAGCGTATGAATGCTAAATATAAACTTGCTGGAGATAAGGGTAGAAAACATGTTGTGTTTGCACCTGGAGATCTTGTTTGGTTACATTTGCGTAAGGATAGATTTCCTGATTTGCGCAAATCAAAGCTAATGCCACGTGCTGATGGTCCTTTTAAGGTGTTAGAGAAAATAAATGATAACGCATATAAACTTGAGCTGCCTGCAGATTTTGGGGTTAGTCCCACTTTTAACATTGCAGATCTGTAGCCTTATTTGGGTGAGGAAGATGAGCTTCCGTCGAGGACGACTTCATTTCAAGAAGGGGAGGATGATGAGGACATCAATACCATTGTTACACCCACAGCCCCTGCTTCTATACATACTGGACCAATTACTAGAGCTCGCGCACGCCAATTAAAATATCAGGTACTTTCGTTTCTTGGTAATGATTCTAAAGTTCATGAGAATATGATGCTGCCTAAATTGGATACATTTTTTTTGCTTACAAATGAAGGGCCTAGCTTGGACAAGAAAGAGGAACCTTGGAGCAAGTTCAAGCATGGAGATGATGGCATGCACAAGGGGAACAAGAACGGAGTTACAAGTGATGATTTCAGGACTTTGAAGCCACCATAATGAGTGCAGGAAGCCTTGGACGAAATATACAAGATGTCGCTTCATAAATTTCGTCCAGAGGCTATTATAGGTGCTGCGTCACCTTATTATTGGGCCAGGCCCATGTAATTTCGAAATACTTGAGTATAGGCTGTTTTTAGAGTCCGTATGTGTGGGGAAACAAGAGATAGGGTTGGTTTCGGACCCCTCCTTCAAGGGCCACGAAATCCCCTCCTCTTCCTCCATATATACAGCCCTTAGGGCACCGTTTAGACTTTGGGTTTTGTTTAGATTAAAAGTTCGCCATAGCTGCAACTTCGCGTACTTCGTTTGTGTTCAACGACCAGACCAAGACGTCACAGAACCCCACCTTGATCAATAAAGTTTTCATCTTATATTCGCAATATCCAGATTGCAAATCTTAGTTTCTTGCTTGTTCTTCGTTTGCTTGCAGGAGATAGACCCTCGTGGTCAGGTTGATTGTGCTCCAGCGTGGTCAATAACCTCTCGGAGTTGGTTTAGCGATTGCTAAGGCGCGACGTCCTCGCACATTCGTAGTCGGATCTTCAAAGTCCACTCCACCAAAAACGATAGCTATCATCTCATCGAAAGATCGGGACACCCTCGCCTCTATCAAAGAGCATATAATTCCTTATCATAAGTAGAGTAATTCAGACTAGGCCCACTCAATTTTTCAGAAAAGTATGCAACATGTTTGCCATCTTGTAATAACACACCTCCTAATCCAATTCCACTAGCATCACATTCAAGCTCAAAAGTCTTATTAAAATCAGGAAGTTGGAGTAAAGGAACATGTGTTAACTTATCTTTCAACACCATGAAGGCTTCTTCCTGTGCGGTACCCCAAACAAAAGGCACATCCTTCTTTGTAAGCTCGTTGAGAGGTGCAGCAATGGTACTGAAATCTCTCACAAAACGCCTATAGAAACCAGCGAGGCCAAGGAAACTCCTCACTTGTGTGACCGTTTTGGGCTGCGGCCAACTCTCAATAGCTTCAATCTTGGCTTTATCAACTTCAATTCCCTGTGGAGTAACAACATAGCCAAGAAAAGATACTCGGTCGGTGCAAAAGGTGCACTTCCCAAGGTTACCAAACAAACGTGCATCACGTAGAGCAATAAAAACAGCACGTAAATGTTCCAAATGTTCCTCCAAAGATTTGCTATAAATCAATATATCATCAAAGTAAACTACCACAAATCGTCCAATGAAAGCACGTAAAACTTCGTTCATTAATCTCATGAAAGTACTAGGTGCATTAGTTAACCCAAAAGGCATGACTAACCACTCATATAAACCGAACTTAGTTTTAAATGCTGTTTTCCATTCATCTCCCAATTTCATACGAATTTGATGGTATCCACTACGCAAATCAACTTTGGAGAATATTGTAGAGCCACTCAATTCATCAAGCATATCATCTAGCCTAGGAATAGGATGACGATAACGAATATTAATATTATTAATGCCTCTACAATCAACACACATACACGACGTACCATCCTTTTTTGGCACTAGTATAATAGGAACAGCACAAGGACTAAGAGATTCGCGTATATAACCTTTGTCGAGCAGCTCCTGTACTTGACGCATAATCTCCTTCGTCTCCTCTGGATTGGTACGGTATGGCGCACGGTTTGGCAAGGAAGCACCGGGAATTAAGTCAATCTGATGCTCAATCCCGCGAATAGGTGGTAATCCCGGTGGCACGTCTTGTGGAAAGACGTCAGCGAACTCCTGCAAAATGTTAGTGACAGCAGGAGGCAAAGAGGAAGGCACGTCCTCGAATGAAAATAATGCCTCTTTGCACACAAAAGCATAGCAAACAGATTTGCTTAAATCTAGCTCATCAATATTAGATTCGGTGGCAAGTAAACACGCATTTTTCAATTTAATTTCAGAAGCAACACTAGATGTTTTATTATTAGGCTTCATTTGTTGCTCAAGTTCTTTTGCCACAATCTGATTTTCACTCTTATTTTTCTCCTGTTTTGCTTTACTAGCTCTATTAATATCATCTTTCAAAATAGAATCAGGAGTCATAGGAAGCAAAGTAATATGTTTATCCTTATGAACAAGAGTATACTGATTGTTTCTACCATGGTGTACAGAATTTTTATCAAATTGCCATGGTCTACCAAGTAATAAGGAACATGCTTGCATGGGTACCACATCACAATCAACATAATCAGCATATGTAGAGATACTAAAATGCACACGAACAGTACGTGTTACCTTAACCTTGCCGCTGTTGTTGAACCATTGGATATAGTAAGGATGTGGATGTGGTCTTGTGGTGAGAGATAGCTTCTCCACCATCTCCATGCTAGCCAAGTTGTTGCAGCTCCCTCCATCTATGATGACGCGAACAGAACGTTCCTTCACAACTCCCATTGTATGGAACAAATTATGCCTCTGATTTTGCTCAGCTTGTGTGACCTGCACACTCAAAACACGTTGAGCAACTAAACATTCATACCTGTCAGCGTCTTCAGGAGCCATGTATTGCGTCTCATGATCAGAATCATCTCCACCGTGTTCTTCACTTGTAATAAGAGCCAAAGTCTCCTCATCATAGTCACTAGCGGACTCATACCCACCATCCTCAGTAGCAATCATAACACGCGGAGATTGGCATTCTCTCGCATAATGACCTCTTCCCTTACAACGACGATAAATAATATCATGTGTGTGCCCTGTTGATGCCATAGATGAAGAAGAGCTCTGGGCAGGCCCAGAAGGTGTACTCTTGGCAGATGGTGGTGGTGGTGCCTGTTTTCTTGTATCTCGGTTGGAGTTGGCCGCTGAAGTCAGTGGTGCTGCAGTAGGACGTGTGGGAGAAGAGGAGGCACGCGGTGTCCATGATGAAGATCGACCTGCAGAAAAATTAGTTCGCGCCAATGCCTGTCGATCCTGCACTTCACGTTCAGCTTTACAAGCAAGATGGAATAAACGAGTGATATTATTATACTCCTTATACTCTAGAATGGTCTGAATCTCTCTATTTAATCCACCCATGAAACGTGCAAGCATAGCTTCATTCTCCTCAACAATACCACATCTAATCATGCCAGTTTGTAATTCCTGATAATATTCTTCTACAGAATTTTTTCCTTGTCTTAAGCGCTGCAATTTTTGAAGTAATTCACGTTGATAATATGGTGGAACCCAACGAGTACGCATAGCAGTTTTCAAAGCAGCCCACGTAGCTGGAATAGGATATAATCTACAATGTTCAGACCACCATACACATGCAAAACTAGTAAAAGCACAAACAACAGCAGCAACACGTCTCTCCTCGGGATATTGTAAACATGTAAAACGTTGTTCAGTTTCTAACCCCCAAGTAAGATATATATCAGGAACATATCTACCCTCAAATGGTGGAATATTCAATTTCAGTTTAGGAATATGGTCATGATCTCGTACCTGAGGTGGTAATGCAGCCCTACCATTGCGATTATTGGCATGTGGACGACCTGGTGCTGGTACGTAGTTCTGATTTTGATCAACCTCATCCTCGTAATCGCCCGCATAATCGTCCTCCTCAGCGGCAACAGGAGCCATAGAAGCATCAACAGTAGGTGCAGCGGCACCAGAAGTTTGACCAGGCTCAAGGGGAACGCGCTGTGCTCGTCCCACTTGATTTGGAAGGCGACTTTGTTGTTGTTGTAGAGGTGCGATAGGTGCAGCGGGCGGTGGTTGTGGAAGACGCGCGAGCAATTCATTAAACTTGTTATCGAGCTTAGTTTCGAACGTCTTCTCAATTCCATCTATCTTCTCCATGGCCTCTTCAAATCTGTTTAGCACATCTTGCACCTGTCCACTCATCATTTGCTGAAATTTATCATGTAGCTGGTTGTTCGTCATGTTCTCCCAATCAGTCTCATCGGCTTGTGATCCTGCCATGGTTAGCAGCAATAGAAACACACAAGAATATGATCCTACAGACTACTGGGAAGTGGTGGTGGTGGTGTATCACAAAACCGTCTAGCGAATCTCAAATGCTTACCAGTTCTTACCCAGCAGCAGGTGGTGATCGGCAACCGTTGTAGTCAAAACTCTTAAAGATTGGACAGAGCGATTGCCAGGTGGTGTCAAACGCACGACGTAGATGTATGTGGTGCTGGGAAGGCTTATGATATGGTAGCAAAAATGTCAGCAATAATCAATTCAGAGATGCAAAGTTGAATAAACACTCAACGACGGTACTGTGCTGGTCCTAGGCTAGACCGTACTAGAGACGCGAGCCTAGAACACTAACAAAGTCACGGCGCAGCACGTAAACAAGGGAAGAGCACACTCTAAAAAAAATTCATTTTTTTTGCGCTGTTTTTTTTTCGCTCCTTTTTTTTTGCAAAAAATCACTATAATGGCGAGTGTCTCAAAACTCTTCCCAAGTCAAACTAACAGGATTGGCACGAAATTTTTTTTTGAAATTTTTTTTCGGAAATCAGGCAGCGACGACGAAAAAGTGCGACAAAAAATCACTATGATGGCAAGTGTCTCAAAACGCTCCCTGGGACCTAAAAATAGGATAGGGAAAAAATATTTTTGACTGCCAAATTTTTTTTTTTTCGAAACCTACTCCGGCAAGGAAACACGAATCGGAAACTAGATGGATATCGAAAACAAACCTAATATGAAAAGAACTCGGATTGGTGGTGGATATATGGTGGTGGTATATGGCAGCGGTGGTGGTATATGGATACGGATCGGTGGTGGTATATGGATACAGATCGGTGACGGATAAGCGGTGGTGGTAGATGGCAGGGGCGATGATGATGGTGCGGCGGCGGCGTGACAACTTATGACCAGAACTCGAAACTCTAAAGGACTAGACGCTAAGACCAGCAACTAGACACGACGATGCAACCGCAAATTCAACAAAGCAAAAACCCTAAAAAGATTATGCAAAGGCTCAGATTGGTTCGGATATGATGAACTAACCCTAATTTTTTTTGGCTTTTTCGTGGACTGTAGGTATGAAGAACAGACTCGATCTAAACTACGAAAAACTGTAAAATCTCACCGAGCAACCTGAAAATCTGATACCACTTGATAGAGGCGAGGGTGTCCCGATCTTTCGATGAGATGATAGCTATCATTTTTGGTGGAGTAGACTTTGACGATCCGACTACGAACGTGCGAGGACGTCGCGCCTTAGCAATCGCTAAACCAACTCCAAGAGGTTATTGACCACGCCGGAGCACAATCAACCTGACCACGAGGGTCTATCTCCTGCAAGCAAACGAAGAACAAGCAAGAAACTAAGATTTGCAATCTGGATATTGCGAATATAAGATGAAAGCATTATTGATCAAGCTGAGGTTCTGTGACGTCTTGGTCTGGTCGTTGAACACAAACGAAGTACGCGAAGTTGCAGATATGGCGAACTTTTAATCTAAACAAAACCCAAAGTCTAAACGGTGCCCTAAGGGCTGTATATATGGAGGAAGAGGGGGGAATTTTGTGGCCCTTGAAGGAGGGGTCCGAAACCAACCCTATCTCTTGTTTCCCCACACATACGGACTCTAAAAACATCCTATACTCAAGTATTTCGAAATTACATGGGCCTGGCCCAATAATAAGGTGACGCAGCACCTATAATAGCCTCTGGACGAAATTTATGAAGTGGCATCTTGTATATTTCGTCCAAGGCTTCATGCACTTATTATGGTGGCTTCAAAGTCCTGAAATCATCACTTGTAACTCCGTTCTTGTTTCCCGTGCGCATGCCATGATCTCCATGCTTGAACTTGCTCCAATGTTCCTCTTTCTTGTCCAAGCTAGGCCCTTCATTCGTAAGCAAAACAAATGTATCCACTTTAGGCAGCATCATATTCTCATGAACATTAGAATCATTACCAAGAAACGAAAGTACCTGATAATTTAATTGGCGTGCGCGAGCTCTAGTAATTGGTCCAGTATGTATAGCAGCAGGGGCTGTGGGTGTAACAATGGTATTGATGTCCTCATCAGGGCGAATGGCGTTGGATTAAGGAGAAAGATCCCCAGCCTTTCTGTTTGCCCCGACAAACGAAAGTGGTCCGCGGCAATGACCGGAGCACTCTCGATCCTCATGACGAGAAGCTCAGAATCGCAATTACCAGGATCCACCGTCTCAAGGCTGCCGGGCTCACAATAGAAATGGTTGGCGCTGATTTCCTCTGCCGCCGCATCGCTCCTCTACATAACATAGGGAGACCAGCCTAGGAGTTTCAGAATGCTGCAGATATCATGAGGCTGTGTCCTGGGCTGAACAACAACTTGACAATCATACAACACACAGCTCTCTGCCACAAACTGTTCAGGCCCGACGGAAAATATAAGTTGCCGGCGAGCATAATTCCTCTGTGCAACAACTCCGCTCTGACCTCAATCATCGCCATGATGCCGGCATGTAATGCCCACGGCCTTGACGGAACTTGGGTTGAGCCATCTGCAGAGCAAGCACAGGGGTTCTTTGACAGTCTGTTGGAAAGAGCCGTCCGGGAAGAGACAAATCTCACTCGCCCCACTACTGACGAAGAAGTGGCGTATATCGCCAGCAGGGCAGAAGAGGCGAATCTTGCCGCGGAGGCCGGCAGCGCTGGCTTCGTGGAAGAGGAAGCCAACAAAGAAGAAGTAATGTCAGAGGAGAACCTTGCCGGGCAGGGTGAGACTGCCGGGGATCAGAGCGGCACAGCTGCCGGGAGCCCTTCTGTCGAAGACACGATCGAGGCGCAGCTGCACGAGGAGCCCCCAGCTCCAGAGAAGAAGAAGCGCGTGCTGCGAAAAGCCGCCTCTGATGTACCAGCACGTCAACCTTCCTCGAGCGGTGAGGTTCCCGGCAAGAAGATGGCTGGCGAGGCTACGCAGCGGCAAGATGCTCAACAGCAGCCCACGTGACGTACGAGACGCACGGCCGCCGCAACAACTGGAGAGGCGGAGGCATCTCATACGACAGTACCAACAGCCAGAGCAACAGGTTCACATCGACCCGCTGCTTCTGTCATAGCCAAGCGACCCAGGACCCCTTCTCCGCCCCCTCACACAGACACTGAAGTGGAGGTCGACTTCGACCTCTCCGCTTTTAGCCCGAAAAGAGAAAAGTAAGGGTCCTGCCGGATCTTTTAACTTCTGAGTTCCTGATTTCCTTAATTCACTTGTCTTGCTTTGGCCTGTCTCCGCAGGGATACGGAAACATTGGCACAAAGGATGGCAAAGAGGGCAAAGACTTCAACGGGTGACGAGCCCCCGGCAAGCACCGTAGGTGCACCAGAGCTCATCGTCGTCAGCCCGGAGCTCAGTCCTCAACACAGCCCCCAACCTAGCCCCCAGTGTGAGTCCACTACTCATTTTTCGCTGGCGGATGTTGAGGTGTTTTATCTTTGCTACTGACATCACCGGGCCTGCAGAAGAAGAACAACAACAAGGAGAGCCATCGGAGGTCGTCCCTGACGCGCCACCTCCGTCAACCACGCCGCCCAGAGATGAATCTCCGGCAAGGGCTTCCACTGGTGAGCCCATTCGTGTTGAAGAGGAGTCAGCAAGCACAGGCACTGGCAGTCCTACATCGACAACCAATGTTGCCGGGAAAGGAGAAACCACCTCTCAACAGCTCCACACAGGTAAACCACTTGCCTCTGAGTACTTGTCATTCTTTCTTTATTTTTGTCTTCTTGAACTTCAACTTTGGTCTCATCTTGTCTCCTTCCCTGTTCTTCAAATCTTCCTTCGATGGAACAAATGGATGTTGATATAGTCATCGAGGAGACCGCCAAGGATGCTGCCGCCGAGGCCGACGAGATCGCTGCTGATGAGGCCGCCAAGGTTACACAGGAAGAAACCGCCAAGGGGTCTGCTGAGAGGGCCGGCAAGGAGACCGGTGACCATACTGATGGCATTCCTGCCACAAGAGCGCATGGCGCTGCACCGGTCATGGAGCCCCCAGTTGCCGGTGGAGCGGTTGTCGAAGATCAACCATCAACATCCGCGGTCCCCCCGTTAAGATTGGCGACAACCTGTTTGTCAGCATACCAGGAACGGCAAGCACGGGGATGCCAACCGAAGAGGAAATTCTCGATGAAGACGTCATCGCCGCTACTGGACTCAAGATCATTGACGAGCCATGCGCCAGCAGTAGCGGGTCCAAGGAAGAACAGCGCTTCCAAGCCATGAGCAGCAACTTCCAGAAGCTCCCGGCGCTCCACCGCGCTCGAAAGGAAAAGTTGGATTCCAGGGCAACAGTTGTTGAAGCAGCGGAGGCAGAATTCCAAAAGCGCATCGAGCAAATGCAAGTCTGGTACGCTGAGGCTTTCCAGGAGCTGATGACTGGCCGGGAACAGTTGAGTCAAAGTTGGAGCGAGTTCCTCTTGAAGTAGTCCGACGCCGAGAAGGCACAGGAAGAGGCTGCGCAGCGGGCCGCTGCAGAGGAAGATCGCTTAACGGAACGCCGCATCGGGCTCGATGCTCACGAAGAGGACCTTGCCGCTCGCGAGGAGGTGCTTGCCGCCAAGCTCCGCAGCAAGGATGAGGAGATCGAAAGGCTTGTCGCGCAGCGAACCCAGGAGCTGGAGCAGAAACACAAGGAGACGCT
Source organism: Thinopyrum elongatum (assembly GCA_011799875.1). NCBI lineage: Eukaryota > Viridiplantae > Streptophyta > Magnoliopsida > Poales > Poaceae > Thinopyrum > Thinopyrum elongatum. Next base: position 384,979,126 of record CM022303.1, on the reverse strand, counting down.
CGAAGCTCTGTCCATAGATCACGCCTGCAAGTTGAAGGAGGCCATCGATGCCGCCGAAGCTACAGAGGCCGCCAAGAACGAGCTAGGCGATAGAGTAAAGAGGCTGGAGGCGGATCTCGAGGACCATGGCAAGGAGCTCTCGATGCTCAAAGCCGACAGAGAGAAGACTCTCTATAGCTTGGCGGAGATGCAAACCTCCATGTCCGACAAGATCAAAAATCTCACCGCAGCCAATGAATCCATCGCTGATCTGAAACTGAAGCTGACCACGCTGGAGAAGTCCCTGGAGGACGGCAAGGCTCGAGGGAAGGCTTTGATCAAGGACCTCCAAAACGAGAAGGACCTGCTCAAGAGCGTCGCCGCCTCTTATAATGACTTTGAGAAAGGTGTGAAGATCTGGACCGAGCGCCTTGTTGACGTCGCGGAAAGGCTTGCAGCAGAACTGTCCACCATGGGCCTGCAGAACTTCAACTACTCTTCCGACGACAGGGTGTCTTCGAGCGCCAAGCTGACCATGTTCTTCGAGAGCATCGTTGATGCCCTGAAGCAGCTCCATTCTGAACGAGCAACCCATCTGGCCAATGAATCCCGCAAACTCTGCCGGGCCGTCCTCCTCAAGGTGCTCGTCAAAGTGGTGCACAAAAACCCTGGCATCAACCTCACCAACGTTCTCGACAGCTTACCGGAGGATGTCGACCTCGAGGCACTCAAAGAGCTTGTCGCACCCATCGTCGACAAGGTTAGCCAAGTCAAGAGGGTCGAAGGCCAGTGCAGGGACTAGCCACTTCGCTTCATCTTTGCCGCCACCATTCCATGCCAAAGACAAATTCATCTTAAGTTAGAATCGCGGAACTATCAATGTAATATAACTTGCGGTGTTTTGGATGAATGCACGCTATTTCTCTTGTCAGATTTCTTTCTGTATGGTGCATGCCCTATGCTTATTGGAAAACTTGCTGGCGCGCGCACCCTTGCCGCGAGCGCTTTGAGGAACGGATCCTTAGCAGCCTGCTGGAGGTGTCGCTACCGGCAAGATACCTTGACGTTTTCAGTGCAGCCACCTAAGCTGTTGAGCGGACTCGAAACAGAGTAAGGGCGCAACCGATCACAACAAGATTCCTTCTCGTGTAGGTTTTCTATACAAAGGCCGAAATCGTTCAAGAAAAATAAGCTCAAAGTAAAAAATTTACTCAAAGTTCTGCAACTTAGCTTTTTGTTGCTCAACTCCTTCCTGCAAGATGTCAACTTTGAACGTCGCCTGTCGGTATCCATACCATCATTCCCCCCGGCAAACTTGCACGCGAGGGAACCTTCCATCTGTCGAGAAAAAGAAAGAAGAGAAAACAAAGATATGGAACCTTGGCGGTTCGTTAACGCTTACCGGAAGCAAGTGTAATACAATATCTCGACAAGCATGCATATAAATTAACATGAAAATTGATAGGAATTGTAAAACACTTAAGCTTATTCAACTATGCACAGGGTCTGCGCCTGGCTTTGTACAAAGGATCACATGCCTTGCCGGCAAAACTCGTACAAAAGGTGGTTGCCGGGAGACCCGGTAACCGCGCCTTATGTGTAGAACTTACGAAGATGCTCGATATTCCAGGAATTGCTCACTGGAATGCCATCCTCGGTCTCCAGGCGGACAGCACCAGGCCTGGTAACTCGTACTACCCAATAAGGGGGAGCCACATATGCCTCCATGTATCTCTGCCAACAGCTCCAGTCCATCTTCCCGAGGAATGCACTTCAATTTCACGCCGTTCGGTCTCTTTCTATATAGGACATCATCCATGAATTGGTACATACTAGACCGACGGGCTACTTTCTCCGCTTCCTCCTGTTCTTCGGGGAGTTCCCCTATTTGGAGGAACTGGATGATGTGTTGTGCCCATGCTGGAGCCTGAGGCTCGACAGCAAGGACTAAAGGCATGTCTTCTGTCGTGGGAGCGTTTGTCTCTACGACAAGGGCTTGAGGCCTTGCCGGAGCCTGTTGCTCCCCGACAAGCTTGACGTTGTTCCCGGCAACTTCCTTGCTGGCGACTTCTGGGTGCTCTACGGGAAAGTACTGGCCGGAATTCAACCTCCTTTGTTTATCTTGCCTCGCTGATGGTGTTACAGATGGCTAAGTCAATCGGAGCACAAAAGTACCTGGTTCCATAGGTAACTTGAGGGCAGCACGCTTTGACAGGTCGTCAGCAATGTTGTTCTCTGCTCGAGGAACATGCTCTGTCTGCAGACCGTCAAAGCGCTCCTCCAATTTTCTCACTTCATCTACGTATGCTTCCATCAACGGGATCTGGTAGTCTTTGTTCACTTGCTTGACGACAAGCTGTGAATCACCTCTGACGATGAGCTTCTTAATTCCAAGATCCACTGGGATCCTGAGACCGGCAAGCAATCCTTCATATTTTGCAGTGTTGTTTGTTGATCTCTCCCGGGGAAAGTGCATCTGAATTACATATTTGAGGTGCTCTCCGGTGGGTGCGACAAGTAGCATGCCAACACCGGCGCCTTGCAGCGAGAAAGCCCCGTCAAAATACATAATCCATTCTCGATCTGTTTCCTTGCCGGGAAGAGTTGTCTCTTGACTTTCCTCGTCTGGCATTGGTGTCCATTCTGCAATGAACTCCTCCAAGGCTCTGCTCTGAATTATTGAAGTGCTTTCAAACTTGAGATCAAAGCTTGACAGTCCCAACGCCCACTCCACAATCCTGCTGGTCGCATCTGGATTTCGTAAAATCCGCTGCAATGGGAATCGAGTGACGACGGTGATCTCATGTTCTTGCAAATAATGGCGCAGTTTCCACGAGGCCATAAGGAGGCCGAAGCGCAACTTCTACACGCCAGAGTATCTTGACCTAGCCCCCTGCAAAAGGGAGCTGACAAAATAAACTGGGCGCTGCACCATCTTCTTCCTCTGTGTTCCTTCATTTGACCTTGCAGATTCTGCCTTGTCGGCACCACACCCTACTGGGGAAGATCCCAACTCGTCATTTGACGGTCTTGCCATCGCTGCTGCTTCCTTGTCGACTTCTCTCTGCGCTACTAACGCAGCACTAACCACTTGATTTGTCCCCGCTAAATACAGCAGCAACGGCTCTTGTGGTTTTGGCGCGACTAGTATCGGTGGAGAAGAGAGGTACTTCTTCAAATCCTGCAGCGCTGCCTCTGCTTCCATAGTCCATTTCATTGGACCTGCCTTCTTCAAGATTTTGAAAAAGGGCAGGGCGCGCTCAGCAGATTTGGAGATGAACCTGCTCAGAGCAGCGATGCAGCCGGCAAGTCGACGCACATCTTTGACGCATCTTGGTGCTTCAATCTGCTCAGTTGCCTTGATCTTGTCGGGATTTGCTTCGATCCCACGCAGAGATACAAAGAACCTAAGAAGCTTGCTGGATGGAACACCAAACACACACTTCTCGGGATTGAGCTTCAGATTGATCTTGCGCAGATTTGCAAATGTCTCTTCTAAATCTTGTATGAGTGTTGCTTTGTCCTTGGTTTTAACCACTATATCATCCATATAAGCTTCCATATTTCTATGTAGCTGAGGCTCAAAACCAATCTGGACCGCTCTCACAAACATTGAACCAGCACTTTTCAACCCGAAAGGCATACGTAAGAAACAATACGTACCGCACGGGGTGATAAATGCGGTTTTCTCTTCGTCTTCCTTTGCCATGAAAATCTGATGGTATCCTGAATAGGCGTCAAGAAACGACAATAGATCATAGCCGACAGTGGAGTCCACAATCTGGTCGATGCGCGGCAAGGGGAAAGGGTCTTTTGGGAAAGCTTTATTCATATCTGTATAGTCGATACATAGCCTCCATTTTCCATTCGCCTTGCGCACTACAACTGGATTGGCCACCACGTCGGATGGAGCACTCCTCTGACCAAACCTGCCACTTCCAACTTCCTGATTTCTTTGGTAATAAATTCTTGCCGTTCCAAAGACTTCTTCCTAATTTTCTGCTTGACGGGCCGCGCATGAGGACAGATAGCAAGGTGGTGCTCAATTACTTCCCTGGGAACACCGGGGATATCAGATGGTTGCCATGCAAACACATCGATATTCGCCTGCAGGAAAGTAATGAGCGCGCTTTCCTATTTGTCATCGAGGGTGGAACTAATGGTGAAAGTTCCTCCCGTACCATCCTCCTTGACGGGCACCTTCTTAGTTTCTCGTGGAGCTGCCTTGGATTTCTTGCTCTTGCCGGTGGAGCTCTCCGGCACATCCTCGACGGGAGCGCAGCACTCCGAGGGGGTGCAATTGCCGGAGTGTGTGCTAGAGGTCTTGCCGGTCCAAAGATGTCGGCGGACGACATGATAGAGGCGGGGGTGTCCCGATCTTTCGATGAGATGATAACTATCGATTTGGTGGAGTCGACTTTGACGATCCGACTACAAACGTGCATGACGTTGCGCCTTAGCAATCGCTAAACTAATCTCCCGAGGTTACTGACGATGCTGGAAGCACGATCAGCCTGACCACGAAGGTCTATTCCTGCACGCAATCGAAGAACAAGCAAGAATATGATAATGCAATCTGAATATTGCGAATATAGATGAAGTATTGATAAAGGTGGGGATCCAAAAGCGGTCTTGGTCTGGTCGTTGGACACAAACGAAGTACACGAAGTTGCAATGGCTAACTTTTAACTAAACAAATCCCCCCAGGAAAAAGCTACTAGATGGATCTACTTATATAGGAGTAAGGGGGGGCGGCCAAGGAGGTGGGAGGACGTCCCAAGGCAGCCTAAAACTAACCCTAGGTCGTACAAGGCCAATGGGCCCAAGTGGAGGTGATGCAACACCTTTGGACTTGTAGTTTGACTCGGATTCTGCTACAGCGTCAGATTGTTTCAACGACAACTCAACGCTCCGGATGAATTTTAAGGTGAAACCAATTGGGTTAGAAAGAGCACGAAATCTACATTCCAACAAAAAAAGAATCACCCAATTCGGAGTCCGTATGAAATAGTTCTTGGCGTTCTGAGTCAGGTATGTCTGTGCAGTCCGAATCTGAATCCAGAACATGAGAGACTTGTACTCTATCTTCTCTTGGCCCAAAAGTGACGTGAGAGGACTTTAAACTTCTCTTTTTCCCTTATGTTCATATGTGGATTGTACAAATGCCCCATACACCTGCAACTAGACATGGCACAAAAGTTTGTGAAGTATTTTTGTCTTGGATGACATAAATAAATTATTGCATAGTTTGCATTAGAAATCACCTCACAAATATACATGTATGCAATATTTTTGGTCGTATCCAAGGTAGTCATGTCCTCATCATCCTCCCCTTCTTGAAAACAAAGCCGTCCTCGGCGTTGCTTAATCTGAAATGTGGCTAACAAAAGAGACAAGGTGTACATGTTGTATATGTATATGTCATCCATTTTTACTTCCCTTGATTTTTGCACATATGACACATGTATACATGAGTAACTTTCATAGTTCATAAAATGTAAAGCCAAAATATTATCACAAGTATTAGAAGACATGAAAATATTGCAACTCAATTTGCACATATAAGTGAAGCTCTTATTCATATCAAAGGATTGACAATGTTCATCATTAAACCATCCCAACATTGGTGAATAAACCTTACTTGCATCAAATTTACATGCTACAACATGCTTAAATAAGCAAACATGCAATAAGTCATTTGACACAAAATCATCACCAAGATTAGAGATCATATCAAAATGATTAAACATTGTTTCTTTTGCATCAACAGTTAATTCATTGGGTGCACTCAAAATTGTTGATACTTCAACTCTTTGATCACATGACGCATTCATGACAGTAACACAATTCTCTAAAATAGCTGGTGTGCTCAAATCAATAGGTAACACAACACATGATGTTTTCAAGTTAACTAGGCATGCATCATTCTCATGTGAAAGTTGAAAATCTGTACCTTTGTCATTACCTCTTATGATCAACTCAGACGATGTAGGCACTCTTGGAGGTGATGTGTCACATGATGGAGATGATGTAGTCCTCGCAACAACGGATGTGGTTGTCATAGTACGCCTAGTAGTTGAAGAAACATCTGTATCAACACTTGGAATGTGCACCGTGCGCTTGTTCTCCTTGTGGCCAACACGTCGTTTTATTTCCTGTTCAGCTTTGCAAGCAAGACGAAACAAATGGTCCATAGGATAACACTCTTCATGAATTAGAATCTCTTGAATATCACGGTTTAATCCTCCCCAAAATCTATCCATAAAATCTTCTTCACTTTCTTCTAAAAATGAGTGCAATAATGTAGTTTGTAAATCATCATAGTATTTTGTTACCGTGTCAGTGCCTTGTTTTAAATGTTGTAATTTTTTAATCATGCCACGAGTATAATAATCATCAACGAATCTATCTCTCATGACAAGTTTTAAATCATCCCAAGTAATAGGTATAAGATCAGGGTTTAACCGACAATATTCACTCCACCAAACTAAAGCAAAGCTACTAAAAGTACTAACAGCAGCTTGAAATTTTCCACGCTCATCAAAATTATGGGAAGCAAATATAGCATTTATTTTGTACTCCCATTCAATATATAAATCAGGCCTAAAACGACCAGTAAATGGTGGCATGGAAACATTAACCTGATTATGTGCATTCTGATGTAATTGCTCCTCTTGTGGCGGTTGTTGTATTTTCTTAGGTGATGGCAAATCTCCCACGATCGATGAAGCCCAAGAACTAACAACTCCGGAACCTGCCATGATTAGTAGAAACAAAAAAATTTGAGAATAATGTTCCTATGAACTACTAGGTTGTGGTGGTAAAGCGCTCACAGTAAAGCAAATATCAATATCTTACAAGTTCTTACCATGCAGCAGGTGGTGACGGGCAACCAGCAGTGTCAAATAACTCCGAAGATTGAGTAAAGCGATTGCCAGGTGAATGTATGTATACACGTTGTAGAAATATGTGGAGCTGGGTTGGCTATATATGGTAGCAAAAGATTAGCAATAATCAATTCAGAGATGCAATGTTGAATAAACGCTCAACGACGGTACTGTGCTGGTCCTAGGCTAGACCGGACTAGAGACGCGAGCCTAGAACACTAATGAGGTCATGGCATAGCACAACTAGCATCAATAAAGGATATGAAGTAGCTCTAGACAGCAAGATATAAGTGAAGACCACAATGGCAGTAAAGATAATGATGAGAAACAACTACCAAGTAGCATATACCAACAATTCTCTCTTCAACTTTACTCTATAAAATTTTGTGCCAATATTATGATAATTTTTCTTAAGAAAGGCACTGACTCAAGCTTTAAAATGCAAAAAGAATCACTCAATTCCGAGCTGATATGAGGAGTCAAAAAATTCTAAAACTGGCCTGAAAAACTGGAACAAGCTGTGTTCACGAACTTCGGAGGGAAAAAAGACCTATTTAGAAGCTGATTTTGAGGTGTCAAATATTGACCAAGCTTCTGCAACTATTTAGATGCGGCTCGTCGCTAGCTTTAATTTGAGTACTCATGGAACCAAAACAGACTTCGTATGAAAAAGATATGCCTGTTTTACTAAACACTGCGCAAAACAGATTCCAATCCGAATTCAGCTACGAGATTGAGTCTAGATAGATCCGAATTTTGTGTTTTTTTTTTCTCCTCTCTTTTTTTTCTCACACTTTTTCTTTTCTTTTTCTTTCTCTTTTTTTTTCTCTGACTTTTTTTACCTTTTTTTCTCTCTCTTTTTTTTCTCTGTCTTTTTTTTTCCTCTCTCCCTCTTTTCAAAACAAACTAGATAAGATGCAGATTGGATCAAGCAAAGATGTGAACGACCTCAACTATGATTATGACAATGAACGGTGGGTAGCACGTGGTGGAAATTGACAGATGGGATGGTGGATAGTGGAAGGAATAATGATGCAGCGGTGGCGTGACTAATGTGAACAGAACTCGAAACTCTAAACGAACTAGACACTAAGACCAGCAACTCGACACGACGATGCAACCGATAATTCAACTATACAAGCACTGAAAAGAAAAATGCGAAGGCTCAGACTGACTTGGATAAAGGATGAACAGATCTAACTTTTTTTGTGGCTTTTTCTTTGGACAATAGGTAAGAAAATAAATCTAATCTAGGGATAACTGGAAATTCTCACCGAGCAACCTGAAAACTGATACCACTTGATAAAGGCGGGGGTGTCCCGATCTTTCGATGAGATGATAACTATCGATTTGGTGGAGTCGACTTTGACGATCCGACTACGAACGTGCATGACGTTGCGCCTAAGCAATCGCTAAACCAATCTCCCGAGGTTACTGATGATACTGGAAGCACGATCAGCCTGACCACGAAGGTCTATTCCTGCACGCAATCAAAGAACAAGCAAGAATATGATAATGCAATCTGAATATTGCGAATATAGATGAAGTATTGATAAAGATGGGGATCCAAAGGCGGTCTTGGTCTGGTCGTTGGACACAAACAAAGTACACGAAGTTGCAATGGCTAACTTTTAACTAAACAAATCCCCCCAGGAAAAAGCTACTAGATGGATCTACTTATATAGGAGTAAGAGGTGGTGGCCAAGGAGGTGGGAGGACGTCCCAAGGCAGCCTAAAACTAACCCTAGGTCGTACAAGGCCAATGGGCCCAAGTGGAGGTGATGCAACACCTTTGGACTTGTAGTTTGACTCGGATTCTGCTACAGTGTCAGATTGTTTCAACGACAACTCAACGCTCCGGATGAATTTTAAGGTGAAACCAATTGGGTTAGAAAGAGCACGAAATCTACTTTCCAACAAAAAAAGAATCACCCAATTCGGAGTCCGTATGAAATAGTTCTTGGCGTTTTGACTCAGGTATGTCTGTGCAGTCCGAATCTGAATCCAGAACATGAGAGACTTGGACTCTATCTTCTCTTGGCCCAAAAGTGACGTGAGAGGACTTTTTGAACAGCACATAAACTTCTCCTTTTTCCCTTATGTTCATATGTGGATTGTACAAATGTCCCATACACCTGCAACTAGTCATGGCACAAAAGTTTGTGAAGTATTTTTGTCTTGGATGACATAAATAAATTATTGCATAGTTTGCATTAGAAATCACCTCACAAATATACATGTATGCAATATTTTTGGTCGTATCCAAGGTAGTCATGTCCTCATCACGACACCTATGGGATCGCGTGGATCCCTTTTTCGGTTCAGCAGGGAGAGAGGTATGCACAAAGAGCAGATCCAACGACCAACGCAAGGGGATTTTTACCCAAGTTCGGGCCGCTGAGAAGCGTAATACCCTACTCCTGCTTTAGTTTATTGTGGGTGATTAAGCCCAAGCTTCAGGAGTGCTTGCGATGAACAGTATGTTCGAGTAGCAGCTACGCATGCAGAATGGGCTAGAGAGTCCTCCCCTGTAGCTACACCTTGGGCCTCCTTTTATACGTCCAAGGGGTCACCAACAGTGGCGTACAGTACATACAAGAGGTGTAAAGTTGCTACAGTGTTTACATGCTTATCACTAACTATTTAGGACAAACGCATTAAATGCGCCGTTTAGGTGTCCCTTACTTTCTTGGGGATGGAAAAAGGGCATGTCCCATCAACACCGCTTAAGCTCGCCCACCACTAGTGCCATGACACACATCCAGGAGGACAGAACCCAAATGACACGCTGGTCGCTGCGCTAGAGCGGTGGCAGGGTGGCGTGATCTTGCTAGGTGCAAGTCTTGTCAGGGATTCAGCCTTTGGGCTTCTGTCTTCCGGTCACTGGTTTGAACGCCTTCTTGATGGTCTTGCACTTGCTTCCAGCTGTCCCCCGGCAGGCCTTGCCGCTGGCATGGCTACAACCGTCCGTGCACAAGTATGGGGTACTAAAGGACCCAAACTTTAGTACACTAACACCCTATGTCTTTCGGGCGTTGCCGCATGTGGCATTTTAAATTATTCAGAATCCACGCCATTGTAAATTTGTCATTGTATTATCCGTTGCATTGTAATTTGTCTTTGTATTATCCATTGCCGCATGTGGCATTTGAAATTATCCGGAATACGTGTTGAAAACAAGCTAAAATCATGTTCTCAGCGAGGCACAAACAAAGCAAATGCTAACGTTGAGTGGAGCCATGGGAATCACAAGCAAACACCCTCCGTCCAGGTTCTTTAACCGCATGTTAAACAGTGGCTCGGTCGCCATTACTGGAGAAGTTGTGAGCGAGGCGGGCGGCTGGTGGATGGAGGTCAAAGAGCTCGCTTCTCGGTGAGCATGCGCGGCGGACTGCCCGCACGCGTCCTGTCGAGCCTGCGCGGTGGACAGGTTACACACGTCCTATCGAGTCTGCGTGGCGGACTCCTCGCACGCGTCTCGTCGAGCCTGCACGGTGGACTTCTCGCGCTCATCCTGTCTAATCAAACAGCTGCACACATGCCATCGACTATGGTTAAATTTTGGCACAAAATACAAAGAGGACCAATTAACCAGGACCGAGGTAGTACTCTCCAATAAAAAGAGGGACGCGTGGCCACACTTAAATTGTTACAGGAACACACACGGTTCAAATAATACAACCGTTTGCGATATTAACGTGTCAGTTATTTGCTCCAAAAGGACTACGTTGGCTATTAATGTGTGCGCCTTGTCTCAAATTGGACGATTTTTTACCATGGCATATATGTGCCATGTCATGAAACCAAGTGAAGTTTCATGATTTTTGGGTGAGTTTTGAATTTATGGGGATTTAAAAACCAAGATTCTCAACATTTCAGGCCGAGCCAGGACGCCGAGACATTTGTAATTCATTCTCATTCCTTGAATGGGACTTAAATATGCACCCAAGGACACATGTACGATTTTTCAACCCATTTTGGTGCAGTGGAGCATGTGCTTGTGGTTCAAATTTGAATTATGGACATTAAATGCCTAGAAAACTCAATTAATTATAAAAAGGCCAAACGAACCCTGAATAATTTCAAATTTCAGCACGAATCTCCTATTGTTCCATGTTGCCTGTAGAAAAAATACAAGGTGAGAAGAGGCAGCGATTATTGTTTCGCCCACAAGGGGGACACGTTTCCCTATCGGAACCACGAGGCTTCTTGAGAGAAGCTCCGGTTTGTAAGAGGCTCGTAATAAAACTTGCCCCAAATTGGACAACTTTTTTACCACGACATATATGTGCCATATCGTGACACCATGCCAAGTTTCATGATTTTTTGGGTGAGTTTTGGATTTATGCGGATTTAAAAACCGAGAATCTCAATGTTTGAGTCCGAGCCAGGACGCAAAGACGGTTGTAATTCATTCTCGTTCTTTGCATGGGACCTAAATATGCATCCAAGGACACATGTATGATTTTTCTAGCCATTTTGGTGCACCGGAGCATGTATTTGTAGTTCAAATTTGAATTATGCACATTAAATTAATTCTTAGAAAACTCAATTATAATGTATAAAAAAGGCCGAACGAACCCTGAATATTTAAAGCAGTTCTGGTCAACCGTCTGGCACCCGTGGGTAAGCATTGTGCACATGCATCGTGCTAGCTCACGCTTCCTTCTTTACTAAATTTTCCATATTAATGGTGTTATATATCCAAACACGCTACCGTTTCCCACCACTCCGCCAATCGATTTCCCACTACTCCTCCCATCGGTTTCCCACCTCTTCTCCCATTGGTTTCCCGCTGCCAGTGTCAGTGGTCATAGAAGGCTAGGCAGCGACACCACGGCCATGTAAAGATTGCACAATCTAAAAGCACAAACGTGTGTGATATTAGGGAGTAGGTCCCACACGGTGACCAGCGTGAAACACCTTAAAGGCAAGGAGGCAAATCTTATCAGCAAGGGGTGGCTTCCCATCCGTTAGCCGAGTCGAATAGAACGTAGAAGTTAAGCGTGCTGGGGCTGGAGGAGTCTAAGGATGGGTGACCCGGTGATAGAAGCGAAGGTGTCCCGATGTTTCGATGAGATGGTGGCTATCGTTTTCTATGGGAGTCGACCTTGACGATCCGACTACGAACGTGCGAGACGTCGCGCCTTAGCAATCGCTATACCAACTTCCAAGGGGTTATTTGATGAGGACATCAATACCATTGTTACACCCACAGCCCCTGCTGCTATACATACTGGACCAATTACTAGAGCTCGCGCACGCCAATTAAATTATCAGGTACTTTCGTTTCTTGGTAATGATTCTAATGTTCATGAGAATATGATGCTGCCTAAATTGGATACATTTGTTTTGCTTACAAATGAAGGGCCTAGCTTGGACAAGAAAGAGGAACCTTGGAGCAAGTTCAAGCATGGAGATGATGGCATGCGCAAGGGGAACAAGAACGGAGTTACAAGTGATGATTTCAGGACTTTGAAGCCACCATAAGGAGTGCAGGAAGCCTTGGACGAAATATACAAGATGCCACTTCATAAATTTCGTCCAGAGGCTATTATAGGTGCTGCGTCACCTTATTATTGGGCCAGGCCCATGTAATTTCGAAATACTTGAGTATAGGCTATTTTTAGAGTCCGTATGTGTGGGGAACCAAGAGATAGGGTTGGTTTCGGACCCCTCCTTCAAGGGCCACGAAATCCCCCCCCCTCTTCCTCCATATATATAGCCCTTAGGGCACCGTTTAGACTTTGGGTTTTGTTTAGATTAAAAGTTCGCCATAGCTGCAACTTCGCGTACTTCGTTTGTGTTCAACAACCAGACCAAGACGTCACAGAACCCCACCTCGGTCAATAAAGCTTTCATCTTATATTCGCAATATCCAGATTGCAAATCTTAGTTTCTTGCTTGTTCTTCGTTTGCTTGCAGGAGATAGACCCTCGGGGCCAGGTTGATTGTGCTCCGGCGTGGTCAATAACCTCTCGGAGTTGGTTTAGCGATTGCTAAGGCGTGACGTCCTCGCACGCTCGTAGTCGGATCGTCAAAGTCTACTCCACCAAAAATGATAGATATCATCTCATCGAAAGATCGGGACACCCTCGTCTCTATCAAGTGGTATCAGATTCCCAGGTTGCTCGGTGAGATTTACAGTTTTTCGTAGTTTAGATCGAGTCTGTTCTTCATACCTACAGTCCAGGAAAAAGCCACAAAAAAAAAATTAGGGTTAGTTCATCATATCCGAACCAATCTGAGCCTTTGCATAATCTTTTTAGGGTTTTTGCTTTGTTGAATTTGCGGTTGCATCGTCGTGTCAAGTTGCTGGTCTTAGCGTCTAGTTCTTTAGAGTTTCGAGTTCTGTTCACAAGTTGTCACGCCGCCGCCGCACCATCATCATCGCCCCTACCATATACCACCACCGATCCGAGTCCAGATACCACCACCGATCCGAGTCAATATACCACCACCAATCCGAGCCCACATATACTACCGTCATATACCATCACCAGTCCGAGTTCCACCATATTCATCTCTGCCACCAGTCCTAGTCCGAGTCCAGTATTTATTCCTTTATTTTAGAGTTCCAGATCACGTGATACTACGAGTCGTGAACAAGTCGGATTCCCCAATTTTCGTGCTACCCGCAGAAGAAAAATAGTTCCAGTTTTATTTTTTTTAAAAAAAAACTAAGTCTGGAAAATTCTGGCTAGGCAGTTTTTAGACCATTTGTAGACTTTTTCGAAAAAAATTTGTAGCGGAGCAAAAAAAAAAGAGGAAAAAAGAGGAAAAAAAAGTGCAAAAAAAAAAATATTCAGAGTGTGCTCCTCCCTTGTTTACGTGCAGCGCCGTGATTTTTGTTAGTGTTCTAGGCTCGCGTCTCTAGCACGGTCTAGCCTAGGACCAGCACAGTACCGTCGTTGAGAGTTTATTCAACATTGCATCTCTGAATTGATTATTGCTGACCCTTTTTGCTACCATATCATAAGCCTTCCCAGCTCCACATACATCTACATCGTGCGTTTGACACCACCTGGCAATCGCTCTGTCCAAGCTCTGAGAGTTTTGACTACAAAGGCTGCCGATCACCACCTGCTGCTGGGTAAGAACTGGTAAGAATTTGAGATTTGCTTGACGGATTTGTGACACCACACCACACCACCACCACTTTCTAGTAGTCTGTAGGATCATATTCTTGTGTGTATCTATTGCTGCTAACCATGGCAGGATCACAAGCCGACGAGATTGACTGGGAGAACATGACGAACAAGGAGTTGCATGATAAATTTCAGCAAATGATGAGTGGCCAGGTGGGAGATGTGCTAAACAGATTTGAAGAGGCCATGGAGAAGATAGATGGCATGGAGAAGTCGTTCGAGACAAAGCTGGATAACAAGTTTAATGAATTGCTCACGCGTCTTCCCCAACCACCACCGGCTGCACCTGTCGCACCTCTGCAACGACAACAACAACGCCCCCTTCCAAATCAGTTCGGACGAGCGAAGCGTGTTCCTCTTGAGGATGGCCAAACTTCTGGTGCTGCTGTACCTACTGTTGATGCTTCTTTGGCTCCTGCTCCTGCTGCTGCTGGTGCCGAGGAGGAGGATGATTACGCGGGCGATTATGAGGATGAGGTTGATCAAAATCATAACTACGTGCAACCACCAGCAACAGGTCGTCCACATGCAAATAATCGCAATGGTAGGCCTGCACCACCACTTCAGGTACGAGATCATGACCATCTTCCTAAATTAAAATTGAATATTCCACCATTCGAGGGTAGATATGTTCCTGATATATATCTTACTTGGGAGTTAGAAACTGAACAACGTTTTACATGTTTACAATATCCCGAGGAACGACGTGTTGCTGCTGCTGTTTGTGCTTTCACTAGTTTTGCATGTGTATGGTGGTCTGAACATTGTAGATTATATCCTATTCCAGCTACGTGGGCTGCTTTGAAAACTGCTATGCGTACTCGTTGGGTTCCACCATATTATCAACGTGAATTACTTCAAAAATTGCAGCGCTTAAGACAAGGAAAAAATTCTGTAGAAGAATATTATCAGGAATTACAAACTGGCATGATTAGATGTGGTATTGTTGAGGAGAATGAAGCTATGCTTACAGGTTTCATGGGTGGATTAAATAGAGAGATTCAGACCATTCTAGAGTATAAGGAGTATAATAATATCACTCGTTTATTCCATCTTGCTTGTAAAGCTGAACGTGAAGTGCAGGATCGACAGGCATTGGCGCGAACTAATTTTTCTGCAGGTCGATCTTCATCATGGACAACGCGTGCCTCCTCTACTCCCACACGTCCTACTGCAGCACCACTGACTTCAGCCGCCAACTCCAACCGAGATACAAGAAAACAGGCCCCACCACCACCATCTGCCAAGAGTACACCTTCTGGGCCTGCCCAGAGCTCTTCTTCATCTATGGCATCAACAGGGCACACACATGATATTATTTGTCGTCGTTGTAAGGGAAGAGGTCATTATGCGAGAGAATGCCAATCTCCGCGTGTTATGATTGCTACTGAGGATGGTGGGTATGAGTCCGCTAGTGACTATGATGAGGAGACTTTGGCTCTTATTACAAGTGAAGAACACGGTGGAGATGATTCTGATCATGAGACGCAATACATGGCTCCTGAAGATGCTGACAGGTATGAATGTTTAGTTGCTCAACGTGTTTTGAGTGTGCAGGTCACACAAGCTGAGCAAAATCAGAGGCATAATTTGTTCCATACAAAGGGAGTTGTGAAGGAACGTTCTGTTCGCGTCATCATAGATGGAGGGAGCTGCAACAACTTGGCTAGCATGGAGATGGTGGAGAAGCTATCTCTCACCACAAGACCACGTCCACATCCTTACTATATCCAATGGTTCAACAACAGCGGCAAGGTTAAGGTAACACGTACTGTTCGTGTGCATTTTAGTATCTCTACATATGCTGATTATGTTGATTGTGATGTGGTACCCATGCAAGCATGTTCATTATTACTTGGTAGACCATGGCAATTTGATAAAAATTCTGTACACCATGGTAGAAACAATCAGTATACTCTTGTTCATAAGGATAAACATATTACTTTGCTTCCTATGACTCCTGATTCTATTTTGAAAGATGATATTAATAGAGCTAGTAAGGCAAAACAGGAGAAAAATAAGAGTGAAAATCAGATTGTGGCAAAAGAATTTGAGCAACAAATGAAGCCTAATAATAAACCATCTAGTGTTGCTTCTGAAATTAAATTGAAAAGTGCATGCTTACTTGCCACCAAATCTGATATTGATGATCTAGATTTCAGCAATTCTGTTTGCTATGCTTTTGTGTGCAAAGAGGCGTTATTTTCATTCGAGGACGTGCCTTCCTCTTTGCCTCCTGCGGTCACTAACATTTTGCAGGAGTTCGCTGACGTCTGATAGAGGCGAGGGTGTCCCGATCTTTCGATGAGATGGTAACTATCGATTTGGTGGAGCCGACTTTGACGATCCGACTACAAACGTGCACGACGTTGCGCCTTAGCAATCGCTAAACCAATCTCCTGAGGTTACTGACGATGCTGGAAGCACGATCAACCTGACCACGAAGGTCTATTCCTGCACGCAATCGAAGAACAAGCAAGAATATGATAATGCAATCTGAATATTGCGAATATAGATGAAGTATTGATAATGGTGGGGATCCGAAAGCGGTCTTGGTCTGGCCGTTGGACACAAACAAAGTACACGAAGTTGCAATGGCTAACTTTTAACTAAACAAATCCCAAAGTCTAAACGGTGCCCTAAGGGCTGTATATATGGAGGAAGAGGAGGGGATTTCGTGGCCCTTGAAGGAGGGGTCCGAAACCAACCCTATCTCTTGTTTCCCCACACATACGGACTCTAAAAACAGCCTATACTCAAGTATTTCGAAATTACATGGGCCTGGCCCAATAATAAGGTGACGCAGCACCTATAATAGCCTCTGGACGAAATTTATGAAGTGACATCTTGTATATTTCGTCCAAGGCTTCCTGCACTCATTATGGTGGCTTCAAAGTCCTGAAATCATCACTTGTAACTCCGTTCTTGTTCCCCTTGTGCATGCCATCATCTCCATGCTTGAACTTGCTCCAAAGTTCCTCTTTCTTGTCCAAGCTAGGCCCTTCATTTGTAAGCAAAACAAATGTATCCAATTTAGGCAGCATCATATTCTCATGAACTTTAGAATCATTACCAAGAAACGAAAGTACCTGATATTTTAATTGGCGTGCGCGAGCTCTAGTAATTGGTCCAGTATGTATAGAAGCAGGGGCTGTGGGTGTAACAATGGTATTGATGTCCTCATCATCCTCCCCTTCTTGAAACGAAGTCGTCCTCGACGGAAGCTCATCTTCCTCACCCAAATAAGGCTTCAGATCTGCAATGTTAAAAGTGGGACTAACCCCAAAATCTGCAGGCAGCTCAAGTTTATATGCATTATCATTTATTTTCTCTAACACCTTAAAAGGACCATCAGCACGTGGCATTAGCTTTGATTTGCGCAAATCAGGAAATCTATCCTTACGCAAATGTAACCAAACAAGATCTCCAGGTGCAAACACAACATGTTTTCTACCCTTATCTCCAGCAAGTTTATATTTAGCATTCATACGCTCAATGTTCTCCTTAGTTAACTCATGCATTTTTAAGATCAATTCAGCACGTTGTTTAGCATCAAAATTAACCTTCTCCGAAGATGGAAGAGGCAACAAATCAATTGGTGCACGAGGAAGGAGACCATACACAATTTCAAAAGGACACATCTTAGTAGTAGAATGCAATGAACGATTATAAGCAAATTCAATATGAGGTAAGCATTCTTCCCACATTTTCTTGTTATTCTTCAAAACAGCCCTAAGCATAGTAGACAATGTTCTATTGACTACTTCAGTTTGTCCATCAGTTTGGGGGTGACATGTAGTACTAAAAAGCAGTTTAGTCCCCAACTTAGCCCATAAACATCTCCAAAAGTGGCTAAGAAATTTAGTATCACGATCTGAAACAATAGTATTTGGCACACCATGCAAGCGTATAATTTCACGAAAGAACAAATCAGCAACATTAACAGCATCATCGCTTTTATGACATGGTATAAAGTGTGCCATTTTCGAGAACCTATCCACGACAACAAATATGCTATCCCTCCCCTTTTTTGTTCGAGGTAAACCTAAAACAAAGTCCATAGATATATCCTGCCAAGGAACACTAGGTACAGGCAAAGGCATATATAAACCATGAGGATTGAGTCGTGACTTAGCTTTTTGACATGTAGTGCAGCGAGCAACAAAACGCTCAACATCCCGTCTCATCTTTGGCCAACAGAAATGTGTAGCAAGTATATCCTCCGTCTTCTTCACGCCAAAGTGTCCCATTAATCCTCCTCCATGCGCCTCCTGCAACAACAAAAGACGAACAGAGCTAGCTGGAATGCATAGCTTGTTAGCACGAAACACAAATCCATCGTTAATGACGAACTTGTTTGATAGAGGCGAGGGTGTCCCGATCTTTCGATGAGATGATAGCTATCGTTTTTGGTGGAGTAGACTTTGACGATCCGACTACGAACGTGCGAGGACGTCGCGCCTTAGCAATCGCTAAACCAACTCCGAGAGGTTATTGACCACGCCGGAGCACAATCAACCTGACCACGAGGGTCTATCTCCTGCAAGCAAACGAAGAACAAGCAAGAAACTAAGATTTGCAATCTGGATATTGCGAATATAAGATGAAAGCTTTATTGATCAAGGTGGGGTTCTGTGACGTCTTGGTCTGGTCGTTGAACACAAACGAAGTACGCGAAGTTGCAACTATGGTGAACTTTTAATCTAAACAAAACCCAAAGTCTAAACGGTGCCCTAAGGGCTGTATATATGGAGGAAGAGGGGGGGGATTTCGTGGCCCTTGAAGGAGGGGTCCGAAAGCAACCCTATCTCTTGTTTCCCCACACATACGGACTCTAAAAATAGCCTATACTCAAGTATTTCGAAATTACATGGGCCTGGCCCAATAATAAGGTGACGCAGCACCTATAATAGCCTCTGGACGAAATTTATGAAGTGGCATCTTGTATATTTCGTCCAAGGCTTCCTGCACTCCTTATGGTGGCTTCAAAGTCCTGAAATCATCACTTGTAACTCCGTTCTTGTTCCCCTTGCGCATGCCATCATCTCCATGCTTGAACTTGCTCCAAGGTTCCTCTTTCTTGTCCAAGCTAGGCCCTTCATTTGTAAGCAAAACAAATGTATCCAATTTAGGCAGCATCATATTCTCATGAACATTAGAATCATTACCAAGAAACGAAAGTACCTGATAATTTAATTGGCGTGCGCGAGCTCTAGTAATTGGTCCAGTATGTATAGCTGCAGGGGCTGTGGGTGTAACAATGGTATTGATGTCCTCATCAGAGGGAGCTGCAACAACTTGGCTAGCATGGAGATGGTGGAGAAGCTATCTCTCACCACAAGACCACATCCACATCCTTACTATATCCAATGGTTCAACAACAGCGGCAAGGTTAAGGTAACACGTACTGTTCGTGTGCATTTTAGTATCTCTACATATGCTGATTATGTTGATTGTGATGTGGTACCCATGCAAGCATGTTCATTATTACTTGGTAGACCATGGCAATTTGATAAAAATTCTGTACACCATGGTAGAAACAATCAGTATACTCTTGTTCATAAGGATAAACATATTACTTTGCTTCCTATGACTCCTGATTCTATTTTGAAAGATGATATTAATAGAGCTAGTAAAGCAAAACAGGAGAAAAATAAGAGTGAAAATCAGATTGTGGCAAAAGAATTTGAGCAACAAATGAAGCCTAATAATAAACCATCTAGTGTTGCTCCTGAAATTAAATTGAAAAGTGCATGCTTACTTGCCACCAAATCTGATATTGATGAGCTAGATTTCAGCAATTCTGTTTGCGATGCTTTTGTGTGCAAAGAGGCGTTATTTTCATTCGAGGACGTGCCTTCCTCTTTGCCTCCTGCGGTCACTAGCATTTTGCAGGAGTTCGCTGACGTCTTTCCACAAGACGTGCCACCGGGATTACCACCTATTCGCGGGATTGAGCATCAGATTGACTTAATTCCCGGTGCTTCGTTGCCAAACCGTGCGCCATACCGTACCAATCCAGAGGAGACGAAGGAGATTATGCGTCAAGTACAGGAGCTGCTCGACAAAGGTTATATACGCGAATCTCTTAGTCCTTGTGCTGTTCCTATTATACTAGTGCCAAAAAAGGATGGTACGTCGCGTATGTGTGTTGATTGTAGAGGCATTAATAATATTACTATTCGTTATCGTCATCCTATTCCTAGGCTTGATGATATGCTTGATGAATTGAGTGGCTCTACAATATTCTCCAAAGTTGATTTGCGTAGTGGATACCATCAAATTCGTATGAAATTGGGAGATGAATGGAAAACAGCATTTAAAACTAAGTTCGGTTTATATGAGTGGTTAGTCATGCCTTTTGGGTTAACTAATGCACCTAGTACTTTCATGAGATTAATGAACGAAGTTTTACGTGCTTTCATTGGACGATTTGTGGTAGTTCACTTTGATGATATATTGATTTATAGCAGATCTTTGGAGGAACATTTGGAACATTTACGTGCTGTTTTTATTGCTCTACGTGATGCACGTTTGTTTGGTAACCTTGGGAAGTGCACCTTTTGCACCGACCGAGTATCTTTTCTTGGCTATGTTGTTACTCCACAGGGAATTGAAGTTGATAAAGCCAAGATTGAAGCTATTGAGAGTTGGCCGCAGCCCAAAACGGTCACACAAGTGAGGAGTTTCCTTGGCCTTGCTGGTTTCTATAGGCGTTTTGTGAGAGATTTCAGCACCATTGCTGCACCTCTCAATGAGCTTACAAAGAAGGATGTGCCTTTTGTTTGGGGTACCTCACAGGAAGAAGCCTTCACGGTATTGAAAGATAAGTTGACACATGCTCCTTTACTCCAACTTCCTGATTTTAATAAGACTTTTGAGCTTGAATGTGATGCTAGTGGAATTGGATTAGGAGGTGTTTTATTACAAGATGGCAAACCTGTTGCTTACTTTTCTGAAAAATTGAGTGGGCCTAGTCTGAACTATTCTACTTATGATAAAGAATTATATGCTCTTGTTCGGACCTTAGAAACATGGCAACATTATTTATGGCCCAAAGAATTTGTTATACATTCTGATCGTGAATCTTTGAAACACATTAAAAGTCAAGCAAAACTGAACCGTAGACATGCTAAATGGGTTGAATTTATTGAGACTTTCCCTTATGTCATTAAACACAAGAAGGGTAAAGAAAATGTTATTGCTGATGCATTGTCTCGTCGTTATACTATGCTTTCACAACTTGACTTTAAAATATTTGGTTTGGAGACCATCAAAGATCAATATGTGCATGATGTTGAATTTAAAGATGTATTGCAGAATTGTAAAGAAGGGAGAACATGGCACAAGTTCGTCGTTAATGATGGATTTGTGTTTCGTGCTAACAGGCTATGCATTCCAGCTAGCTCCGTTCATCTTTTGTTGTTGCAGGAGGCGCATGGAGGAGGATTAATGGTACACTTTGGCGTAAAGAAGACGGAGGATGTACTTGCTACACATTTCTTTTGGCCAAAGATGAGACGGGATGTTAAGCGCTTTGTGGCTCGCTGCACTACATGTCAAAAAGCTAAGTCACGACTCAATCCTCATGGTTTATATATGCCTTTGCCTGTACCTAGTGTTCCATGGGAGGATATATCTATGGACTTTGTTTTGGGTTTACCTCGAACAAAGAAGGGGAGGGATAGCATATTTGTTGTCGTGGACAGGTTCTCAAAAATGGCACACTTTATACCATGTCATAAAACCGATGATGCTGCTAATGTTGCTGATTTGTTCTTTCGTGAAATTATTCGCTTGCATGGTGTGCCAAATACTATTGTTTCAGATCGTGATACTAAATTTCTTAGCCACTTTTGGAGATGTTTATGGGCTAAGTTGGGGACTAAACTGCTTTTTAGTACTACTTGTCACCCCCAAATGATGGACAAACTGAAGTAGTCAATAGAACTTTGTCTACTATGCTTAGGGCTGTTTTGAAGAATAATAAGAAAATGTGGGAAGAATGCCTGCCTCATATTGAATTTGCTTATAATCGTTCATTGCATTCTACTACTAAGATGTGCCCTTTTGAAATTGTGTATGGTTTCCTACCTCGTGCACCCATTGATTTGTTGCCTCTTCCATCTTCGGAGAAGGTTAATTTTGATGCTAAACAACGTGCTGAATTGATCTTAAAAATGCATGAGTTAACTAAGGAGAACATTGAGCGTATGAATGCTAAATATAAACTTGCTGGAGATAAGGGTAGAAAACATGTTGTGTTTGCACCTGGAGTTCTTGTTTGGTTACATTTGCGTAAGGATAGATTTCCTGATTTGCGCAAATCAAAGCTAATGCCACGTGCTGATGGTCCTTTTAAGGTGTTAGAGAAAATAAATGATAATGCATATAAACTTGAGCTGCCTGCAGATTTTGGGGTTAGTCCCACTTTTAACATTGCAGATTTGAAGCCTTATTAGGGTGAGGAAGATGAGCTTCCGTCGAGGACGACTTCATTTCAAGAAGGGGAGGATGATGAGGACATCAATACCATTGTTACACCCACAGCCTGATAGAGGCGGGGGTGTCCCGATTTTTCGATGAGATGATAGCTATCGTTTTTGGTGGAGTAGACTTTGACGATCCGACTACGAACGTGCGAGGACGTCGCGCCTTAGCAATCGCTAAACCAACTCCGAGAGGTTATTGACCACGCCGGAGCACAATCAACCTGACCACGAGGGTCTATCTCCTGCAAGCAAACGAAGAATAAGCAAGAAACTAAGATTTGCAATCTGGATATTGCGAATATAAGATGAAAGCTTTATTGATCAAGGTGGGGTTCTGTGACGTCTTGGTCTGGCCGTTGAACACAAACGAAGTACGCGAAGTTGCAGCTATGGTGAACTTTTAATCTAAACAAAACCCAAAGTCTAAACGGTGCCCTAAGGGCTGTATATATGGAGGAAGAGGGGGGGAATTTCGTGGCCCTTGAAGGAGGGGTCCGAAACCAACCCTATCTCTTGTTTCCCCACACATACGGACTCTAAAAACAGCCTATACTCAAGTATTTCGAAATTACATGGGCCTGGCCCAATAATAAGGTGACACAGCACCTATAATAGCCTCTGGACGAAATTTATGAAGTGGCATCTTTGTATATTTAGTCCAAGGCTTCATGCACTCATTATGGTGGCTTCAAAGTCCTGAAATCATCACTTGTAACTCCGTTCTTGTTTCCCGTGCGCATGCCATCATCTCCATGCTTGAACTTGCTCCAATGTTCCTCTTTCTTGTCCAAGCTAGGCCCTTCATTTGTAAGCAAAACAAATGTATCCACTTTAGGCAGCATCATATTCTCATGAACATTAGAATCATTACCAAGAAACGAAAGTACCTGATAATTTAATTGGCGTGCGCGAGCTCTAGTAATTGGTCCAGTATGTATAGCAGCAGGGGCTGTGGGTGTAACAATGGTATTGATGTCCTCATCATCCTCCCCTTCTTGAAATGAAGTCGTCCTCGACGGAAGCTCATCTTCCTCACCCAAATAAGGCTTCAAATCTGCAATGTTAAAAGTGGGACTAACCCCAAAATCTGCAGGCAGCTCAAGTTTTTATGCATTATCATTTATTTTCTCTAACACCTTAAAAGGACCATGAGCACGTGGCATTAGCTTTGATTTGCGTAAATCAGGAAATCTATCCTTACGCAAATGTAACCAAACAAGATCTCCAGGTGCAAACACAACATGTTTTCTACCCTTATCTCCAGAAAGTTTATATTTAGCATTCATACGCTCAATGTTCTCCTTGGTTAACTCATGCATTTTTAAGATCAATTCAGCACGTTGTTTAGCATCAAAATTAACCTTCTCCGAAGATGGAAGAGGCAACAAATCAATGGGTGCACGAGGTAGGAAACCATATACAATTTCAAAAGGGCACATCTTAGTAGTAGAATGCAATGAACGATTATAAGCAAATTCAATATGAGGCAGGCATTCTTCCCACATTTTCTTATTATTCTTCAAAACAGCCCTAAGCATAGTAGACAAAGTTCTATTGACTACTTCAGTTTGTCCATCAGTTTGGGGGTGACAAGTAGTACTAAAAAGCAGTTTAGTCCCCAACTTAGCCCATAAACATCTCCAAAAGTGGCTAAGAAATTTAGTATCACGATCTGAAACAATAGTATTTGGCACACCATGCAAGCGAATAATTTCATGAAAGAACAAATTAGCAACATTAGCAGCATCATCGGTTTTATGACATGGTATAAAGTGTGCCATTTTCGAAAATCTATCCACGACAACAAATATGCTATCCCTCCCCTTCTTTGTTCGAGGTAAACCTAAAACAAAGTCCATAGATATATCCTCCCAAGGAACACTAGGTACTGGCAAAGGCATATATAAACCATGAGGATTGAGTCGTGACTTAGCTTTTTGACATGTAGTGCAGCGAGCAACAAAACGCTCAACATCCCGTCTCATCTTTGGCCAAAAGAAATGTGTAGCAAGTACATCCTCCGTCTTCTTTACGCCAAAGTGTCCCATTAATCCTCCTCCATGCGCCTCCTGCAACAACAAAAGACGAACAGAGCTAGCTGGAATGCATAGCTTGTTAGCACGAAAAACAAATCCACCGTTAACGACGAACTTGTTCCATGTTCTCCCTTCTTTACAATTCTGCAATACATCTTTAAATTCAACATCATGCACATATTGATCTTTGATGGTCTCCAAACCAAATATTTTAAAGTCAAGTGGTGAAAGCATAGTATAACGACGAGACAAAGCATCAGCAATAACATTTTCTTTACCCTTCTTGTGTTTAATGACATAAGGGAAAGTCTCAATGAATTCAACCCATTTAGCATGTCTACGGTTCAGTTTGGCTTGACTTTTAATATGTTTCAAAGATTCATGATCAGAATGAATAACAAATTCTTTGGGCCATAAATAATGTTGCCATGTTTCCAAAGTCCGAACAAGAGCATATAATTCCTTATCATAAGTAGAGTAATTCAGACTTGGCCCACTCAATTTTTCAGAAAAGTATGCAACAGGTTTGCCGTCTTGTAATAACACACCTCCTAATCCAATTCCACTAGCATCACATTCAAGCTCAAAAGTCTTATTAAAATCAGGAAGTTGGAGTAAAGGAGCATGCGTTAACTTATCTTTCAACACCATGAAGGCTTCTTCCTGTGCGGTACCCCAAACAAAAGGCACATCCTTCTTTGTAAGCTCGTTGAGAGGTGCAGCAATGGTACTGAAATCTCTCACAAAACACCTATAGAAACCAGCGAGGCCAAGGAAACTCCTCACTTGTGTGACCGTTTTGGGCTGCGGCCAACTCTCAATAGCTTCAATCTTGGCTTTATCAACTTCAATTCCCTGTGGAGTAACAACATAGCCAAGAAAAGATACTCGGTCGGTGCAAAAGGTGCACTTCCCAAGGTTACCAAACAAACGTGCATCACGTAGAGCAATAAAAACAGCACGTAAATGTTCCAAATGTTCCTCCAAAGATCTGCTATAAATCAATATATCATCAAAGTAAACTACCACAAATCGTCCAATGAAAGCACGTAAAACTTCGTTCATTAATCTCATGAAAGTACTAGGTGTATTAGTTAACCCAAAAGGCATGACTAACCACTCATATAAACCGAACTTAGTTTTAAATGCTGTTTTCCATTCATCTCCCAATTTCATACGAATTTGATGGTATCCACTACGCAAATCAACTTTGGAGAATATTGTAGAGCCACTCAATTCATCAAGCATATCATCTAGCCTAGGAATAGGATGACGATAACGAATAGTAATATTATTAATACCTCTACAATCAACACACATACGCGAGGTACCATCCTTTTTTGGCACTAGTATAATAGGAACAGCACAAGGACTAAGAGATTCGCGTATATAACCTTTGTCGAGCAGCTCCTGTACTTGACGCATAATCTCCTTCGTCTCCTCTGGATTGGTACGGTATGGCGCACGGTTTGGCAACGAAGCACCGGGAATTAAGTCAATCTGATGCTCAATCCCGCGAATAGGTGGTAATCCCGGTGGCACGTCTTGTGGAAAGACGTCAGCGAACTCCTGCAAAATGCTAGTGACCGCAGGAGGCAAAGAGGAAGGCACGTCCTCAAATGAAAATAACGCCTCTTTGCACAAAAAAGCATCGCAAACAGAATTGCTGAAATCTAGCTCATCAATATCAGATTTGGTGGCAAGTAAGCATGCACTTTTCAATTTAATTTCAGGAGCAACACTAGATGGTTTATTATTAGGCTTCATTTGTTGCTCAAATTCTTTTGCCACAATCTGATTTTCACTCTTATTTTTCTCCTGTTTTGCTTTACTAGCTCTATTAATATCATCTTTCAAAATAGAATCAGGAGTCATAGGAAGCAAAGTAATATGTTTATCCTTATGAACAAGAGTATACTGATTGTTTCTACCATGGTGTACAGAATTTTTATCAAATTGCCATGGTCTACCAAGTAATAATGAACATGCTTGCATGGGTACCACATCACAATCAACATAATCAGCATATGTAGAGATACTAAAATGCACACGAACAGTACGTGTTACCTTAACCTTGCCGCTGTTGTTGAACCATTGGATATAGTAAGGATGTGGATGTGGTCTTGTGGTGAGAGATAGCTTCTCCACCATCTCCATGCTAGCCAAGTTGTTGCAGCTCCCTCCATCTATGATGACGCGAACAGAACGTTCCTTCACAACTCCCTTTGTATGGAACAAATTATGCCTCTGATTTTGCTCAGCTTGTGTGACCTGCACACTCAAAACACGTTGAGCAACTAAACATTCATACCTGTCAGCTTCTTCAGGAGCCATGTATTGCGTCTCATGATCAGAATCATCTCCACCGTGTTCTTCACTTGTAATAAGAGCCAAAGTCTCCTCATCATAGTCACTAGCGGACTCATACCCACCATCCTCAGTAGCAATCATAACACGCGGAGATTGGCATTCTCTCGCATAATGACCTCTTCCCTTACAACGACGACAAATAATATCATGTGTGTGCCCTGTTGATGCCATAGATGAAGAAGAGCTCTGGGCAGGCCCAGAAGGTGTACTCTTGGCAGATGGTGGTGGTGGTGCCTGTTTTCTTGTATCTCGGTTGGAATTGGCGGCTGAAGTCAGTGGTGCCGCAGTAGGACGTGTGGGAGTAGAGGAGGCACGCGGTGTCCATGATGAAGATCGACCTGCAGAAAAATTAGTTCGCGCCAATGCTTGTCGATCCTGCACTTCACGTTCAGCTTTACAAGCAAGATAGAATAAACGAGTGATATTATTATACTCCTTATACTCTAGAATGGTCTGAATCTCTCTATTTAATCCACCCATGAAACGTGCAAGCATAGCTTCATTCTCCTCAACAATGCCACATCTAATCATGCCAGTTTGTAATTCCTGATAATATTCTTCTACAGAATTTTTTCCTTGTCTTAAGCGCTGCAATTTTTGAAGTAATTCGCGTTGATAATATGGTGGAACCCAACGAGTACGCATAGCAGTTTTCAAAGCAGCCCACGTAGCTGGAATAGGATATAATCTACAATGTTCAGACCACCATACACATGCTAAACTAGTGAAAGCACAAACGGCAGCAGCAACACGTCGTTCCTCGGGATATTGTAAACATGTAAAACGTTGTTCAGTTTCTAACTCCCAAGTAAGATATATATCAGGAACATATCTACCCTCGAATGGTGGAATATTCAATTTTAATTTAGGAAGATGGTCATGATCTCGTACCTGAAGTGGTGGTGCAGGCCTACCATTGCGATTATTTGCATGTGGACGACCTGGTGCTGGTGGTTGCACGTAGTTATGATTTTGATCAACCTCATCCTCATAATCGCCCGCGTAATCGTCCTCCTCCTCGGCACCAGCAGCAGCAGGAGCAGGAGCCAAAGAAGCATCAACAGTAGGTACAGCAGCACCAGAAGTTTGGCCATCCTCAAGAGGAACACGCTTCGCTCGTCCGAACTGATTTGGAAGGGGGCGTTGTTGTTGTCGTTGCAGAGGTGCGACAGGTGCAGCAGGTGGTGGTTGGGGAAGACGCGTGAGCAATTCATTAAACTTGTTATCCAGCTTTGTCTCGAACGACTTCTCCATGCCATCTATCTTCTCCATGGCCTCTTCAAATCTGTTTAGCACATCTCCCACCTGGCCACTCATCATTTGCTGAAATTTATCATGCAACTCCTTGTTCGTCATGTTCTCCCAGTCAATCTCGTCGGCTTGTGATCCTGCCATGGTTAGCAATAATAGAAACACACAAGAATATGATCCTACAGACTACTAGAAAGTGGTGGTGGTGTGGTGTGGTGTCACAAATCCGTCAAGCGAATCTCAAATGCTTACCAGTTCTTACCCAGCAGTAGGTGGTGATCGGCCACCGTTGTAGTCAAAACTCTCAAAGATTGGACAGAGCGATTGCCAGGTGGTGTCAAACGCACGACGTAGATGTATGGGGAGCTGGGAAGGCTTATGATATAGTAGAAAAAATGTCAGCAATAATCAATTCAGAGATGCAAAGTTGAATAAACGATCAACGACGGTACTGTGCTGGTCCTAGGCTAGACCGTGCTAGAGACGCGAGCCTAGAACACTAACAAAAATCACAGCGCTGCACGTAAACAAGGGAGGAGCACACTCTCTGAATTTTTTTTTCTTTTTTTTTGCACTTTTTTTTTCTTCTTTTTTTTTTGCTTCGCAACAAATTTTTTTCGAAAAAGTCTACAAATGGTCTAAAAACTGCTTAGCCAAAATTTTCCAGACTTAATTTTTTTTTTTTTTGAAACTGGAACTATTTTTCTTCTGCGGGTAGCACGAAAATTGGAGAATCCGACTTGTTCACGACTCGTAGTATCGCGTGATCTGGAACTCGAAAATAAAGGAATAAATACTGGACTCGGACTAGGACTGGTGGCGGAGATGAATCTGGTGGAACTCGGACTGGTGGCGGATATATGACGGTGGTGGTATATGGACTCGGATCGGTGGTGGTATACGGACTCGGATCGGTGGTGGTATATGGACTCAGAGAAATAGCAGATAAGCTGTGGTGGTATATGGTAGGGGCGATGATGATGGTGCGGCGGCGGCGTGACAACTTGTGAACAGAACTCGAAACTCTAAAGAACTAGACGCTAAGACCAGCAACTTGACACGACGATGCAACCGCAAATTCAACAAAGCAAATACAGAAAAGATTATGCAATGGCTCAGATTGGTTTGGATATGATGAACTAACCCTAATTTTTTTTTTTGGCTTTTTCCTGGACTGTAGGTATGAAGAACAGACTCGATCTAAACTACGAAAAACTGCAAATCTCACCGAGCAACCTGGAAATCTGATACCACTTGATAGAGGCGGGGGTGTCCCGATTTTTCGATGAGATGATAGCTATCGTTTTTGGTGGAGTAGACTTTGACGATCCGACTACGAACGTGCGAGGACGTCGCGCCTTAGCAATCGCTAAACCAACTCCGAGAGGTTATTGACCACGCCGGAGCACAATCAACCTGACCACGAGGGTCTATCTCCTGCAAGCAAACGAAGAACAAGCAAGAAACTAAGATTTGCAATCTGGATATTGCGAATATAAGATGAAAGCTTTATTGATCAAGGTGGGGTTCTGTGACGTCTTGGTCTGGTCGTTGAACACAAACGAAGTACGCGAAGTTGCAGCTATGGCGAACTTTTAATCTATACAAAACCCAAAGTCTAAACGGTGCCCTAAGGGCTGTATATATGGAGGAAGAGGGGGGGAATTTCGTGGCCCTTGAAGGAGGGGTCCGAAACCAACCCTATCTCTTGTTTACCCACACATACGGACTCTAAAAACAGCCTATACTCAAGTATTTCGAAATTACATGGGCCTGGCCCAATAATAATGTGACGCAGCACCTATAATAGCCTCTGGACGAAATTTATGAAGTGGCATCTTTGTATATTTCGTCCAAGGCTTCATGCACTCATTATGGTGGCTTCAAAGTCCTGAAATCATCACTTGTAACTCCGTTCTTGTTTCCCGTGCGCATGCCATCATCTCCATGCTTGAACTTGCTCCAATGTTCCTCTTTCTTGTCCAAGCTAGGCCCTTCATTCGTAAGCAAAACAAATGTATCCACTTTAGGCAGCATCATATTCTCATGAACATTAGAATCATTACCAAGAAACGAAAGTACCTGATAATTTAATTGGCGTGCGTGAGCTCTAGTAATTGGTCCAGTATGTATAGCAGCAGGGGCTGTGGGTGTAACAATGGTATTGATGTCCTCATCACAGCCCCTGCTGCTATACATACTGGACCAATTACTAGAGCTCGCGCACGCCAATTAACTTATCAGGTACTTTCGTTTCTTGGTAATGATTCTAATGTTCATGAGAATATGATGCTGCCTAAATTGGATACATTTGTTTTGCTTACAAATGAAGGGCCTAGCTTGGACAAGAAAGAGGAACCTTGGAGCAAGTTCAAGCATGGAGATGATGGCATGCGCAAGGGGAACAAGAACGAAGTTACAAGTGATGATTTCAGGACTTTGAAGCCACCATAATGAGTGCAGGAAGCCTTGGATGAAATATACAAGATGCCAATTCATAAATTTCGTCCAGAGGCTATTATAGGTGCTGCGTCACCTTATTATTGGGCCAGGCCCATGTAATTTCAAAATACTTGAGTATAGGCTGTTTTTAGAGTCCATATGTGTGGGGAAACAAGAGATAGGGTTGGTTTCGGACCCCTCCTTCAAGGGCCACGAAATCCCCCCCCCCTCTTCCTCCATATATACAGCCCTTAGGGCACCGTTTAGACTTTGGGTTTTGTTTAGATTAAAAGTTCGCCATAGCTGCAACTTCGCGTACTTCGTTTGTGTTCAACGACCAGACCAAGACGTCACAGAACCCCACCTTGATCAATAAAGCTTTCATCTTATATTCGCAATATCCAGATTGCAAATCTTAGTTTCTTGCTTGTTCTTCATTTGCTTGCAGGAAATAGACCCTCGTGGTCAGGTTGATCGTGCTCCGGCGTGGTCAATAACCTCTCGGAGTTGGTTTAGCGATTGCTAAGGCGCGACGTCCTCGCACGTTCGTAGTCGGATCGTCAAAGTCTACTCCACCAAAAACGATAGCCACTATCTCATCGAAAGACGGGACACCTCTACCTCTATCAGTTGTAAGATCACCACGACTGTGCAATCTCAAGGGGGGTAGTTTATTTAGGATGAATTCCACATTGATGTCTGAAAATTAGGACGAACCGTGTACGATAGACCAGTTAGCTAGAAATCTAAAAGCAAACTGCCCGCCTTGAGCGATGCAAAAATCAGCGGTTCTGTCGCTTTTCTTTATTATCATACACGCATATTCTTTTTGGACCGTGTGCGACCTTGGTTGCTCCCGCCCTACTTCAATTCCTTTATCCAAATTTTAGTAGACACACTACTTCAACCGTCGCCCCTACTCATCCACCACTGACCTTATAGCGAAATTCCAGTAGCCGAGGCATTTGAACCGTCGCCCTCCCTCGTCCACCACCATCTCCACCCACCTTTACCTAAATTTCAGTAACCCACAGGTATCCCAAACACACCCCCTCATGGTCCACCCCCTCCCCCCCCCCCACCCCCCCCCCCCCCCCCGCTTGATAGAGTAGAGGGTCCCATCTTTCGATGAGATGTGGCTATCGTTTTTGGTGGAGTAGACTTTGACGATCCGACTACGAACGTGCGAGGACGTCGCGCCTTAGCAATCGAACTAAACCAACTCCGAGAGGTTATTGACCACGCCGGAGCACGATCAACCTGACCACGAGGGTCTATTTCCTGCAAGCAAACGAAGAACAAGCAAGAAACTAAGATTTGCAATCTGGATATTGCGAATATAAGATGAAAGCTTTATTGATCAAGGTGGGGTTCTGTGACGTCTTGGTCTGGTCGTTGAACACAAACGAAGTACGCGAAGTTGCGGCTATGGTGAACTTTTAATCTAAACAAAACCCAAAGTCTAAACGGTGCCCTAAGGGCTGTATATATGGAGGAAGAGGGGGGGATTTCGTGGCCCTTGAAGGAGGGGTCCGAAACCAACCCTATCTCTTGTTTCCCCACACATACGGACTCTAAAAACAGCCTATACTCAAGTATTTCGAAATTACATGGGCCTGGCCCAATAATAAGGTGATGCAGCACCTATAATAGCCTCTGGACGAAATTTATGAAGTGGCATCTTGTATATTTCGTCCAAGGCTTCCTGCACTCATTATGGTGGCTTCAATGTCCTGAAATCATCACTTGTAACTCCGTTCTTGTTCCCCTTGCGCATGCCATCAACTCCATGCTTGAACTTGCTCCAAGGTTCCTCTTTCTTGTCCAAGCTAGGCCCTTCATTTGTAAGCAAAACAAATGTATCCAATTTAGGCAGCATCATATTCTCATGAACATTAGAATCATTACCAAGAAACGAAAGTACCTGATAATTTAATTGGCATGCGCGAGCTCTAGTAATTGGTCCAGTATGTATAGCAGCAGGGGATGTGGGTGTAACAATGGTATTGATGTCCTCATCACCGCTCGAACCCTAGCTCACTGCCGCCGCCAACCCTTGCCGGTCTGCCCGTGCCTCCTAGCTTAGATAATAAAGTTCAGGTTACCCATCGATTCCCATACCATCGCCCCCTGAGTTTTTAGATGAGGCCTGCGGTGTCCCTCCCCACCAGATCCACATCCCCTACCCTAAAGAGTTGCAGCCTAAGCCCGACCATGTATCCCGGGGAGCCCGGTGAGCATACGGCCAAAAAGAGGTTTATCATGGCATCTCTGGTGGACGATGTCGAGGTGGCCGCCGTTCGTCCCGACCTGTTGATCCCGGAGAAACACCTCGCCGCGGAAGCCGGCGAGGAAGTTGACTATGTTGCCATGCCGAAGGCTTCACGTCGCGGGCTCGCGTATTACTATATCTCGGGAAAGCTGGCTACGACATCAAGCTTGTCGACAGCGACGACTTCACGCAGGCCATGTCATAGGTTAAGTGGTCCATCCCCAACCCCTCTGGTTCAACTGTCGTCGATCTCTTCGAAGGCACTGCCACTGATCTCCTCCACCACGCGGTCAACAATTTGCGATCCTTGTACGCCATCGTGCATATTTTCATTTCTGAAGGACACATTCTATGGCGGCGGCTTGGGATCCTCAATTGCCAAGTGATACGTCTCCAACATATCTATATTTTTTGCTTGTTTCATGCTGTTATATTATCAATCTTGGAAGTTTTACATTCATTTACTAGCAACTTTATATCATTTTTTTGGGACTAACCTATTGACATAGTGCCCAGTGCCAGTTGCTATTTTTTTGCTTGTTTTTTACCTCGCAGAATATCCATATCAAACGGAGTCCAAATGCAGCGGAACTTTTGGAGATTTTTTCTGCCCAGAAGAGACCCAGGGAGCCCAGGAGGTGTACCAGAGGAGGCCCATGGGGCCCACAAGACACTAGGGTGAGCTAGAGGCCCCAGTCACACCCTGGTGCCTTGTGGGGCCCACGGTAATCTTTTCCACCACCTCTCAGCTCTATAAATACCCAGATAATCCAGAAACCCTAGGAGAGTCGACGAAAAACAATTCCAGTGGCCGCAAGTTCCAGAACCACGAGATCCAATCTAGAGCCCTTTTTCGGCACCTTGCCGGAGGGGGAAACAATCACGGAGGGGTTCATCATCCTTATTGGTGCTCCTCCGATGATGCGTGAGTAGTTTATCACAGACCTACAGGTCCGTAGGCAGTAGCTAGATGGCTTCTTCTCTCTCTATGATCTTCAATACAATGTTCTCATCGATGTTCTTGGAGGTCTATTTGATGTAATGACTTTTGCAGTGATTTTGTTGGGATCCGATGAATTGCGAGTTTATGATCAGTTCTATCTATGAATATTATTTGAGACTTCTCTGAACTCTTTTATGCATGATCTTTATAGCCTCGTATTTCTTCTCCGAAACTTTGGTTTGGTTTGGCCAACTAGATTGATTTTTCTTGCAATGGGAAGAGGTGCTTTGTGATGGGTTCGATCTTGCGGTGTCCTCACCCAGTGATAGAAGGGGTAGCGAGGCACGCATGTATCATTGCTATTAAGGATGGGGTCTATTCCTACATGAATAGATCTTGTCTACATCATGTCATCATTCTTATTGCATTACTATGTTTCTCCATGAACTTACACCAGATGCATGCTGGATAGCGGTCAATGTGTGGAATAATAGTAGTAGATGCAGGCAGGAGTCGGTCTACTAATCTTGGACGTGATGCCTGTATACACGATCATTGCCTTGGATGTCGCCATGATTATTTGCTTTTCTATCAATTTCCCAACAGTAATTTGTTTACCCACCGTATGTTATTTTCTCGAGAGAAGCCACTAGTGAAATCTACGGCCCCCAGGTCTATATAATTTTCAGATCTATTATTCCAAAAACCCAAAAATACCTTGCTGCACTCTTTCTTTATTTATTTTATTTTGTGTTTTTGTCAGATCTATTTATCAAATCTCATACAATTTTATCTATCTTAATACCGAGGACGGATTGACAACCCCTCTTACGCGTTGGGTTGCAAGTATTTGTTATTTGTGTGCAGGTGATGTTTACATGGTGTTGTTTGGTTCTCCTACTGGATTGATAACCTTGGTTTCATAATTGAGGGAAATACTTACCGTTGCTATGCTGCATCATCCTCTCCTCTTCGGGGAAATACCAACGCAGATACAAGCAATCAGTAAGAATTTCTAGCATCGTTGCCGGGGAGACATCATCAACATTTATCAAGTTCCTAATCACAAATCTCATCTCCTTGCAATTACTTTATTTGCCATTTGTGATAGAGGCGAGGGTGTCCCGATCTTTCGATGAGATGATAGCTATCGTTTTTGGTGGAGTAGACTTTGACGATCCGACTACGAACGTGCGAGGACGTCGCGCCTTAGCAATCGCTAAACCAACTCCGAGAGGTTATTGACCACGCCGGAGCACAATCAACCTGACCACGAGGGTCTATCTCCTGCAAGCAAACGAAGAACAAGCAAGAAACTAAGATTTGCAATCTGGATATTGCGAATATAAGATGAAAGCTTTATTGATTAAGGTGGGGTTCTGTGACGTCTTGGTCTGGTCGTTGAACACAAACGAAGTACGCGAAGTTGCAGCTATGGCGAACTTTTAATCTAAACAAAACCCAAAGTCTAAACGGTGCCCTAAGGGCTGTATATATGGAGGATGATAGAGGCGAGGGTGTCCCGATCTTTCGATGAGATGATAGCTATCGTTTTTGGTGGAGTAGACTTTGACGATCCGACTACGAACGTGCGAGGACGTCGCGCCTTAGCAATCGCTAAACCAACTCCGAGAGGTTATTGACCACGCCGGAGCACAATCAACCTGACCACGAGGGTCTATCTCCTGCAAGCAAACGAAGAACAAGCAAGAAACTAAGATTTGCAATCTGGATATTGCGAATATAAGATGAAAGCTTTATTGATCAAGGTGGGGTTCTGTGACGTCTTGGTCTGGTCGTTGAACACAAACGAAGTACGCGAAGTTGCAGCTATGGCGAACTTTTAATCTAAACAAAACCCAAAGTCTAAGCGGTGCCCTAAGGGCTGTATATATGGAGGAAGAGGAGGGGATTTCATGGCCCTTGAAGGAGGGGTCCGAAACCAACCCTATCTCTTGTTTCCCCACACATACGGACTCTAAAAACAGCCTATACTCAAGTATTTCGAAATTACATGGGCCTGGCCCAATAATAAGGTGACGCAGCACCTATAA
This sequence comes from Thinopyrum elongatum, assembly GCA_011799875.1. Classification (NCBI taxonomy): domain Eukaryota; kingdom Viridiplantae; phylum Streptophyta; class Magnoliopsida; order Poales; family Poaceae; genus Thinopyrum; species Thinopyrum elongatum. The sequence goes on along the minus strand of CM022303.1, from coordinate 384,943,252 downwards.
TAGCCTCTGGACGAAATTTATGAAGTGACATCTTGTATATTTCGTCCAAGGCTTCCTGCACTCATTATGGTGGCTTCAAAGTCCTGAAATCATCACTTGTAACTCCGTTCTTGTTCCCCTTGTGCATGCCATCATCTCCATGCTTGAACTTGCTCCAAGGTTCCTCTTTCTTGTCCAAGCTAGGCCCTTCATTTGTAAGCAAAACAAATGTATCCAATTTAGGCAGCATCATATTCTCATTAACTTTAGAATCATTACCAAGAAACGAAAGTACCTGATATTTTAATTGACGTGCGCGAGCTCTAGTAATTGGTCCAGTATGTATAGAAGCAGGGGCTGTGGGTGTAACAATGGTATTAATGTCCTCATCATCCTCCCCTTCTTGAAATGAAGTCGTCCTCGACGGAAGCTCATCTTCCTCACCCAAATAAGGCTTCAGATCTGCAATGTTAAAAGTGGGACTAACCCCAAAATCTGCAGGCAGCTCAAGTTTATATGCATTATCATTTATTTTCTCTAACACCTTAAAAGGACCATCAGCACGTGGCATTAGCTTTGATTTGCGCAAATCAGGAAATCTATCCTTACGCAAATGTAACCAAACAAGATCTCCAGGTGCAAACACAACATGTTTTCTACCCTTATCTCCAGCAAGTTTATATTTAGCATTCATACGCTCAATGTTCTCCTTAGTTAACTCATGCATTTTTAAGATCAATTCAGCACGTTGTTTAGCATCAAAATTAACCTTCTCCGAAGATGGAAGAGGCAACAAATCAATTGGTGCACGAGGAAGGAAACCATACACAATTTCAAAAGGACACATCTTAGTAGTAGAATGCAATGAACGATTATAAGCAAATTCAATATGAGGCAAGCATTCTTCCCACATTTTCTTGTTATTCTTCAAAACAGCCCTAAGCATAGTAGACAATGTTCTATTGACTACTTCAGTTTGTCCATCAGTTTGGGGCGAGGGTGTCCCGATCTTTCGATGAGATGATAGCTATCGTTTTTGGTGGAGTAGACTTTGACGATCCGACTACGAACGTGCGAGGACGTCGCGCCTTAGCAATCGCTAAACCAACTCTGAGAGGTTATTGACCACGCCGGAGCACAATCAACCTGACCACGAGGGTCTATCTCCTGCAAGCAAACGAAGAACAAGCAAGAAACTAAGATTTGCAATCTGGATATTGCGAATATAAGATGAAAGCTTTATTGATCAAGGTGGGGTTCTGTGACGTCTTGGTCTGGTCGTTGAACACAAACGAAGTACGCGAAGTTGCAGCTATGGCGAACTTTTAATCTAAACAAAACCCAAAGTCTAAACGGTGCCCTAAGGGCTGTATATATGGAGGAAGAGGAGGGGATTTCGTGGCCCTTGAAGGAGGGGTCCGAAACCAACCCTATCTCTTGTTTCCCCACACATACGGACTCTAAAAACAGCCTATACTCAAGTATTTCGAAATTACATGGGCCTGGCCCAATAATAAGTTGACGCAGCACCTATAATAGCCTCTGGACGAAATTTATGAAGTGACATCTTGTATATTTCGTCCAAGGCTTCCTGCACTCATTATGGTGGCTTCAAAGTCCTGAAATCATCACTTGTAACTCCGTTCTTGTTCCCCTTGTGCATGCCATCATCTCCATGCTTGAACTTGCTCCAAGGTTCCTCTTTCTTGTCCAAGCTAGGCCCTTCATTTGTAAGCAAAACAAATGTATCCAATTTAGGCAGCATCATATTCTCATGAACTTTAGAATCATTACCAAGAAACGAAAGTACCTGATATTTTAATTGGCGTGCGCGAGCTCTAGTAATTGGTCCAGTATGTATAGAAGCAGGGGCTGTGGGTGTAACAATGGTATTGATGTCCTCATCATCCTCCCCTTCTTGAAATGAAGTCGTCCTCGACGGAAGCTCATCTTCCTCACCCAAATAAGGCTTCAGATCTGCAATGTTAAAAGTGGGACTAACCCCAAAATCTGCAGGCAGCTCATGTTTATATGCATTATCATTTATTTTCTCTAACACCTTAAAAGGACCATCAGCACGTGGCATTAGCTTTGATTTGCGCAAATCAGGAAATCTATCCTTACGCAAATGTAACCAAACAAGATCTCCAGGTGCAAACACAACATGTTTTCTACCCTTATCTCCAGCAAGTTTATATTTAGCATTCATACGCTCAATGTTCTCCTTAGTTAACTCATGCATTTTTAAGATCAATTCAGCACGTTGTTTAGCATCAAAATTAACCTTCTCCGAAGATGGAAGAGGCAACAAATCAATTGGTGCACGAGGAAGGAAACCATACACAATTTCAAAAGGACACATCTTAGTAGTAGAATGCAATGAACGATTATAAGCAAATTCAATATGAGGCAAGCATTCTTCCCACATTTTCTTGTTATTCTTCAAAACAGCCCTAAGCATAGTAGACAATGTTCTATTGACTACTTCAGTTTGTCCATCAGTTTGGGGTGACATGTAGTACTAAAAAGCAGTTTAGTCCCCAGCTTAGCCCATAAACATCTCCAAAAGTGGCTAAGAAATTTAGTATCACGATCTGAAACAATAGTATTTGGCACACCATGCAAGCGTATAATTTCACGAAAGAACAAATCAGCAACATTAACAGCATCATCGCTTTTATGACATGGTATAAAGTGTGCCATTTTCGAGAACCTATCCACGACAACAAATATGCTATCCCTCCCCTTCTTTGTTCGAGGTAAACCTAAAACAAAGTCCATAGATATATCCTCCCAAGGAACACTAGGTACAGGCAAAGGCATATATAAACCATGAGGATTGAGTCGTGACTTAGCTTTTTGACATGTAGTGCAGCGAGCAACAAAACGCTCAACATCCCGTCTCATCTTTGGCCAAAAGAAATGTGTAGCAAGTATATCCTCCGTCTTCTTCACGCCAAAGTATCCCATTAATCCTCCTCCATGCGCCTCCTGCAACAACAAAAGACGAACGGAGCTAGCTGGAATGCATAGCTTGTTAGCACGAAACACAAATCCATCGTTAACGACGAACTTGTTCCATGTTCTCCCTTCCTTACAATTCTGCAATACATCTTTAAATTCAGCATCATGCACATATTGATCTTTGATGGTCTCCAAACCAAATATTTTAAAGTCAAGTTGTGAAAGCATAGTATAACGACGAGACAATGCATCAGCAATAACATTTTCTTTACCCTTCTTGTGTTTAATGACATAAGGGAAAGTCTCAATAAATTCAACCCATTTAGCATGTCTACGGTTCAGTTTTGCTTGACTTTTAATGTGTTTCAAAGATTCATGATCAGAATGTATAACAAATTCTTTGGGCCATAAATAATGTTGCCATGTTTCTAAGGTCCGAACAAGAGCATATAATTCTTCATTTCAGAAGCAACACTAGATGGTTTATTATTAGGCTTCATTTGTTGCTCAAATTCTTTTGCCACAATCTGATTTTCACTCTTATTTTTCTCCTGCTTTGCTTTACTAGCTCTATTAATATCATCTTTCAAAATAGAATCAGGAGTCATAGGAAGCAAAGTAATATGTTTATCCTTATGAACAAGAGTATACTGATTGTTTCTACCATGGTGTACATAATTTTTATCAAATTGCCATGGTCTACCAAGTAATAATGAACATGCTTGCATGGGTACCACATCACAATCAACATAATCAGCATATGTAGAGATACTAAAATGCACACGAACAATACGTGTTACCTTAACCTTGCCGCTGTTGTTGAACCATTGGATATAGTAAGGATGTGGATGTGGTCTTGTGGTGAGAGATAGCTTCTCCACCATCTCCATGCTAGCCAAGTTGTTGCAGCTCCCTCCATCTATGATGACGCGAACAGAACGTTCCTTCACAACTCCCTTTGTATGGAACAAATTATGCCTCTGATTTTGCTCAGCTTGTGTGACCTGCACACTCAAAACACGTTGAGCAACTAAACATTCATACCTGTCAGCGTCTTCAGGAGCCATGTATTGCGTCTCATGATCAGAATCATCTCCACCGTGTTCTTCACTTGTAATAAGAGCCAAAGTCTCCTCATCATAATCACTAGCGGACTCATACCCACCATCCTCAGTAGCAATCATAACACGCGGAGATTGGCATTCTCTCGCATAATGACCTCTACCCTTACAACGACGATAAATAATATCATGTGTGTGCCCTGTTGATGCCATAGATGAAGAAGAGCTCTGGGCAGGCCCAGAAGGTGTACTCTTGGCAGATGGTGGTGGTGGTGCCTGTTTTCTTGTATCTCGGTTGGAATTGGCGGCTGAAGTCAGTGGTGCCGCAGTAGGACGTGTGGGAGTAGAGGAGGCACGTGGTGTCCATGATGATGATCGACCTGCAGAAAAATTAGTTCGCGCCAATGCCTGTCGATCCTGCACTTCACGTTCAGCTTTACAAGCAAGATGGAATAAACGAGTGATATTATTATACTCCTTATACTCTAGAATGGTCTGAATCTCTCTATTTAATCCACCCATGAAACGTGCAAGCATAGCTTCATTCTCCTCAACAATACCACATCTAATCATGCCAGTTTGTAATTCCTGATAATATTCTTCTACAGAATTTTTTCCTTGTCTTAAGCGCTGCAATTTTTGAAGTAATTCACGTTGATAATATGGTGGAACCCAACGAGTACGCATAGCAGTTTTCAAAGCAGCCGACGTAGCTGGAATAGGATATAATCTACAATGTTCAGACCACCATACACATGCAAAACTAGTGAAAGCACAAACAGCAGCAGCAACACGTCGTTCCTCGGGATATTGTAAACATGTAAAACGTTGTTCAGTTTCTAACTCCCAAGTAAGATATATATCAGGAACATATCTACCCTCGAATGGTGGAATATTCAATTTTAATTTAGGAAGATGGTCATGATCTCGTACCTGAAGTGGTGGTGCAGACCTACCATTGCGATTATTTGCATGTGGACGACCTGGTGCTGGTGGTTGCACATAGTTATGATTTTGATCAACCTCATCCTCATAATCGCCCGCGTAATCATCCTCCTCCTCGGCACCAGCAGCAGCAGGAGCAGAAGCCAAAGAAGCATCAACAGTAGGTACAGCAGCACCAGAAGTTTGGCCATCCTCAAGAGGAACACGCTTCGCTCGTCCGAACTGATTTGGAAGGGGGCGTTGTTGTTGTCGTTGCAGAGGTGCGACAGGTGCAGCCGGTGGTGGTTGGGGAAGACGCGTGAGGAATTCATTAAACTTGTTATCCAGCTTTGTCTCGAACGACTTCTCCATGCCATCTATCTTCTCCATGGCCTCTTCAAATCTGTTTAGCACATCTCCCACCTGGCCACTCATCATTTGCTGAAATTTATCATGCAACTCCTTGTTCGTCATGTTCTCCCAGTCAATCTCGTCGGCTTGTGATCCTGCCATGGTTAGCAGCAATAGAAACACACAAGAATATGATCCTACAGACTACTAGAAAGTGGTGGTGGTGTGGTGTGGTGTCACAAATCCGTCAAGCAAATCTCAAATTCTTACCAGTTCTTACCCAGCAGCAGGTGGTGATCGGCAACCTTTGTAGTCAAAACTCTCAGAGCTTGGACAGAGCGATTGCCAGGTGGTGTCAAACGCACGATGTAGATGTATGTGGAGCTGGGAAGGCTTATGATATGGTAGCAAAAAGGGTCAGCAATAATCAATTCAGAGATGCAAAGTTGAATAAACGATCAACGACGGTACTGTGCTGGTCCTAGGCTAGACCGTGCTAGAGACGCGAGCCTAGAACACTAACAAAAATCACGGCGCTGCACGTAAACAAGGGAGGAGCACACTCTGAATTTTTTTCTTTTTTTTTTTGCACTTTTTTTTTTTTGCTCCGCAACAAATTTTTTTTCGAAAAAGTCTACAAATGGTCTAAAAACTGCCTAGCCAGAATTTTCCAGACTTAGTTTTTTAAAAAAAAAAAAACTGGAACTATTTTTCTTCTGCGGGTAGCACGAAAATTGGGGAATCCGACTTGTTCACGACTCGTAGTATCGCGTGATCTGGAACTCTAAAATAAAGGAATAAATACTGGACTCGGACTAGGACTGGTGGCAGAGATGAATATGGTGGAACTCGGACTGGTGATCGTATATGACGGTAGTATATGTGGGCTCAGATTGGTGGTGGTATATGGACTCGGATCGGTGGTGGTATATGGACTCGGATCGGTGGTGGTATATGGTAGGGGCGATGATGATGGTGCGGCGGCGGCGTGACAACTTGTGAACAGAACTCAAAACTCTAAAGAACTAGACGCTAAGACCAGCAACTTGACATGACGATGCAACCGCAAATTCAACAAAGCAAAAACCCTAAAAAGATTATGCAAAGGCTCAGATTGGTTCGGATATGATGAACTAACCCTAAATTTTTTTTTTTGGCTTTTTCCTGGACTGTAGGTATGAAGAACAGACTCGATCTAAACTACGAAAAACTGTAAATCTCACCGAGCAACCTGGGACTCTGATACCACTTGATAGAGGCAAGGGTGTCCCGATCTTTCGATGAGATGATAGCTATCGTTTTTGGTGGAGTAGACTTTGACGATCCGACTACGAACGTGCGAGGACGTCGCGCCTTAGCAATCGCTAAACCAACTCCGAGAGGTTATTAACCACGCCGGAGCACAATCAACCTGACCACGAGGGTCTATCTCCTGCAAGCAAACGAAGAACAAGCAAGAAACTAAGATTTGCAATCTGGATATTGCGAATATAAGATGAAAGCTTTATTGATTAAGGTGGGGTTCTGTGACGTCTTGGTCTGGTCATTGAACACAAACGAAGTACGCGAAGTTGCAGCTATGGCGAACTTTTAATCTAAACAAAACCCAAAGTCTAAACGGTGCCCTAAGGGCTGTATATATGGAGGAAGAGGAGGGGATTTCGTGGCCCTTGAAGGAGGGGTCCGAAACCAACCCTATCTCTTGTTTCCCCACACATACGGACTCTAAAAACAGCCTATACTCAAGTATTTCGAAATTACATGGGCCTGGCCCAATAATAAGGTGACGCAGCACCTATAATAGCCTCTGGACGAAATTTATGAAGTGACATCTTGTATATTTCGTCCAAGGCTTCCTGCACTCATTATGGTGGCTTCAAAGTCCTGAAATCATCACTTGTAACTCCGTTCTTGTTCCCCTTGTGCATGCCATCATCTCCATGCTTGAACTTGCTCCAAGGTTCCTCTTTCTTGTCCAAGCTAGGCCCTTCATTTGTAAGCAAAACAAATGTATCCAATTTAGGCAGCATCATATTCTCATGAACTTTAGAATCATTACCAAGAAACGAAAGTACCTGATATTTTAATTGGCGTGCGCGAGCTCTAGTAATTGGTCCAGTATGTATAGAAGCAGGGGTTGTGGGTGTAACAATGGTATTGATGTCCTCATCAATTTGCCTCTCGTTTCATCTCCCCCACTTCACAAAAATATTTGCCTTTTTTTATCTGCCTTCTTTTTCGTTTGCCTTTTTCTCATTCGATCTTTTGTTTGCGTGTGATCTTGTTTGCGTAGTCATGATGTCTCAAGAAAATACCAAATTGTGTGATTTTTCTAATACAAATAATAATGATTTTATTAGTACTTCGATTGCGCCTCCCGCCACTAGTGCGGAGTGTTATGATATTAATGCCGCTTTGTTGAATCTTGATATGAAAGAGCAATTTTTCTGGTACTCCTAATGAGGATGTCGCGTCCCATCTAAACACTTTCGTAGAATTGTGTGGTATGCAAAAGAAAAAAGATGTGTACAATGATATTGTGAAGTTGAAATTATTTCCTTTCTCTTTGCGGGGTCGTGCAAAAATTTGGTTTTCATCTTTGCCTCGCAATAGTATTGATTCTTGGGATAAGTGCAAAGATGCTTTTATTACTAAGTATTTTCCGCCCGTGAAAATTATTTCCCTTAGAAATAAAATCATGAATTTTAAGCAACTTGAGCATGAACATGTTGCGCAATCTTGGGAAAGAATGAAATTAATGCTAAGAAATTGTCCTACTCATGGTTTAAATATTTGGATAATTATACAAAAAAAATGCGGGATTGAATTTTGTTTCTAGAAATCTTTTAGATTCCGCCGCGGTTGGTACTTTTATGGAAATTACTTTGGGTGAAGCCATTAAATTTCTTGATAATATTATGGCAAATTATTCACAATGGCATACCGAAAGAGCACCTACTAGTAAAAAAAGTTAACTCGGTTGAAGAAATTAGTACTTTGAGTGAAAAAGTTGATGCTCTTATGAAATTGGTTGCTAGTAAAAATGCTCCTATTGATCTTAATGATGTGCCTTTATCTACTTTGATTGAGCAAAAGAGTGATTCCATAGATGTGAATTTTGTCTGGCGAAACCATTTTAATAACAATGCTTATAGAGGTAATTTTAATCCTAGGCCTTTTCCTGGAAATTCCTCTAATAATTATGGCAATTCCTATGGTAATTCTTCTTATAATAATAATAATAGGATTCCCTCAGATCTTGAGAGTAATATTAAAGAATTTATCAATGCTCAAAAAGTTTTCAACACTACGATAGAAGAAAAGTTGAATAAGATTGATGATATGTCTAAAAGCATTGATAGAATTTCCCATGATGTAGAAAATCTCATGATTAAAATTTTTCCACCTAAGGTTTATGTCAATGAATCAATTAAAGCATTATATGTTTTCATGGATGAAAGTAAGAAAAGAACCGCTATGCTTAGAGCTAAAAGAGAATTTTTAGAATGAGCGTTTTCTACTGATTGCTTTCACCATAATGATGAAGAACTTAAAATGATTGGTGTTTCTTCTATTGATTCTCTGTTTAGTAATATTAAAATTGATAATAAAGGGACTGAAGAAGAGTCACCTTTAGCTAGAAGGCGTCCCCATAATTCCAAGGGTGAAAATCTTGTTGAAAAAATTGATAAAAGTGGGTTTGGAGCGGTCAAAACTTTAACTAGTGATGTGCCCACTCTTTTGGATTACAAAGACTTTAATTATGATAGTTGTTCTTTGATTGAGTGTATTTCTTTGTTGCAATCCGTGATAAATTCACCCAACACCTATGAACAAAATAAAGCTTTTACTAAACATATTGTGGATGCCATGCTAAAAGCCTTAGAAGAAAAATTGGAGTTAGAGATTTCAATTCCTAGAAAATTATATGATGAATGGGAACCCACCATTAAAGTCAATATCAAAAATTATGAGTGCAATGCTTTATGTGATTTAGGTGCTAGTGTTTCCACAATTCTGAAGTCTCTATGTGATGTGCTTGGTTCTACCAATATTGAAGAATGTTCTCTTAATTTGCACTTGGCGGATTCTACTATTAAAAAGCCTTTGGGAAGAATTAATGATGTTCTTATTATTGCAAATATGAATTATGTGCCCATAGACTTTATTGTGCTTGATATTAATTGCAATATGTCTTGTCCTATAATACTTGGTAGACCGTTTTGCGAACTATTGCTGCCGTGATTGATATGAAAGGGAATATTAAATTTCAGTTTCCTCTAAATAAGGGAATGGAACACTTCCCTAGAACTAAAATTAAACCACCATATGAATCAATCATGAGGGCAACCTATGGAGCAAAAACCAAAGATGACAATACTTGAATCTATGCATTATGCCTAGCTAGGGGCGTGAAACGATAGCGCTTGTTGGGAGGCAACCCAATGAATAAAATATTTTTTTCCTTTTCATTTCTGTTTTTGTGTGTTCACACAATTATGCCCCTATTATGATTGTGTTTTTTATGTTTTAATTAGTGTTTGTGCCAAGTAATGCCTTTAGGATGGCTTTGGGTGATAGTTGATTTGATCTTGTTGGAAAACAGAAACTTTTACGTCCAGTAGAAGAATTATTAAAAATCACTGAAGCAACTAAAAACTCTGAAGTTTTTACACAAGATTGATATATGAATTTCCTCTCTTGTCCTAATTTTTCAGAATTTTTAGAGTTACAGAAGTATGAGTAAAATTCGAGTCTTTACAGACTGTTCTATTTTTGACAGATTCTATGTTCATTGCATTTTGTGCTTATTTTGATGAATACATGGACTATACCGGGGTTTTTTAGCCATGATAAAGTTAGAATATAGTAGGTATAATTCAATAAAAAAAATATGAGGGTTTTAGCCATGCTAAAGTTAGAATACAGTAGGTATAATGCAATAACAAAATATGAATGGTTTGCAACAGTACTTAAAGTAAGGATTGGTTTTCTTATACTGATGGATCTCATGAAGGTTTTTGTTAAGTTTTGTGTGATTGAAGTTTTCAAGTTTTGGGTGAGATCATGATGGATGAAGGAATAAGGAGTGAAAAGAGCCTAAGCTTGGGGATGCCCATGGCACCCCAAGGTAATATTCAAGGATAACCAAGCAACTAAGCTTGGGGATGCCCCGGAAGGCATCCCTCTTTCTTCTAACGATCATCGGTAATTTTACTTGGAGCTATATTTGTATTCGTCACATATCATGAGTGTTGCTTGGAGCGTCTTGTATTATAAGAGTCTTTGCTTATTTTGCTTTTTAGTTTCTCACAATTATCCTTGTTGGACACACCTATTTGAGAGAGCCATAATGATGCTACGATTTGTTAGAATTGCTCTATGTGCTTCACTTAAATTTTTTTGAGCTATGGAATTGCTCTAGTGCTTCACTTATATCTTTTTGAGCACGGTGGTGTTTTAATTTTTAAGAAATATACTCCCATGCTTCACTTAGATCAATTTGAGAGTTAGTAAATTTTTTAAGAAATTCTCTCATGCTCACTTATATTATTTTGAGAGATGAGAAAAATTATTTATGCTCATGTTCTTCACTTAAATTTGTTTGAGAGCTTGTCATAAGCAATGGTAATATATTAAACTAGTCCCAAAGTGATAGATATTCAAGAGGGATATAATAGAAACTTTCATGAAGATCATTGGATATTATAAACTTGATTCCTTGTAATAGTTTTGAGATATGAAGATAATAATATGTGAGTCATGTTGGTGAGTAATTATGCTTTAGTAAGAATATTGGTGTTAAGGTTTGTGATTCCCTATGCAAGCACGAAAGTCAATAGTTATGCAATGAAATTACATCCTACTTATAGTGCATTATTCGGTATTAGTTATGTTTAATGCTCGTTTATGAGAGTTTTCGTTTTTTTGGTTGGTTGCTTCTCAATCTATTTGCTAGCCTTTCTTTGTACTAAGTGGGAATACTACTTGTGCATCCAAACTCCTTAAACCAAGTTGTGCCAATGAGTCCACCATACCTAACTATATGCCAATGAGTCCACCATAACTAACTATATGCGGTATTTCCATGTCGTTCCAAGTAAATTTGTATGTGCCAACTCTAATTTTCAAAATGAATTTCCTTTTTGTGTGTCCGTACCGCTCATGAAGCGGCAGGGGGTGGCCAATACTTCCCATGCTAGATGTGTTTTTCTCAAGATGAGTGTTTATTCACTTGTCATTGCACGAGAGTGTGGCAAGGTAATAGGGATGCCCAGTCCCGAAATGAAAAAAATATTTATGTTGTCAAATAATAAATTCCTTGGAAAGTGTTGGTATGGAAGGCACCCGTGGATACGGCAGGCCATGGATTGTGAAAGAATGGTGGAAAAAGGAATAAACTTTATTTTATGTTTGGGAACTGCCTATGATGTATCTAGAATGGAAAGTATTGGGAATTCTCAGTCGTTTTCGTTGACGGGAAAAGCATGCCTCTCAATATATTTTATCTCTCAATTTAAGCTTTGAGCTCTGGCACCTCTACAAATCTCTGCTTCCCTCTGCAAAAGGCCTATCTATTTACTTTATGCAATTTTTATTTTTATTTGAGTCTCCATCTTCTATTATAAATCACCAACTAAGGAGCATTGGACGTAGCTAATATTCGAGTGTGTTTCATGAATGGATCAATGATTGAGCATGATGGGCAGGGATAGCTTTCTTTAGTGTTGATATTTTGAAAGACATGGTTGCTCGTTGATATGGTTGAGTATTGATGTCCTCATGTCAATTACAGACTATTGCTTTGAATCATCTAAAAGTCCAAATGTCCATGCTACAAAAGAAAATATTATGTGATGAACATGTTAGGCAGCATTCCACATCAAAAAATTTATTTTTATCATTTACCTACTTGAGGACGAGCAGGAATTAAGCTTGGGGATGCTGATACGTCTCCCACGTATCTATAATTTTTTATTGTTTCTTGCTGTTATATTATCAATCTTGGATTTTTTACATTCATTTACTAGCAAATTTATATCATTTTTTGGGACTAACTTATTGACATAGTGCCAGTGCCAGTTGCTGTTTTTTGCCTATTTTTTACTTTATAGAATATCCATATCAAACGGAATCCAAACGCAGCAAAACTTTTTGGAGATTGTTTTCCGCCCAGAAGAGACCCAGGGAGCCCAGAAGGTGTACCAGAGGAGGCCCGTGGGGCCCACAAGACACCAGGGCGCGCCAGAGGCCCTAGGTGCGCCCTGGTGCCTTGTGGGGCCCATGGTGATCTTTTCCACCGCCTCTCAGCTCTGTAAATACCCATATATTCCAGAAACCCTAGGAGAGTCGACGAAAAACAATTCCAGCCGCCGCAAGTTCCAGATCCACGAGATCCAATCTTGAGCCCTTTTTCGGCACCTTACCAAAGGGGGAAACGATCACATAAGGGTTCATCATCCTCATTGGTGTTCCTCCGATGATGCGTGAGTAGTTTATCACAGACCTATGGGTCCGTAGGCAGTAGCTAGATGGCTTCTTCTCTCTCTTTGATCTTCAATACAATGCTCTCCTCGATGTTCTTGGATATCTATTTGAAGTAATGACTTTTTGCGGTGTGTTTGTTGGGATCTGATGAATTGCGAGTTTATGATCAGTTCTATCTATGAGTATTATTTGAGTCTTCTCTGAACTCTTTTATGCATGATCTTTATAGCCTTGTATTTCTTCTCCGAAACTTTGGTTTGGTTTAGCCAACTAGATTGATTTTTCTTGCAATGGGAAGAGGTGCCTTGTGATGGGTTCGATCTTGTGGTGCTCAATCTCAGTGATAGAAGGAGAAGTGACATGCATGTATCGTTGCCATTAAACATAAAAAGATGGGGTCTATTCCTACATGAAAAGATCTTGTCTACATCATGTCATCGTTCTTATTGCATTACTCCGTTTTTCCATGAACTTAATACACTAGATGCATGTTGGATAGCGGTCGATGTGTGGAGTAATAGTAGTAGATGCAGGTAGGAGTCGGTCTACTAATATTGGACGTGATGCCTATATACATGATCATTGCCTTGGATATCGTCATGATTATTTGCTTTTCTATCAATTGCCCAACAGTAATTTGTTTACCCACCGTATGCTATTTTCTCGAGAGAAGCCACTAGTGAAATCTACGGCCCTGGGTCTATTTCCTATCATATTATTTTCAGATCTATTATTCCAAAAACCGAAAAAATACCTTGCTGCACTTTTTCTTTATTTATTTTGTTTTGTGTTTTTGTCAGATCTATTTATCAAATCTCATACAATTTTATCTATCTCAATACCGAGGAGGGATTGACAACCCCTCTTACGCATTGGGTTTCAAGTATTTGTTATTTGTGAGCAGGTGTTGTTTACATAGTGTTGCTTGGTTCTCCTACTGGATTGATAACCTTGGTTTCATAACTGAGGGAAATACTTACCATTGTTGTGCTGCATCATCCTCTCCTCTTCGGGAAATACCAACGCAGATACAAGCAATAAACAAGTCAGATCTCATTGACCACGACCACGAGGAGGGCACTCACAAAGGGTCTTCCAAGGTGAAACTGCCAATCTGCGACATCAGAGAGCGCACCATGGGTCTGTGCTCTTCCAACTGGAAGGATCCCGTCCATGACAAGTGAGGCAATATACTATCAACAAATCTTACTTTTTCTAGCTAGCCAACCCGTACCCTTTGTTGTAGTAGCTTTTGCCATGCGGTGTTTTAACTGTGCTGTGTTTAATTATTTCAGTTATGCAAAAATGTAATGTTCAATAGGGCTATGTGATCTTTAAGTATGAATTGTCCACTTCAGTTTCACGAATGGCTATATTTGGTTGTTTATAGTGAGTAGATGCCTTGTTTATCTGTATTTGGTTGTAGTGAGCATTTGTCCAGTTATCAAGCAGATGCATTGTTTATCTGTATTTGGTTGTTAGGTTGGTTGAAGTGAGCATTTGTCCAGTTTTCAAGCAGATGCCTTGTTTATCTGCATTTACTTGTTAGGTTGGTTGCAGTGAGCATTTGTCCAGTTTTCAAGCATATGCCATGTTTATCTGTATTTGCTTGTTAGGTTGGTTGCAGTGAGCCTCTATCCAGTTTTCAATGGCTATATTTGGTTGTTATATTGATCATATATGCCTTGTTTATTTCAGTTATTCACAATGTGATGTTTATTATGTGCAAGTCAGAACTGTGCAGTTCGATTTTGTCAATACCAGTTTGAACGACTATATTTGGTTCCTATTATGCCTAGTGTAGTTAACGCATGCCCTTTATTTCAGTTTTACACATTTATCCAGTGTGATGTTTAAGCGTGAGCTATGTTCTATTCATTTTCAACAATACCAGTTTGAATTACAATATTTGGTGGTTGTTAAGCCTATTGTAGTTAACATTCCCTTCCATTTTATATCCGCTTTAACAGCATGCTGAAACCAACACATTAAAGCTATCATTTGGAGATGATGTTGTTTACCTTGACTATATTTGTTTGATGTTAAGGTTCTTGTACTTATCATGCCTTTCCACTAATTATGCAGGACAACAGGAGTGGCCAGCATTTTCAGCCGAGGTTAGTTTCATCCCTCGGCTTGTACTCCCCCCGTCGTTCCGTAATGTAGTGCATATAGATCCAGGCCTGGACAATTTTTAGCTTCTAATATTGACTTGTTGCTTGTAGGTACTTATGCCCTTGGCAAAGATCCACGCATCGACCCTTTTTGTGTATGGGGCAATGAGATATTCATGAACCAGCATCAAGTGAGGAAACTGATAAGGATTATTAGCAAAAAGATATGAACAGTGGCAACCAAATTATTTGTTTACGCTCTATCCAACACAATAGTGAACTGTAGGATGGTAACTACGAACTCTGTAGCCTTCTCTTTTTACTGCCCATAATGAGTTGTTAGACAACAATATCTGAATCTTTTTCGTTTGCAATGGTTCCCAAAGCAGTTTACTCAAGATTACCTCGCAAAGTACATGATTTGTGGACATGCAATGGGGGTTAAAGTATTTCATTGAGACTACAATGAGCATCAAGAAGTCCTAATAAAGAGAGTGAAGGATGGGCAGGCAGCCATCACAAGAGGTTGGCCTAGAGTCATGCGCGCATTACGCATGGAGGAGGGCACAATATGGGCATTCTGCTTCACCTTCTCCAGCAACGAGAATGTCTTTCGCCTCTCTCTTTACAGTCTTTAGTACAACTGTGGTTCATCATTCTTTACTTGGTGCTTCTGTAGTTCTTCAGTATATGTACATGTGCATCAAATTATGCATTCGTGCTTGAACCTATATTTGTAATAAACATGGTTCGATATGAAATAAGTGATTGCCTACTTTTAAATTCAAAATCTATGATTTATAAATGCAGGGATTAAATTAGGGATAAATTATGTTCTGCAGGCTAGTACACTGCACACGGTTTGCAAAAGCATAACGTTTGCGATAAATGTCAAGATTAGACATGTTTCTCAGATCCACTACGTGTGCGATGAATCTCTACTGCACACATGAACAGCCAAGAAAAAACGTGTGAGATTAACAACAACAACGCACATAGTTTCTTATTAAATGTTTGCGAAAGTCACCTTATCACACACGCTTGGCAATTATGGACCGTTTCTGATGTTGTGCGCATCATAAACATTTGCTCATAGAAGAACGCGTGCGATAGGCCTTCATTCGACACGGGTACGACAGATGAATCGTGTGGGATATATTCAAGCTTCCCATACAGTTTTATAGGGACAACTACATGCACTCTTACATCGAATCGCATACAGTCAAGGAAAAGTAAATGTGTGTGATTGTGTGCTTATCATACACGTTCTATAATCGTGAATTGTCTGTGATGGGGCGCGCATCGTAAACGTAGCACCACAGAAGACCGACTGCGTTGGTAATGCGAGCACAAACAAGTAGCAAGGATGGAGCATTTGGGATACTCGACATATCACAAACAGTTGTCTAAAGACTCGCATTTGGGATACATGTCGGCATCGCATACGCTTAGTTATGCAAAATGTATGCATTGCTACTCCCTATCCCCGATGGTTTCTGGGTCGTGTGGGAAGGACCCCTTATCACACACACTGGCCAGGCGACGGTTTAAAATGTCATTGCGGAAAGGGGTTAAAAACCATTTGTATAGTAGCTTGATGTACCAGTGTGCTTTCGGTCTTCAGTTCGAGGGATCGTTCGTGGGCGGTACGAGGGATCGTTCACCGACAGTTCGAGGGACTCCAAGTACAATCTACACTGACACATTCTTCTTTCGCTGCAACTCGGTGGCGGTAACGATTGGGATCCAAACCCGTTATGCATCTTCGTGTTGATCTTAGGTAATTATAGGTGTGATTTTTTTTGTTTTCTACTATGTTTCCCAATAGTTGCAGGTCCACCATTGCCATGCAACTAGGTCTTTGATCCTTTTTTGCCCTGGTTGGCAAGTCCACCCTTGAATTGTAACTAGGGCCTGACCTATTTTTTGTTCCAGTTACATGTCCACCCTCAATTCGCAATTGGCCCATGACCCGTTTTTCCCCACTTGCAAGCCTATCCTTAACTTGCAACTAGGTCAGACTTTTTTGCGCTAGTTGGAAGTCCACCCTTGACTCGCAAGTGGGTCTAGCATTTTGTTTTTTGACCCAATTGCAAGTCCATTGTCAACTCGTAATTGGGCTCGACCCTTTTTATCCAAATTACAAATCCATCATCAACTCGTGACTGGGCCGACCCTTTTTTTGTCCCAGTTGCAAGTCCACCTTTGACATGCAACTGTGTTCTTTGATCCTTTTTTTCACGGTTTGCAAGTCCTTCCTTTGACTCACAATTAGCCTCAATTTTTTTTACCCCTCAGTTGCTAGTCCAATATCGACTTGAAACTATGTTTTTTTGCCTCAATTACAAGTCCAACCTTGACAAATAATTGGGTCCGACTTTTTTCTTCTTCTTGGTTGCATGTCCACCATCGACTTGCAACAAGCCCGACCCTTTCTTCACCCCAGTTGCATGTCCACCATTGACATGCAACTAGGCCCTTGATCCTTTTTGCCATAGTTGCAAGTCAATCATCGACTCACAATTGGGCCAGACCCTTTTTATTCATCACAGTTGCAAGTCCACCATTGACACGCAACTGGGCACTCGATCCTTTTTTCTTAGTTGCAAGTCCATCTTTAACTTGCAACTGAGCTTAGTGTTTTTTTACCTAGTTACAAGTCCACCATCGACTCGCAACTGGGCTTGATCCTTTTTTATTACAGTTGTAAATACACCATCAACTCGCAACTTGGCAGACCATTTTTTGCTCCGGTTTGGAAGCCCACTCTTCGACTCACAATTGGGCCCAATTTTTATCCCAGTTGCAGGTCAACCATTGATTCGCCACTGGGCCCATCTATCTTTTTGTCCCAGTTGCAAGTTCACCATTGACATGCAACTAGGCACTTTGATCCTTTTTTTGCTCAATTCCATTTCTTGACATGCAATTGGGTCCGGCTATTTTCCCACCTCGGTTACTCCACCATCAACTCACAACTAGAGTTTTTTTTTGTTTTTTCCATGAGTTTGCTTCACAAGCAAAGTAACCCTGCCATACCTTTTTAGTTCCCCCCCAAAGGCTCAGATTTGGTGGTGTCATTTTGTGTCTGTGTCTTGTTTTGTGCAACTAATGCAAAAAAAGGGTCTCACAACTACTCTAGATTCTAGTTTTATGACCCTAGATCCTCCACTTCTCCCGGCAATAATGACGGAAAATACATGGATGAACCCAGGTATATGCAACCCACTTCAGATAACATATATCTCAACAGTTTTGCTATTTTCACATCTAGATGTGAAATAGCTACCTCACATCTAAGCCTAGAGCCGTTGGATCTTATCCCGCTTTGAGATTCGCGCAAATGCAATTGGGTCGACTATGTTGGTTGGCGCGCGCTTGCTGCATGTTGTCTCGCGTGCGGCCCGTATCCAGGTCGTTGCTAGTGGGTTGTCGGGCCGTTGTTTTGTTTTTTCCAGGCTGCTTGGCATTGCTTTGTTCCTTTTTTGTTGGCTTGATATGGTGCGTCGTTGCTTTGTTTTTTCTGCGCTGTAGAGAATAGGAAGCATCAACGGATGCCATATACAAAGAATCTGGTGGCTGCCTCTGCTCTCACTCTCTATTTGGGCACTTTCACTCCTTTTCTCTATTCCCTTTGTTTGACCTATCATTTTTACTGTTTGTTGCTCTTCTCCTTTTCATTTCTCGTTTTCAATTTTTCTAATTCATGATATTTTTAGGACATGAACATTTTTTGAAGTGTGCAAACACTTACTAAAATCCCTGAATTTTTAATTTGTGAACACTTATTTGAATTTATGTTTTTCTAAATTCATGAACATTTGAAAAATATTTGAACATGTTTTCAATCAGATTTGTTGTGGTTTTTTGCACAAACATGATCCCGCTTCATTTTGGTGTGGTTTGTCTGATCTATTCGTCATGTTGTTTTTGTTGAGCGTGTTCTACATCGTCCTGTCCAGTTTGTCAACCGGTTTTGTAGGCCCATTTTTTGCCTCTGCTTCGTTTTTCCCTGGTCATTTTTTGGGATTATTTTTGCCATTTCTTATTGGCCTTTTTTATAGAAGCGGAAGAAACATGATGCTCTGTTTGTTATCTCTTTTGTTACCATCTTTGTTTTGCTAGTGCAACTGGGGCCGATCTATTTTGTCCCAGTTGCATGTCCATCCTCGACTCGTAACTGTGGCCCAAATTTTTTCCCATTTGCAAATTCACTCTTGACGCACAACTTGCGACCGACCTGTTATTTGTCCCAGTTGCAAGTCCACCCTTCACTCACAACTAGGTCCCAACATTTTTTGTCCAAATTGCAAGTTTACCCTTGACTCGCAACAGGTCCCAACCTTTCTTCTCGGAGTTGCAAGTCCACCCTCGACTCGCAACTAGGGCCTGAGCTTTTTTAGTCCTAGCTGCAAGTTCACCCTCGACTTGCAACTAGGGTCTGGCCTTTGTTTGTCCCAGTTGCAAATCCACCCTCGACTCGCAACTCGTGTCCGTTTTTTTGTCCCAGTTGCAAGTCCACCCTCGACTTACAACTGGGCCCGACCTTTTTAGTCCCAATTGCGAGTCCACCCTAGACTCGCAACTGGGCGTCCGACAAATTTTTTTCCCAGTTGCAAGTCCACCCTCGAGTCGCAACAAGGACCCAGCCTTTTTTTTACGGTTGCAATTCCACTCTCGACTCGCAACTGGGTCCCAATATTTTTTGGTCCTAATTGCAAGTCCACACTTGACTCGTAACTTGGGTCCGACCTTTTTTGTCGCATTTGGAAGTCCACCCTCGATTCGTAACTAGGGCCCAACCTTTTTTGTCCTAGTTGCAGGTCCACTCTCGATTCACTAATGGGGCACACCTTTTTTGTCCAAGTTGCAAGTCCACCCTCGACTCGCAACTAGGGCACAACCTTTTTTGTCCGAGTTGCAAGTCCACCCTCGACTCGCAACTGGGGCCCAACCTTTTTTGTCTGAGTTGCAAGTCTACCCTCGACTTGCAACTAGGGCCCAACCTTTTTTGTCCGAATTGCAAGTCCACCCTAGACTCGCAACTGGAGCCCGAGTTTTTTAGTCCCAATTGCAAGTCCACCCTCGATTCACAAATGGGTGCCAACCTTTTTCTGTCCTAGTTGCAAGTCCACCATCAACTCGCAACTGGGGCTCGACCTTTTCTTGTCCCAGTTGCAAGTCCACCCTCGACTCGCAACTGGGGCCAAACCTTTTTTGTCCGAGTTGAAAGTCCAAACTCGACTCGCAACTGGGGCCCGATATTTTTTAGTCCCAATTATGGGGCTCGTCACTGGGGGTTCGACCTTCTTTTCTCCCAGCTAAAAGTCCAAAAGCGATGAGAGACGTACTTTTTTCCAGAAAAAGCTAGTGATCAGATTCTTTTTGTATGGGTAGCTGGCGACCAGGTTTTTTAGGGGAACTAGCACCCAGATTTACGTGGGGCAAACTGGTTTTTAGTTTTGGCATTTGCCAAATTAAAATCAAACAAACAGTTCAAACAATGAAAAAAATGTAGTGGCACTGACATCATATTTAGATGTGAGGTATTATCTCGCGTCTAGATGTGACATAGACGGACCCATTTCTAAATGCCAAAAAACAAAAAAAATGTTGCACGTGTACATCTACATGTTCTAGTGCGCGTAGAAAGTTTTGTGAAAAAATCTTTTTTTGGCCTGTGCAAAAGGACAAAAAATGTGTCGTCGTACGCTATTTAGAAGCACTGAAATTTTCCTTTTTGTGGGGGCAAAATAAAAGAAATTTTTTCGTATTTTTTACAAAGATGTACATGTCATTTCTTTTGAAATTTTTTACATTTCTAAACACATTTAAAATGCATTTTTAAAAAGTGGTGCAGATGTACTCGGGTTCAAGACATCCTCACTCCAATAATCACCACCAATTCATTTTGAAATGTCCAGTTTTGCGAGCCCCTCGTCACCCAAATCCGGTAGCTGGCCTCTACTAGCAGCAACAAAATAGAGAAGGAACACGAGCTGTCTTGTAATCGGTAAAGATACTAAGCTCCCAGGAATTGAGAGCTCCTGGTGCATCGTGAGGTTGGATGTCGGTTGTGATCACGACTGTGACGATGTGTCTCGTTGGTCAAACATATATCGATCTGCTGATTTGATGATGGTGCAGGTGTGAGGCCTTTTTACGTTACACGACGACTGTTGTACGGGTCTTCGAGGCTAGGCAAGGAACCCACGCGAACTCTCTACACGCCTCACATGCCCTCTTTCTTTTCCCTGAAAAATAGCAACCCTCACCGCCGCCTCCAATTCCATCCTCTTCCCTACTCATTGCTACCGCCGCCATCGACCCGTCCTCGCCTCATTCACCTCCGTCGATTGCTCACCGTCATGTCGACCTTCCGCCTAGCAATCATCCCCACTGTGAACCCTAGCCCCGGGCGACCTCCCCGGCGAGCCCTAGGCTTGAGCGCTGGCGCCGACTCCGCTTCTCCCTAGCCAACCCTTTCCTATTTCTCCCACTTTTGCGTTCTCCTCACTTCGCCTCTCCACGGCACTACATACTCCAGCCATAGAGAAAGAGATGGGAGAAACACTGGGGATGCGTGGATGGGAGGCCTAATCCAGATTTTGGCTCCACCGGTGGGGTATAGGTTGCAACAGCGGCGATAAGTAAGAGGAGGGGTGGCGACCAGCGGCATAGATGATGGGCCTCATGGACCTTCACATTCTCAGTACAGCCCTTGTGTTTCCAGTCCCTATCAATATTACCATCCCAAACTTCTGTGGCCACCGTACATGTACCAGGTCTGTCTACGCTCCCTCTTACTTTTATTTTTCACGTGATTCCACAAGAACGTATTTGTTTTGGTTGAGATGTGCTATTAGCTGGTTACATGGACTTCCGTTAGGAACTTAGGATTGGTTACTTGATCCCAAGAGGCAAGACATATAGCTCAAACAGCCAAGGGTGTGATTGAATTAGCTGCTACTAGATTCTTTCTCAGTTTTGCTGTATGAGTTATGTGCAAAATTTGTTGTCCAGTGCGATGCTCTATATACCATTGTAATTTTTGCCTCAAGCAACATGACTGAAATTAGCTCTGTGTTCTACCAGAAATTCACTATTTCAGTGTCGGTAATTATATGGTCATAGCCTTGATTAACAGACTAATTAGCATAGTGCTATCAAGTTTGTACAATCATCTCCGTTTTTGTGGTTTAATGATATGGTAGATTAATTGTCCAGGAAGAATAACATTATTTTGTACTAATCCTAGAGCTATGTTGCTTACTTGTTGGTTGTTTTTAGGGACCGATGAAGGATTGAATTTGTGCATCGGTGTGGAAGGCAATGACTGCTACCCTGCTTGCAGCCACATGACAATACCCATCGATCATGTCAGTAAGCCACGTGATGTTTCTTGGGCATTATCCCCTCCACCCACATCTCTTTTACTTCGAGAATTTTGAGAAATCAAGATCTCTAACTCTACCTTTCTCCTTAATTTTTTTGTTTAATTAACATATTTTATATAGATTTCAAGATTGAGGTCACCGAGCATTGGTTCTCAAGGAATTATCCATGCAGAATTGCAAGAGTTATTTGTTGCTGATGCCTGATAGTGAATGAAACAGTTCCATTCTATTGTAGCTCTTCATTTGAAGTCAGGGGTCAAGATTATATGCTAGTGGAGATTCATTATTTCTAGATAATTTATTTAGGGTATTTCTTTTTATTGATCCAATAGATGTTATATTTTATTTGTGCATCACTGATCTGGTTGAGCATTTTATGACATGCTTCTTTTGTTGCATTATAATTTTCTAAATTTGTCTTGTTAAAAGTTAATTTTGTGTAGATTCTTATAATCACAAGGTAATCGATCATCAGTTGACACTTAAAAGTTAATTTTGTGTATATTCTTATAATCACAAGGTAATCGATCATCAGTTGACACTTATCATTTGGCATAAGAATTTGTCATCAAGAAACAATAGTAATCTAATCAGAGATGAGATATGAATGATTCTAAGAAATTTTGGCCAGTTATGATATTGTTCTTCACTAAACACATTTTATGATATCATTAGAAAGAAATAAGTGTATATACTTAATATTTCAACGATGTCTCCGGTGGTAACCAGAAACTTTTGCCAGCACACAACCTGGACATCCCCTTTTCTGCTTGCTTAGTGAAATCACTCCTCAGTCTGGAATCATAAGTCCAAACGTTAATGAAGCTTGGTGTGAAGACAGAAGAGGACACATAGATTTATCTGAAAAAATTATCATCTATTTTTCAATCATGGAAGTAAAATAGAGGTGCGCAAGGGGACTTCATTTTTTACATTTATAGTTATGTATCTTTATGGATAGGTGACCCTTTGGTATTAGATGACTTCTACAAATTGATTAGGCATGGTTAATCCAGATATTTTCATGAGTAGATTGTTTCTTCACCAAATCAATGTGTTAGACGGTTAGTGTGTGTTCCTATCCCTAATGATACATAACTATAAGGTGTCACTCCTTGAATTTTCTCCTCATTTCTATGCTTTATTTGTATGCTGCAGTCAATTTCACCCTTTTTACTTTTCAGCTATAGAAAAGAGCAGGTAGGACAATGTTGCAATGTGAAACAACAATTGTAAGCATCAGGCTTCATCATACACCCAAATAGCTGAATGGCAAATCGTACAATAGCATATATGTTTCTTACATGGCTTCATTATCTTGTCGTTTATTTTTTGAAGGCATGGACCCCATCAGAACTTTCTGTTAGATAGTGTTACATCTTACAATACAAAATATAAGACAAAATGCAGCAATAGATATGCTAGGATTCAGAGGACATCAATTATGATCTGATCTGCTTTATAGTCTATGAAGTATTGTGCTGCTCCTAAACTTTCAAGCTAGCTTGTCTCACTCCAGACTCTCTATTTTGTTGATCTATTGATATTTTACTTTCATATTATGGTTCATAAATCCATTTTGGAGCTTGCAAAACCTTCATAGCTGGACCTCAGTAATTGGATAGTAATTCAAGAGAGATGGATTGCTTGTGAGAGACTTTGTGTGTAAGCAACATGCATTGTCATTCAGGTTCATAAGATTTCAGTTGCCTGTAGCTCACATCCCATCAAATGTTGTGAGCTTTCCGTTGGTCACATCCTCATAAATTTGCACTACTGATAGGATTTGGTTTGTTCCATACTTTGACACTAATTGACAAATACAACAAATTATGTTGTACAACAGGAAGTGCAAAGAGCATAAATTTTGCGTAGCTAACGGGGGTCTGTGTGGTCTTCTTCCTTTCGATTACATGGGGTTTGCTCTTCTTTCTTTTTCTTTAATTATTTTTCTGCTCTTTGATGTTCTACATGTGGGTTGGGGCTGCCGTCAGAGCAGCGATATATGTGTTCTATGTCGTGTACGTATATGGGTTGTGTAGCATATATTTTTGCTACATATTTCTTGAACCCATAGTTCTTCCTTGTTATGTGTAGATCTGCAGGCAGCAGGCAAGATCATTTGATTCGTCGTCTTAGTAAGAACTCCCATTATTGATTCTCTTCCTAATGTAAGACTTGTTGTTGCATTGGTTAGGTGTGTTCCTGTTTTGTATAGAGTTTTGAATGATTAGTGAGCTAGACCAAGAAGTGAGCTACAAACTAGGTGTTACTTTTTCCCAAAGTACTCTGACAAACATTTTTTTTTCTAGACCCATGATCAAGAACAGTATTGTATCTAATACAATGAAGCTCTAAATAATTTGCTAGATCTCGAAAGTGTTGGGCTAAAAATGATTCATGTACTGAATGCATTTTAGTGTCATAACTTGATGTTTGGATACATTACAAGTTTTAGTATGATAAAAGCTAAAATCTAAATGGAATCCTGAATGCATATCAGTTTATTGTACAAATTATGCAGCAAGGCCAAAACTATAATTGGTTGCTATTTTATCGTTCATATACGAGTTCTAGCCATTAGTCTTATTTTCTTCTATATGGTTTAATCATTGTTAACATATATTTTCTTCTAATGCAAGCCTGTATCTATAGTTCCATTCTCATTTCCTTATTTCTTTATAATTCTGCAGGGCACATGTCTGCCAAGTAAACTTGCAGTTAACTTGTTGAGTATATCATTGTTGTTACCTCCTAATTTGTGTGATGAAAAAATGGTGTACATTTTGTATGTAAATCTGAGATGCCTAGAAAGGTAGGGAAGCGAAATTCTTACCTATGTTTAATTCAATGGCATGTTGAACTTGATGCGCCTTCGCCCATGAATTTTTTTGGAGAAGTTTAAATGTGCTAATGTTCCTTGGTATGTTGGTCACCACTGATTTCTACAGAAATGAGCTGAATGGGAGGGAGTGAGCTCCATTTACTTGCTTCCATCTACATACGTATACCTTTGAAGCTACTGAGATGTTCAATTTCTTGCTAGCTAGCTATATAGCTAGAGGTGTACTGCCTACTATGAAATTTAAAGGCTCCGGCTTTTGCATTGAAGAGGCCAATGGCATATGGCTCAGTCGGCTTGATTGTCCCGGGATTTCATTATGTGATAACATGTATGCATCATGCATAGAGCTAATTAGTCCTTTTGTTACTCTAGATTCATTATTCATGTTCTTCCATTTTAAGTTTTACATCTGGTAAGCATATTGAGAAAAAGTTTACATTCAATAGTTGTTTTGGATTTCCCTTCACACATATTCTTGTGGAGATGTTTAAACATGGGCCAACTGACAATAATAGGTTGCACCCAAAATAAAAAGAGTAGACTTAACTCATGACCGAAAAACGGCGTGGCAAGGCGCGCATCACACTCTAGTAGTACTACTAGCAGCAACAAAATAGTAGTATCCTTGGCAGGTTGCAGGCCTAATGGAGATGGTAATTTACCAACCAACTATTTATTTGCAAAATCACTAATTAAGGAGTACTTCTAAAGATCACTCTCATCCTGCTAGGTTGTGACAAGTGGCATGCTGAATGTGCGCCACTTGTCGCAACCTGGGATTTTTTTTCTTTTTTTCATAGATTCATTTATTCAAAACATTTTATCTCTTAAAGTGCACGTCCAAATCTCGAACCGTTTTCACCATTGGATCCCTCGCGTCGAGATCTTTAAAATTAGATCGCATGTTGATAGGTTTCAACGAACTCTTTTTTTAACAATAAAATAAAATAAACCAGAAGCATGTTTTTTCCTTTTCGTGGAGGCACGCGTTTTTCCCTTTCTGAGAGGCACGCTCACGAAAGCAAATCCGTGCCTCCACGAGAAGTAAAACCGTGCCTCTCACGGAATGAAAAAAAGGAAACACATTTTTTTCCTTTCCAAGAGGCACGATCGTGCATATCACGGAAGCAAATTCGTGCCTCTCACGGAACAAAAAATTAAGAAAACATGTTTTCCCCCTTTCCGAGAGGCAGGACTGGGCCTCTTGCGGAAGCAAATCCGTGCCTCTCACGAAATCAAAAGAAAAACGTGTATTTTTCCTTTCCGAGAGGCTCGACAAAAGCAAATCTGTGCCTCCACGAGAAGTAAATTTGTACCTCTCGTGGAAAGAAAAAACGTGTTTCTTCGCGCAATTTTTTTATCCAAATCCTAAGAAGAACAGTAGGAAAACAGAAAAGTTAAAAAAACAGAAAAAAATCATCTAAAAGCTGAAAACACGTAAAAAATAATAAATAATAAAATCCGGAGGGGCGCCCAGAGCGCGCCAAGTGGCACGCTCCCAGCCCACCCCAATTGACCCTTGCGGGGGCTCCCGAAGGAGTACTCCTCAATTATTTTTTGCGGTTCAAAAGCATTGCTACAACCCTAACAAGACGATAAGACCTACAACTACGTAGCTCAGGACTAGCGTAGGACGAGGACATTTTGTACATTCGTATGCGCGCTGAACCCATGCGGCCAACAGTGCACCGGAGCAAACAAACAAACAAAGACAAACAATAGGGCCACAAATAGTTGTTGATGTCATCTTAGATGAGTCCTAGACAAATCCTTCCGAGAAAGAGAGAGAGAGAGAGAGAGACTTGCGCCACTTAAACTTCCACAGCTTTTTGGGTTCTTCTCTTGCTTATTTGTAGAACAAACCAAGAGGGGTGGTCACGGCCCTTGTGTGAGACTTGCATCCCATGTCTCGAAGATCATCTCATGCAGCTAACGGCGGTGCTATGACCAGGCCACATAAGGTGGTGCCCTAGATGTTATGTCATGAGAAGGAGAAAGCTACAAACAGAACACGAATGCACACCACTCTAGCTTAGCTCGCCCCTCCCTCGCTCCCGCGTCGCTGCGGCGGCCACCTCACCGCCCTTAGTTTCCTAGCGGCATGGGCACGCCGCGCTCTCCAAGCTCTAGATCCCGCTACGGCCCCGCGGACGGGAGGGAGGTGCGGGGTTTTCCCTCCAGTCCGTCGAGTGTCACACCGCCCACGCCTGGCCGCTGCACCCCATCCTCTCCAGATTCGGTTTCCCCGCCGCGTCTCCTGCTCCGGGGTGAATGCCCGTCTAGTGCTACAGCTGTTGGTACGGTGGATCCGGTAGTATAGCCGTCTGGTCGCCTCCAGTCCATCATAGTAGATGTTGCAGCTTGTACGGCGGATCCAGAGGAGTTGCCCCCTCGTCGCCTTCAGTCTATCATCGTTGCACCGTCCCCCGCAGTCAACCTTTCCTCTTCGGGGTCGGATGGTGGGTGGAAAGATGTTTCCTCAAGAAAGAACCGTAGGCGCAGCCTTGATCTGCCGGTCCATAGCATGGCTCCTCCGCCTCCTCCCTCGGACCGCCAACGGGCGTTCAATGTGGCAGATGGCCGGGAGGCCTTCTTAAGCCGCTTTCGCGGCCATTGCTTTCGGTGCCTCAGCAAGCGCCATCATCGGAAAGACTGTCGTGATCCACTCCATTGCATCATCTACAAGCGCCCATGGCACTTTGGCCGCTAATTCCCTCAAAATCCACGCAATGGCCATGGTGGTTCAGCTGCTGCTAGGCCAGGTCCGTTGGCGCATCGTCCTCCAGTTAGCTCTCGCCTGCACTTCCCGACACCGCCACCCCCTCCACCCCCCTACTCCCAGCTCCTTTGATTGCCGAGCTCAGTATGGTCGACCCTACGCGCCGGCCTCGCTCCAGCCACAAAGTGGGCATCTCCACGCCGGAGGTGGAGCGGGCCATCTTCTTCCTCATGCAGCGCACTTTCGAGGGGGTTGCGGCCATGTCGCCCATGGCCGTTGGGCGCGCCATGGAGGCCCAGCTCTGCGTCCCGCCTCATTAGCTGTGGGTGACAGTGCACCACCCTGAAGACTTCCTCGTCGTCTTTACCCAGCCAGCCCACCACGACAACGTTGTACGCCGTGGCACTCTGCATGTCGATGGCACCAACTTCACCATCTCGCCATGGCATGAGAACGACCACGCTGGCTCCGCCACCTTCAACCTGCGCATCCGCTGCGTCCTCAAGAACATGCCGATGTAGTACTGGTCCATCGAGGGGGCGTAGGAGGTGTTCGGCAAGGTGCACATCGACCGCCTCGAGAGCTGCACGCTGGAGCGCAGCCATGCCAAGAACTTCACTTGCTGGGTCTGGGTGTGGGACATGGCCTTCATCCCCACCAGGCACACCTACTGGAAGCTTCATGATGACCCACAAGTATAGGGGATCAATCGTAGTCCTTTCGATAAGTAAGAGTGTCAAACCCAACGAGGAGCAGAAGGAAATGACAAGCGGTTTTCAGCAAGGTAATGTCTGCAAGCACTGAAATTATAAGTAACGAGTAGTTTTGTAGCAAGATAATTTGTAACGAGCAAGTAACGGTAATGGTAACAAAAGTGCAGCAAGGTAGCCCAATCCTTTTGAGGCAAAGGACAGGCCAAAACGGTCTCTTATGATAAGCAAAGCGTTCTTGAGGGTACACAGGAATTTCATCTAGTCACTTTCATCATGTTGGTTTGATTTGTGTTCGCTACTTTGATAATTTGATATGTGGGTGGACCGGTGCTTAGGTGTTGTCCTTACTTGAACAAACCTCCTACTTATGATTAACCCCCTTGCAAGCATCCGCAACTACGAGAAAAGCATTAAGAATAAATCTAACCATAGCATTAAACTTTTGGATCCAAATCAGTCCCTTACGGAATAGCGCATAAACTAGGGTTTAAGCTTCTGTCACTCTCGCAACCCATCATCTAATAACTACTCCACAATGCATTTCCTTAGGCCCAAATATGGTGAAGTGCCATGTAGTCGACGTTCACATGACACCACTAAGGGAATCACAACACACATATCATCAAAATATCGAACACATATCAAGTTCACATGATTACTTGCAACAAGATTTCTCACGTGACCTCAAGAACAAAAGTAACTACTCACTAATGATAATCATGCTCAAGATCAGAGGGGTATTAAATAGCATAATGGATCTGAACATATAATCTTCCACCAAATAAACCATATAGTAATCAACTACAAGATGTAATCAACACTACTAGTCACCCACAAGTACCAATCTATAGTTTCGGTACAAAGATTGAACACAAGAGATGAACTAGGGTTTGAGAGGAGATGGTGCTGTTGAAGATGTTGATGGAGATTGCCCTCCCCAAGATGGGAGAGTTGTTGGTGATGATGATGACGATGATTTCCCCCTCCGGGAGGGAAGTTCCCCCGGCGGAATCGCTCCGCCGTAAATAACATGCCCATGTCGCATAAACCATGATAACAGTGATCTCCTATTTTAACTGAGACAACAGGCATGCCAACAACATGTCTATGTTTATCTTTTTCATCGGGTTTGGCAATTCTAGCAGCTTCATCACAGAAGTAAATAACATGCCCATCTATATTTTCAACCAAAAGATCTTTAACCATAGCAACACTAGGTTCTACTTTGATTTGTTCAGCAGGTTTGGAAGTTCTAATATAACTTTTGTTGACCACAGTTGAGACTTTAGCATGTTCCTTTATCCTAACAGGGAAAGGTGGTTTTTCAATATAAGCAGTAGGCACAACTAGATCAACATTGTAAATAATAGTTTCATCTTTAGCTATTACTGGTTCTTTAATTTCTTCTTTGATAGGTGGGTGATATTTAAACCACTTCTCCTTAGGGAGGTCAACATGAGTAGCAAATGATTCACAAAAGGAGGCTACTATCTCAGAGTCAAGTCCATATTTAGTGCTAAACTTTTGAAAAGCATCGGTATTCATAAAAGATTTAACACAATCATACTTGAGCTTAATACCTGACTC
The DNA here is from genome assembly GCA_011799875.1 of Thinopyrum elongatum. Taxonomy (NCBI): domain Eukaryota; kingdom Viridiplantae; phylum Streptophyta; class Magnoliopsida; order Poales; family Poaceae; genus Thinopyrum; species Thinopyrum elongatum. The sequence goes on along the minus strand of CM022303.1, from coordinate 384,913,110 downwards.
TTTACCTTCGTCGAGTTCCCAATCTTCAGAGTTGCATTTAATTCTTTCTAAAAGATCCCACCGGAAGTCAATAGTCTTCTTCATAAAGGAACCAGTACAAGAAGTATCAAGCATGGATAGATCATCATGAGAAAGCCGAGCATAAAAATTCTGAATAATAATTTCTCTTGAGAGCTCATGATTGGGGCATGAATATAACATTGAATTAAGCCTCCCCCATGCTAGAGCGATACTTTCTCCTTCACGAGGCCAAAATTTTTATATATAATTCCGATCACGATGAACTAGATGCATAGGATGAAATTTTTGGTGAAATTCCAATTTCAATCGATTCCAATTTCAAGATCCAATATCATCGCATAGCCTATACCATGCCAATGCTTTTCCCTTCAAAGATAAAGGGAAAACCTTCTTCTTAGCTTCATCTTCGGGTAAACCTGCATGCTTGAATAATCCACAAATTTCATCCACATATATCAAGTGCATATCAGGATGTTCGGTTCCATCTCCTGCATAAGGATTAGCAAGCAGTTGTTATATCATACCCAAAGGAATTTCATAACCAATATTTTCAGTAGGTGCAGTAGGTTGAGGGGTAACTAATTGTGGTTCCGGTCGAGGTGAAGATACCCCGAACAAACCCCTCAAAGGATTGTTCTCCATAGTAACAAGTAACAATAAATTTCAGCACGTAGTAATAATTTTTTCTTACCGATTTCCACTTACCAAGAGCGCTTCACTCCTCGGCAACGGCGCCAGAAAAGAGTCTTGATGACCTACAAATATAGGGGATCAATCATAGTCCTTTCAATAAGTAAGAGTGTCGAACCCAACGAGGAGCAGAAGGAAATGACAAGCGGTTTTCAGCAAGGTAATGTCTGCAAGCACTGAAATTATAAGTAACGAGTAGTTTTGTAGCAAGATAATTAGTAACGATCAAGTAACGGTAATGGTAACAAAAGTGCAGCAAGGTAGCCCAATCCTTTTGAGGCAAAGGACATGCCAAAACGGTCTCTTATGATAAGCAAAGCGTTCTTGAGGGTACACGGGAATTTCATCTTGTCACTTTCATCATGTTGGTTTGATTTGTGTTCGCTACTTTGATAATTTGATATGTGGGTGGACCGGTGCTTAGGTTATGTTCTTACTTGAACAAACCTCCTACTTATGATTAACCCCCTCGCAAGCATCCGCAACTACGAGAAAAGTATTAAGAATAAATCTAACTATAGCATAAACTTTTGGATCCAAATCAGTCCCTTACGGAATAGCACATAAACTAGGGTTTAAGCTTCTATCACTCTCGCAACCCATCATATAATAACTACTCCACAATGCATTCCCTTAGGCCCAAATATGGTGAAGTGCCATGTAGTCGACGTTCACATGACACCACTAAGGGAATCACAACATACATATCATCAAAATATCAAACACATATCAAGTTCACATGATTACTTGCAACAAGATTTCTCCCGTGTCCTCAAGAACAAAAGTAACTACTCACTAATGATAATCATGCTCAACATCAGAGGGGTATTAAATAGCATAATGGATCTAAACATATAATCTTCCACCAAATAAACCATATAGTAATCAACTACAAGATGTAATCAACACTACTAGTCACCCACAACTACCAATCTATAGTTCCGGTACAAAGATTGAATACAAGAGATGAACTAGGGTTTGAGAAGGGATGGTGATGTTGATGGAGATTGCCCTCCCCAAGATGGGAGAGTTGTTGGTGATGATGATGATGATGATGATTTCCCCCTCCGGGAGGGAAGTTCCCCCAGCGGAATCGCTCCTCCAAAGGGCAAAAGTGCTCCTGCCCAAGTTCCGCCGAGAGACGGCGGCGCTTCATCCCGAAAGTCTTCTACTTATTTTTGTGTGAACCTTGCATATTATGAGAGAAAAGGCATTAGAATTACTCCAAAAAGCATTATTATGCATAAAAACATCATGAATAACAGTAGAAAAACATGATGCAAAATGGACGTATCACTTCCCCGTGGTGCTGGGCGCGTGGAGGAGATGGAGGGCTTCTCGTGGCCGGACCACAGCGCGGTTCGACCTCCTCATCCATGTCGACCGCGTGGAATACTGGTCGCCACGCTCACCATGCTCCTCCCACTCGGCGCAGAGCGACATGCCCTTTTCTGGCTCCGACAATGATGTTGCCCTGCCGCGCATCTTCCCGGGGACGTGGACCATGCACGTGGAGGACGGCCAGCGTGAAGAATGGCATAGGAGGCAGGCTTGCGCCCCGGTGGCAGACACGGGCTGTCGGGGCATGCCCCTTGGCGGCCCCAGGCATGACCACGACAATGACGGTGCCGGCAAGAGGTCCTGGAAGGACACGCTCCTGGGGCGGGGCCGCGGCCACCAAGCCCAGGCGGACGCCACCTCCAAGGAGCGCCCCAACCGCAGCCGCTCTCCCCCAGCATGTGATACGTCTCCAACGTATCTATAATTTTTTATTGTTCCGTGCTATTAAAGTATCAATCTTGGATGTTTTCTATACATTTACTAGCAACTTTATATCATTTTTTGGGACTAACCTATTAACCTAGTGCCCCGTGCCAGTTGCTGTTTTTTGCTTGTTTTTTACTTTGCAGAATATCAATACCAAACGAAGTTCAATTGCCACAAAACTTTTTGGAGATTTTTTTCTGGTGATAAGAGACCCTGGAAGCTTTTGGAGTACATGAGAGGAGGCCTGTGGGGCCCACTAGACACCAGGGCGTGGGCCTCTGGCGCGCCCTGATGGGTAGTGGGGCCCATAGGCACCGCCTTGACCTACCTCCACATCTATAAATACTTTAAAATCCCAAAAACCCTAGGGGAGTCGTTGAAATACTTTTTCTACCACCACAAGTTCCAGAACCAAGAGATCTAATCTAGAGGCCCTTTCCGGCACTCTGCCGGAGGGGGCAACAATCACGGAGGGGTTCCTCATCATCCTTGCTGCCCCTCCGATGATGCGTGAGTAGTTTACCAAAAACCTACAAGTCCGTAGTTAGTGGCTAGATGGATTCTTCTCTCTTTTTGATATTCAATACATTGTTCTCCTTGATGTTCTTGGAGATCTATTTGACGTAACTCTTTTTTTTTACGGTGTGTTTGTTGGGATCCGATGAATTGTGAGTTTATGATCAGATCTATCCATGAATATTATTTGAGTCTTCTCTGAACTCTTTTATGCATGATTGTTATAGCCTCGTATTTCCTCTCCGATTTATTGGTTTGGTTTGGCCAACTAGATTGATTTATCTTGTCATGGGAAGAGGTGCTTTGTGATGGGTTCGATCTTGCGGTGCTCAATCTCAGTGACAGAAAAAGACATGACACGCATGTATCGTTGCTATTAAGGGTAACAAGATGGGGTTTATTCATACGTGAGTTTATCTTGTCTACATCATGGCATCTATCCTAATGCATTACTCTATTTTTCCATGAACTTAATACACTAGATGCATGCTGGATAGCGGTCAATGTGTGGAGTAGTAGTAGTAGATGCAAAATTGTTTTGGTCTACTAATCTTGGGCGTGATGCCTATATACATGATCATTGCCTTGGATATCGTCCTAATTATTTGCTTTTCTATCAATTGCCCAATAGTAATTTGTTTACCCACCGTATGCTATGTTCTCGAGAGAAGCCTCTATTGAAAACTATGGCCCCGAGTCTATTTCCTATCATATATTAAAACCAAAAATACCTTTCTGCAATTTTATTTTATTTATTTTATTTTCTATTTTTGTTAGATCTATTTATCAAATCCTATACAATTTAATCTATCTCAATACCGTTGAGGGATTGACAACCCCTTCACGTGTTGGGTTGCAAGTATTTGTTGTTTGTGTGCAGGTGCTGTTTACATAGTGTTGCTTAGTTCTCCTACTGGATTGATAACCTTGGTCTCATTACTAAGGGAAATACTTACCTCTGTTGTATTGCATCATCCTCTCCTCTTCGGGGAAATACCAACGCAGATTACAAGCTCTTGGGACGAATTTCTGGCATCGTTGCCGGGGAGACATCATCAACACCTATCAAGTACCTACGCATAAACTCTCATCTCCGTGCAATTACTTTGTTTGCCATTTGCCTCTCGTTTTCATCTCCCCTGTTTCTAAAACATTTTATCAAAAAACACAAAAATGTTTTACTTTGTTGGTTTGCTTGTTTGTTTGGAATAATTGTATGTTTATTGGAAATTAGAAATAAAAGGCTTATGGGTCCTCATCCACTTGCTAATCTTTTTGAAAGATCCAATTATAATGAACCAATTGCTAGTGAATTGAGTTCACTAGATTATCTTTATGAAGTTTTGCTTGAGATTCGTGAATCTGAAAATTGTGATGAAGTGTTAAAAGAAGAAATTTATAAAGTGATTCATGATAGCTCCTTGAATGAAAAGCATGATTGCAATGATGTTATTATAAATTCTATTAATGTCAATTGTGTTAATAATATGCAAAACCCTAAGCTTGGGGATGCTAATTTTGCTATGTCCACTACTTATTGCAATGATCATGATTGGGGTGATTCTTCTTATGATCTTGAAAATTTATTTAAGCCTCATGATGAATATTTTAGTGATAATAATGTTTGCAATAATATTGAAGGTGGGTTTGGAAGATCGTCAACTTTAGGTAAAAATAATCCCACATATTTGGAGAGTGTTCAATCTTATGAAATTTTTGATAAAAGTTGGTTTGGAGAGGTCATGACTTTATTTGATGATAATCCCACTATTTTGGAAGAGTGTCAACTTTACATTCATGTGGATCATGTAGAGAATATGTTATGTTATAGCTATATTGTTGAATTTGAATATGATCCCACATGTAATTATTATGAGAGAGGGAAATATGGTTGTAGAAATTTGCATGTTACTAAATTACCTCTCTTCATGTTGAGATTGTCTATGTTTTATTCTTCTTCCTTGAATATGCTAGAAATTGCTCGTCTTGATAAATTGTTTGCTTATAAAATACCAATGCTTAGCAAGAGAGTTAGACTTAAATGTGTTTGTCACATGTTTCATGATGCTCTCTTTGCGTTTCAATTATTATCTTTCATGTGAGCGTCATTAAAATTATCAATTCCTAGCTAAAAGGCTTTAAAGGAAAGCGCTTGTTGGCAGACAACCCAATATTTTTCTTTTCTATTTTTATGAGTTTACACAATTATGCTACTGTTATAATTGTGTTTTTATGTTTTAATTAGTGTTTGTGCCAAGTAAAGCCTTTAGGATTATGTTGGATGATAGTTGACTTGATCCTGTTGGAAAACAGAAGGTTTCGCATCCAGTAGAAGAATTGTTAATATTTGCTGGAACGTGGAAAAATTCTGAATTTTTTACACATGATTTATATACAAATTTCCCATGTATTTCAAATATTTCAGAATTTTTGGAGTTACATAAGTATGAGCTTAGTTCAGTTTTCTACAGACTGTTCTATTTTTGACAGATTTTGTTTTCGTTGCATTGTGTGCTTATTTTGATGAATCTATGGATTGTATCGGGGGGTATAAGCCATGGTAAAGTTAGAATACAGTAGATATAATGCAATAACAAAATATGAATGGGTTGCAACAGTACTTAAAGTAGTGAATTGTTTTCTTATACTAATGGATCTCACGAAGGTTTTGTTAAGTTTTGTGTGATTGAAGTTTTCAAGTTTTGGGTGAAATCATGATGGATGAAGGAATAAGGAGTGAAAAGAGCCTAAGCTTGGGGATGCCCATGGCATCCCAAGGTAATATTCAAGGAGTACCAAGCAACTAAGCTTGGGGATGCCCCAGAAGGCATCCCCTCTTTCTTCTAACGACCATCGGTAATTTTACTTGGAGCTATATTTTTATTCGTCACATATCATGAGTTTTTCTTGGAGCGTCTTCTATAATAAGAGTCTTTGATTGTATTTCTTTTTAGTTTGTCACAATCATCCTTGCTGGACACACCTATTTGAAAGAGCCATAATGATGCTATGATTTGTTAGAATTGCTCTTTCTGCTTCACTTAATTTTTTTTTAGCTATGGAATTGCTCTAGTACTTCACTTATATCTTTTTTAGCATGGTGCTGGTTTAATTTTTGAAGAAATACTCTCATGCTTCACTTAGATCATTTGGAGAGTTAGCAAAATTTTGAAGAAATACTCTCATCCTTCACTTAGATCATTTTGAGAGTTAGAATTTTTTTAAGGAAATATTCTCTCATCCTTCACTCATGTTATTTTGAGAGATGAAAATTTTGAAGAAATATTTATGCTCGCGTGCTTCGCTTAAATTTGTTTGAGAGCTTGTTATTTACAATGGTAATTTGCTTAAAACATGAAATTGGTCCCAAAGTGATAGATATTCAAGAGGGATACAATAAAAACTTTCATGAAGATCATTGGATATTATAAACTTGATTCCTTGCAATAGTTTTGTGATATGGAGATAGTAATATGGCAGTTATGTTGGTGAGTAATTATGATTTAGTAAGAATATTGGTGTTAAGGTTTGTGATTCCCTATGCAAGCACGAAAGTCAATAGTTATGCAACGAAGTTATATCCTACTTGTGGTGCATTATTCAGTGTTAGTTATGTTTAATGCTCGTTTATGATCATTTTCATTTCTTGGTTGGTCGCTTCTCAATCAATTTGCTAGCCTCCATTTGTACTAAGCGGGAATATTGTTTGTGCATCCAGCTCCTTAAACCCAAAGTTGTGCCAAATGAGTCCACCATACCTACCTATATGCGGTATTTCCATGCCGTTCCAAGTAAATTTGTATGTGCCAACTCTAATTTTCAAAATGAATTTCCTTTTCATGTTCCTATACCACTCATGAAGCGGCAGGGGCTGGCCAATATTTTCCATACTAGGTATGTTATTCTCAAGATGAGTGTTTATTCACTTGTCATTGCATGAGAGTGTGGCAGGTAATAGGGATGCCCAGTCCCAAAATGAAAAAAATATATGTTATTCATAATAAATTCCTTGGAAAGTGTTGGTACGGAAGCCACCCGTGGATACGGCTAGCCATGGATTGTGTAAGAAAGGTGGAAAAAGAAATAAACTTTATTTTATGTTTGGGAACCTCCTATGATTCACCTAGCATGGAAGATATTGGGAATTCTCGGTCGTTTTTGTTGACAAGAAAAGCATGCCTCTCAAAACAATTTTATCTCTCAATTTAAGCTATGAGCTCTAGCACCTCTACAATCTCTGCTTCCCTCTGCGAAGGGCCTATCTATTTACCTTTATGCAATTTTAATTTTTATTGAGTCTCCATCTTCTCTTACAAAGCACCAACTAGGGAACACTATTATAATACTTGAGCATTGGATGTAGCTAAGGGCATCTCCAGCCGTTTGGCCCCCAAGGGCTTGAAATAGCGCCGCTTGGGGGCTAACCGGCGATATTTTTGCCGTGGGGGCGCTCGGGTTCCCAACCGCCGCCCCAAGTTGGCCCCCAGACGCCGTTTTCCAAATGGAAATTGGGCTCAAATTCAAAGAAAATGACTCGATTTTGGACGAAATTTAGGTGGTTTCATTCATATTTGTACAAATTTAAAGACATACATATAAACATAAAAAAACTACGCCGCCGCCCCGGGCCTAGTTCATGTCGAGGAGCTGGTAGAAGGCGGTGTAGTCGCCACCATCGCCGCCACCATTGTCGTCGTCGTCCTGCACGCCACCGTCCTACATGTCGTTGTCCTTGCTGCAGCCCTGCCCTAGATCATCGCTGCGGACGGGGTTGGTCGGTGCCGGCACCTCCTCGTCACTGTCGTCGAGGACGATGACGCCTCCCTCGTCGCGACCGCGGCGCCGCTCGGCGATCTCCTCCAGAGCGCGGCGCTGGCGCTCCATCTCCTCCCGCACGTAGTCGTCACGTGACCATTTCAGGCCGGTGTCGAGGTCGGCGGCCATCTCGACATGCTCTTGCTTGAAGACGACGGGCGTCGCCGGCTCGTTCTTCGGCCTGACCAGGCAAAGATTGCCGCGGGGAGGTGAAGGTTGGCAGCGGCCCTCGTTTATGACGAGGTTGCCACCGCGGCCACGCCGGCGCTCCGGCGTCTCCTAGGGCTCGGGCTTGACAGTGGCGATCAGCGGCGAGACGGAGGAGCGAGAGCCAGAGGAAGAGGAGGACGACCCCGCCATGCTCCTCGGCAGCCACAAACTCCCGCTCCAACGTGAGAACCATGGCGTCGGGTACTCCAACGGCGGCTCGTTGCCACCCTCGATGTGCTCGAGGACGGCATGGAGCATGCACCTAGGGACGCCCCACCACTGACGGCGTCCGTCGGAGTTGTGGCGCCCCCTTGGCGCCAGAGGGCCGTTGGTGGAAGCAAGTTGGTCGACATGGCGACATTGGAAATACGCCGTCCACAGAGGGAGGTGATACGTCTCCAACGTATCTATAATTTTTGCTTGTTCCATGCTGTTATATTATCATTCTTGGATGTTTTACAATCATTTTATAGCAACTTTATATCATTTTTTGGGACTAACCTATTGAGATAGTGCCCAGTGCCAGTTGCTGTTTTTTGCTTGTTTTTTACTTCGCAGAATATCAGTACCAAACGGAGTCCAAACATAGCGAAACTTTTTGAAGAATTTTTCTGGACCAGAAGACACCTGTTGGGCCAAAGAAGTACCAAAGGGGGGCTCCAAGGGTAGCACAGCCCACCTGGGCATGCCTGGGGGCTCAGGCGCACCCTGGTGGGTTGTGCCAACCTCGTCCGACTCCCGCACCGCCTCTTTGCTCTATAAATACCCGAAAAACCCTAGGGGAGTCGACGAAACACAATTCCAGCCGCCGCAAGTTCTAGAAGCACCAGATCCAATCTGGACACCATCATGGAGGGGTTCATCATCCTCATTGGTGCCTCTCCGATGATGCGTGAGTAGTTCATTGTAGACATACTGGTCCGTAGTTAGTAGCTAGATGGCTTGCTCTCTCTCTTTTGATTCTCAATACAATGGTCTTTTGGAGATCTATTTGATGTAACTCTTTTTGCGGTGTGTTTGTTGGGATCCGATGAACTTTGAGTTTATGATCAGATCTATTTATCCATGAAAATTATTTGAGTTTCTTTGATCTCTTATATGCATGATTACTTATAGTCTCGTATTTCTTATTCGAATCTTTGGTTTAGTTAGGCCAACTAGATCGATTTTTCTTGCCATGGGAAGAGGTGCATTGTGATGGGTTCGATCGTGCGGTGTTCTTTCCCAGTGACAGAAGGGGCAGCAAGACACATATGTATCGTTGCTATTAAGGATAACACGATGGGGTCTATTCCTACATGAATAGATCTTGTCTACATCATGTCATCGTTCTTATTGCATTACTCCATTTCTCCATGAACTTAATACACTAGATGCATGCTGGATAGCGGTCGATGTGTGGAGTAATAGTAGTAGATGCAGGCAGGAGTCAGTCTACTAATCTTGGACGTGATGCCTATATAATGATCATTGCCTGGATATCGTCATAATTATTTCAAGTTCTATCAATTGCCCAACAATAATTTGTTTACCCGCCGTATGCTATTTTTCTCGAGAGAAGCCACTAGTGAAATCTATGGCCCCCGGGTCTATTCTTTATCATATTTGCTTTGAGATCTATTTTTATTTGCTTTTGTTTTCAGATCTATTATTCTAAAAACCCAAAAATACCTTGCTGCACTTTTTCTTTATTTATTTTATTTTGTTTTATCATGAGATCTATTTATCCAAAATCATACAAACCAATCTATATTTTACCCGAGAGGGATTGACTACCCCTCTTACGTGTCGGGTTGCAAGTATTTGTTCTTTGTGTGCAGGTACCGTTTACATAGTGTTGCTTGGTTCTCCTACTAGTTCAATAACCTTGGTTTCATACTAAGGGAAATACCTACTATAGCTGTGCTGCACCATCCCTTCCTCTTCGGGGAAATACTAACGCGGACACGAGCCATCAGGAGGTTGTCAGAGGCATACCTCGGCTGTTGCCGCGCTTCCTCCAGCAAGGATGCCTGGATCCGCGCGATCTCACCGCGCTGTTCCGCATTGAAGGGCGGCGGGGCCACGGGGACGCCTTCGGCGCTGAGCCTCCAAGCGCCTGGCACGCGCATGTCGGGCGGCGCCGGGTAGTTCGCCTCATGGAGAACGTGTGCCTCCCACTCATGCAGCGACCGGCGGCCAAAGCCGTTGGCTGTCGCTCCGTCGCTGGGGAATCTTTCCGCCATGGCCTCGGGGTGGTGGGGGGTTTGAGGCGAGAGAGAGGTTTTCGATGATGGGGATTGACTCGAGAGAGAGGTTTCCGGTGATGGGGATGCGAGTGTGCGACGAGCGGTGGCGAGGCACAGCTTTTATAGCCAGGAAAGGGCGGGAGCGGTGCTGCCACGCGGTGGGAAAGGGTGGGATGCACGGCGGCTCGCCATCACTGTGCCGCCTGACCGGCGCATTCAACCAGCACGGGAGCCAAGGCGATGAGGACGATGAAGGTTCTCGACGACGCCCAGTCGCTGACTAGGCGGGCCCACACGGGAGGAATTTGGCATTGTTTGTTTTCGTGCCAAATTTCTTTCCCCCGGCGCCCCTGGGCGCCCCCCAGCGTGCTGGGTTAGGCCTAAGTCTGTCGAAGACAATTTCGGCCCTAACCGGCTAAATTTGGGCTCCTGGGGGCGCGACTAAGCCATTTTCTTGGCACAGGCAATAAAAAAGGTGCATGGGGGCCCATTGGGAGCGGCTGGAGATGCTCTAATATTTGAGTGTGTTTCATGAATGGTTCAATGATTGAGTGTTATGGGCTAGGGATAGCTTTCTTTAGCGTTGATATTTTGAAAGACATGGTTGTTTGTTGATATGCTTGAGTATTGATGTCATCATGTCAAATTATAGACTATTGCTTTGAATCACTTAAAGTCCAAATGTCCATGCTACAAAAGAAAAGAATATGTGATGAATATGATAGGTAGCATTCAGCATCAAAAATTCTGTTTTTATTATTTACCAACTCGAGGACGAGCAGGAATTAAGCTTGGGGATGCTTGATACGTCTTCAACGTATCTACAATTTTTTATTGTTCCATGCTATTAAAGTATCAATCTTGGATGTTTTATATACATTTACTAGCAACTTTATATCATTTTCTGGGACTAACCTATTAACCTAGTGCCTAGTGTCAGTTGCTGTTTTTTGCTTGTTTTTTACTTTGCGAAATATCAATACCAAACAAAGTCCAATTGCCATGAAACTTTTTGGAGATTTTTTATGGTGATAAGAGACCCTGGAAGCTTCTGGAGTACACAAGAGGAGACCTGTGGGGCCCACTAGAAACCAGGGCGCGCCAGGGGCCTCTAGCGCGCCCTGATGGGTAGTGGGGCCCACAAGCACCGCCTTGACCTACCTCCGCCTCTATAAATACTCTAAAATCCCAAAAACCCTAGGGGAGTCGATGAAATACTTTTTCTGCCGCCGCAAGTTCCAGAACCACGAGATCCAATCTAGAGGCCTTTTCTGGCACTCTGTCGGAGGGGGCAACGATCACGGAGGGGTTCTTCATCATCCTTGCTGCTCCTCCGATGATGCGTGAGTAGTTTACCACAACCTACGGGTCCGTAGTTAGTAGCTAGATGACTTCTTCTCTCTTTTTGATCTTCAATACAATGTTCTCCTCGATGTTCTTGGAGATCTATTTGATGTAACTCTTTTTTTGAGGTGTGTTTGTTGGGATCCAATGAATTGTGAGTTTATGATCAGTTCTATCCATGAATACTATTTGAGTCTTCTCTGAACTCTTTTATGCATGATTGTTATAGCCTCGTATTTCTTCTCCGATTTATTGGTTTGGTTTGGCCAACTAAATTGATTTATCTTGACATGGCAAGAGGTGCTTTGTGATGGGTTCGATCTTGTGGTGCTCAATCTCAGTGACAGAAAGAGACATGGCACATATGTATCATTGCTATTAAGGGTAACAAGATGGGGTTTATTCATACGTGAGTTTATCTTGTCTACATCATGTCATCTTGCCTAATGCATTACTCCGTTTTTCCATGAACTTACTACACTAGATGCATGCTGGATAGCGGTCGATGTGTGGAGTAATAGTAGTAGATGCAGAATTGTTTAGGTATACTAATCTTGGACGTGATGCCTATATACATGATCATTGCCTTGGATATCGTCATAATTATTTGCATTTCTATCAATTGCCCAACAGTAATTTGTTTACCCACCGTATGCTATTTTATCGAGAGAAGCCTCTAGTGAAAACTATGGCCCCCTGGTCTATTTCCTATCATATATTAAAACCAAAAATACCTTGCTGCAATTTTCTTTCATTTATTTTATTTTGTATTTTTGTTAGATCTATTTATCAAATCCTATACAAGCTAATCTATGTCATTACCGTTGAGGCATTAACAACCCCTTCATTAGTTGGGTTGCAAATATTTGTTGTTTGTGTGCAGGTGTTGTTTATATAGTGTTCCTTAGTTCTCCTACTGGATTGATAACCTTGGTTTCATAATTGAGGGAAATACTTACCTCTGCTGTGTTGCATCATCCTCTCCTCTTCGGGGAAATACCAACGCAGATTACAAGCAATCAGCACGCCACCGCTCTAGTAGGTCCAGGGGCCAGAGACGCAGGGGCACACGTCCTGCGGCCAAGGAGGGCACTGCCGCGCCGGTGAACCGCGGCAAGGAACGGGCCGCTGCTGCACCGGCGCCACCAGCCCAGATCGTCACCGGTGCACACAACGACGTCATCGCGTAGTTCTTCTCCACCGCCAAGATGTCGCTCTCTGCTTTCAGGCAGGCGCGCGCTGACGACATGCTCCTCGACGCTGAGATAGAGGCCACACTCGCAGCCCTGCTAGAGTTCTCCGACAGGACCAAGCGCAAGACCGCGGAGCAACGATGACGATCCCGGACATCTTCGGGCCCACTCTGTCCGGGCCAAGCTGCAACCCGGCTAGTTTCAACTGCCGCACGCCCACTGCAATGACCACAGTGGCGGTGCAGCTCGGCGAGGTGACCGAGCAGGTCTGCCAATTGGAGATCGAGGACACCGGGGCGGCCCCTCGCCGTCTCTTCACCAACAACCCCCCGGCGCTGCTACCGTCGCCGCCATCCAAGCGCCAATCCGCCCCACCCAAGTCTCGTGCAACTTTCGTGCCACCACCACGCCAGAGCGCGCGCCAGGCCATGCGAAACAACACCGCCCTTCTGACCCAGCGCGCCACGCTTCGTCTGGTGCAGGGGCTGGGACTGCTGGGGCCCAAGGAGAAGATGACGGCAAGGGCGGCAGAAGCCTTCATCCGCAGATTCGACAAGCCGCTCTCCGACGACGACATCAACGTCATCGCCAAGCTGACCCGACTCAACAGGGACGCACTGAGGGTCGCGGTTGGCCTGGTTGGCCCTAATGTTGTTGCCAAGGAGGCCGCTGTGTAGTCATGATAGTATGCCATCTGTTCTGTAGTTACTCCCGGCAGCGATCGACATTAGGTCGGCTCAAGTTAGGTCTTGTTCTCCCCTGTATCAGTAGTGGTAGGAGGTGTAGCTGCCGCCGTCGAGGGTTGGGGCCTATTGGTGGTTGATGGCGTCCCACGCGGTCGGTCATGATCAGAGCTACCAGGGTTAGTCACTGGCTCACCACCGTCTACGGGCCGGCCGACAACGCCAACAAGGATGACTTCCTGGCCGATCTCGCCAGGTCTACTCCGCCACGCACTGAACCATGGCTCATCAATGGGGATTTCAACCTCATCTGTAAGGCGCGGGACAAGAACAACAACAACCTTAACCGGCGCCTTATGGGTAGATTCAGATCGGCCATCGACGTGGCAGGATTACGGCAAATCCGTTGTAGCGATAGAAACTTCACCTAGAGCAGCGAGAGAAGGAACCCTACGCTAGCTAATCTGGATAAATTCTTCTACAATACGCACTGGGAGGGTCTCTTCCCCAACTCCATGCTGCTGGCTGCCTCTATGGCCTGCTCCGACCACTGCCCCCTGACGTTAGTGTGACACCCCCGGCTTAATCGTGCACTAATCATACACGCAAACATGCACGATCAAGCACAGGGACTCACGGGAAGATATCACAACACAACTCTAACACAAATTAATGGAGATCCACAATATTACAGACCAGGGATCCGAAGATCCGAATACATAAGTCAGTCATACAAATAATATCTTAGTACAGACATAGTTAGACAAGTTTTGCCTTAAGAAGGCTTGCACAAACAACGACTCTAGATCGAAAGGCGTAGGCCTCCTGCCTGGGAGCCTCCGATCCTACTCCTGGTCGGCTGGCTCGATCCAGTAGTAAGTGCCGTCTGGACCCTCCTGGTAGTAAGCTCCTATGGTGGCATCTGGCTCCGGGGCTCCATCGTCTGATGTATCATCAAGTAGGGGAATATGGGGAAAAAGAAGTAAAAAGCAACCGTGAGTACTTATTCGAAGTACTCAGCAAGCAAGGATCTACACTACATATGCAACATTATCAAAGAGGAAAGGCTGTATATGTGGACTGGGCTGCAGAAATGACATAATAGAGAGAAGGCCTAGTCCTATCGAAGACTAGCATCTTCACGGAGCCATCATCTTGCAGCAATAGAAGAGAGTAGAATAGCATTTTATTAAGCAAACATGTTGAAGCAAGCCTAGAGATCCTTCCTCGACTCCCTGCGAGAAAGCGATCCCGAAGCTTCAATTAAGTAACAAGTATCCAGTTCAAGTAGTAGATCGGGATACACAAACTGAGCGTCCTTTACCGTAGGACCGGCTATCGATAGATCATTCATCCTTGCAGGGGTGCACTACTGTTACCCAACACGCTCGATCACCTCTGGCCGGACACACTTGCTGGGTAATGCTCGGCCTCGGGAGATCAACACGAAGCAGCGCCCTACCTAGGCTCAGCAGAGAGGTCAGCACGCCGGACTAACCTATGCACCCAGAGGTCTTGGGCCATCGCCCTGGGCACCCTGCGTGTTGCGTGGCTGGCCGGGATGCAGGCGCGACACTGAACTCGTCAGTGAAGTATCCAGCCCAATCCCGGCGATCAGCCCGCACGGTGAAACGTGACGTCTGAAGAGCTTTCAGGAGAAACGTACATCACAGAGGGCCCCATAAACCATTATCCCGCGTGGTGGTAGTGCGTATAGGGCACGTCAACCCACTCAGATCACACACCCAAATCCAATAAGCTCATTTAGTAACACGCGAAGACAATCAGAGTTTCTGAAGCTCCGCCATAATATCACACTCGAGTGCCCTTCCGGCACACCCGACATCATAGATCCCCTGCGGGTACCCATCAGGGTTGACCCGCCTGTAACAAAGGTCAAAGTAACTGTGTGGTCATAACATCAAGGGGGAAACCCCGAGGAATCACCCTCGGTGAATTCCACTCGACGAAATCATCAGGGTGAACGTATGAGGCATCACCCTCGAGGTTCACACTGAAGGGTTGCACGACAGAGTCGTATCGGAATTGGAGAAGGAGGATTCACCCTTGATGACCACGACCGAACAGCTACACTGCAGAGTATTCATCAGAAGTGCGTTACGAGGTATCACCCTCGACACTCGAGAGTAACTATGCAGAGTCGTACAACTAAGGGGGGGTGAGGTGATGTGTCGGTCTCTAGTCGACGATCACATTGATCGAGTCGTCGATGATCAAGCAGGAGCAACAAGGGTAAGGTGGCGGGGGTCACTGATGGTTCACTACCAACCTATACTAAGCATTTTAACATAGGCAGGTAAGGTAACATTAAACAGGTTACAAAAGCAGGCTATGCATTAGAATAGGAGCAAACAATAACAGCAGCAAAATCTAATGCAAGCAGGAGAAATGGAATGGGCGATATCTGGATGCTCAAGGGGGGGCTTGCCTGGTTGCTCTGGCAAGAGAGAGGGGTCGTCAACGAGCTGCTCGTCTGTAGCATAGTCGTACCCGGCTGCAACGTCGTCGGTCTCGGCGTCTATCGAGAGAGAAGGAGGGGAGAGAAATAATAAATTCACGGCAATAATGCAAACAATATGTATGACATGCCTAAATGCTATGTCGGGGTGTTCTACTGCCTAACTAAATGATTTAGATAATTTAGGAATTTATCCGGATTTATTTAATTAAAGTTGGGCACTATTCATTTATCGAAATCGGTCTAAAAGTTCCATGTTCATCTAGCTAGGGGCATCTGACAGGAATACGGCGGGTGTATTCAGATTCGTATCGAAATTCTGAGCAACTTTCATATATAATTTATTTTCATCGGAGTTACGGTTTAATTTATATGATTTTCTAAAGTTTTAATCATTTTCTGAATTTAATTATTTATTTAAATTCGAATTATCCAGAATAGTGAATGATGATGTCAGCACGACATCACCATGATGTCAGCAGGTCAAACCCGGCTGACCAGGGTCAAACCTGACATGTGGGGCCCACATGTCATACACAGTGGCCTTAACAGAGGGGTTAAAATTAACTAATTGGGTTAATTAGTGGGTGGGCCCCAGTAGTCAGTGACTAATTAGTGAGTTAATTAACTAATTATTTAACTAACAGTTTTAATTATTATTTTTAAACGTTTAACAGGGCGGGGCCCATATGTCAGTGATTGGGCCTGCCCAGTCAATAGGGTTGACCCAGTCAACGGGTCAAAGTGGGGCCAGGGGGCCCACTGGTCAGTGGCACGGGGCGGGGCCCACGGCGCCAGGTCAGTACGCCGGCCGGAGCAGCGCCGGCGAGGCTCGGAAACGGCGCACAGGGCACCATTCGAGGCGTTTTCGGTCGCGTTCGATCAGGGAGACGACGCCGCGTCGATCTACGGCACTAGCGCGAGGCGGGGCAGCCGGAGACGAGCACTACGACGGCAATGGCGGACGGCAGTGTTCGGGTGTGGTGGCGAACGGCGTTGCGGCGTGCTTGCGAGCGAGCCAAAAGGCTAGGCGTGGCCTACGCGGTGCGGCGAGTGCGTTGATCACGCGCGGGTGACCAAATGGTCACCGGAGAAGCGCCGGCGAGCAAACGAGGCGGCGGTGGGTTCGGGCTTCGTCGGAGCAGTGGCTACGGGCGGCTAGAGGGGGGCAGGGGAGGGCGCGTCACGCGCAGGAGCTCACCGGGGAGGCGTGGGGACTGGGCAGTGGGCTCGGGATGGACCGGTGGCGTAGATCGAAGGCGAGGTCGTGCGCTGGCCGAGACAAAGGCGGGGTCGAATGCGGCGTCGGCTTTGCTTCCCGGTCCCAATCCGGTGTCGAGGAAGAAGAGGGGGACCACACCGGAGCTCCTGGACTTGACGGGGCGTCAAACGGGTGCCGGTGGCCACGGCTAGGCCGGAGCCACGGTGGCAGCGGTGTTTGGCTGCGACGAGGGAGCGAGGGAGAGGGCGAATGGAGCGGCTAGGGTTCGTCCGCGGGGTCGAGGGGCGGCCCTTGTAGGCGTCCGCGGCGTGCGACGTGCGCTGTCGAGCGTAGGCGAGGGGGGTCCGGGTGCGCGCACGCATGCGCGTTCGACAGCGAGGGCGCGGGTGAGCAGTGAGGTAGGGGACGGCGCTAGGTGGGCTGGGCCGCGCTGTAGCAGTAGGCCTAAGTGCACAGTAGAGCTTTTAGGCCTTTTCTATTTTCTCCTTTTCTGTTTCTTTTCTTTTCTGTTTCTTTTCTTTTCTGTTTTGCTAAATGTTTGGGCACTAAATGAATTTTGTAAAAAGTGTGACCTAGTCCATAAATCACAGTGCATTATATCCTAACACCAAAAACTAGTTTGGGCAAAACATAATTTCATATTTAATTTAGATTAAATAAAAGGCTATTAAATATTGTTTCCAGCCACTGTTAGAGGATGTTTGAGTTACTTAATTAATTTATTAAATGTTGGTTACAATTTTAGAATAGTCTCTGGAATATTTGTTATTTATTGAACATTTTAGTTTCAGTGTTTGAACAACTTTTATTTTCCACTTTAATTTAATTTGAATCTTTGAGTTAGGAGTTGAAATGCAATATGATGCAAATGATGATTAGGCACTGTTAATCATGCTGACCTGTCATTATCAAAAGTGATTACTGTGGCTAATGACATGGGGTGTTACAATTCTCCTCATCTATCAAGAATTCTCGTCCCGAGAATTAAGAGGAAGACTGAAAGAAAGCGGGGTATTCTTCACGAAGACGATCCTCGCGTTCCCAAGTGGCTTCATCTTTAGAATGATTAGACCACTGAAATTTGAGGAATTTGATTGACTTCTGACGAGTCCGGCGTTCAGCTTGATCAAGAATACAGATGGGATATTCTGGATAAGACAGATCTTCCCGCAATTCAAGCATTTTGTGATCCACAGCTCGAATAGGATCCTTGAATCAGCGACGGAGTTGGGATACATGAAATACATCATGCACTTGAGAAAGATTGGGCGACAATTGCAACTGATATGCCACTTCTCCTCGACGGGCAAGAATACGGAATGGGCCAATGTAGCGAGGAGCTAACTTGCCCTTGATTCCGAACCGATGAGTGCCTTTCAACAGAGTGACGCGGAGGTAAGCTTGCCTGCCAGGTTGATAGACCATTTCCTGGTGCTTTTGGTCATAGTTGCTCTTCTGACGAGACTGAGCAGTTTTTAGATGTTCACGGACGATGCGGACTTGTTCTTCAGCTTGCTGAACAAAGTCCGGTCCGACGAGTGAGCGTTCCCCAGTTTCTGACCAATTCAGAGGGGTTCGACACTTATGTCCATATAGCCTTCAAACGGTGCCATCTTCAAACTAGCTTGATAGCTATTGTTGTAAGAGAATTCGGCATACGGGAGAGATTCCTCCCACTTCTTACCGAAGGAGATGACTCAAGCTCGAAGCATATCTTCGAGCACTTGATTAACTCGTTCGACTTGACCCTGTGACTGAGGGTGAAAAGCGGTACTGAAGGACAGGTGAGTTCCCATAGCTTCTTGGAAACTATTCCAGAATCTGGAGGTGAAGAGGCTGCCACGATCAGAACTGATCTCTAGGGGAACACCGTGGAGTGACACAATTCGGGAAACATACAAGTCTGCTAATTGACTAGTAGTGATTGTCACCCTAACTGGCAGAAAGTGAGCAACCTTTGAGAATCGGTCGATGACAATAAAAATAGCATCATGACCCTTCTGAGATCTGGGAAAACCAGTAATGAAATCCATTTGGACCTTGTCCCATTTCCATTCAGGAATTGCAAGGGGTTGCAGAGTTCCAGCAGGCCTTTGGTGTTCTGCTTTAATGCGGCGACAGACGTCACACTCAGAAACATAACGAGCAATGTCTCACTTCGTATTAGGCCACCAGTATCTCTGACAAAT
The DNA here is from genome assembly GCA_011799875.1 of Thinopyrum elongatum. Lineage (NCBI taxonomy): Eukaryota > Viridiplantae > Streptophyta > Magnoliopsida > Poales > Poaceae > Thinopyrum > Thinopyrum elongatum. The sequence goes on along the minus strand of CM022303.1, from coordinate 384,893,753 downwards.
GTCACGGTACATCTCTGTGCTACCAGGATGAATTGACAGAGGAGTGTCATGAGCTTCTTTCATAACGTGTTCCCTCTCATCCTTGAACTTAGGTACGAAGAGACGGCGTTGGAAGAATAGGATCCCATCATCAGCAATATGGAATTCCGACGGTTTTGCTTTTTCGAGGTATCGCTTAATCCTTTCAACTTCAGAGTCATACCGTTGCATAGTCTTGATGTTGTGTTCTAAATCTGGTTCGACAACCAGGGTATTGAGATAACCCTGTGGAACAATATGGAGGTTCAATTTGCGAAGTTCTTCATAAAGGAGAGGTTGTGCTTCCTGAACCATAAGATTGTTGCAATAAGCCTTGCGACTCAAAGCATCGGCCATTACATTAGCCTTGTCAGGGGTATATGAGATATTCCTATCATAATCGGCAATTGTTTCGAGCCATCTTTGTTGATGAAGGTTCAGATCTGGTTGAGTATATAGATACTTCAAACTCTGATGATCCATGTATATCTCGCATCGGTTTCCGAGAAGGTAATGTCGCCATAGCTTCAAGGCATAAATAACAGCAGAAAGTTCAAGATCATGCACTGGATAATTCTCTTCATGAGGATGCAATTGTCGGGAGGCATAAGCAATCACCTTACGCTCTTGCATTAGGACACAGCCTAATCCTTGACGAGATGCATCACAGTACATCACGAAATCCTTTTGGGAATCCGGGGGCGCTAGCACCGGGGCAGATGTTAACTTGTCTTTTAGTGTCTGAAAGCTTTCTTGACATTTTTCTGTCCACTCAAATTTAACACCTTTGTGGAGCAGATTAGTAAGTGGCTTTGCAATCTTGGAAAAGTTCTCAATGAATCGACGGCGATAACTAGCGAGTCCGAGAAAACTTCTGACTTGCTTGACATTCTTCGGGGGAGTCCAATAAAGAATAGCCTGAACTCACTCGGGGTTAACAGCAATGCCATTCTTGGAAATCACATGACCAAGGTAGGTCACCTCGGATAACCAGAACTCACACTTGGAGAATTTAGCATACAACTAATGTTCTCGTAGCTTCTCCAATACAAGCCGAAGATGTTCAACATGTTCTTCTTCATTCTTGGAATATATAAGGATATCATCTAAATAAACCATGACGAATTTGTTGAGGTAATCCATGAAGATATAGTTCATCAACCGGGAGAAAGTGGCTGGAGCATTGGTTAAGCCAAATGACATGACAGTGTACTCATAAGAGCCATATCGAGTAACAAAGGCAGTCTTCGGGATATCCTCTTCGCGAACACGGATCTGATGATAACCCAACCTCAAGTCGAGTTTCGAGAAGACAGAGGATCCAGCAAGCTGATCATAAAGATCATTAATCCGGGGCAGTGGGTATTTATTTTGGATTGTGGCTTGGTTAATGGGCCGGTAATCCTGAACCAATCGGTTAGTTCCATCCTTCTTCCTAACAAAGAGCGAAGGTGCTCCCCAAGCAGAGGAACTGGGGCGGATGAAACCTTTCTTAAGTGACTTGTCAATTTCTTCCTTAAGCTCGAGAAGGTGGT